>CM040178.1:37192715-38395215 GCA_022606695.1 Vaccinium macrocarpon | reverse complement strand
AAGATGAACAAGCTGTTGACAGGTTAGATGGTGAAGCTATTGACCAGGAGTCTAATACCACTTTCAGTAATGGCGATTTCAGTTTCCCCGATATGAAAAGCACAGCTGATGCCATTCAACAGGAAGATTCACAAAGTTCTGCTTCTTTTACCATTGACTCTCCCATCTTATCTGAGAAATCTAGTTCCAGGATTCAACTCAGTCCATCATCATCCCCAGTCATTGCATTGACATCTTGGCTGGGAAGCTCCAGTTACAACGGGTCAAAAGCTCAATCTGCTGCTACCCCTTCCATTGAATCTTTTTTGTCTATGGGTGAACATGAACCATCTTCAGACTTGATGTCCGGTACTCGGGAATCATTTTCAGCA
Organism: Vaccinium macrocarpon; assembly: GCA_022606695.1. NCBI lineage: Eukaryota > Viridiplantae > Streptophyta > Magnoliopsida > Ericales > Ericaceae > Vaccinium > Vaccinium macrocarpon. The sequence goes on along the minus strand of CM040178.1, from coordinate 38,394,844 downwards.
ACCACAGTTTTTGCTGTTAATCCAAAGCTTCTTCTGGAAATCGATGATTCTGGCTATGGGGGTGGTCCTTGTTCCGCTGGAGCTACTGCTGTTTTAGATTTTATGGCAGAAGTCCTTTCTGACATCGTAACTGAACAGATGAAAGCTGCACCAGTTATAGAGACTATTCTGGAAAGTGTTCCTTTATATGTTGATGCTGAATCTGTCTTAGTTTTTCAGGGCTTGTGCCTTAGTAGATTGATGAACTTCCTTGAAAGGCGTCTGGTACGCGATGATGAGGAAAATGAGAAAAAGCTGGATAAGAGCCGTTGGTCCTCAAACTTAGACGCATTGTGCTGGATGATTGTGGATCGTGCCTATATGGGTGCATTTCCTCAGCCTGCTGGTGTTCTAAGAACTCTAGAATTTCTGTTTTCGATGTTACAGTTGGCAAACAAAGATGGTCGGATAGAAGAAACAGCTCCTACTGGAAAAGGACTCTTGTCTATTGGAAGAGGAATCCGGCAGCTTGATGCTTACATACATGCAATCCTGAAAAATATGAATCGAATGATATTGCATTGTTTCCTTCCATCATTCTTGATTGCCATAGGAGAAGAGGATCTTGTTTCATCCTTAGGACTGCAAGTTGAGCAGAAGAAGAGATTCACGCCAAACTCTTCGCAAGAAGATACAGGAGTTGATATATGCACTGTCTTACAGTTATTAGTTGCTCACAGGCGAATAATATTCTGTCCCAGCAATATTGATACCGATCTAAATTGCTGTCTTTGTATAAATTTAATCTCTCTTATCCATGACCAGAGACAAAATGTGCAGAACATGGCAGTTGATGTTCTCAAGTATCTTCTGGTGCATCGCAGGGCTGCTTTAGAAGACGTACTTGTCTCCAAACCAAACCAAGGACAACAACTAGATGTTCTACATGGTGGTTTTGACATACTGTTAACTGGAAATTTATCTGTTTTCTTTGAGTGGTTTCATAGTTCCAAACAAGTTGTCAATAAAGTATTAGAACAGTGTGCGGCTATTATGTGGGTGCAGTTTATTGCTGGATCATCAAAGTTTCCCGGAGTGCGAATCAAAGGGATGGACAGTCGCCGAAAGAAAGAAATGGGGAGGAAATCACGGGATACCTCAAAATTAGACCAAAGGCAGTGGGAACAGGTAAATGAACGAAGATATGCACTTGAATTGGTTCGTGATGCGATGTCTACTGAACTGAGAGTGGTCCGTCAAGATAAGTATGGTTGGGTACTCCATGCTGAAAGCGAGTGGCAAACACATCTCCAGGAGCTTGTACATGAGCGAGGAATATTTCCAATGTCTAAAACCTTGTCGAATGAAGACCCAGCATGGCAACTGTGTCCCATTGAAGGTCCATATAGAATGAGAAAAAAACTTGAGAGGTGCAAATTGAAGATTGATACGATCCAGAATGTTCTGAATGGACAGTTTGAGTTGGGGGAAATAGAGCTTTCAAGAGAGAGAACTGAGAACGATTTTGACGCTTCTGATGCTGAATCCGATTCCTACTTCAATCTTTTGACTGGTAATGTAAAACAAGATTCTTTTAGTGGTGAGCTCTATGATGGATCAGTTTTTAGGAAAGTGGATGATGCCAGAGATGTAGCTTCTAGTAATGCTGGGTGGAATGACGATCGTGCGAGTAGCATAAATGAAGCAAGTCTTCATTCTGCTACTGAATTTGGTGTCAAATCCAGTTCAGAATCTGTTCCACAGGCGGAGAGCATACATGGTCGGTCCGGATTAGGATCTCCAGGGCTGTCTTCTTCAATGAAAACTGATGAGGTGAAGGCGACGGATGATAAATTAGATAAGGAACTGAATGATAATGGTGAATACTTAATTAGACCGTACCTGGAGCCTTCTGAAAAGATAAAGTTAAGATACAACTGTGAAAGAGTTGTGGGTCTTGACAAACATGATGGGATATTTTTGATTGGTGAACTTTCCTTGTACATTATTGAGAATTTTTACATAGATGATACGGGGCGCATATGTGAAAAGGAATGTGAAGATGAACTATCTGTTATCGATCAGGCATTGGGTGTAAAGAAAGATTTTTCTTGCAGTATGGATTCCCAATCCAAGTCTACTTCATCCTGGGGTGTGGCAGTTAAGGCATGTGTTGGGGGAAGGGCATGGGCTTATAATGGTGGGGCATGGGGAAAGGAAAAGGTGTGTTCCAGTGGTTACGTTCCTCATCCCTGGCGTATGTGGAAGCTTGATAGTGTTCACGAAATTTTGAAACGTGATTACCAGCTACGCCCCGTTGCAATTGAGTTATTCAGTATGGATGGATGTAACGACCTCCTGGTTTTCCACAAAAAGGAGAGGGACGAAGTTTTCAAAAATTTGGTGGCCATGAATTTGCCAAGAAACAGCATGTACGTTATACTCCCTTTGTCTCCTCTTGCTTATGTTCATTCTACATCAAGAGTAACCTTTATTGGTCTGCCAGAATAGATTCTTGATTTAGCTTCTTTCTTATCAGTACAAATATAGGGACGATAATGGCTCACTTATATAGCGGCCGTTTCCATTTCTGGTTTGCGTTATTTACGTGTTTTGTGGCCTCCAAAATTTCTGATTTTGCAAGTTGCTTCATGTTATGTCAAATTTGCTTCAGATGTCCATTTATGTATCCCAAGATTAGAAACGCTCAACATGCTTTATAAACTAGTATGAATGTACACTTCATGCAAGTAAAAAAAGACACCTCTGCATCATAAACAAAGTACTGCACAGAATTGGACCTGTCGCAATGTTCGAGAATGAAGCAATAACCCCATGTGTTTGAGTGTGTTCTCGAATGCATGTGTATGCATTTTTAATTCGTTCTGAATTTCATTTTCAGTATCATTTTACTGTACTCGGTAATAATTAATACTTCTGGCTTGGTAGTTTAAGTGGTTACCTGGAAATTTCTTCTCACTTTTTATTGTTGGCCCCAGTTTTTTCGGCGTCATAACAATCATCTTTTCAACAGGTTGGACGCTACCTTTTCGGGGTCAATGAAGCAAGATAGTAATGAGGGTAGCCGTCTTTTTAAGATCATGGCTAAATCCTTTTCCAAGAGGTGGCAAAATGGAGAAATTAGCAATTTTCAGTACCTCATGCACCTTAACACTCTTGCAGGACGGGGATACAGTGATCTAACACAGTATCCAGTGTTTCCTTGGGTTCTTGCAGATTATGAGAGTGAAAATTTGGACTTGTCAGATCCCAAAACATTCCGTATGCTTGACAAGCCAATGGGTTGTCAAACATTAGAGGGAGAGGAGGAATTCAAGAAAAGGTTATTCTCATCCCACAGCTTAAGACTTCCCATTTCGTTTCTTGTCTATTAGTTTTGCTTTTCCTGTCTGTTTGAGCGGACTAACAATGAAGGGATATATAAGCCCTTAGGATAAGTTTTCCAATTGGATTAACAGTACCATATCCCTCAAGGCTCTTGCGTATCCCATTGTTTGGGGGATATCACATCTGATGGAGATTTAATCCTTGTCGTAAAAGATCCAACCAAATAATAGGTTACTTATTTAATCCGGACAAACAAGCCGGCCTTGGTATATAATTATTTCGGTGGGATAATAGGTTACTTATTTAATCCGGACAAACAAGCCGGCCTTGGTATATAATTATTTCGGTGGGATATGTGACTTCCTTGTTCCTCTTTCTATTCCTTTCCTTTCTCAGGTACGAAAGCTGGGATGATCCAGAGGTTCCTAAGTTTCACTATGGTTCCCATTATTCTAGTGCTGGGATTGTTCTCTTTTATCTTCTTCGCCTGCCTCCATTTAGTATGGAGAATCAGAAGCTGCAGGGAGGACAGTTTGACCATGCTGATCGTCTTTTTAATAGTGTGCGCGATACATGGTTTAGTGCTGCTGGAAAGGGCAACACATCAGATGTAAAGGAGTTGATACCTGAGTTCTTCTATATGCCAGAGTTCCTGGAAAATCGGTTCAATCTCGACTTGGGTGAGAAACAATCAGGAGAAAAGGTTTGTTTAGGCTACTTTGAAATAGTATTTTTTAGCCTAATTTTTTGAATTTTCTGTTTGGTACGAAGTTGGTCGCCATTAATAACTACTTTATCTGTTTCATTCCCCCGTTTACTCTATCTTTCTTTCTTCTTCTTTCATTACTGGGAATTTATGTCGTATGGGTGCTTTGCCAGGTTGGTGATGTTGTGCTACCTCCTTGGGCCAAAGGCAGTGCTAGAGAGTTCATCAAGAGGCATAGGGAAGCATTGGAATCTGATTATGTTTCAGAAAATCTTCATCACTGGATAGACCTGATCTTTGGATATAAGCAGAGGGGAAAGGTGCGTATCTAACATTCTTGACCATCCACTTCCTATATGGAATAGAATCCTGTTCTAGTTTATAACGTGAGATTTGTCCAACCACCTAAAGCACTTGCGAGGTCTGTGATCTATTCCTTAATAAAATCGTATCCAGTTGTGTCAATCCTTCAGGTCCTTAATCAATCTTTAGAAATATTGATCCTTATTTACTCGCTACGTATCCATTCATCCATCTAATTGTATCCAATCTTTCTAATTTCCGAAAGTCCATAATTAACTTCTTCAAATAAGATCCTTTTGTGCCCTTGTATCTTGATGTTTTTCTTTGTACTCCCTATTGGAGTGGGTGAAATCCTAGTGAATAACAAAAGCTAAAATCTTAAACTGCTAATGCCACATGCATGGATGTATGCAAGATTCTGATCAGTGGGAGGTGAATATATATGGGGTGGTGGATTAAACTTTTCCGAGCACTTTTGGGCCAGCATGTATTACATTTTGCAATATTTAGAAAGGATATGTTCTTTTGGATAGGTACAATGTATTGAAAATGAGTCAGACACCTATTAATGTTAATTCTATCATTAATTACCCAAAAAAATAATCTATCATTTAAGATAGTGTAAACTTCCAGCTTCAAATGCTAATCCTGAAACTTTTTGCACCTTGTATTTCCCACCTCTCCCTCCCTTCCTCAGAATATTACTGATTTATTCCTAATATCTCACCCTTAAAACATGTGCTATTTAATCCATCCTCGAACTATTTCTTATGTGGGATGGTTGAATAGAAAGAATGTTTGTGCCTTTGTATTTAAGTGTTGGTTCGGTTCTCTCAATGGCTAGCTTTTATATCTAAAACCTGCTTTGTTATGACAGGCTGCTGAGGAAGCTGTTAACGTTTTCTATCATTATACATATGAAGGGAACGTTGATATAGACTCTGTTACAGATCCTGCAATGAAAGCTTCCATCCTAGCACAAATTAATCACTTCGGGCAAACTCCCAAGCAACTATTCCTTAAATCACATGTAAAAAGGAGGGTTGACAGGAAGCTGCCTCCTCATCCGCTCAAACACTCCAGTCATCTCCTTCCGCATGAGATTCGCAAGACCTCATCTTCCATATCTCAGATTGTCAGCTCGAATGAGAAAATTCTTGTGGCAGGGACAAATAACTTGCTTAAACCCAGAACATATACCAAATATGTTGCATGGGGTTTCCCAGATCGCAGCTTGAGGTTTATGAGCTACGATCAGGACAGACTCCTTTCTACCCATGAGAATCTTCATGGAGCCCACCAGATCCAATGTGTAGGTGTAAGCCACGATGGTCAGATTCTGGTTAGTGGGGCAGATGATGGTTTAGTATGCGTTTGGAGAATTAGCAAGTACGGCCCTCGTGCTATAAGACGCCTGGAATTGGAAAAAGCCCTTTGTGCCCACACTAGCAGAATTACATGCCTTCATGTTAGCCAGCCTTATATGATGATTGTGAGCGGCTCCGACGATTGCACGGTCATTTTGTGGGATCTCAGCTCTTTGGTTTTCATTAGGCAGCTTCCTGAGTTCCCATCTCCAGTTTCGGCAATATATGTAAACGATTTAACTGGGGAAATTGTTACTGCTGCTGGAGTTATGCTCGCCATTTGGAGTATCAATGGGGATTGCCTTGCTGTCATCAACACATCCCAACTTCCATCAGATTTCATTCTCTCAGTGACAAGTTGTACCTTTTCCGATTGGATGGAGACAAACTGGTATGTAACAGGTCACCAGAGCGGAGCTGTGAAGGTATGGGAAATGATTCACTGCTCTGACCCGAGGAGTTCCCAAAGCAAGGCGACCAATAATGCAATGGGAGGGTTAGGGTTGGGGGATAAAGGACCGGAATACATGTTGGTCTTGCACAAGGTTTTGAAGTTTCATAAGCATCCGGTTACTGCACTTACTCTTACGGATGATCTTAAGCAATTGTTGAGTGGGGATTCTAGTGGGCATTTGGTTTCATGGACGCTGCCGGATGAGAGCTTGAGACGTTCTATTAATCATGGGTGATAATTTGGGAAATTTTTAGTGAAGTCTTTGGATATTTGAATCCTTTTCTAGGTGGGGTGGGGCGGCAATAGATTCTTTCTGATATAAACTGGGGGTAGAGGGTTTTGTGTGTCCACCATAGTTGGCGAAAGAAGCGGATTCTGTTTCAGGAAACACGGAAAGTGGGGAGCAAAATGGCATAGCTGGCCTTGAACTGAGACAGGCTGGGAAAATGAATGATGATGAAGAAGAGAAATGCCTTTTGAGCTTCAATTTTGTTTTTGACCCTTTGAAGCTGGAGATATTCCCCTATCGGGGATGAGGCTTGTGACTAGAGGAGAATGTGCTGCTTGTGTTGCATTTTGAATGATATCTACGGACGGGATTTTGGTTTTGCAGAGGAAAGTCGATGTAATACATCTTGTTTTGTTGTATATATAGGAAAGGGCAAGTGACATTGTGTAATTTTAGTTGTATAGAAATTAGAAAGTGTTTGGTAGCAGTGAAAAGGACATAGCGAGAGAGAATGGAAAATCTATCAACTGGTCAAAGTGAGTTGCTTTTGGCTCCTGGATTCGTTTTGTGCAATTGAAATTGAGCAGTTGCTGCTGATTTTTGTACCGAAAGACGAATTGTTCGCAAACAAAGGAATCAACCTTAGCAACCAAGTAGTGATAATACAAAACTGCAGCAAGAAATCATCTGTCCTTTGTTTTCTAGGCATGTACTTGTGTAGGTTGTGACAATCGGTTCATTAATACTAAGGAATCAATTAGGAGCAGCAAAAGGCTTGGGTGATGGTAATGTCGAAATTTCAACATCAAGGATCAATAATTGGTTTTGTTTGTAAGCAAAATGTCACGTTCTCGTGATTGTTTCTTCTGCTTGGTACATATGATTACTTTAGTATCCAAAAAGTAGATGAAATCAATCCGAATAAATTTATCTTACACGATTAACTTCTGCAAAATAACCAGTTGACAATTGACTAATTTTCTCAATGATAACGTGGGGACATTAAGCTCGTAAATGTACCCAAAAGAAAGGGCAAAAAAGTGAGAAAGAACTTTTCAAAAAAATTCCGTTGCCGGGAATCGAACCCGGGTCTCCTGGGTGAAAGCCAGATATCCTAACCGCTGGACGACAACGGATTTGTAATAACGGGGTTGATATAAAATTATATAACTGATACTAGAAAAACTCTAGTATCCATTGCCATATCCTTGAAATTCCTCGTTGACCCAACGCAGGCCTTTCGTCTATTCCATGCACCAGTATGGCTATATCACTCCAACACTTTGCCGTTAATCCCCCATCAACCTTTTTGGGACCCACCGATTGGAAAACCCCACCTGTTCAAATCTCCAAAATCTCTCAAAAACCCATCAAAACCTCATCTTTGAAAGGGATTTACCGCCAAGAAAGCCTTAAAGAAGCTTTCCAATCACTTAGCAGTTCCTTCGCTGGTCAAAACCCACCTCAGTTTTGCTTAGATGAGGTTTATTCACTAGTCCTTGAGCTCTGCGCGAGCGATAAATGTTTAAGACGAGGCCAACAAATACATACCCATATCGCCAAATCAAATGATAGTGTCTTTTTGAGTACTAAGCTCGTGTTTATGTACGGGAAATGCGGGTCACTTTTGGATGCTGAGAAGGTGTTTGATAGAATGTGTGAAAAAAGTATTTTCACATGGAATGCCATGATTGGTGCATATGTTGCAAATGGAGAACCTTTTGAAGCACTTGAATTGTATAGTGTGATGCGAGTTTACGGGGTTCCTCTCAATGCTTGTACGTTCCCTTCGGTAGTTAAAGCTTGTGGAGAGCTTAAGAATCTCTACAATGGGAGAGAAATTCATGCCCTGGCAATCAAATTAGGCTTTGTTGATAATGCGTTTATCGCCAATTCACTAGTGGGTATGTATGCAAAGTGTGATGCTCTTGAGGTGGCAATTCAGATGTTTTATAGAATGAGTGCAAAAGATGTTGTGTTATGGAACTCAATAATTTCAGCTTATATTGCCAGTGGACAGTCCATTGAAGCCTTGAGGATTTTTGAGGAAATGCTGGAAGCTGGTCTCAGCCCAAGCACTTATAGTTTTGTTATGGCACTTCAAGCTAGTGAGGACATGTCACTTGAAAAAGTTGGCATGGAGATCCATGCCACTATTTTGAAATCCAGTCACCATCTTGATGTATATGTGGCCAATTCTTTGATTGTTATGTACACAAGGTGTGGTAAGATTGGTGAAGCCTTGAGAATATTTGACGGCATGAACGATAGGGATGCTATATCTTGGAATTCGATGCTTTCCGGTTTTATCCGTAATGGTCTTTATAGTGAAGCTTTGCGTTTCTGTCATGAGATGCAAGAGACTGGTCTGAAACCTGACCAGGGTTCAGTTGTAAGTCTGCTTGCTGCCTCTGCTCGGTTGGGAAATCTAATGTGTGGTATGGAAATTCATGCTTATGCCATAAAAAGTGGTTTAGATACCGATTTACTGGTTGGAAACAGTATCATAGATTTATATGGGAAATGTTCTAAGACCAATTATATGGATTTTGTTTCTGATAGGATACCAAAAAAAGACATCATTTCTTGGACAACAGTCATTGCTCGCCATGCTCAGAATAATTGTCATTTGAGGGCCTTAGAATTGTTCCAGAAAGCACAAATGGAAAAAATAGGTGTTGATAAATTGATGATCAGAAGCATCTTGCGTGCCTGTAGTGGGTTGAAGTGTATTTCCCTTGCAAAAGAAATTCATGGTTACATTTTGAGAAGAGGATTATCTGATCTTGTGCCCCACAACACATTTGTGGATGTTTATGGAGCCTGTGGAAATGTACATTATGCGTCTCATGTTTTCAAATTGATTGAAGTTAAATGTATTGTCTCTTGGACAAGCATGATCTCTTGTTATGTTCATAATGGATTTTCAAACGAGGCGCTATACCTTTTCCTTTCACTTAAAGAAACAGGCATTGAACTCGACTCTATAGCACTAATGAGCGTGCTATCTGCTGTGACAAGTTTATCTGCCTTGCGGAAAGGAAAAGAGATACATGGGTTCTTAATTAGGAAGGGCTTTATTCGAGAGGGTTCTATAGTAAGCTCTCTCGTGGATATGTATGCTCACTGTGGTATTATAGACTACTCGTTAAGGGCATTCAATTGCACCAGAGATAAAGATTTGGTTTTATGGACTAGTATGATCAATGCATATGGGATGCACGGCTGTGGTAAAGATGCTGTTGATTTGTTTAAACAGATGGAGGATGAAAATCTAGTTCCGGATCATGTTACATTCTTGGCCCTTCTTTATGCCTGCAGCCATTCAGGACTGGTTGACGAAGGTAGAAAATTTTATGAAGCAATGAAAAATGAATATCAATTGGAGCCATGGCCAGAACACTGTACATGTCTGGTTGATCTTCTTGGTCGTGCAAATCACTTAGAAGAAGCGTTTCAGATTGTTGAAATAATGCGGACAGAACCTACTGCTGCAATATGGCGTGCTCTTTTAGGGGCTTGTCAAACTCACTCCAATAAAAGTTTAGGAGAAATTGCGGCACAGAAGCTTTTAGAGTTAGATCCAGAGAATCCGCGAAATTATGTACTTACCTCTAATGTTTTAGCTGCAAAGGGTAGATGGGATGATGTGGCGGACATTAGAATGAGGATGAAGGAGAAACAGTTGAAGAAAGATCCGGGGTGCAGTTGGATTGAGGTTGGAAACAAGGTTCACACTTTTATTGCAAGGGACAGGTCTCATCCGCAATCTTATGAGATTTATGAAAAGTTGGGTCAGATTATTGACATATTGGAAACAGAAGGAGGGTATGTGGCTCAAACCAAATTTGTTTTGCACGATGTAGAAGAAAAAGAGAAAGTTAAGATGCTTCATGGGCACAGTGAGAGGTTGGCTATTGCGTATGCCTTAATTAGTACACCTGAGGGCACTCCAATCCGAATCACAAAGAATTTACGGGTTTGTGGAGATTGCCATACTTTCAGTAAGCTAGTTTCAAAGTTTTTTCGAAGAGTAATTATTGTGAGGGATGCTAACAGATTTCATCATTTTGAGGGTGGTGTCTGCTCTTGTGGAGATTTCTGGTGACATTCTCAAAAAGCATATTGACTTTGAATTCTCACAGAATTCGATGCTGATGGATGCTCTAACCTACTCTCAGCGTGAAGGGCTGCAGATTCTACAAGCGCTTTTGCTTTGAGTTCAGCATGATTTCGTCGCATTTGAAGGTATGTATGATATGTAAAATTATGCAAATTGTCGGTTTAGTACTCAAGTTCGTATTCAAGTTTGCCGTTGCAAAGAAGTTGGCTTTAGTACGATGTGCTCTAAAAATGTGTGTATAGGAGGCCAGATAATTGATTGTATGAACTTCTAATGGTCGCAGCTATTAACAATAAAAAAAAACTTATAATGGTCTGTTAGAATCTTATGATCAACATGGTCAAATTGTAGTCCTAGTACACTCGTAAATGTTGATTTTGTAATGCTGATTCTTGAACTAGATTGGGTCCTAGAAGGATAACAAAAGGAAATTTACATTACAAGCGTAACATTGTTCTGCATGTGGGTTTTTGTTTATGAAATTATGTCATTTGCATTTATACCTTATCAAATTGGCTAGAGATGAACTGAAATCATTTTCGCCTAAGTTTGGGCCCTCATGCTGCCTTTTTTCTTTGGAATGGTTCATATGGGTCTTCACCAATAAGCTGTTGGTGCAAAACTGCAACTCCTCGTGTTACTATTCCAGAAACTGACTTAAGAATTGGTTTAGGTCAGTTTTCTGGGTTGATGTGTCTTGAGAGAATGACTTGTCTTGTAAAGCGCAATAAGTTTGTTTTAAGAATCAATTAGTTTTGTAGAACATGTTTTACTCAGTTTTAAAAAAAAGAAGGGCATAACTGCAACTCTTTATAACAAAGATATGCCAGAAATGCTTTTGTACAAAATTGGTTCCTCAATGAAGCATATAGAGCAGACTACGGGTAAGCTTACATGAGGAGACTAAGGGTAAGTTTACATGATATGAAGGAATTTTTAGGATTTTTTTTCCCTCCAAACAGTACATAAATGATCAGTAATTGGATAACTTAAATGCGCCGAGTTCTACAAAATGAACAATTTGAATTATGTTTTTGCCCTTGAGCTCTACAAAATGAACGATTTGAATCATGTTTTTGCACTCTAGTTGTGGCCCATTTGGTTGGCACAGCAGCCTGCTGTGCCCAAGCCCCAATGCACTGCGGCAGAGCGGGGCACTGTAGTGAGGAGCTCACTATCCGAACTGTTGATTGCCGATCGGCTCACTAAAAGACCCCACTCCGCCAACGCACGGCAGGGTCCCCCTTCTCCTTGTGGTTTAAGAATCTCTTATTACAACTGGTCCTTTTCTTGAAGGGATCCGTGCTTGGGATGCCCCCCAGCTCTTTCTCTCAAAGCTGGCAAATCTGAAAAGGCCAAGACGACAAGAATAAATGGTGAGGGTACAGTTGAATTGATCATCTGCTTCATTGAGGCCATTAATGCTGGAAGTAAAAAGCAATTAGCAAACCAAGAAATCCAAAAAAGATTAGGGTTTCCTTTCCTTCCTTCCTACCATCTCCATCCGCAGTCTGTGCTGTTTTGCCAACAGAACCCTATCTGAAAGCAGCTGGACCACTCTACCCCCTACACAAATACATAGGCCCTACCCCCTACACTGTACTGCTCTATGAATGCATTTACTCATTACATACAGACATCTGCTACAAACAACCGATTCCAGAGATTTACAAAAGTTGAATGGCAGGAAGGAGCTTGTCAAGCGAAACGCTGTAATTGGGCCTTAATTTGGAGGGATCAGTCTTAGCTGGGCAGCTGGCATTTCCTTTGGGCTTTTACTTTAATCCATGCTCCAGAAGAAGCCACGTAGTGCTCCGAACCATGCACATTTACATTAAGTCACTACACTTTAGTCGAGAGTTCTACGAGAATCGTTTATGCTAGAGTGATCTAGAGCATTACGTCTGAGAGCAATGAATAATTCGACCTATGTGTAGTGTGTACTATTGGATGCTATATAGCTAAAGATATTTTTTTCTTGACATAGTTGTATTTGGTTTTGTTATGGGGGTGATGAGAAATGAGGATAATAATTAGAGATAGGGTAATGATTGGAGGGAGAGAAAAAAAATAAAAATAAAAATAAGGATAATAATTTGGGAGAAATGTGAGTAATACTCCAATAAAAAATCCGGTCATGAAATCTAAAACAAACAAAGTCGGACAATCGTTGTTGCTCAAAATTTTTCCTATCAAATGCTAACCACCCCTTGGATTGTGACAAAGGGTGTAAGGAAAATGAGTCAATTCAAAAGATTTATTTTTGTTTATTTTTCTTTTCATCTCTTACAAAATTACTTTATTCAAATGAATGATTTGACAAGAAAGTTTAATCCATTGTTATCTTTTCTTATCAAATACCTATATATTCACATGATATATATACCAAATCAAACCGAGCCTTAAGTCCCAAGTAATTGGAGTGGGCTACATGAATCTTGTTTTTCTTTTGAGTTTTATTAAGGGCTACATATTCTCTGAGATTTAGAATATCAAGACATTGCAAAGAAAACAAAAGGTTCTTTTTATTATAAAAAAAAATGAACAAAAAGTTCTACTTGCACACAAATTTACGTACAATTTTGTATACTTAGTAATAGACCCCAAATTTAAGCATGTGAATGTGTGCGCAAAATGTACGTGTTCTTAGAACAAATCCATACACGAGCCATTTAGGTAGCCAAAGTAAAATTTGACAAAATAATATTATGCCAAAATGAACCAAACCTAAACATTATCATTGGTACTTCGTCACTTTTTACACAATGACTCTGACAAAGGCATTTTAACAAGAAGGGATGCAAATTATTGGTGGGTAATGGAGATAAAGGAAAATATACATTATGAGGGGATAAATAAGTGGACAACGTTAACAAGGTTCCACTTTTTATCCGGACTCCAGATTTTTAGACCTTCGTGATCTGAGCATTTTTTTTACGATCCTTTTGCGAAAAACTGTTTGGATCAAGCCCTTCTTGGTATTTTTTTTTGAAAATTTCCCGAGTGAACCCCTGAAAACATCTTCTGAACACATTGGACGGTTTGAATTTCCCAAAAATAATTTTTCAAATGAAAAAATTACATTTTTGTTTTATTTACGGGAGGTCCTTACTAGAAAATTTGCCACGTTAACAGACCCTCCTAGATGTGTGTTTAAGTTGTAGACAAAAATATTGGTTATCATATTGTGTCTTTTTTTTTTTTATATGAGACTTCTTTGTGAGAGACACTATGGCTACTTTTTGAAAAAAAAGTCAAAAAAGTCGATAAGAGGAACGGAACCCAAAGGAGCTAATGACATCCACAGTGGGCTCCCTAAATAGTTGCTAGGTGAGATTCCTAATATTTAACAACTCATTTGTTCAATTGTGGTCTTAAAACTACAAAAGCTCCTAAGGATGGCTCTTAAGCATAGCTTCTATCACATTAGTTAAGTTTAAAAAGGGAGTCGGGAGTAGGGATGGCAATATCGACCAACCAGACGCAGAATGCAACCCAAACCTGGTTTTTTACCCGAATCAGAATCGATTTTTTTGCCCCGGAGGTGCGGTGTGGGTTCGATGGATGGAAAACCCGAGCGGGTTGATTTAATTATAGGTTCACACGAACCCAAACCGATACTTGAACCAAACCGAACCGAACTTATATTAATTGCATAAGACCCCCTATATTATATATAAATATTACATAAACCCTATATATATATGTATATATATATATATGTAAGATATATAGGTATATTTTAAAATTACACTTTACCTCTCGTATATATATGTAAGATATTCACAGGTTAGGTTTTGGTCTCACATTCCGTACATTTTGAGATTATCTTGACTGATATTTATAGTCTCCTTTTGTTATTTTTTTCATGTTTTTTCAATTTTTTTGAGATAATAAAATATCTTAAACTCAATTTATTCATGTTCTAGTACGGTTTGGGGCGGGGCGGGATGGGTACAATTTGGTTACCCAAATTAGTAGCTATTTTTTCCTTCACAAAATCGGTTACCCGAAATTACCCGTACCCCGAATGGTTAGGTTATGGTTCATCCTCTCCATTTTCCGAACCGAACCCGAACCGAATTGAAACCCTTTGGGTTTGGGTGCGGATCGGCCAAAACCCGAACCGATCCGCCCCATTGCCATCCCTAGTCGGGAGTGAGAAGAAGAGAGAGGAAGGGGGAGTGGGGACCCACTTACATTGGAATGGGGGATTCACTTACATTTTTGTGTACATAAATAATCTTTAGGACATAGTCTAGTAAGCCAATTTTAGTAAGTCTATTGGAGTACTCGTACACTTTTAAATTAGCAAATTCTTAGCACACAAAATTGAACTCCACTTTTGCCTATGTCTACTCTAGGAGTCATTTTAAAAGCCAAATTTAGGGAGCTCAGGGCATCCACAATGGGCTCACTATATTTGGCTCCTAAAATTACTCTTAAAGTTGACACATAAGCAAGAGTGGAGTCCAATTTTGCCTGTTAAAGATTTGCTAATTTAGGAGTATGAGAGCACTCAAATGAACTCTCTAAAATTGGCTTCTATGCTATATCCCAAGATTATTTATGAACACAAAAATGTAAGTGGATCCCCATTCCCCCCCTCCCTCTTCTCCTTCTCTCTCTTCTCCTCACTTCCATTTCCCTCCCTAAACTTAGCTAGTGTGGTAGGAGTCATCCTTAGGAACTTCTATGAGAAGCCTATTAAAGAGTTAAATTGAGCAAATGAATTGCTAAATGTTAAAGTTTCACCTATAAGTTATTTTAATAGCCCACTGTAAATGCAAAGAGTTAAATTGAGCAAATGAATTGCTAAATGTTAAAAGTTTCACCTATAAGTTATTTTAAGAGCCCACTGTAAATGCAAAGAGTTTAATTGAGCAAATGAATTGCTAAATGTTAAGAGTTTCACCTTTGAATTTTATTTTAAGAAGCGCTTTTCTAAATCAGAAACGCCTCGCCAATAACTCTAGAGCCAAATGGGATCGGAAGCCCTAGCTATATTACTACCACCTGTGCCCTCTCTCTCTCTCTCTCTCTCTCTATATATATATATATATATATATATATATATATATATCTCACACACATACACAAAAAGAACAGCTGCACATGGTGCATGCATCTTTATTTCACTGTTTTTACATTGTGGGAGTGTTATGTCTTTGTCATCTCTTTATTGACCTCAATAGTCTCCTCTCCACCCCCCCAGTACCCCCTACTATAAATAAAACACAAAACCCTAACTCCTCTGTTGCAACCAAAGCCCACACTCTACCCCATTTTTGTTATATGCTTCTTCTTCTTCTTCTTCATAACCCAAAAACCAAACATCTGCTTCTTCTTCTTCTTGATATCGGCCTTTTTCTTTCAATGATCTGTTGAAAAAACCCTAGTAATTCTCTTAATTCCTAAAGGCTTTTCAAGAAAAACTCTATAAAATGTTTGAAACAAAGTTTTTTCCAGTGTTTTTCTTGGAAGCCCTTTTTCTTACATCATCCGTTCTTGCTAGCTAAGCTTCACTTTTTTAGTCGTACTTATTTTTTGCACCAAAAAATCCCTCGAACAATGTTTTTCTTCTTTGCTTGCTTTCTCTTAATCATGACCATCATATCATATCTCTAGCAAGTTGGTATTGGGCAAGCTGCATGATTAAGTCAATAGGGGAACAAGTGAAGCTGCCAGCATGATCTAGCCTTGGTTAGAGAGAGAGAAAAAAAAAAGAAGAAGAGAGAGAGTGTGTGTGAATGGAGTACTAACCCTAGCTAGGTCATGCTCTGACAGCCTCACTCCTTCCCCTTTTGGGGACCCAACAGAGATTCCAAACACACTCTTCTATTCTCAAAAGGAGAACATATATTATAAACAGAGAAATCACTGTAAGTATATTCCTTTCCCTAGAATATTGCCTTCTGCTTTCTATACTTTCCATTTCTCACTAATTGTGTCATTCTGTGTTTCTTTCACTCTTTTTTTCACTTTTGTATCATTGTTGTACTCAAGCTTGCCTTTTGTTCTCTCCACAATGGAAAAGGCTCTTACAATGAGGAATGCAGATGAAAGAAGATCCTTCCAGTCCCAAAAGCGCCATGTACTATTCGAGTCGATCCAAAAAGACAGTTGTAGACTGTATAAATTAACTTAACTCATAAAAATTTAACGAGGTTTAAGAACGTGTGAGATATGATTTGTTTAACAAATGCCATGTAGTGTCCCGACATATTTTTCCACTACACATTCACATCGGGTCTATACATTTGGTCTTGAGGTCCACGTGAATGTGTGCTGGTGGAAGGTATTGAGGTACACGTGAAAGTGGCCCCAGTGTCCCAGGAAAGGTGTTAAGGCACCACGTGACATTGTCACAGGACGACTGAATAATTTTTCCTATCTGTGTTTGAGTAACTCATTTTCCTTTTACGAAGGATGTACACATAGTTGGAAAATGCTAACATATGTTTAGTGAGCTTACGTGTGAGTTTATGTATTGAAAAATGTATAAAAGTATATGTAAATGTATTGAAAAGGGTAAAAGATGCTTTGGAGTGTGTGTGTTTTTTGTGTGCTTATTGTGTGCCTAGCAGATACAAGTTAGCAATACCGTTTTAGTTTGGCACAATAGTTGTGCAAAGCGCAAAATTTGGAATTCAACTCTCATGAACAGAAGATTGTCTTTTGTGTTATCTAACATATATTAAGACACTAAACATCCTATCATCCAAAATAGAAAACCAAAGGAGCCAGGGGCTTTAGGTTAAGGCCTACATCTAGAGCTGATATCCCATGTATTCAAATTTGTCTCACTTTGAATCAGTGAAGGCCCATCTGTGTGACTTGGCCCATCATAAATTCATATGTTATTCTCGGCCTATAGCTCTGGCTAATAACAACAAAAAATTGTAACAAACTAAAACGGTGGGAATGGATATACTCATATGCATACATCCTTGTAGCTGGCTGGAGTCTGGAGTCTGGAGAGAGAGAGAGAGAGAGAGAGAGAGTCTGACTCTCTGAACAGAAGGTTATGGTAGCTAGCTAGCTAGCTAGCTTATGATCATGCACCCCTAGCAGTTGAAGCTGCCAGCATGATCTAATGAATTATATAACTTCTTGCCTTCACCTAGGTGGGAACGAGGAGGAAATTAAAATGATTCAGATCATGTGGTGGCCTCAACTGTTGTTGGTATCATGATGTTCAAGAAACCCATGTTTCCTGATTTCTGGTGATCTCTTCTGATCAAACCCGTCATTGATCCACCCATTGTACTAACTTTTGTGAGTGTCCAAGTCAGTTTACGCATACTTTGTATCAGTGTCTCTCATCCCAACTCTAGAATGGGTTTACAGAATCCTGAGCATTCGTGCTTCTTGTAATATCATCGCATCTTATGAAGTGTGTAATATTTCGAGTTTGCATTATTTAGGTAAATTTTGGACTCTATGGAGCCACCCAAGATTATTCTGGCCAGGTATTACCTTATATGAGTAGGATAAGCAGTTTCTACCAATTAATGACAAGTTCAAGCAAAAGCATCGATAGGTTCCTTCGCTACCAAAGCAATATCTACTAATTAACATATTGTCGTCACTAAGTTGGATACTAGTGATTGTTTTTACAGTGTGTGTGGTGAAATGAAATAGAACTCATTCCAATTCAAGGTCCGTAGAATTAACTATGATTTTTCGAAGTTGGCTGTATGATACAGTTTCGGGACAGATTCAGTGAACCAATTTTCGAATATGTTTTTACCCTTCTAGATGACGAAATTGGATTTTGAGTAAAGCACAAAAGTTGTAGATAATTAAATTCTAAGAAACTTTCGCGTGTAAATCATTTCGATACAAGGTTGAGGGAATTTATTAATCTGTTACAAATTTATGAAGTAATTGAAATTACTTATCGAGACAGTTTTACTAATGTGTGGAGAAAGTTACTTTGAACCTATTTAACATCAGGATTCGACTTTGTAGAAAACATGAAAGTTGTTAAAAATTCATTAATATGTTTCTCTGCCGAATCTTGTATTTTTTGAAATTTATTTGCTATTTTTAGTAGACTGAAGTTGTTGGGTCAATTTACGATGCCTATATTGATTCCTTGTTATCATTTCTTCGTTCAATTTAATTGTTAAACTTATGTGCGAATAATGGCCCATGTGATGCATGAAACCCGAACTTTAATGTATTGAAAATTATGGTTGATGTACGAGATTATGGGTTAGGACGCGCCTATCTGGCATGGGTCTTGAGCCAATAGCCATGCGCAATTGGAATCAATGTTAGAAAGAGATTGATCATGATATGTGATCAGTCGCAAGTCATGCACAATGTACTTCAAGGTAGCTTTGTTGTATGGTCAGACACCTAAAATATACGGTGGATTGGAGCTGGTGATGACCAATATTGTTGGGTGAAAAGAAAGGAAGATAGTTTATTGAAAGATGATATGTGATTATTGAAATTACGGTTTTATATGCTTATCTGCTGCATGAGTAATATTTTGTAAAATGGTAGCTTTAAGTGCCCTATTGAGGCCCTAGCTTTTACACTCACAGGGTTTTATTTATGATTGAACATTTAGTATTTTAAAGATTTAGAAAACTGCTACTATTCTTTTAGTTGTAATAAGTTAACTAATTTAGGAAAAATGAAATATTCTTTAAAATTTTAATGAATTTGGAATTTCTTTTTAAATAAATTGTAAAATTTTACAGTTATTAACGTTCCAATTTTTTGGGGTGTTACAGTTTTTTCTATTAATATTACGTGCAGTTGTTGCTCCTAAAAAAATTTTAAATAATTTTTTTTAAAAAATCCTGCAGTTGTTGTTTTTTTTTTTTTTTTCCGACGATTATTTTAATTAAGGAGTGCTTTCGTATGTAACACTCATTCTAAATTAATGGATTATGTGTTCCATTGTCGTACCTGTGAACTTATGGGTCTTACCTTCAACATAGTGTGAGAGAGAAGAGCATTGCCTTGGAGCACCAAATAATACCTCTAAGATTAACAAAAGTTAACAATTAAAATGATAATCAACAATTTAAGCCAAAATTACCATTAACGATCCATAAATCAACAATTTAAGCCAAAAATCACGCTTAATAATCCTTGGAAATGTCAAAAGGATGGACCCAAAATTAAACAACCGAGCGAAGAAGTCCATATAAACAAATTCCTTTTGAATATCTGCAAGTGTAAAATAAACAACAAAGTATGTATGATCAACTTGACATTTGAGTAAGTGCAATTCACCAAACTTTAGAAAAGCAACAATATAACAGGTAGGACAACACATACAGAAACTAATGCCTAAAAATAGGTAATATATCACGCAAAATTTCTCCTCTGCTTTTTCCGATACGCCAAAATTATCAAGTCTAGCAAATGGACCAACAAATCTGGATCTGCAAACTTTTTCCATATAACCAACCACGCAGCGCTTAGAGGGGAAGCAGGGAGGCACCAGCCAAATCCAGATTATGTCTAAACTCAAGTAGGACGTGGTGGAAAAAAGGCCGGAACATGGCAATGATAAACCCCGAGCTAGAATGTAAAATCTGGTGGGCATCAAAAGAAAATCCATACATAAGAATGTGTTCTCGCCCAACAATGCAGTATCGAAAGGGATATGACAATATGACACCAAGTTCAAATCACATGAATGAGTGGATTCACCCACCCTTACACGGTCAAGTAGTTTTTAACTTACTCTAGCGCCACATGTAATGATTCGAATGAATACCAGAAGAAGGTTTGTATAAAAATATACCTCAGGTAAACCACGTTGTCTCACTACTTTTTTGCTAAGCCCTCGTCTCATAATTTTCAAGCTTAAACATAACATAGTATTGGTCCTAAGATTTGTTTAGGCTCTGCACTTCCAACACAGGTTAAGAACAACTCTTTTGGGGGCTGAAAGGTTGAATCTTAAACTGACCACAAAACCAAACCAATTAATTTAATTTAACCGCACACAACTATCCAACCAGATAGTGGAACTGAAATTACCAAGCCATTCCTGTCATAGCATGATGAAGATGCACACATTTCGGTGTGTCCCTCGTCATTTTTCGTCTCTCCAACAAGCATCCGTAAGAATATACAAAAAGGCACTTCTGTGATATTTCTCTTAAAACGTAACCCATCCCAAATATTTTTAATGAAAGACACGAGCTTTTAAATAGAGAAAATGATCTTATCATACCGTTTTTAACCTCTCAAACAAAAAGACGAAAAAGAGATATTTAATGTGGAGGGTGCTGAACTGCTGATCACTTCCTTCATCTGATATGCCATGGAACATAATTAAATGTGTCATCCAAACATCATGTTGAGATCAATAATTTTTACCTCTATGGGTTTTGTTGCACTTGCCGGTAAATTTGCAGAATCCAATCTAAATAACCGTTCATACCACCAGCCTGGTCCTCAACTAGGTTTGCAAGGATAAAGAAACCTTCTCTAGGCTGTTCACCTTGTCTTACAAGGTGACATAGCTGATAATATGAAGGGTCAGTCTCCCTAATTTTCTTGAGTATTGCCATCAGCTTCCTTGACATTTCACTATCACGCTCACACAAAATAACCTGATTTGCAAAAACGAAAAAAATAGAGCATTAGAAGAGGTAAATTAACGCAGAATCAAAAAGCAGCAGGTAAAGGAAAGGGCATTAAAAAAAAAAACCAAGAATGCATCTGTGCACTTTCAAGATTCAATGTATACTCGAGGGGAAAAGGTTTCCTCTTAGCGCAGTGAAAACCTTTGGAATGCAGGGAAATCCCAAGCATCACACCAGAACAAGTTAGGGCGAAATTAAACTAACTTAAACCAAAGGGTATTCCCGAATACCCAGGAGCATAGAGGCAAACAAAACCTTAGAATTTGTTACTAAAGGACTATCAACCCAAACAAAAGAAGGAACTCTCTCGACCTCAAGCATTTACATTTCACATTTTAGTTTCTTACATGGGGGACTTAAAACTCATAGGAGTTTGGATCTGACATTGTTTGTGCAAATGAGTTCATTGTACCTTGGAAATGATTCGCTACTAACCTGGTGTAAACCAGATTCTTAGGAACTGGAGGGGGTGGATTTCTTAAAGGGAACATCATTGATGTACCTTGAAGAACCTTTACTTTCTCTCCATCTTCATCTTCCTCCATATCTTATTCCCAAAATTAACACCAACACCAGCATCAATATTCTCATAGATAATTCCTAGAATCATAGGATTACATGATTGTCTTAAAATTACAACTCTATTGCTCTCCCTCTATGCTATGGTAACATAACACATAACAAAGATACATGAATTTTTGCTTTCTCTCTTCATGTCACTAGCAAAAATATGCTGCACATTCAACACTAAGAGTTGAGCGAGAAATCATTCCATTTAACCGTACAATATTAAACAAAATGGGATAGTAATTGAGATCCAGACCAAGATATTTAAATTAATCACCACTCTGCGACGCCAGATATTGAAATATCAAAAAGCGCATGAGGTGCCTGTAGTTCAAAGTAAGAGAGATAATATAAAGATTCTAGGAATAGAAGAAAGATACCTTCGAAAGGTCTGCAGCAAAGTCTTGACCAAGGAGATTCATAGCTATATCAGGTGAAAGCATTCTACCAAACCATATGACAAACTGAAAACCGTCATCATAAATATAAAGGCCTCTGGAATCTAGGCTATCCGCTGTAAGTGGTAGCCTAGAAACCTTAAACTCATCAGCCTTAGAATAAGCCTGCAAATAAGATGCAGCTACAGCTGTAAAATCTGTGAAAGCAGCAGCATAAACGCACAAAAATTCAAACACCAAAAAGTTCCTTACCTTGACGAGAAACTCATCAATCCGAACCAAATTTGGATATAGAAACTGCAACAAATTTTTAACAGGCAAAGTCATCATGGTGTGCCCTGCTGCACAGCGTTCGTCAATCTGCGCATCGGCGTATCCACCACGAAGGGGTATTGATTTACATAGTGCTAACCCATACAAGGGCAAGAACTTCAGAGATTCTGGGTATATCATCCTGCCTACCAAGCGATGCTGCACAGCATATAAATTTCGATATTCTTTTAGAGCTTTAACAATCCTCTGCTGAACTGCGTTTCGAGCTTCTTCCAGTTTATAGGACAGAGTTTTCTCTATTGCTGCACAAAAGTTCAATTCAGAGATTTGGGAAGCAAAAAAATAAGAACCAGAACTAATGCCATGGTCAAATTTGGAAAACTAGCAGGAGGAGAATTGAGGCACCTTTCGTACCTAGCCTAGAAAGCAAAGAAACTATGGCACCAGTATCAGCATGGCGGTACATCTCTCCTAGGTCTGCAACCACAGGCACCGCTGCAGTATGTACTCTGATACGTCTCTCTCCCGTAGATGAAGTGAATCTTTTGATGGTTAAGGAAAGTCGTTTCTTATCTATTGCACTCATTAGAATTGCCTTAGGATTTAGAGTGTATATTCAGAACAAAGAATTTCTGGGGGACAATAAGTTAAATACACAGGCATACTAACTAGGAAAAAGTTAAATTCAAACATAACAAATCATAGAGAAAATCAAGCAGAGACTGTAAATCATATACAGACAGAACATATATGGTCAGTGATAGGAATTCATGCTCAAACCAAAAGTTTGGCCTTGTAACACGCTAAAGCATGTCTATCTTAGATGCACTTTAGTCCTCGAACTCTAAGGAACTTCGGGGATCAAAGAAGATATCTAGTACCAGCAGCAAGGGTGCCAAAAAAAAAAAAAAAATTGAGCATCAGGTGGTCATAATGAGATATCCTACATGAGCAAAGATCAAGAGAAACCAAACATTACCATGTAATAATTTTCTTTTACATTGTGCAGGCGTGGAAAATAGAATAGGAAACTATGTAGCAAGGACACTTCGCATGAGTCCATGTGCCAGTGTCGGACACCGACACGTGTCCCTCGCTCAAATCCTCAGTGTCCTATTTTTCTCAACGTTTTTGGTGTGGACACTCCAGGGACAATCTTAAAAAATGCTCTAGACGCTCTCAGGACACTCACAAGATACGTTGGGGGTGTTATACAAAGTAGCTAAGACTCTTGTTAAAGCTTAAAAAAGTCTTTCCTCTTCATGTGACTATGATTATAAAGACATAGATAATGAAATGCTTTTTGTTGGAATACCTTTGTGAATGATGTTATGATAAATAAGATTTAAGGTATATCTGGAGTTCCATCTTTAGAATTAGAACCTTTTTTATTCATATAATTTAATACATAAATACTATTTAAAACGTATCCCCAACGTGTCAAGTGTCCTTCAATTTTTAAAAATTTGCTTGTCAGAGTGTCAGTGTCGTGTCCCGTGTTTGTGTCGGTGCTACATAGATAGGAAACAAAAGACAAATTTCCAAAATAAATCTGCAACACATTTCCATGCACATGTGCCAAGAGAGCCATGCTCGAACTTCTTTCGCATGAAATAAAGGATACAATAAAGCAACTTGGAAATATACGGTCTGCGTTGTCAATAATGTTTCTTCAAGGGTCAACTGCATTGCAAAAGCTTTATCACAGTCTACAGCTGGGAGCGCTAATAAATCAGTGGACCGCAACATGAAGTTACCATGATAAGACGTGAATCTCACACCTAATAGTACAAGAAAACAAAATTAGCTTCCGCTACCCAAATTACAGAGAAGAAACTTTCAAGAAAGTTGAAAGGAAATAGAGGCAATGGATTAAACATAGTGGAATTTACAATTTTGACCGCCACAATGACTTGCCTTTTCCGCATCGTATGCGCATAACAGCTTCCCAGGCAGTTTCTCTTGTAAGATCTCTGGCTAGCTCATGTCTCAACTTCTCTTTGTGAATGGATGCCTGGAAGCTTGGATAGTAGTATACTTGACCACCAGTATATTTGGCCAAAGTTCCTAAATACAAAAATACATATTAAAATTAGAAAATGTGATTACATATATTGGGTCAAATGCATCAAATCAGATGGCAGAAGCTCGAGAAAAAGAAAAAGAAAATGAAAATAAGGTCATTCCATGGTAGGACCTAATTGAGAATAGGCGGGTCTTGTTTAAGAGGCAAAGGGCAGTTTTGCAACAAAAATTGTTCAAGGGGATAACAGTGGTTGTCCATGGGTTGCAGCTAAGGCCAAGTAACATCTTTAGGCAAGTGTGTATATTGTTTCCAAATATGCCAGATGGATTTTTAGAATTTTAAAACTTCTGTGGCTAATCATTGAGTCAATCGGGCTCATCTTGGGTCAGATTATATTATGGCACGCTGTTGATTTCAGACTTGAGCACAGTCCACTTGAAGTAAAGCCAAGAATGTACTAAAACTAAACCTACCTAGGGACGCTATGTCAGTGTACTTGTCACTGAATGCATATGTATTCACCGCTATCTGATATTTAGTACAATCAGCAGCCATCTGTTTGTAAAATGGATCTTCAGCTATCCTTAGCCCATACTCTTTATCTGTTCCATAGACACGAAGATCATCCCCACGCAACTTAAGCCGGCCAACACCAAGTGAAGGCAGCGTATTTTGGAAAATCAACAATTTGCCACCAAGTTGGCCCTGTAAGAAGGGGAGAGGAATATGTCAATGCTAAGTCAAAAGATGGCCTAAATAATAAGAAAACAATAAGGAACCAACATCCATATGTCAGAAGATAAAAAAAAGTACTTAAAAGACTGAAAATAACTGTACAAACAGTGAGAGTTAACAGTTTAGATGGCGCAGGCAACAAGCGGAAAGAATGGAGCACACCATAACCATATATGCCGCTTTAAGAGCTGGACCAAAAGCAGATTCCACATTGAAATTGTCCTGAAACATGGAGTATAAACTATCTAGAAAAGCATCCACTACACTCCTGGATTCCGACAAGTTGACAAGGAGATCATCAGGCAAAGGAACAAATAAATCATCCAGATCTGAAACCACCATCATTTGAGGCTGCACCAAAGATGACTGGCACAAGAGAAACCTAAACATCAGTCAACATAAATAAACGTAGCAAGAAAGAAAAGGGAATCATGTTGTGTAATAAGCAGCAATGAAAATCACTGCTTTGCTTGCCTTCATGTTATAAAAATGTATGGAGCTGTCAAAAGTAATGAATCCAACACGTGTTCTGGGGTAGCCAGGCAATCTATCCAAACAAGACTTTATAGTTTGTGCCACAACCTGCAAAAAGAACATCGAAAGTAAATTTAAAATCCAAGTCATTAAGGAAACTGCAGTCTCCTTTGTCACATGGATATCATTAAAAGGAAATTACAATCAAACAAAAAGTATGTGTTAGCGATATAAGATAATACAATACACGAATTGAATCATATAAAGAGAAGAGCATCATCTTAAGAAAGGAAGCTCAAAACTACACGAGACCATCTGTGCAAATCACTTCAACAGTGCCAAAAACATGACATGGCCAATAATAGTGTACAATATGGCCAGCCCATACACAATAACAATTGTAACAAGACCTTTCGATACTATATAACTGAAGCCCTTACCATTCTTTCAAACTTAGATTGCACAGAAACAAGAACCATAAATTCAAGTTTGTATAGAGAACAGTATACATAATGGAAGGCATGGGCATGAAACAAAGCAAGATAAATTGCTCAAGGTCGGTTCTTATAAGCTAAAAGTGCATACCTCAAGCATTCCACTTCTAACCGCAGATATTGATACGTCAATCATGAAAAAATATACAGGAGGCATTGGAGGCCGCACCATATACTCAGACGGAGCAATGAATTCCACACTACCCTTGGTAAGCTCAGGCCGTTCATTCAAATCTACTCTTCTACCGCTGGCATCCAAATGTGCAAAATAATCACCCGAAACTGGATATGAGATGGAAATGGGTCAGTATGTGTGCCATACAAACAAATAAACATGATGACCATTAATGGAAATGTCTGCCACAACTGTACTTAAAAATGAAAAACCATTGACGCGTAATTCTCCAAATCAAGTAAGTCATTTTTTTATGGTGACAATGTAAGATTAAAATAGAGTTTGGGAGCTTGACAAGAATATAGCATAAGCAAATTTGGAAAATGGTGGCTCTGTATATGGTTTCATCATTACACTCAGATGCTAGTGCTAACACCAATGTAGTGGTCTCGGGCAACATCACTTTACTAACAACATGGAGTCTTCTAGATGCATAAAGTACCCATGTACAATCCACATCTAGGTAAGGGTATGGGATGTGTCTCTGACTCTATGCATGTCAGAATGTCTAATTGGCAACACACCTAACAAGAATCGTTATTAATACAAGTTTGCCTAAGGATATTATGTTGTCTTCCTCTTCTAACAATTAAAAGATTTCGTAATAGAATAACAATTTAAATCCATTGTTCATCTCCCTGTAGCTAGTAAATTTTGCATTGTAATCTTGACCTTGTTTGGGGGCAACAAGGTGATGCGGCAGGGTCTTGAACAGTTGGAGAGGCACAAGGGTAGGGCAGAATAAATGGAAGGTAGGGTAGGGCCGAATAATTGGAAGGTTTGGATTCTTGCTTCTCTAAGTCTTTTCGAAATGATTTGGATGGATCAGAACAGAATGTCCATTCAAGACTTAGAGGATTCCATTTGGAAATGATTTTTCATTCTATGGTATAGTTGGATGTCCGGTTCAATTACCCTGATTGTAAGTTATTTTGTTGACCTTGTAGATTCACTTGCTCGTAATTAAAGCGGGCCAAAGTCGTCTTTGGCCTGCTTTTTTGAGGTTAGGAAGTGTAGGTTTGCTAAGCCCTTTTTTGCTCGGACACCATCCCCTTGAAGCTGCTGCTATAGCCTATATGATACAATCCCTTATCAAAAACAAAATTTTCAAAAATCTAAACAAATTCTCCTAAATAATTTGCCTGCCTCAGTATCGGTTCTTGCACGGTTCCAGAGAACCTGCAAATACAAAACCGTCTAGGATATCCTTGGACTTGGGAATTAATGAACCCAAGACAAACTTAGACCTGTATTTGCACCAGATTCATGCACTAGTATCCATGTCACAGAGAAGATTAGTTCAAATAAATGTCTTTAGATTTCCCACCCATAAACCGTCTATATGACACAACATATTTTCTTCAAAAGAAAGTTGAAAATTTACCGTCATTAAGCAAAGCACAGATATTGCAACGCCACTTTCTTCCACCATCTGTGAATGTCACATAGGGATTCACATATGTTCGACATCTTCTACAACGAATAATGCCAGTTGGGGCAAAGTTTACTACTGGCACCTCCTCCTGCATAGAAAGGGTTTACAATGAGAAAAAGAAAAAGAATGTTGAAGCATGTCTGACGTTGGCACAGTACAATAGTTCTGAGTGCATGCATACTCACCCCATCAGGAGCTTCTGCAAGAGGACAAACAACAGCTCCAAGAGGCAAATGCCACCTCGAAACCAAAGACTGAGAATTTGGCATCGCGTAAGTTGTAAGACGTAGATATCTAGCATCACAGTTCATAGGATAAGTATCGACAAAAGACTTTGGCTCCACATCACCATCTAATGGCCTTGGCAATGCTTTAGAATCAAGTCCTGGATCATTTGATCCAGGGACAGAAGCAACAGAGAGAGAGCTGAAGTCTTCTGTCAAACCCTGCACAGCTCCCATTGGAGGTCCAGATCCTTGGTGTTGCATATGTTCCCTTGAATAGACACCAAAAGGAGCAGCAACTGGTGGAGGGGGGACATAACCTTGACGAGCAGGAAAAGAGGCAGATGTTGCAGGTGGGACCGGACCATAACCTCCTTGATGGGTGACAAAGTGAGCAGACTGTACGGGCGGAGGTTGTGTAACTGCATTAGGTGGGTAACTGGGATAACCAGGAAAAGCTGACTGTAATGGCTGTGAGGTTGGCCTTGGAGCAGAAAATGACGAATCTAAAGATGATGGAGGAATATTCATGCCAGACGACAACTGGTTTAAGCTCTGAGGAGGGGATCCCATGGGCAGAGAAGGTATCTGGGGCTGTAGATGAATAGAAACTGGTGGGGAAGGAACATGGCCTGTGGGAGGTCTAATTGGAGGGGAAAAAACTGGCTGTCCAGGAGCGGAAATGTGTGGAGGGGCTACTTGAGCTGTTGAAGGAAATTGTGGGCTTCGAAAGCGCTGGAAAGATCCAACACCTGGTGAGGCATGTGAGGATGCTGGGGGAGGCATAGATGGACCATTATACCTTCCTGTTTGTGTCGGTCTACTTCCAGATGCTTCAGGTCCAACAACTGGTGCAGATGATAAGAAAGGCCTTGAAGTCTGGAAAGCAGTAGGTGTTGTGGATCTAAAAACAGAGGCCTCCTGTCCAGACACAGGGCCAGACGATGAAAAAGGTGTTGCACTCTGAGAAGCAGCAGCAAAGGTTGGAGGAGAAGAAGCAGCAAAGGTTGGAGGAGAAGAAGAAGCAGGCCTTTGAGGGAAATTTCCATGGTTAGGATTTTCTGTCCCCATTGTGTTCATATCTTACACTTGATCTCCTTCCAATTGCTATGCTTACATGAATAGTCCTGAGTTATGTGAAACACACAATATGTCATTATTAAAGGAGGAAATTTATAAGATAATTCAAAGCCTAGGCTCAGAGAGTAACTCAGAAAGTATTTGCCATAACAAAGTTGAAAGACATACACGTAATAGTTGTACTGTTGTAGTTGGACAAACAGGTAATAGTTGAACATATAAATAATACAGAACATATCAGCAAAAAACACATGATAATTGAAAATGTCGAGTATATGCTTGACAAAAACATGGAATAAGATCGATCAGAAATTTTATTCAATGACAAACAAGAAAATTATGTTCTGATCAGAGCACAGCATCTCCAAGAGTTCGTAGGTCTATATGTTACATGATCGTTCTCTAAATGTATGTAAGTATTCATGTTGGACCTTTGACTGGCATTCATCAAACAATGGATAGCGACTATGAATATGATTTCACAATATTCTTTCATGTAAGACTCTCAAATGAAGCACAAAATGATCTCTGTCACCTTGTAAACACCATTCACCAAAGGTAAAAGAAGATTCTTATACAGAAAAACCAAGACTTTCCCGTCCCTCCTTGTCCTTGGATTAATTGACCAAGCAGATAGTCAGCTTCAAGAAGTAAAAATACGAAGTGACAAAGTGGCAAATCCGTAGTTCTAAGCCCATCCACATGCCCCAACATTAGAGACAACGTTTCACCTAAGTTTCTTCTTCACACACCGCCCCGGAGGAGGCTGGTACGGTCAAGCTTCTTCCCCGGGGTCTGCTAATGAGTGAGAGGGGGTCCCCCAAGATCTCCCCCCCGCACACCCACCCACACAAAAAAAATCTTTGACCTAAGATGCATGAATGATTCAGCTCTATAAATTATGTGCAAAAGCATGAGGCCACAAATAAGATATTGCACAATTTTACTAAAAACAAAATTCCTTGAGTTACTACACTAACAAATCGTGCAGAAAATTTGATACAGGACAATGAAGAAGATGTAAAAAAAAAAAAAAAAAACTAGGCATCTTTGTGCCCAAGGAAGTAGTGGTGTCTTTGTATCAATACCATGTTAGGCTCCTCAAAAATAACAAAAGGATAAACATAACCTAGATTTCGAAGTAGGATAACTCCTAAATAACTATAAATTTTCGAATATTATTAAGTACAATCCCGGATCATTTACAAATAGCTCTTGAGCCCCATGGGGCACTCTTTTCTGTTCCCTATCAAAATCTTACAATAGGATAAAAATTACATTTTAATTTATGATCTTTTGGTGGCTTCGTTTGTCTCCCCATTGAGGAAGGATTTCAGATTCCCTTTTGCTCTCACAGGAGTCCATTAGCTTGACTTTCTTCCTAGTTATGCTTTTCGCCAGGAAAAACTACCACCTCCTGCTAAAAAGGAAAAAAAAAAAAGAAGTAACAGAGTCCGTGATAGTCTTCGTGGACCTACTTCAAATCCCCATTACCTCGCAATCCTTGATTTCTTAATTTGTTGGCTTCTTCACTCCATGAAGACTAACATAACTACCTAAATAGTAACTCCAATAATAGGCAGAACATTTTGAATATTCTAAATCCCAAGTAATACTCAAGCCTTTGATTTGGCCCGCGAAAGGGGGGAGGGGGGTTGTTCCTGCATGAGATTTCTTGACCACCAATGGCATAAAGATAATTCAACGGTGCAAGCGTGCCTAACTTAAGCAGCCAATGTTGCATCTCTTCTTTGTCATCCGAGACTGTAATGAAATCTGGGGTGAGTTGCATCAAATGCAATTTTGCCGAACTCATATTTGTATTCTGTGCTTTCTTATTGTGATTGGTTTTTAATCTTCCTGTGATTGCGTGCTAGTGTGCGTGTGGTTTTTAGCCCAACAGAACAGTCGAGTTAATGTTTGATACCCAGGTAATTCGAGTATCACATCATACCCTGCAGCTAAAGATAAATCTCAAACCACTCCCCCACCCAAAAAAAAAAACTATACATACAATAGGTTTGGGCAACAAGGAAGCACGCAAATCACGTAATCACACACTGCCAATACGACCTGGTTCTGACTCCTGACACTTACCACACATTATCAACAAAGCTTGAGGAAATTGAACAGTGCAAAATTTATGCCAATTTCGTTAAAAAAAAATTAAATTTTGAACAAAACAACAGCAATCAATCAAACAAACGAGATCAAATTTGCGTTGAACGTACCAGCAGCACTGATTTGACGATATGGAGGTGTGCCCAGTCAAAAGATCCCGATGGAGAATTGGGAAATCGGAGTTACAAAGGATCAGGCGATCGGCGACACTCGACAGGTAGATGTAGTCGACGCCAAATACTGCGACAGTTAATCTAATATCTTTTGATTAGGTTTGCAGAGACAAGTCAACAGTTCAGAGAGAGATGAGAAGCTGCCAAGGGATCGCGTTCCAGTGTGGCAACGTAATTGAGAGAGAGAGAGAGAGAGAGAGAGAGAGAGAGGATCGTGTATTGCTGTAGGAACAGTAATCCCAGGTCGGAACGGATTTGCTGAAGTTATTACCCAACGCCTGTCTTTTTCCTTTTTGTTTTCCAACAAGAACACCGCCCTCCGTTACAGTGCGATGCTATTGCTGTAGGGGAAACTTTACACTATAATTCCAGTAGTTTAATTGATTTCCGAAATACACTATAACCCCTGTAGTTTAGTCGATTTCCGAATTGATCCCTTCACCTTCATTTACAGTTCCTTCCTTTACTTACTTCATTTATCACTTATTTGTGCTGGGTGTTGGGCTTTTATTTATGGGATGTTTATTTAGCCGAAGGAAGGAAATTATTAATTTTTGTAGTGTATTTAATAGAAGGAGAATGGAGTGTTTTGCATTGACAATAGTTTGGTCGGTTCGACGGTTTCGGAAAATATAAGTACAATAAATGCTAAATTTTCTCGTACAAACACAATAAAATCTTACTCAGTTTCAAATCTATTCTCGTTTCTCAATAAGTCACTCACTCCTATGCAAGGTAAGTTCTAGTACATAAATTGTAAGTATTGATAAAGGTAGTCATTTTCTTCTTTTGGAAATGACTTTCAGAGTATCCAAACTTTTTTTTTTTTTTTATTATTTCATTTAAGGAAACACAAACATAATGTATTAAGAATAGCACAAATTACAACTAGAAACACCAAAATACAACCAAAATACAACAAAGTACAAAGAAAGAAATAGGTCAAACCCAGCAATCCATTTGCTCATGGAAAGGGATGGAAAGTCTATAAATATCTGAAGTGTAGATATATGGAGTGGATATCTAGAGAGGTAAACCTGTTCCTGCCAGTGGACCATCAACTTTGTTGTGGACGCTTTCACCGTCACTTCTGGAAAGCTCAAAAATCCGCCGCCAAACCGACAGGATTCAATAGCCAATACCCAGATTTGGTTTGTAATGAAAAAACTTCCAACTTTTATAGCTCATATTTCATTCGAATACTTTTCTTTACCATTTCACTTTATTTCTACTTTTTTTTTTTTTGCCATATTTTCTTCTCTAGTACTCTTCTTGGACATGCTTGAGGTCGTAACATTGGGGAACCCAATAGAACATGAGTAGCCTGCATGTTCTCTCATAGCCATGCATTTATTTTGATATTTGTAATGTTCAGTCTTATAATCAATATAAATTTGGTTGGGGCAGTAAGTTTGCATCTTAAATTGAACATGAAACCAAGCCAAAATCTTACTAGTAGTATGATTCAACAGAACACAACAGGAATCAGATAGAAGAACTGAAAAACCAACGTGTTCTGTCCATCTGATATGATGATTTCGAAAATAACACTATTAAATCCAAACATCAAGTAGTGAACAACTCATTTTTACCTCCATGTTATGGATTTTGTTGCACTTGCCGGTGAATTTGCAGAATCCAATTTAAATAGCCGCTCATACCACCAGCCTGGTCCTCGACTAGGTTTGCAAGAAGATAGAAACTTTCTCTAGGTTGTTCACCTTGTCTTACAAGTTGACATACCTGATAATATGAAGGGTTAGTCTCCCTAATTTTCTCAATTACTGCCATCAACTTCCTTGACATTTCATTATCACGCTCACACAAAATAACCTGATTTGCAACGACCAAAAAAATAGAGCATTAGAATGGGTCAATTACTGTACAATCGAAAAGCAGCAGGTAAACGAAAGGGCATTAAAAGGAAACAACAAGTTCAATGTTACAATGTACGTACTTGATGGAAAAAGGTTTCCTTTGAGTACAGTGAAAATCTTGGAATGCAGGGAAAATCGCGAGCATCACACCAGAACAAGTAGAACAAAGTTAAACTAACTTAAACCAAAGGGTAACACATCAATTCCCAGGAACCAAGAGGCAAACCACTTCTTGGAATAGGTTGTGGAACAACTATCCACCAAAACAAAAGAATGAATTATCTTGAGCCTAGCATTCACATTCTACGTTTTAATTTCTTACTTCGTGGACTGAAAACTCCATAGGAGTTCAGGTCTGATATTGTATGAGCGAATGCAATCAGACAACAGGTCAAATCCTGGGGCTCATTGTATCTCCGAATTGATTCGCTACTAACCTGGAGCAAACCAGATTCTTATGAATTGGAGGAGGCAGATAACTTCTCAAGGGAAACATCACTGATGTGCCTCAAAGAACCTATAGTTTCTCTCCATCTTCATCCTCTTCCATCATAGTTCTAGACTTTGCACCAACCGTCAGCACCAGTACTCTCACAGGTACTATATCCACTTTCAGAAATTCCTAGAATCCTAGGACTATCGGATAGTCTTAAAATTACCACCCTATTGCCCTCCCTCTATGGGCTGGTAACACAACACAAAAAGGACACATGAATGTTTTATTCACTCTTTTCATGTTAGAAGCAAAAATATGCTGCATGTTCTACACCTGGACTTGTATGAGAAATCAGTCCGTTTGACTGTACAATATTAAACAAAATGAGATGGTAATTGAGATCCAGACCAACATATATTAAATGAATCACAACCACTGAAACACCAGAGATTAAATATCAAAAAGTGCACGAGGTACCCGTAGTTTAAAGTACTAAAGAACTAAAGAAGTAAAACAAAGATTCGAGGAAGAGAAGAAACATACCTTCGAAAGGTCTGTAGCAAAGTCTTGACCGAGTAGATTCATAGTTATTTCAGGTGAAAGCATTCTACCGAACCATAGGACAAATCGAAAACCATCATCATAAATATAAAGGCCTCTGGAATCTAGGCTCTCTGCTGTAAGTGGTAGACTTGAAACCTTGAACTCATCAGCCTTAGAATAAGCCTGCTAATAAGATGCAGCTAGAGTTGTAAAATCTGTGAGAGCAACAGCATAATTGCAGTAAACTCAAACACAAGCTGGTAATTTACCTTCAAGAGAAACTCATCAATCCGAACCAAATTTGGATATAGCAACTGCAACAAATTTTTAACAGGTAAAGTCATCATGGTGCACCCTGCTGCACAGCATTCGTCAAGCTGTACAGCCGCACGTCCACCACGAAGAGGTACTGATTTACAGAGTGCTAACCCATACAAAAGCAAGAACTTCAGTGATTCTGGGTATATCATCCTGCCTACCAAGCGATGCTGCACAGCATATAAATTTCGATATTCTTTTAGAGCTTTGACAATCCTCTGCTGAACTGAGTTTCGAGCTTCTTCCAGTTTGCAAGACAGAGTTTTCTCTATTGCTGCCCAATAGTAAAAATATGAATTAAGACTAATGCCATGGTCAAATATGGAAAACTGGAACAAGGAGAAGCGAGGTGCTTTTTGTACCCAGCCTAGAAAGCAAAGAAACTACGGCGCCAGTATCAGCTTGGCGGTACATCTCTCCTAGTTCAGCAACTACGGGCACTGCTGCAGTATGTACTCTGATACGCCTCTCTCCACAAGAGGAAGTGTATCTTTTGAAGGTTAAGGAAAGTCATTTTTTATCTATTGCACAGATTAGAATTGTCTTAGAATTAAAGTGCATATTTAGAGCAAAGAACTTCTGGGTGGGGTATTTGAAGGCATATAACTATAGGAAAAAGTATAATTCAAACAGAACAATCATACAGAAGATCAAGCGAAGACATAAAATCATATACAGAAAGAACATGGTCAATGATAGGACTTCACGTGAAGCTCAAGCAAAAGGTTGGTCTTGTAGCATGCCAAAGCATGACTCTCTGAGAAGCATTTAAGTCCTCGTCCTCTAGCAAACTTGGGGATGGAAAAAAAGATGTCTTGTACCAAGAGCAAGGTACCAAAAACAACCAAGCATCTGTTGGTGATAAGTGATAACCTTACAACCCACATGAGCAAATGATCAAGAGAAACCAAAACATTACCGTGAAATGTTTTTCTTTGACATTATGCAGGTGTGACAATTAGAATAGGAAACAAAAATATAAAATTCCAAAATATGCCCTACATATTTCCATGCACATGTGGCAAGAGAGTCATGCTTGAACTTCTTAGGCATGAAGTAAGGATACAATAAACCAACTTGGAAATATACAGTCTGCGTTGTCAATAGTGCTTCTTCAAGGGTCAACTGCATTGCAAAAGCTTTATCGCAGTCTACAGCTGGGAGGGCTATTATATCACTGGACTGCAACATAAAGTTACCATGATAAGATGTGACCCTCACACCTAATAGAACAAGAAAACGAAAAATTAGCTTCCAATAACCATACAGAGAAGAAACTTCCTAGAAGATTGAAAGGAAATAGAGGCAATGGATTAAAATAGTGGTTTTTAGACCACCAGAATGACTTGCCTTTTCCACATCTTATGCGCATAATAGCTTCCCATGCAGTTTCTCTTGTAAGATCTCTGGTTAGCTCATGCCTCAACTTCTCTTTGTGAATAGCTGAGTGGAAGCTCGGATAGTAATATACTTGACCACCAGTATATTTAGACAAAGTTCCTACAAACTCAAAAAAAACAAAAAACAAAAAACAAAAAACACATATGATTAGGTATTTAGGTATATCGGGTCCAACGCGAGAAATCAGAAGTCAGAAGTTCAAGGAAAAACAAAATTCAGTCACTGCATGGTAAGAACTATTTGAGATTAGGTGGGTCTTGTTCCACAGGCAGAGGGTAGTTTTGCACTGAAGGGGGTTAGGTGGTTGTCCATGAGTCAAAGCTAAGGCCAATTAACGTTATCAGGCAAGTATGTATAATTTCCAGATAGGCTAGATGGATTTTAGAATTATAAAACTTCATTGGCTAAATGTTGAGTCAATCCTAGCGGAAGGAGGGCTCATCTTAGGTCTAAAATCTTTTTTTTTTTCCCAGATCGGCATTAAGTCTGCCAGCGTTATGGTATGCTTTGGATTCAATGGAGATCAGGTCAAACAATTTTTGAACGCTTGTGGACCCTTTTGGAACATCTCCAAGGAAAGTAGAAAAATGAGATTTACATCAAATTTGAGAGCCATGTCAATAAAAAATCTCTCCATGTGAGGAAGAAAATGTACTAGACTATTTTGGTTAAGCTCTCTCCTTCCAAGTTTGAAGTGCAAGAAAGAACAATTCAAATTTCCAATTCAACGGATCCACTTGAAGAAATTGCTTATAAATTATTACTTAGCCAAAATGGGTCTTTGAAAGTCGAAGTAAGAGTTAAAAGATTAAAGTTTGAAGATCCCCTTGGAGTGCACTTGATCCATCGAAGTATAAATTAGGTATAATAGTTTCTGTTCGTCCCTCTCTTATTGTTAACATGAAGCCGAAACCTAATATTGAGAGAGATGCCCATGAATGCCTCGCCGTTTTTTTTTTTAATCGTATTTTCTGCAATTTCTGCCCTTTAAGACATGACCAACTAGACCTTGTCAAACTCTATTTAAGCCCTCTCCTCTTTCATTCAGACATCCTAGCCCCAGAAGATAGAAGGGCAACCAGCTTATTATTATTCTCAGTCCAGCTAAGGAGTGTGTATCCACCAAGCAACCCTACATCTTATTTAATACTCCCTCCATCCCAATTTGTTGCACCTATTTCCTTTTTGGAACTTCTAAAAAAATTGTCTATATTTCATAATCTATAATATTTTTTACGATTTTGAAATCTTTGTTTTAAAAAATTAACTGAGATCTATCAAACAAGATCCATATTGACTATAAAAAACGATTTTTTGAGACGTTCAAAAAAGGAAATAGACACAACAAATTGGGACAGAGAGAGTAACTCAGTAGTAAGCAATTCAGATATTCCGAAGTATGAGACGTGATTATGTATAAATATGCAAATGAATCAATGCACCATACATAGAACAAATTCAAAGTTCCCTATCAGCCAAAAGTAAAAAGGAAAGTGCACATAATTAACTGGAAATGAAAATGTCTTAATGCGGACTTCATTATCATTATGTAACTTGTCCAGATACAAGAATCAATGTTGAGTAAAAGGTTAAAATCGGAATTACGGCACAATTAGTCTCAGTGTCTCACCAACAGTACCTAACAAGACAAGAAAAAGTCCAACCATCATGTATGATTGTTTAGGGCCTCATTGATTTGTGCTTATTCCACATTCTTGTGTTATGCTTTCAACAAACCAGACAACAGTACCCAAAAAAAAAAAACATGTGATGCGTATTTTTGTCCTTAATTTCTTGAGATCATCTTCAAAACAAGGCTCCAAAATGAAAACCAAATAAAAGTAGTTTCACTTGTTTTGGTAAAAGATGAAACAACAAACAAAAAACATGTCACGAATCCAAACAACCCCTTGAGTTCAATTTCAGACTTGAAAACAATTGACTTAAAGTGATGCCAAGAAGGTGCTAAAGCTACATTTACCTAGGGAAGCTATGTCAGTGTACTTGTCACTGAACGCATATATATTCACTGATATCTGGTATTTTGTACAA
Source organism: Vaccinium macrocarpon (assembly GCA_022606695.1). Classification (NCBI taxonomy): domain Eukaryota; kingdom Viridiplantae; phylum Streptophyta; class Magnoliopsida; order Ericales; family Ericaceae; genus Vaccinium; species Vaccinium macrocarpon. The sequence goes on along the minus strand of CM040178.1, from coordinate 38,356,908 downwards.
TCAGCAGCCATCTGTTTGTAGAATGGATCTTCAGCTATCCTTAGTGCATGCTCTTTATCTGTTCCATAGAAATGAAGGTCATTCCCACGCAACCTAAGACGGCCAACACCAAGTGAAGGTAGCGTATTTTGGAAAATCAACAATTTCCCACCAAGTCGGCCCTGTAAGATGGGGAGAGGAATATGTCAATACTAAGTCAAAAGACTGCCAGACCAATAAGAAAATATAAGGATCTAACATCCATCCGTCAGAAGATAAAACTGACAATAACTGTACAAACAGTGAGAGTTAACAGTTCAAATGTCATAGGCAACAAGCGGAAAGAACAGAGCACACCATAACCATATGTGCTGCTTTTAGAGCTGGACCAAAAGCAGATTCCACATTGACATTGTCCTGAAACATGGAGGGTAAACTATCTAGAAAAGCATCCACTACATTCCTTGATTCTGATAAGTTGACAAGGAGATCATCAGGTAAAGGAACAAATAAATCATCTAGATCTGGAACCACCATCATTTGAGGCTGCACCAAAGACGACTGGCAAAAGAGAAACCTAAACATCAGTTAACATCAATAAATGTTGCGAGCAAGAAAAAGAAATCAAGTTGTGTGATAAGCAGCAACAATAATCACTGCTTTGCTTGCCTTCATGTTATAAAAATGTATGGTGCTGTCAAAAGTAATGAACCCAACTCGTGTTCTGGGATAGCCAGGTAATCTATCCAAACAAGACTTAATAGTTTGTGCAACGACCTGAAAAGGAACATTGAAATATACACATGGTTATCATATTAGTAAATTATGGTTGAACAAAAAGTACCTTTTAGCCTTATAAGTCAATACAATACCCGAACTGCATAATATAAAGAGAAGAGAGTCATCTTAAGAAAGGAAGCTCACAACTAGTCAACTACATGAGTCCATCGTTGTAAACCACTTTAACCACGTCACAAACATGACATGGCCAATTGTGTACAATATGGACAGCCTATACGCAATATTGATTTTCACAAGAGCTTTTGATCCTGTATAACTGACGCCCTTGCCAGTTTTTCTATCTTAGATTGCACAGAACAGAAAATAGCTAGTACATAAAATAAATAAATAGATAAATAAAAATCAGAGAACCATAAATTCAAGGTTGTAAGAAAACAATCCAAATAATGGAACACATGGGCATGAAACAACGCAACATAAATTGATAAGGTCCATCCTTATTAGCTAAAAGCGCATACCTCAATCATTCCATTTCTAACAGCAGATATTGATACGTCAACCAGGAAAAAATATAGCGGAGGCATTGGAGGCCGGTGCATGTACTCAGTAGGAGCAACGAATTCCACAGTACCCTTGGTAAGCTCAGGCCGTTCATTCAAGTCCACTCGTTTACCGCTAGCATCCAAATGTGAAAAATAATCACCTGCAACTGTATATGAGATGGAAATAGGTCAGCACGTGCATACAAACAAACACACCCACACTGGGGGTGCATGCGGTGGCATGCTGGTGTTAAGTAGGTTACATCATGTACTGTTCTTTATATTACAGTTTGGCAATCAAATCCTGAAAATATGCTGTATGAGTAGGAAACATTCTCTGTAAGCATACATGATCAACATAAGTGGAAATGTCTGCAACAATTGTATTTAAAAGTAGAAAAAACCAATAACACATTAAACTCCACTCAAATAAGTCATTTTTCGTGGTCTGTCCACGGAGTTAGAAGATGATGTATCTAATCATATTGTTAGACTAAGACTACAACAGAGTTTGGGAGGTTGTGTTGTTTAAAAAAAAAAATGAGTATAAGAACTGCAAATACAAAACATTGTAGGACATCCTAGGACTCAGGAACTAATGAAACCAAGACGTACTTAGTCATGTATTTGCACCAGATTCATGCACCAGCATTGATCTGACATAGAGATTACCAATTCAAATCAACGTCTAGAAGTGCAGTATGACTAAGTACAAATTCATATATGTTTCACTCCCATAAAGCGCAGTATGTCTAGAAGATAAAACATAATATATTCTAAGGCAATTTGGAAATTACCATCATTAAGCAAAGCACAAATGTTGCAACGCCACTTTCTTCCACCATCTGTGAATGTCACATATGGATTCACATACGTTCGACATCTTCTACAGCGAATAATGCGAGATGGGGCAAAGTTAACTACCGGCACCTCCTCCTGCATGAGAGAGTTTAAAATAAGAAAGAGAAGAAAAATAATGAAGCATGTCGGACATCAGCACGTGCAATAGTACTCACCCCATCAGGAACTTCTGCAAGAGGACAAACAACAGCTCCAAGAGGCAAATTCCACCTTGAAACCAAAGACTGAGAATTTGGCATCGCGCAAGTTGTAAGACGTACATATCGAGAATTGCAATTCAAAGGATACATATCAGAAAAAGACTTCAGCTCCACGTCACCATCTAATGGTCTTGGCAATGCTTTAGAATCAAGTCCTGGATCAATTGATCCAGGGACAGAAGCAACAGAGAGAGCGCTAAAGTCTTCTGTCAAACCCTGCACAGCTCCCATTGGAGGTCCAGATCCTTGGTGTCGTACGTGTTCTCTTGAATAGACACCAAAAGGAGCAGCAACTGGTGGAGGGGGAACAAAACCTTGACGTGCAGGAAAAGAGGCAGATGTTGCAGGTGTGGCCGGACCATAATCGCCTTGATGGGTGACAAAGTGAGCAGACTGTATAGGTGGAAGTTGTGTAACTGCATTAGATGGGTTACTGGGATAACCAGGAGAAACAGACTGTAATGGCTGCAAGGTTGGCCTTGGAGAAGAAAATGACGAATCTAAGGATGACGGAGGAATATTCATGCCAGATGGCAACTGGTTTATGCTCTGAGGAGTTGATCCCATGGGCACAGTCGATATCTGGGGCTGTAGAGGAAGAGAAACTGGCGGGGAAGGAACATGACCTGCTGGATGTCTAATTGGTGGGGAAAAAACTGGCAGTCCAGGAGTGGAAATGTGGGGAGGGGCTACTTGAGCTGTTGAAGGAAATTGTGGGCTTCGAAAGCGCTGGAAAGATCCAACACCTGTTTGTGTTGGGGGAGGCATAGATGGACCATTATACGTACCTGTTTGTGTCGGTCTACTTCCAGATGCTTCAGGTCCAACAACTGGCCCAGATGGTAAGAAAGGCCTTGAAGTCTGGAAAGTAGAAGGTGCTGTGGGTCTAAACACAGAGGCCTCCGGCCCAGCCACGGGGCCAGACGATAAAAAAGGCGTTGCTCTCTGAGAAGCAGCAGCAAAGGTTGGAGAAGAAGAAGTAGCAATGGTTGGAGAAGAAGAAGAAGCAGGACTTTGAGGGAAATTTCCACGGTTATAATTTTCTGTCCCCATGGTGTTTATATCATAAATTTGATATCCTTCCAATGGCTATGCTTCCATGAATAGTCCTGACAACGTTGAACATACAATATGTCATTGTAAAGGAGGATATTCATAAAACTATTCATAAAGCCAAGGCTCAGAGAGTACTCAGAAAGCATGTATAAGAGGAAAGTTGACAAACATACGTTCTCCAAGTGCTCAAGGAATTACATTTTCAATTATGATCTTCCTGTGGCTTCGTGTGTCTCCTCATTTGGTATGAATTTCAGATTCCCTATTGGTCTTACAGAGTCTAGTACATTGAACTAAATTCAAACCAAACCAAACCGAGCCTTACGCCCCAATCAATTGGGGTCAGCTAGTACATTCAACTAAATTCGACATACAAAAACAATCCATGGTTTGAGCTTGACTTGCTTCCTAGTTATGCTTCTCAGCAGAAAAAAAAAAAGTAACAGGTACAATGATAGTCTTCAAGAACCTACTTTCAAAATCCACATAACTTCATGATTCCTGGTGTCATGACTAGTAACTCCAATAATAGGCATAACATGTTCAATTTTCTGACTCAAGCCCTTGCATTGGACCACGCATGGTACTTAGGTACCAAGGAGTGCCAAGGGCATTACGGTACTAAGTTGATGCAAGTCCTATCACGTAGTGTGCCTTACCTATGCAGCTGATGTTGCATATCTTCTTCGTCATTGAAGACTGTAATGAAATCTGGGGTGAGTTGTGAAGGATTACATTTTCGCCAAACAAAATATTTTCCAATCTTTGCTTTCTTGTTGTGATTGGTTCTTAATCTTCATGTAAGTGTGTATGTGTTCGGTTCCTAACCCAACAGAACAGTCAAGCTAAAGTTTGATTCCCACTTTCCCAGGTTATTTGAATATCACATCATTCCCCTCGACTAAAGATAAAATCTTCAAAATCAACAGAAACAAGTACACAATAAAAATTTTATCGGCAACATTGAAGCATGCAAATTGTGTAACCACATACTGTCAATATAAACTACTGCAACCCGATAAAAAAGACAAACTGACTTCAAGCCAAATTGGCCAACGCTTGAGTTGAGCTTGAGCTTGTTTACGAGCCTTAATGAAACAACAAAATCTTATAATTATGCATGTATACCGGTCGAGAGCTACAAATAAAATTTTTAGTACATATGTTCGTATATAAGTCCATATATATTTACAAAATAAAAAATATGGGAGCGAATCCGTGGAAATATATTTTACACTCTTTTTGACACTCCATCTCAACCCTTGAAACCAAGGGCTGAGATTGAAACTTAAAAAGACTCCTTTCTCACGTGCACCCTCTCTCTCCACACATGTATCCTCTCTCCCGCAAACCCACCCAATGTATTTTCTCATACTCCAATGGCAGACTAGCCGTCTGGCTAGTATCCATGGCCGGCGACTGCTAGAGCCACCGCCGTCGTTCTCTCTTCTCCTCCCTCCTCTTTTCCCTTTCCTTCTCTTCTACCCACTCACGCCACCGCTCGGGCTCAGCTGGCTGTGCACAGCTGCGAGATCTAAACTCAGGGCCTCAAAATGGAAATGTCAGATTTATGCATATGAGTAAAAAATTTGTTCGATTTACCTCACTTGTTTGCAGTTTCAACTTTCAGTTGATTTTTTTCCCCTGGAAAGATCCTTACTTGAATCGGCAATGGAGAAATTGCTTGTTTCTAAAAGCATAAATTTTGCAAATCATGCAATTTGTTGATTGTAGTGCTTCAGTGTAATGTAAAGACTTCTGATTTGATGGAATATAAAGACTTTTGATTTTATGAATTACATGAATTATAATATTTGAGTTTGTCCTTGCATTTATTTTGCTCGAGCAAATTAAAATTATGCTTCCAACAAACTACCAAAATTTGAAAGAAAACAGCAGCAATCAATCAAACAAACGAGATAAAAGTCGAGCTGAACGTACCACCAGCACTAATTCGACCTTTTGGAGGTGTGCCCAATCAAAGGCCCCGACGGGAAAGTGTGAAACCGGAGTTACCGAGGATCCGGCGATTGGTGACACTCGACAGGGATATGTAGTCGACGCCAATTACTGCAACGAGTAATCGGATTGTTTGTGATTAGGTTTGCAAAAGGCAAGTCAACAGAGTAGAGAGAGAGTGAGGGTGATGAATAGCCAGTAGGAAGAGGGAAGAACGAGTGCGGAAAGGATTTGCTGAACTTTTTAAAATTTGTAATAACGACTGCTGCTACAGTAAGATGCTGTATCGTGTATTGCTTGCTGTAGGGGCAACTTGCACTTTCATCCCTGTAGTTTAAGTCAATTTTTGGATTGATCCTTTAACCCTCATTCATTCCCAATTTTCTTTGGGAAAGTATTTGTACATGAAAAGTTTCCCATAAATTCACCCAGAAAATACATCCAACCGGTGAAATCCACCCGGTATACTTTTTTACTAGACATCTCCAAAATCAAACGTGGTCCTTTAAAATATCTTAAAATGTGTTTATGTCGCTTCTAAACTTTTAAACCAACTTATTTAATTTCTAAACTATTGATAGGTAATTTCAGTATTATCCTTTAAACTATCCTAAATGTGTTTATGTTGTCCCTCAACTTTTAAACCAATTTACTTATTCCTAAATTATTGATATAGTTGCAATCTAGTTCTTTTTTTTTTTTGGTACTTCGGAAATAATCTAGTTCAACATATTTTGTTTTTTAAAACAGATTTCGTCATATGCAAGTTTGTATTGCCGAAATTGATTTTCCCTTCCCGCTAGATTGTTTAAATAAAAAAATCAGATGTTAAAGAAGACAAATAAAAAAATTATTTTGGGAGAAAATAAGTGAGTATTAGAAAAAAGAGGGAAAAACAAAACCACACTTGTTAAAGTATGAGGATTGTGTAGTCCTATTGTTGGCAGCTTCATCTATCACACTATAAGAACTATTCTAATTGCTAGCTCAACAAATTTCCATCATGGATCTCTAATACGCTAAAAACCCTTGCATTGTCAAATGCTTTATATCTTAATCAAAAAAATGGAATGGCGTACATACAAGTGTGTATGATCAGAACATGAGGGAAAAAACATTCGAAACTATCTCAAATTTCTAAAATTAGCTAATTGAGAATGGAGCGGCAAGTGGAGTGGAGTGCAATTGGTACCTCTTTTATACTCTCATGCACATGGGCAAGGTTCGATTCCCGTAAGCACTCATCCCCCTTCCCAAGTTGATAGAACTAGTGCACTCGATGTGTTTGTCAAAATGAAATCAAGCTTTATTGATGTAATTCTGATGAATGTGTTACATGGAAATGAAGAAAAACAAGAGAGAAGATTACAGAAGTAGAGAGAGAAAGAGAAGTTCAGAATTGTGAAAGAGTACAATACATTCAACCCTTTTGTTATGGCCTCCTTCGCCTATTATATCCCCTATCCCTAGCCTCCAACCAACTAACTAACTTTTTAAACAAACTGCATAGGCGTGTAACAGTACACCCACAAACAAAAGAATTACACCCCTAGAGTATGACCCCAAATCTTATCATTACACTTTCCCTAAAAACAACCTTGTCCACAAGGTTAAAAATTGGGAAACCTTCGATGCAAGTCAGTCCAATTCTCCCATGAGTCGTATTTAGGTATGGAGTTGGACCAATGAACCAGCACTTTAGTTTGAGATCTATTGTTTTGGTTGACCAACTTTCTGTCCAGAATAGCCACAGGTTCAAGTTGCACCTGACCATCATTACCAACTAATGGTAAATCTGTTTGAACCACATTAGCTGCACCAATCTTTTTCTTCAACAAAGACACATGAAAGACTGGATGGATTTTGGACTGTGGTGGAAGTTCTAATCTGTAAGCCACAGGTCCTAGTTTTTGTAGAACTTGGTAAGGTCCAAAATACTTAGGAGCCAATTTAGCATTTTGCCTAAAAGAGATTGTAACCTGACGTAAAGGCTGCAACTTGAGATATACCCAATCCCTCACTTCAAAGACTCTCTTTGATCTGTGCTGATCTGCGAGTTGTTTCATCCTATGCTGAGAATTAACTAAATTTCCTTAAGCAACTTGATAATGATAGCTCTGTCTTGCAACAGGGCATCAGTTGCTGCCACTGCTATACCTCCTAAGGTATAACGCAACAAATTTGGGGGCTTCTATCCATACAAAGCTTCATAAGGAGTGATCCCTGTTGATATGTGAAAGGTGGTGTTATACCACCATTCGGCTAGAGGAAGCCACTGGGCCCAAGCTGTGGCTCTGCTGCTGGTTAAGCACCTTAGATAGTTTTCCACACACCTGTTAACCACCTCTGTTTGGCCATCGGATTGAGGATGATATGCAGTATTTAAGCAAAGAGTTGTACCCTGTAAATTGAATAACTCCCTCCAAAATTGGCTGGTAAAGATTGGGTCGCAATCAGAAACAATTGTTTGTGGCATACCATGTAACTTGAAGACATTGTCCAAAAAGAGTTGGGCCATAGTGGTAGTAGTATAGGGGTGAACAAGTGCCAAAAAATGGGCATATTTGTTTAATCTATCCACTATCACCAGTACCATAGTTTTATTCCCTGAGTTTGGCAACCCCTCCATGAAGTCCATAGATATATCACTCCACAACTTGTCAGGAATAGACAAAGCCACAATTTCATTTTTGTGCCTCTGACATACATCACAAGCAGCCACAAACTGCAATACATCGCTCTTCATTCCCTTCCAAAAGAAAGTTTGTTTCAACCTTTGATAGGTTCTTTCCCCTCCAAAGTGTACCCCAACTGGTGTTGCATGGTGTTCATTGATGAGTTTGAGACATAAGGCAGTGTTATTACCCACCATCAACTTGGACTTGTAATATAGCATCCAGTGTTGCCAAACAAAATGATGATGATTGGTTGAATCCAATTGTAACTCCCCAATAACCTTTTGTAAATCTTGATCTTGTGCCCAACTATCATGTAGTTCCTTTACCCAATTGCATAGGACCACAGTTAGGGCCAACAACTGTGCTTCTTTTTCAACTCTAGATAGAGCATCTGCTGCCACATTTGTCTTACCAGACCTGTATAACAGCTCATAATCAAATCCCATTAACTTGGTTAACCACTTTTGTTACATTAAAGTGGTCACCCTTTGTTCCAGCAAAAACTTGAGACTTTGATTGTCAGTTTTTATGACAAACTTCCTCCCCAACAAGTAGTGTCTCCATTTAGTGACGGCCAATACTACAGCCAACAGTTCATTCTCATATGTAGACAACCCCAATCTTGTTGCAAATAAAGCCTTACTATAGAAAGCTACAGGTTTCCCTTTTGCATCAATACTGCCCTTACGCCCTTCCCTGAAGCATCACATTCTAGCACAAAAACCTTGGTGTAATCAGGCAACCTCAAAACAGGGGCTGTGGTCATGGCAGTTTTTAGTTGATTGAAAACCACTCCAACTTCTTGAGACCAAACAAAAGAATCTTTCTTGAGGAGTTGATGCAAAGGCTAACAGATTTTCCCATAATTCTTAATAAATCTCTTATAATACCCAGTGAGTCCTAGAAATTCTTTGAGGGCTTTAAGAGATTGATGTCTAGGCCAAGTAACCATACTAGATATCTTGGCAGGGTCAGGTCCCACTCCTTGGGTAGTTATCACATGTCCCAAATATTCTATTTGGTGCTTTCCAAAAGCACATTTGCTCAACTTAGCAAACAGTTGACGTTCCTTTAACTTGGCTAAGGTGAGTGAGACATGTTGCACATGGTCTGTCCAAGTTTTGCTAAAAATGAGAATATCATCAAAGAACACCAATACAAATTTCCTTAAAAAAGGCCTAAACACATTGTTCATGGGGCTTTGGAATGTAGAAGGGGCATTAGTCAACCCAAAAAGCATGACTAAAAACTCATAGTGACCCTCATGTGTCCTAAAGGCTATTTTTTCCACGTCCTTAGGACTCATTCTTATTTGATGATAACCTGATCTCAGGTCTAACTTACAAAAAAAAAAAAAAAACTTGCCCCATGCAACTCATCCATCAATTCATCAATAATGGGGATAGGGAACTTGTCTTTTATTGCATCATTATTTAAAGCCCTATAATCAATACACATTCTCTATGTATTATCCTTCTTTTTGACCAACAACACAAGTGAAAAAAAAGGGATACACTGTGCCTTATTACCCCAGATTCCAACATCTCTTTAACTATCTTTTCTATCTCATTCTTTTGGATATAAGGATACCTATAAGGTCTAATGCTTGGTGGTTATGAACCAAGTTTCAGAGGGATTTTATGGTCTTGAGCTCTAAAAGGAGGTAAGCCTTGTGGTTCCATAAAAACATCTTGGAAATCGTGTAGAACCTAAGAGAGATCAGAATGTACCTTAATAGTTAGAATATTTTGAATGCTGCATAGTTGTACCACCAACCCTGGTAACCTTTTGTTAATCAAATGCTGCATTTCATTGGCTTCCACAAGTTGTACCTTAGTTGGGGTACCACCCTCAAGTGTCATTTGTTTCCCAGCAAATGAAAATTGCATTTGCAATTTCTGGAAATCCCAAAGCACTGGCCCTAAGGTTGATAGCCACTGCATTCCCAATACCATATCACACACCCTTAAAGGCAGCAACCTAAACTCAAAATTGAAATTTGCCCCTTGTATAGTCCACTGCAGCTCATTCACCATAGCCTTGCTGCTAATCTTGGTTCCATCTGCCACGACTACCGTCAATGGATCAGTATGTTGGATCCCAACCCCTATCCTCTTGGCCATAATAGGATCCAAGAAATTGTGTGTACTTCCAGTGTCTACCAAAATATAAACCCCAATCTTCTTGATGACCCCTTTAAGTCTCATAGTCTTAAATGATTGAATTCTAAATATAACATGTATTGAAATGTGAAATTCTTCCAATTTTTCATCTGGAGGTAACTACTGTTGGGCTTCCACAAATTCCTCTTCATCATCATCAATTTCAATCATGAACAACTGTTTCCTTTTACAAATGTGGCCCCTGAAATATTTTTCATCACATCCAAAACATAGGCCCTTGGCCTTCATTTCATCAAAGTCTTTTGGGGTTATTCTTTTAACTACTCCTCCTGAATCTGTAGTCTTGGAAACAATTTCTTGTGGCTTATGTGTGGTAGAATATGAGAAAACTAATTTGGTTGTGGCCTTATGCTTCTTGTTCGCAGCTTCAAGGGTTTCTTCTTGTAACTAGGCCAACCCCATAACTTGGGATATGGATCTTGGCTAAAACATTAATACCCCTCCCTGAATTTCCTCTTTCAGCCCACTTATAAAACAACTGATAAAAAACTCTTCAGATAGACCTGTGGTTTTGGTTGCTAATTCCTCAAATTTCTCTTAATAACTTCTCACATTAGTCCATTGCTTAAGTTTGGTTAACTTCCCCGTAGCATCTTCATACGCATCATCCCCAAATCAAAGTAGCAAAACCCTAGAAATTTCCTCCAAGAATGCAAAGTGTGGGATTTTTCGTACCACCTATACCAATGCAGAGCTTTGTCTTCCATGTGTAAGGAAGCTAAACGCAATTTCTGGTTTTCTTCAATCATATTTAACTCAAAATACTTCTCACACTTATAGATCCAAGCAGTAGGGTCTTCCCCAAAAAATTTAGGGAAATCTAGTTTCGGTTGGAAAATTCTTTTTTGTCCTAAATTCTGTGGAGGATTCGGAAGGAGAGGCGAAGAAAATGAAGAAGTAACCTTTTCTTGAATCACTTCACATCTGGCATTTAGAGTTGCAATCATGTTCTTGAGCCCTTCCATTGTTTCATCGAACCCATCCATCGACGCCGCATGTCGGTCTGTAATCGCTGTCAAATGCCTAATGGATTCCCCAGTTAATTCCGAGAGCTTGTGAATGGACTCATCCAAACGTTTAATGTCTTGTGATCGAGTATTGTCAGCCATTTTCGTTAATCTCCCACAGTCAGAGGAAGGAAGCTCTGATACCTATGATAGAACTGGTGCACTCGATGTGTTTGTCAAAATGAAATCAAGCTATATTGATGTAATTTTGATGACTGTGTTACATGGAAATGAAGAAGAACAAGAGAGAAAATTACAGAAGTAGAGAGAGAAAGAGAAGTTCAAAATTGGGAAAGAGTACAATACATTCGACCCCTTTGTTATGGCCTCTTTCGCCCATTATATCCCCTATCCCTAACCTCCAACCAACTAACTAACTTTTTGAACAAACTGCATAGGCGCGTAATAGTACACCCACAAACAAAGGAATTACACCCCTAGCCCTAAAACAAATAGTTATCTCGGTATGACCCCAAATCTTATCACAAGTCCCCTAGAATATAGTAGATTAAGATTAGAGTGCATGAATGTAAGATTGAGAGCCGGAGAAGAAGAAACTTTGTTAACTGTGAAAAAACACTAGTAATTGTCAAATAAAAACACTGTTAATTGTTACAAAAAACTGTTAATTGTGAGAATATACCGAATTGTGAAATAAAAATGTTGTTAACTAGGAAAAAGGACTATTAATCGTCGAATAAAAGTGTTATCAACTGTGGACAAACACTGATAATTATAACAATGCATTGTTAATTGTTAAATAAATATATTGTTAACCGTAAAAAACAATGTTAATTGTGGTAATGCACTGTTAATTGTCAAAAAATACTGTTAATTGTGGGAAAAAATGGTTAATTGACAAAAAGGGTTATATTCTATGGACACTCCCTCATCTATTTCAATTTTCCATGGAGACCTCCTAACCTTTAAAAATGTCCATATACACCTCATCTTTCACTTTTTCCCATATTCATCCTTTTTGTTAAAGTTTTGTTTTTATTTGCTAGAATATCACATTTATAAGACAAAATTGCCCTTCTCTCTCTCTCCCTTTCTCTCACATTTATAAATTATATTTGTCAACAATTATTGTAATTCATTTTTACTAATTATATATAAAAAATTAGTAAATATTAAAATTATTTTTAATATTTTATTAAAATGATTTTCATGTTAAAAAAATCAACTATATAATCCTTACATGTGTAATGATCTTATGGCCTACACCCAACACACCTAACAGGTGTGATGATCTCCTCCTTTCCAACCCAATAATTCTTCAGCCCTAATCAATCTGTACCCACCGCCCGCCTCAAGCTCTTCATCCATCTCCTGCCATTGTCCACAATTCATGAGATCTATATGCCTCTCTGTCTTGCACTCTCTCTCACACTCACTCGTTACAGAGGCTTTCATTTTTCATCATGCTCTAGAAGAAGATGATGATCCAAAGTCCAGAGACAAACACAACGTAAGAAAGCAATCGATTTTTGTATTTTATGTGTTTTGCATAATTTTTTTTAATCTGAATTCTGGATCACAAATTGTAAATCGGCCACGTCGAGATGACACGTCCTCACTAGTCTCCAATGCGTCGCCTTGATTTTGTTGCCGATGGCGGTCATTGGAATCCCAAAACGTTGTACAAAGATAGTGCTGGTGAAGCCATGTCAGCAGTGAGAGTGGTGGTGGTGTATGCAGCAACAATATTTGGTTGATGAAATTGGACACACGGTGGCGACGGAGGTGGTGGATTGATGGTGTAGGTTTTAGCTTATCTGGGTTTCAACCCATAAGAATTAAATTGAGACCATTTTAGCTAATTCAAACGTGAAATCACTAATTCATGAAGAAAAAAAACATTGAAAATAATGAAAATTGATCTAGGGTTCTTGAGATGATTGAGAGAGGAAGAGAGGGGGAGATGAGAGAAGTGAGAGAGAAGGCAAGGTTGTTAGCCAATTATTTTAAATGAGGGTAAAATAATCATTTCTCTTACTCTGTTAACAGAGTAAAGGATTTTTTTTCAATTATGAATAGATGAGAGAATGTGTACGGACGTTTTTAAGGAAGCCGGGGAAAAAATACCAAACAGCTAAGGAAGCCGGGGAAAAAATTAGGGGTGTACACGGTTCGGATCGGATTGACATGAATCAAATCCTAATCCGCGACTCACGGTTTTTAGAAAATACAATTTGTGCTCGGACCAAAAGTCTCATGGTTTGGTTCCAATCCGATCCGCGGGTCACAGATTGATTCCGGTTTTATCCACGGATTACATGTCGTACGTAAATAAGTAACAAACAGTTTCATCAAAATGAAATCCAAAAAAATCCAAGGTAGAAAACAGAGAGACCTTAGATGGAACATGTGATGACACAACCAGGGACTAAACAAACAGCAGTGGAAAATATGTAGCTTAATTCAGGGCTCTTTTAGCTAATAATTCGATTATGGATTATTAGATTATTTGTTTTGTCTTTATTCAAAAAAAAATTGCATTTGTTAGTCTTGCGTCAAGATTTTGTGATTTCTGGATTCCTCTCGACAAGACGAATCTAACAAGTACAAAATTATGGTCAAACCAAATATTTTTTTTTGAATAAAACCGAAATACTTGGATTATTGGCTTTATTTAAAAAAAATTGAGTTTTGACTATAATTTTGTACTCGTTAGATTCGTCTCGTCGAGAGGAGTCCAGAAACCACAAAATATTGATGTAAAACTAACAAATGCAAAAAAAAAATTGAATAAAAACAAAATGAATAATTCAATAATCCATAATTTAGATTATTAGCCAAAATAGGCCTCTCAGTTACATAGTGGAATAGAAACAAAGACCGTTTAATAGAAAATAAAATAAAATAGTGAACACATACTAAATTCAGTAACAACTGCTGAATTGATTAAAGTCCAATCAAATGCACGACAATGGAATTAATACTTTCTCCGTTTCAAATTGCTGGTCACTTTTGGGAATTCCAATTTTTTAAGTAGACATTCAATAACTTCATTCATTTAATGCATTCACATTAAACAAATTCATTAATTTCTAACAATACACTTATATTTCAACTTTTGAGAGAGATGATTGTTGTTAGTAAAAGAGTAATTTTGGAAGATTAAATCAATTTTGGTTTGGCTTTTCAAATAGGACAAACAATTTAAAACATCTTAAAATAGTATAAGTGACAAATAATTTGAAACGGATGGAGTACATCAAATGAGGTAACAACTTACCTCCTAGATTTTATAAGAGATGACATCATAATCCTATATCAAATTGACAATATTTATGAAAGTGGTAAAATTATATATACATACATACATACATATTTATTTATTTTTTTAAAATTATATATAATAAAAATCTCACAGTCCGGATCGGTTAATCTATAATTTCAAAATCAAAACCCGTGTCTAGACCACGAGTCATGGTTTGTTATCCTTTGAATCCGTGTTTAATCCACAGTTAAAATCCAAAACGTGTGGATTGGTTTGGTCTGAACCGGATTCCTTGTTCACTATTTTTTTGTGCAATCCTATAAAAAATGGCGCATGCAAAAAAAAACAAAAAAACAAAAAACACGTAGCATCGTCTGAAAAAACGCTACCTGATTGCAAAAAAAACAACAAAAAATCAATGATATTCAATTCGAATTCGATTTGCTTACGCGGGCGCATCTAATCGGGTCAATAATCCTGTTCTAGAAGTATTAGCTGATTTGCATGGTTCGTTTTTCGAATTTTTTGCGGAGTTTTTGCAGACTCATTTGCGTATTCTTCGTTGATTTCAGTCCGACCCAGTGCTCTGAAGAGAGAAGTGATTTAATGGAACAAGAAGGGGAAGAGAGTAATCGGCGGTGGTCTATGGTGAGAATAATATAAGATATTCTTACCCAGCACAAGATTGTGAAGTGAGGGTTTTTACAAGTTTAGAAGAAGCACGCCTTTCTGCCTTTGATCAAAGGTAAATACTCACACACAAACTTGATATAGTTCAGTATTTCTTTACATGCAAATTGGAATTGTGGGTGTCCTCACCAGGGCGGGCTCTCTGAACTTTTTGGGGTAGGAGTGGACTGAGTGGTACACACTTGAGCCTTTTCTTCTCGCCGGTGGGAATGGCCTGCACACGTAGATAAACGCGTCAGTGCCTAGCTCGGACGGCGGTGGTCCGGGAAGGCAATCCGACGATTAAGTCAGTCACCGGAGGGGGAAACGCCTCAAAGGACTTAGAAAAAATAGAGGAGTTAAGAGGGTAGTAAATGAGGAGAGAGATCTCTTTAGTGGTAGTTGTGAGTGGGGATTTATAGGCAGAGAGAGCATGCGTCCCACACGCTCGGTGCCCCTCACGCGCCTGTCATTCGTGCTCGGAATGACAGGTGAGGTGACCTCTGTCCCTGCCACAGACGCCATTCCCGGGATGACGTCATGGCACGTGGGCTCGAGTAGTCCAATCACCCTCGAGACATTCCCCATCACCCACGTGCTGTTGCAGGCGGCGGTAGCAAAGTAGGTGACTGCCGCATTTAATGCTCCATTGGGAAATGTGTAGTGTGCTTGGTACGTTTCCCCCGAACCAAGTGAATTCCGAGCCCCCTCGTATCCGCAGTCGACCGACTCGGCACACGAGTGGCCCAGCCCCAAGACGCTCGGCATGCCGATCGACGGAGGTCCCGAGGGTATTCCGAGAGCCAAGTGAAGAATGCCACACCTTGGGCACTTCTCGCTCGGCAAAGATCGTTCAAATCCATATTCGTCCAGAACCACGCATACGTGCTCCTAGCCGAGGGTGCCATCCGCTTGGCAGCGTCGAGGCGGAGCAAACTGCATTTAGCTCCGCTGATTATGAGACAATGACCCTTTTTAGCTCTTTGTGGTTGTGGGGAGGGAACATAAATCTGTTAAAGGGTCTGTTACTTGAATTAACTGACCTTTTGTTGAGACTTTTGGAGCTTCGTTTCTAGGTTTTGGCTGAACACCCCGGTGATGTGCACTGTGCCGCGCGTCCCTCGGTTGTCCCGATTGTGTTTTGAACACCCAGATGTCTTTTGATTTTTTACCAAAAACAAATCAAAATTAAATTAAAATTGCCGAACACAATCGGACGGGCTGTGCACCCCGGACCTAAAAATTTACTATAGATAGGTGGCTGTGCGTACTCTAAGCATTGAGAAATTTCGCCTACATTTCATCATAACAGCTTTTTCTGGATGGTGGGATTGCGGATGATTGTGATAGAGAATGCCAGTATGAGGATTTGGTTGCTATTCACTGAGTCAGTTGTTCACATGAAGAAGGATTCTGCAATTAGAGATTCATCCACAACTACATCTTATCTTCTGCACTGTATTAGCTGCGGGGTGGAAATCAAGAACTGAAGCGTGGTTTAGAAGACAATAATCTTAATGGAAGTAAGTCCTTGTTTAGGGTCTCTCGAGTTGCACTGATCAACTGTGAAAGAGTCTTCCAAGTTTGCTTCTCTTCCCTTGCTTAAGGGGGAAAATTATCATGGTTTGCGTCTCATAACCTCTTAAGTCTCTGTCAATTTCACATTCTCATCATTTTAGGTTGGTTTCTATCAGATCATTTGAGTTAATATTATTGCGTAAGATAGACTTTTGGATCTTTTTATCTACGATCTTCCGGTATCTGCTTCATTTGCAGTATTGATTTGGTTTTCCTACTTAGAACCTGTAAATGCAACTTGCAGGCATATATGTAACTATCGCACTTACCATATCCAAATTTCTAGTGGCATGGCACATCTTCTTTGTTTCTGGTTATTATTTTGTTGCCGCCAAACTTCTATTTATGACAGATTTACTAGTCCCCGTGAAATCATGCCTGCATGGGCAAAATAGTAATGGGACGAATAATAAACAAAACAAAACAAAACAAAGAAATCAATGACAACTTACATAAAGTGACACGTGATTTTACTTTGACAACTTGCTACTAACCTCTATTGAAGAATAATCCACAGAAAGATTGGGAAAAAAGAAAGGTCATTGTAAGTAAAATAACCTGTATCATTGAAGGTTTATTAAGACAGTACAAAAGAGGCTAACATGTACAGAAAAGAGAGGGAGGAGAGAGGCTAATGTGACAAAAAGCTACTTTTAGTACGATTACAATCAAGAATATGCTTGGATCGATTAACAAAGCTAAACGACCTATGCCCAAGTGTTGTGGACTCCTCAGGCTGAGAAGCTGAACATGCAAGAGAAGCCCCTTAGCTTCCTTTCTATCTTCTCTTAGTTTTCTAGTGCTTCATTGTCTCAATTCAGTGAAAACGAATAGCTACGAGCCTGCTTAAGGTTCGTATAAACCACTACGCCCTCTTCTAGCACATTCACAAAGATAATAGTTGTGATGAATCTTTCTGACCCATGTGCAAAGAACAGGGGGATATCCAACATCACAATATCAAGTCCACTGTGCTCAACTTCTTGTTATACCTGTTGTAATGAATCTTTCTGACCCACGTGCAAAGAACAGAGGGATATCCAACATCACAATATGCAATTCTATTGTGCTCAACTTCTTGTTATACCTGTTGGGATTAGAACGGCCAAACCAACAAACACACAATGAGAAGAACAACCAAGAACATAAAACAATCACAAGCAAGACAGAGAAATTTACTTGGTTCCGACATATTGCTTTATCGTACTCCAGGGAGTGCTGGGGTTTTTCACTATGATGAAAAAATGACAAGGGTTACAATGGAGGCTGCCCTAGCTTGGCAAGCCCATAAACAGAAAACCGTAAACTACGCTGAAATGCGCATCTGTCTCATGCCCAACCGTCCAGACATGGCAGCCTTGAGCCCTCTCCAGACGGGATTTAAAGAACCCTCAATCTTCAAATTTCGTTTGCAGTCATCCAGACTGACATCACTCCTGTCCGGTCTAGATTTGCTGCAGCTGAAATCAGACTTCACACTCAATTATCCCCTACTACTTGGGTGTTAACCAAACGAATCCTTCTTTGCTTAGTTCTCGGACATAATGCTGGCGCTCTGTTATGCATACAGCCTCACCCTTCCACAAGTTGGTTCCTATATTATCTTCATTATCCTTCTGAATCCACCTTACTTTCTGAAACAGCTGAGGAACTTGCTTATGCAGCCAGCAGCCTCCTCCAATATGAGTCTCATCGTCTGAGGTAGCTGAGGAATGGCTTTTCTGAAACAGGTATGGACTTCACACACCAAGCAATTGGCCACGAAAAGGCTGCAATGGCGATGCAAACTACCCACTGCCACCAATTCAGTCTCACTGTGTCAGCAAATTTCTTGAGGAACTCCACCATCACAATCTGAAGTACAATAGTCACTGCCACGATCCCTAGAAACAACCGGTTCCTATGGAGACCCGTGAACACATTCTTCTTCTCCAACTTCCGCGAATTGAATTCATTGAAAACTTGACAGAACACGAAAGTATTGAAGATTATAGTATTTTTTACCGCGTTGCCAACATTAAAGATTGATTTGCCGCCAAACTGGAATGTCAAAAGGATGGCTATCTGGTATAGGGCTTGTGCCAAAAGATTTCTCCACATGATGTTTGTTATGAGGGGTTCTGTCCGGCCCACTGGTGGTTTGTGCATCAGCTCATCAGTTGGTCGCTCTGTGGCCAACGCCAAAGCACCCAATGAGTCCATAATGAGGTTGACCCACAACAATTGAACTGTTGTTAGGGGAACTTCTCCGGCAGAAACTGCTGCAATAAAGTTGATCACAAGAGCTGCAACATTTACAGTGAGTTGAAACTGAATAAACTTTTGGATATTGTTGTATACGCATCGACCCCATCTAACAACCGTGGCCACAGAGGCAAAATCATCATCTAATATGACGATATCTGAGCTCTCTTTTGCCACCTCCGTCCCTTGGATTCCCATGGAAAGTCCAACATCGGCTTCTTTCAGAGCTGGTGCATCATTTGTGCCATCTCCAGTGACTGCAACCACGTGTCCCTTCTGTTTCAAGCATTGTACCATCAAAAGCTTGTCAAAAGGGGAGGATCTTGCCATAACACGGATTCGATCCACCTTTTGCATTCTCTCTTCGTGCGTGTAGTTCCGGAACACAACTCCTTCCACCACTTCTCCGTCACTACCTTGTTGATCGTAAGGACCAAGTATTCCGCATTCTGTGGCTATTGCCTTTGCAGTAAATACATTGTCACCTGTAATCATTTTGATGTCCACTCCAGCTGATCGGCAAATTTCAATGGCTTTCTTTGCACCAGGCCTGCATGGATCCTTCAGCCCAACTATCCCTAGCAAGGTCAGTCCATCTTCTTTCAGCGTTTGTTGTGTTTGTTTCCCATCTTTGATATATTGCTCTTGCTCTGTAACTTGCTTATGGGCGAAAGCGATGCAACGCAGGCTACTAGCTGCCATTCCTTGGATTATCTTTTCGAATTGCTTCCTTCCTTCTTCATCTATTGGATTAACCTTTCCGGTAGCTTGGTAATAATTTGAGCACATACGTAGTACCATCTCAGCAGCACCTTTCCAGTGTACATGAATAGTCTTATCATCCTCCTTCCTTACTGAAACCCCACTTCGTTTCTTTTCTGAATTGAAGGTTTCAACATGAAGAATGGTTGAACTTTGCTTTAAATTTTCCATATCCATACCCAATTCTAGGATAGCCCAAGATAGAATTGCTTTTTCAGTTGGACTACCGGAAAACTCAGGTATGGACCCCATAGCTGGTTTGTAAACACTACCAGTGGTGTTCAAACCAACTCCTTGGTGGAATAGTTCAAGGACATTTTTGGCAATCACTGTGGAATGATTTTCTTCGATGTTTTCTTGACCAAGCCAAAATTTAGTGACTTTCATTTTGTTCATCGTTAATGTTCCTGTTTTATCGGTACAGATAACGGTTGCAGACCCCATGGTCTCACAAGCTGAAAGCTTCCGGACCATTGCTTGATCTGCCATCATTCTCTTCATGGAGTAAGCAAGTGTGAGTGTGACCGCCAATGGGAGACCTTCTGGAATCGCGACAACCACAATAGTGACTGCAGCAGAAACAATACGCACAACGGAATTAAACACATCGTTTATATCCGTTGCGCTGCCGTTGAACTCCTGGTTTCCGTCTTCATCGTTTGTGTTTCCTGTAAAATACCGAATCAACAGAACCAGAAGAACGAGTAGAGCAACGGAGAGACCTGCCTTCCCAATGGAAGAGGTCAGTTTGTCCAGCCGAGCTTGCAACGGCGTCCGTTCGCTGGAATCGCGTGCTATTGAGCTCATCATGTTGCCCCAAGAGGTGTTCACCCCCACGGAAGTCACCAGCATCCATGCATAACCATCGGCAATTTTTGAACCAGAAAGCAGAAAGGGGTTCTTTTCGCTGTCGACTTCCACGTAATCGCTCTCTCCTGTCATGCTTGACTCGTCCACTTGGAATGAATGTCCCGACAGGAAAACCCCGTCGGCAGGGATTTGATCCCCTATCGTCAGGAATGCGACGTCTCCTACCACGACGTCGAAGATGGATATCTTCTGCCGCCTTCCGTCTCTCATGACATCGATTTTAATGTCGTTGCTTATTTTCGATAGCTTATCAAATTGTCTTTCCTGTCTGAGATTGCTTAGTGAAGAAACTGCAACGACGACAAAAACGGCTACAAATATGCTACCGCCCTCGTACCAACCTTCTTGTCCTCCGTGCTCTTTGATGCCGAAGCCAAGAGAGAGAGCAGCGCAGCCCATGAGGATGAGAATGGTGATGTCTTTGAATGCCTCCACCACGAAATGAAGGAGTCCTTTCGGGGGCGGCTTGTTGTAAGTGTTCGTACCAAACGTGGTCTTTCGCAGGATGATATCTTTGTCATTTCCAGAAATTCCATTTTGAGGATCAGTTTGAAGAGCTTTGGTTAAGCCCTTGATGCCTCCAAACTTGCGGAGCTCATTCGGGTCTTTTTCCTTCACCATTTCGGTAAGTTTCAATTGGTCGATGTCGGGGAAAAATGAATCATCCGTGTTGTCTATGTCGAGTAAGTGACTTCTCGAAGTGGTTTGATCAAACCCATGATGGGGAACGATCTGTTCGATTTCAAGAACGGTATGAGGAGGGCGGCGATCGCGGTCTGGCGATTTGGGTACGATCTCCGCAACGAGAGAGAGAATGGCGCGGGAAGAATATATCACTGTGTAAGCGAGGCGCCATCGCTTTTGGGCGATGGTACTGACATGGTTCCTCTTCTCAGGTACAATATCTCGGGCGAGATAAAGCGTGAAGTGGATCGCCTTGTAAGCGATACGCCATCGCTTTTGGGCTTTGGTGAAGGTGGTGGTGGTAATGGTGTCAAGCAAACTGCCACAGTCAAAATCTGTACTGGGATTGCCCAACATTGTTTCGGTTCCTTACTGAGATGCCGAGGGACAAAAACGTTGTACAGCTTATTTTTTATTTTTATCTTTGGGCAGTTGGAAAGAACTTCATTCTTGCAACGCCAGACCCGTTGGTTTATATTGAATGTTTGAGGCGGCGGCCAAAAAAAGGAAGTTTCGTTGAGAGCTTCCTAAGTAAAACCAGAATAGGCTATGGTCCAGCTGCTAGACATTATACAATGACTGGTTTTTGTATTATATGGTACGGAACTCTGACTCGCAAGGATGCTACTACAATGAAAGAGATTTGTATGGCACCTACAAGGCTATATGTTAGTTACGAATCTTTGTGGTTTGGGTTTGAAGGGGGTTTGCTTAGCTTTGCGGTGAGAAAAGTTGGAAGTGGTAGTTTTCGCCACCACTACCCTTCTTATTTTTATTTTTATAATGATAATCAGATGTCGAGGCTCGCTTTCGCGCACCTTGACTAATCTTAGGAGACTAATCTCACCGTTCACTTTGCTTCCACATCATGGTGAAATGTTTTGGGTTTTGTTTAGATTTCAAGCTAGTTTTTTTTTTTTTTTTTTTTGGTCATTCTTAATTATTGTCATTTATGTGGGGAGGGAGAAATGAGGCTGATCCCGAGATCAAAAGATATAGATTCAAAAAATTCTACCACGTAAATTTACCCACCACTGTTGTAAGCAAGTGTTGAGATCATTAAAAGCTTATTTGAAAATTTTCTTTTTCTTTTCTTTATTAGTAGTTTAAGACCATTTTTTGTTACATAGAGAAACAAGGAAAATGCTAAACTCCACCCACTCCACCCAACAAGTGAAGATAATATGCTTCTAATGACAAACCAGTTTGTATATCAATACAAATTTCTCGGATATTAATATACTTTCACAGATATTATTACATTTTTCTCAAACATCTATGCACTTTTTACTTATTATTCTCCACCTATTGGGTGGAGATTAGCAAGACCCAAGAAACAATGACTCGACATTTTTCAAGCTTGTGAAGCTTTCAAACCAAACTCAACAAAGCTATTAAGTCGGCTCACCTAATAAACTAGCAAACCTTGAACATATTTTTAATTAAGCTCATCAAATATTTAAACCAAGCTTGAACAAGTAACGTCTTTTACGCGTCCCTTGCATTTATTAACTATGAGAAAGTTCACATGTCCTACTGTGGAAATGTTGGAGAGATGTTTGAAAACCAACCCCACTTATTGATTTCGCGAGGCCAAATAATTTAGAAAATCTTCCTATTCTGGAATTGTTAGGTTGCCCACACTAAAGATTTTTATTGAAGTAGTGGACGGATAACCAAAAAAAGAAATGGTCAACTTTTGAAGACTTATCTCGCCAACCACCCAACTAGCCCTAGCTTTAATCCCACGGCTTCTCCCACTAATCAGGAAAAAAAAGGGTTGAGTTCAGCCGAATTTTAGGCTGAGGATTGTTCATATTACCCACCGTCTAAGGATGTCGGCAAAATAACAATATTACCCACCGCCTAAGGACGTCGGCAAAATAACAATAATTTACCCTCCATTTGGCAAATGAAAGAAACTGCCATAGTGGCGGAGTTGGGATTTAGATTCAGAGGTGACACTATTAATGGGAGTGCACTGATAGTGATGTGTATTTTTCAGTAAAGATACGAAGAGAAAGGTTGAGCGTAAAGCCAGGCTTACATCAATTTGGTTGAAATTGTAAGGGTATAGTGCATGCCTGTGCCTGCGACCGTGGGTTTGAGCAATCAACGCTTGTGCCCGTGCATTATAGTCCTTCGAATTTCAGAGAGAGGGAAGGAGATGAGGTAGTGAGAGAGAATATAGTTTGAATTTGAAAAAGAGAGAGAGAAAGAGAAAATGTGGTTTGAAATTTTTTATGTGGTGGGCCGGTAGAGGAATAGGAGAGAGAGAGAGTGAGTTGGCAGAAAGAGGAATAAAATATAATATGATGACTGGAACAAAAATCTCTCCGTATTATAATATAGAGATGTGTTCCATGTTGAATACCATGAGAATTATATGTTCCTAAACCAAACCAAACGTACCGTGTTGTACGGTCCATACTAGCCAGCTGCCTAGATTTCATGGGAATATGGCAAGGCCTTTTTCCCATCTTTAAAACATTTCAAAGTCGGCACATCATCTTTTAGATAGCTTTTTTCATCTTTTGACATAGCTTTTCTGCTTTTACAGAAACTTACGGTGCTTTAAATTTTCTTATTAACAGATCTTTGTCCATACGAAGACCTCAGTACCAACACCACTTGAACTTGATTCCATGTTTCGCATTTTTAGACACCACCTTTTGAAAATTTATATCTTCGCGTGAAGATTTATGTAGAATCTAAATCGTTGATTGCTGAGATGAGGGGCAAGAGATGTGTTGTGGATTTGTCCACAACAAAACCCAGTTGTGCATGTATCGCCTTTGAATTCTACTTTTCTTTCTTTTTTTCCGAAGGCTAGAGGTGTTTGAACTACCACAAACGCACCTCGACTAATTTCCTCACCAGTTTGGTCAAAGGAAAGTCATCCCTGCCAAGACTATGGATTGCACGAGAAATTATTGTCTTACGACCTAACCTCAAAAATTGAACCATGATCGATTGCATGAGGAAATAACCAACCAACCAACATAACTAAAGTATAATGGTGATGTTTCAATAAAAAAAATTAAATTTACAAAATTGAATAAAAGAGAGGAGGGAGTACTTGAGATACATATGAATTAACTTCGAGACCCCACGTTATCAAAATAGCATCATTGGATGTGGTATGCAAAGCATGGCAATATGGCATTTGTCTACAATTTATGTTTAAGCAAAGCTAGAGAACTAAATCCGTAACTTCGCAGAAAATGATTCGGTACCCACAAGGCCACAACACTTGATTCCATGTTTCACATTTTAGACACCACCTTTTAAAAATAATCTTTTCATTATGGATGGTTAGAAGTGTTTGGGCCAAGTTAGGCTCACTTGAATTAATCTCTTCATTGGTTTAGTCATTGATAGAATAACCTCGCCGAAAATAAGAAATTTATAAGAAATTACTTTCATGCGACTTGAATTTAAGAATTAAATATGGTCAATTGTGTAAAGAACAAACTCACAATCAACAGAAGTAACCCTGAAATTCTACTCTCAGCACACTTGATTGACGGCTAAGGGCACAGGTTGCACAAATTCCACATATCTTAAAGAATCTTCAAACCCAAAGTCATTTCTTTACGGTGGAGCATTAATATTCTTTGAAAATAACTTTATTCACCGTCTGCGAAGATAAGCGTTGGAACTTGGATACCACGTGGTACCCATAACTCCCTGTTACGGTTATCCATATCAGTAATCAATGGTACGAATTTTATATAAACTTTTTCAGGGAAGAGTTGGAAGAGTTTATTCATGACTCTATTTAAAATTCAAATCATCCAAAATATTTATCGATGGTTGGAATGCACGCCAGGTACTGCCATGTAAAACCCTACACGCACGTTCTTATCACCCTCAATACTCTCCCTCGTACGGGTGAATAAAATGTAGGTCCACTGAAAAAGCAATCTATACTTACCAAAAAAGTGTACTAATCCCTTGAATTTTCCACAACAATAACTCTTTGGTTGATCTCCGTTGATGCATATCTTTTGAAAAAAAAAAAAGAAATCAACAAAGGTGGGTAAACAAATCCGAACTCAAATCAGACTAGGGGGTCTCCATGCAATTTACAGAAAGAAAACAGTACAAGTGAAAGAGATGGCCTTGTTCGTTTCTCAGTTTGATTTTAGTTTTAGTTTTGATGACATCATCATTTCCCTCATTTATCTCTCTCTCTATCTCTCTCCACTCATTACACCTGATGACATCATCAAAACTAAACTGAACTATTTAACTAAACACAACCAATAAAATGAAAGACTCCAGTCCTGCACCACCAAATAAAATAGGAGTAAATCAACTGCAGTCTCCAAATGGAGTAAACAATAAAGATAAGGGGCTTGTTCGGTTAATAAGTTTAATTTTGTACTGTTTAATTTTGATAATGTAAATAGGTATAATAAGTGGAGAGAGAATGAGAGAAATGAGGGAAATCATGACGTAAGCAAATAAAAAAAAGACCAAAAATGACCCAAAACTACTAACCAAACCTGGCCAAGACTTTGGTCCTACCATTTAATCAACTGATTATTCACCAATTTAATTAATGACAACTATGCTGACAATACCCACAAAATACTCCATATCCACTGCACAAGTCTTCTGCTTACAGCGCGGGGTTTGTTCATGACAAAACTAATTCACGTGACTCGGATCCGTGACAGAATCGAGATCATGGCTGTGTTCGGTTAGGAGTTTTGAGGGAGTTTAGTTTAATTTTGATGATGTAAGCAGGTGTAATAAGTGGAGAGAGATAGAGAGAAAAGTGAAAAAAATGATGATGTCAGCAAAACAGAAACAAAACTAAACTGGAAGAAAACAGACAACCGAACATGGCCTCTCTCTTTTACATCTCTTTTCCAGGATCTCAAAGCTGTAACCTTTCTTTTTTTTCCGATCCACATCCACTGATATCAAAACTTTTTTCTTTTTTCCCTTTTTTGTTGGATATAAAATCAAAGAAACCGACCATGGAAAAAGAGGTGACTCCGATGAGTTGTCGCTGTGGTTAATCTATTTGGTGTCACAGTGGTTAATCTACTTACCTCAACGAGGCTAACCACTCCAGGTCGCAGCGTCGATTTTTCTAAGCAAAGAATTGTACTTGGGATCACCTCCTCTCATGCAAACGCATGAAAAGAGCTGCAGGAGAGGTGGAAGAGATTAGTCCAATTCATCAAACGCTCTTCATTATCACCAAAAAAAAAAAAACAATATGGAAAAGAGGTTCATTTAGAGACGGAACCAAGAATTTAAGTTAGTGGGGTCAAACAATAGATACATATGCAAGTTATTTTTCTATTTTCTCCTATAAAAAAATAACTAAATTAAAAGGTAAACTATAATGTAAATATACAGTGATATATGCATTTTCTCTTTATAAGTCATCCCAATGCATGTATTATATTTTGAAAATAATATACGATAGTCTCACTTGTAAAACTATCAACTGTTAGAAAGAAGGAAAAATTTTGAATTTTAAGCAAATTAGGACAATTTATTGAACTTTTGTAAGGAAAAGAATTGCAAAATTTAGCTTCAGATTATCCAAAATCCTTGTGAGAAATTGAAGTGAGAGGACTAGACCCGTTTGTCTCTAGTAGGTCCGCCCACGGGTTCAATTGTTTATCACGGTGGAGACTCGCGGTTGGTCGTCTCTGTACTAGGTTTTTTCTTTTGATCTGTCTCTGTACTTGTTTGCTGAAGGGAAAAAAGTGGGATATTTGTTTAAGAATAGTACGAATAGTACAAGAAGGAAATTGCCAGGTAGTTTCTTGAGTCATCAATGGCGGGACATCAGGGTCATCAGAGGCGGAAAGTTTCCTACTACAACTTGTCTGACAAAAAACAGAAGGAAGAAATCAAATGAATAGGGTTTAAGGTTCAGTTTTTCAAAAGATTTTAGCATTTAGATGCTAAAATTTTGATATTTTAAATCAAAAATTGAACTGATTCTGTATATCGTTTTTAATTTTTTTTTCAAATTAAAAGTCTAACGAGAAAGACTTTTAATTTGGTAAAAATCGAAAAAACTAAAACACGTAACCACTTTTTTTTATTTAAAAATCATGATTTTAGCGGACGATCTTTAAAATCCTTTTCAAAAACTTTTAAGTGGTTTGAATTTAATACAAAAAACTAATTTTTTGGTTTTGTCTTTATTCAAAAAAAATTTGCATTTGCTAGTTTTCGGTTAATTTTTTGTAGTTTCTTGACTTGTCTCGAGGAGAGAAATCTAAAAAGTATTAAATTATTAGCCAAACTTAAAATTTTGTGAATAAAGACGAAAAATAAACTAAAAAAATCGGTTTTCTGCCATAATTTTTCGTCTTTATTCACAAAACTTTTAGATTGGTTAATAATTTTATACATTTTTGGTTCCTTTCGTCGAAACAAACCAAGAAACCACAAACAATTGACCAAAAATAACAAATGCAAAAAAAAAATTGAATAAAAATAAACAAAAGAAATCAAAAAATTAGTTTTTTGTATTTAACCAATAGAGTCCTGCAACACACATCACCCAAGATTTCTTCAATGGATTACCAACCAGTCCTTTTCTAGTATTTACGCGATTGCGTCTTGACCATTGAAAAACCAACAATGTACATCACAATCACGGCAGCAAGGCCGATTGACAAAGACAAAAGAAGTTGCACCAATTTTGCGAAAGTTGTCTCTTTCCGAGTCAACTAATGACGTGGGCATCAATGGTGCACAGATGGGTCCATGGGCCACTCTAGGATTTCACACAAAAAATTTGAGTTATTTAATTAAAAAATAGTTCATTTGTAAACATGTAATTGCTTGATCTAATATTTCATTTTTTCATTTAGAATACAAGATCAAACAAAAATTGGACCAACCACCCACACTTATCCGATTGAACTAATTTTCTATGTAGCCACTCAAATTTGTTTTTTAAAATTATTGAACTGCTCGAATTATTTGTATAGGACCCTTGCGTGGGCCTCATAGACCCATCTTCCCACTCGAATTTGTTTTTTAAAATTATTGAACTGCTCAAATTATTTGTGTGGAACCCTCACAGACCCATCTTTGCACCATCGGTGCTTCTTCGTTGGTACCTCTGGTGGGGCTGTTCTAAGTTAGTCGTTCACTATAACAATTATATTTTCTTTTAAAGTGGGCAGAAAAGTGTTCCGAGTCTAGAAGATTAATAGAGAAACTAAGTAATGGCCTACTCCACGGTTGGCAAAAATTCTACAAAAAAATTGGCTTAAAGGCTAAGTTTAGAGCTTTAAAAGGTGTTTAGTCCAACCTAACTTATCTTAAAGCCTCTAATACATTAATGTGAAAATTTTTAAGCGTTCAAAAATAATACTAGAAAAAAATACCCCTAATGACAAAAATATATTACAAAAAAAGAAAAAGCAAAGCATACCCGTCACTTTTCCTTCCTAAGGTTATGATCATTGAAAGTGTCAAAGAAAGACACTTTAAATGCCTGAAACCATGCATGATGCACCCGTCACTCTCTCTCTCTCTCTCTCTCTCTTACCCACCCATCACTCTCTCTCATGAGTGGGAGAAAATTAATTCTTCACTTTCAATTTTGGAGTTCAATTTTGAGGGGCTTAGAGCAAGTGCAATAGATTAGGTAAACACTCCAAATTAGGTAAAAATAGAGAAGTTGGGCCAAAATTTCACCTCCAACAGCTTAGGCATCCCCTTAGGTATCCTTGTTATTGCTACAGTACTTAGGCAAATCTACCTCATCACTGTTCACCAGCCAACATTTTTTTATTAGTTTTTTTTTTTTCTCTCTCTCTCTCTCCCTCTCCCTCTCTGGTTCAGCCATTGTTGCGACCGACCGACCGACCGACGGCGATGGCGATCGACAACAACGGTGATTGAGGGTGACTAACGGCGACCGACCGACCGACCGATGGAGCTCTGGACCTTCGACGGCGACGGCGGAGGAGATGATGATAACGACGGCGACGGTGTCGGACGAGATCGACGGCGTTGGACGAGATCGACGGACGGCGTTGGACGAGATCGACGGCCATGGAGCTCTGGAGCTACGACCATGGAGCTCTGGAGCTTCGACGGCGACGGCGGTGAAGGACGACGGCGACGGCGGTGAAGGACGACGGTGACGGTGATATATACATACATATACTGTGTGTATATTGTATAATTAAAAAATATTATTTTAATAAAAGATAAGGTAAAATGGGTAGTATTGTTGGAGTGTTGATAGTGACAGGTTGTCTATATATACTGTACACAAGGTATTGTAGCCAAAAATAGCCAAAAATTTACCCCAGCTGTTGGGGATGCTCTTAGACTATTTGAAGTAGGATATAATTTTTTTTGAATTGAGAGTAGGGTATAATGGGTTTAGGTATTTTTGGTATAGGCACTTAGGGTGTACTTTCCAATTATAAAGTTTTAGTGGTTTATGTACTTTCATAGAATACCTTAGGATTTTAGACACTTTCATAGGGTACCCGGAGTTTAGACACTTAGGGTGCACTTTCTAATTATATGATTTTAATAGTTCAAGCACTTTCATAGGGTACCCTAGGGTTTTGAACACTTTCATAGGGTACGCTATTGTTTAAGTTTAGACACTTTCATCAGGTATGGGAGTTTAAGCACTTTCATAGGGTTTGGGAGTTTAGTCACTTTCATGGGCTAGCGGAGACATTTTTAGAATGTTTAAGTGATTTGTCCTTTTGGCATTAAAGAATTAATTTGTGTCCTATTTTCATAATTAACTCATATATCATGTCTTTGTCGAAGAAAGACTCAAAATTCTAATTTGATGGGCTTCTAACCTTACCATAATAGGAAGGGTTAGAAGAGCATGAATAATGTAGTAGCATCTGCAGACCTCCAACCCAAACCTGATAGTAACTGTCTGGGAGCTTCAATAGGAAAGTGGTGGGTCGGGGGTACGGATGGGCGTTAGGCAAAATCAAGTGTCTGGGACAAGAATTGGGGCAATGTTCTAAAACTCGCTAGGCACACCCAGGGGGCCGGGCACCTTTTATCTTCCAGGATCGAGTACTAGGCGCCTAGTTGAGCAATTAATCGGGATGCTCGGGATAGTCAGTTTAGTCATAAGGATCTTACTAGCTAGGCACCGAGTACTCAGCCTTCTAGACCTTCATTTAGAACACTAAATCGGGGAGGAATATCTAAACATGGGCCGGGGTCGGGCTTGGGGGTCCAAACCATACCCCACCTGCTGACGACTTCTTATCCCTGCCTTTCACAGGAAAATTGCTACCTACTGGCCATTATTACATGCTAAAACATACCACGCGACCTTAGTCCGATACAAGGGGTAGACATTTCTAATACGCGTGTTGGCTACACTAGTAATTTGAAAAGCTGCACCAATCTTCAGGTCCGGAGTCCATAAGTCACTTTTACTGTGTTCACTTCATATTTCTTAAAAAATTTCTAAAAAGATTCTTTACCCATCGCTCATCTCTCTAATCATTAATCACATTTCTCTCTCTATTCATACCTCCTCTCTAATCATTATTCTCATTTCTCTCTCTCTCTATCTCTCTAATTATTACACATCTATCTAATTATTACTTTTTCCAAAAACTCATTCAAACACTATCTCAAAAATATTTCTCAAAAAATTCTTTTCAAAACTCTCAACCAAACAAAGCCTATATCTATGCCAAGGTAGCAGAAGTATCCCATTTTTCAATTCAGCAGATCAATCCAATGCATTCAGGAAAACCAAAAGGGGGTTCATAATTATATTCATAGTTTATTTGCTTTGCATGCAAGAGGGTGATATCAAATGGACAAAAATAAATACAGAAAATGCAGTACACTTGCTATCATTAGAAATAAACTCAAGCAGCTTGGAAATATTGACACATCTACAATGAAAATTGGAATGATCAATCGTAGCCATTAATATTCTGTACGACAGGATTAGATTCTCGGCCAGAGAAACCAGCATGAAGATCTGAGATCTCCAGGATATACATTTATTCTTTTCTGTTGTTGTGGAAGTGGAGAGGGCTACAAAGAGGGGTAAACCATCAAGGAAACCAGGTTTTTGCTCATCAGAGGTACCCAAATCCCTCTCATTTGGCCAGCCGATGATTACAGAAGTTGGCGATAAACCTTTAAAGCTGAACCTAGGGCTTCTGTAGACCAAATAAAACTAAAATGCCCTAAACACCCATGAGTAGATTTAGCTACCAGGTGCTGTGCCTATGGAATATAGTCCAGGTGGTGAATAGGTACTCCCTCCGTCTCAATTTGTTTGCTCAATACGAAACTACGTGCAATTTTCAAACTAAAAAATAATGTACTTACAAAAATAATTTTATAATCAATATGAATCTTGTTTAATGGATCTAATTGAGAATTTTAATACGGTGCAAAAAAAAATTTAAAAATTATTTTGTTAAATACATTAATTTTTTAGTTTGAAAATTGCACGTAATTTCGTAGTGACAAACAAATTGGGACAGAGTGAGATGGGCTATGTCTTTACTTTTGAATCTTGTCTCACTAATTAGCAAGACATATTTTTATCCAAGCATGTATTTATTATATCATACACCTTTTGTTTTTCCACATAACATATTTGTACATTGAAAGTGTTCTAGCCTAATGCATTAAAAGTATACAAATCGTTTTGTTCTATTCTTTAGGCTACCACAACACTCACATGGTTATTTTTCACTTACGAAAGAAATTGAAAAATATAAAATAACTTGTTTTTGTAGTAAATCAAACTAAAATTATTAAGATCATACGAAATAATTATCAATATAATACCCCATGTTAGTTCCGCCTCCGCAAATTACATAAATATGTACCTTAGTTGCAGACTTGCAGTATCCTTCTAAAACGGGTGCACTCTCTAGACGGGAGCTCGAATCCGTGCTCCTAAGAAGGGGGCTTCGACACCAATCTTAAGGACGTAATTCTCACTTCTCTTTTCAAATATATACAAGGAAAGGAAGAAGAAAAAGAATTCTACTATTTATCTATGTATTTATATTTTATCGATATAAAATATAAAATGTTAATAAGCACACTCCTTTTGCAACTATAAAACACCTGTACAATACATATAAAAATATAAATTTATTCATATATGTAATACCCCTACATCCGCTTCCGCCCCCGCCCCCACCCCGGCTCCCGCTCCATGCAACTTAGATATGGACTCACAAATACACAAGTAGGTATAGTTTCTTGAGTGGTGAGACCATTATAGAAAGCCAGTCGAGCCATCTTTATGGGTACTGATAGCCAAGCCGAATCGTATACCTGCAGGAAGAATGGAGATCCATCAATGTCCAGATCACGACATGTCAATGCCCACTGCGATGGGATTAGATCAAAACTAGGTTGTGAGATCACAAGTTGTTTCTTTTACTAAAAGATAGAAAGCAGAATAAAGTTACTAATCTTTCTGACCCAAGTGCACGCTGTGCAGCCCAAGACAAACTCAATGGCTTAGATTCAACTTAGCATACAAAAAAAAGGCGTATCTATTGTAAAATAGGCATAGATGATAGCATGGATCTGCATACAAGCACCGACCAATCCTAACGAGCAACTCCTGGGCTAGGATTTAGGCCTGGCTAAGGTTCCAACAAATATGTAGAAAGAATAAGGTTGGCTAAAACAGAGGAAGCTCCCGCCCAATCTCTTTAGACTCCAGTTCGCCCTTTTAAGGTCCCACACCGGGGCCACAAAGATTATCTGAGTTAATATCCTAGAACTTGCTGAGAAGATCATTCATGACAAAAACCAAAATAAATTGACGGATGTGTACAAAATCAAATTTGTTCCAAAAAAAAAAAGACGGTTGGAATTTCAAACCACATTTGGCCGTCCATTCTTTCTCCAACAAATATATGATGTGTGCACATATTCATCAATATCCGACAAATCTGGGTTTTTTCCTGAATAACCTTCTTGGTGAGTTCCACGATTGAATGGTGTCGATCATTTTTGTAGGCCCACACAAATGAACAAACTGGATGGGCCTGGAGGCTGAGGAGACTCGATGGCAGCCTCCGCAGGCTAAAGCATAGGCTGATTCAGTCACGTTTAACACATTCAAATCAAAGTGCACAAAATGGACAACAGATGTCAGCAGACTTCGCACCACCTGAAACCATCTCCCGATGAAAATGAGTTAATCACCCTATTATTCTATTTCGTAAACATTCTTTAAATCTAGGCCCAGTTGTGTAATTTCATGCACAATAAAAGAGAAAAAAATCCAGGTTGCAGCCACTATGTGATGGCTAAGGCAAGGGCTTTAGAGTAAAATTGAGCATTTGTGAAACGCATCAAATTTCTATTTTCCAAAATATATACAACAAATAAGACAACCAAAAGAAATTGGAATTAGTATAGAAAATATCATGTGAATACAAGTACTTAGTTCAATGTTGGAGATTATTGCTCTCGGTAGCTACAAGAACATCCTTGCTTATTTTAACAAAATCCATGAGGCCCTTACTCCCCCCTAAACAGTGGAGTCTATAAACCTCCTATAAACCCCCAAATCCCATGCGCGGGTGAAATGAAGCTGAATGTGACAATAGTCTAGAGGCCTAACTATGAGGGATATACAGAGGATTAATCACAATGCTGGAGCGAGGAATGTATAATGTGCAGATTTAAACTGATTCCCAAGTTATGGCTCAATTAGTTACGGATGGAGCTCCTCCCAAACATCTTCATTGAAGACTCCAAAGTCCTTCTCAACAGGACCCGAGCTTCCATCAGCCATACATATTGTGAGGCGAATCAGAGCACTGACCACCTTGCTCGACTGGGTGCTAAGCAATCGCTCCATCAGTGAGGCATTTCGTGCGGGAGGATGCCCTTGGGGTTAGAGTATGATTTTGTTTCTATGTTCTCTTTTGTTTTTGGTCTGTTCCGTTTGACCATTTGAATTTCCAAAGCACCTAACAAAAATGTTCAATGTTTGGTATATCGAGTTGGGCTGCTCAACAAACCTCTGGACATTTTCTCATCAATTCAATGCTTCAATGTACAGCTCAAATTTTAAGAAGTTCAATTCAATTTCCCAGCCATTACTCAAGAAATTCAAATCAAATAGTAGAACACAAACATCACAAAACACAAACAGATATAATGACTTACTCGTTAAGGAGCACCTGAATTTCCTTGATGCATAAAATCAACCATCTTTAATAACAGTACCTAATAGCTCACTCCCTTTATAACTTGTCACTTCAACCCGACTTCTAAAATCAGCCCATCTTCCCATCCTATCCAGCCCAAACCCTAACCCTAGCCCCCTCTCCGCCGCACACGCCCAAAACATCAACTTCGAAGCCTCTCTCCAATCCACCTTTCTCCCACCATCAATACCAATCCAAGCGTCCCTAAACACTGGCCGACATTTCTCTTTCGCATATTCCCCACACCTCGCCTTTGCCGCCTCGACACAAACCCTCGTTTCTCTCTCCTCACACCTTTCTCTCTCTGCGAGGTCTGGTTTGGAGAAGAGGGATTTCCACCAGGGCGGTTTGCACTTGTTGGACGCGGCTATGGCGCAGCCGATTAGGGCGCCGGCCTCGCATTGAGAGGTGAGGGTGGATTGGCAGGATTTGTAGGCGGTAGAGAAAGATTGGGCGTCTTTGAATGCGAGGAGGAATGGAGGGAAGGAAGCGGAAGAGGGGAGGGGGTGGCGGAGGAGAGGGAGGGGTGGGTCGAAGGTGATGATGGTGGAGGAAGGTGAGTAATCGTCGACGTCTGGTTGTGGAGTGGCCATTGTTGAGCTTTTACGTGGCTACTAAAGTAAGCCTGCTAAACGAAAGAAGCTAATTAGAGATCGAAAATGCTACCTGCACAATAGATTGGTACAACAAATTGGACAATAGTTTCAAAACGACGTCATTTTGGGACATGTTCTTTATTTATAAAAAAAAAGAGCAAAAGTTGAAATCGGGTTGCTTTTCCCTTCTTCCCCAAATCAACTCGTTAGACAGAGAAGAGGAGAGTTGGGTCACGATGACGAGCCACAGCCGCCGACCTCTGATATTGCCGACCGCCACAACACCTTCAACCACCACTACCCGAGGTCTCTCTCTCTCTCTCTCTCTCTCTCTCATTTCAAATTGACAAACCCTAACTCAGTTGGAATGCGTAGCCATCTTGATCCGCGATGCTCCTCAAAGTCAAGCCATAACTTTTCCAGTCAATGCTTGTCAATCCAATAACTAATCACCAAAACAATGTTCCTAAAAAAAAAAACTCGTGCATTGTCATGGTAATTGCAATTTTTAGAATTAATCCATTACCCATTCTCCGAAATCGTAATGAATATAATCATTCAATACTCACTAATCAAATGATACTCAAAATGAAATCTATATTAGAAGCCAAGCAGGAAAAATCCAAGTCGACTCTAAATTGATGATATACTCGATGAAAATCTTGCTACAAATCTTGCATAATCATCATAAGTGCATACATATATGCCTTAAATTTAGATGCATGAAAAAGAAATTCTACAACAAGCATTAAGGCTCACTTATTTGAATGACCTAAACGACTGGAACTATGTTGTACACACAAATTTCAATGAAGTACATTGTATGAAATTGGGTTTTTCCAACTGTATGAAATTGAGTTTCTTCAACTGAATTAGGGTTTCTCAGATTGAAAAAAATTGGGGGGGTTTTCAACTGAGCCACGGTTTCACAAATTGAAACAGAGAGAGAGAGAGAGAGAGAGAGAGAGAGAGAGAGAGAGAGACCTTTGTAGTGGTGGTTGAGATAGACAATTTGGAATCCTGAGGTCGCCGGAGGTGGGGAGTGTCGGTAGTGGCGGAGATCAGCGGTGGTGGGGAGTGTCGGCAGTGTCGGTGGTCGCCAAAGTTGGTGAGTCGATGGTCGACAGAGAGTCCTCTCTCTCTCTCTCTCCCTCTTCTTCATCGACTGATGAGGGAAGGGAGATTTCAATTTATCACCGTTTTTTTTATTTTATTTAAACAACAAGCCCTAAAACTATGTCGTTTCAGGACTGTTGTCCACTTTCTTGTTTATGCAGCAAAGTTGATTAGAGATCGAGCTCATGTTTGTTCGTTAAAAATTCGTTTAACATTGATTTGTACTGTAATTTGTTATTGTACTAGTATAAACAAGATTATGTGCGAGTTTTCAATAAAAAAAAATATGGTTACTTTTTGTTTTGGTATTTTTGTTGTCTTATTTATTTTTTTTTGTTGAATTTGCGTTTAAATTTTTTGAATTAATCATCCGTCTAGATATGAGGAATCTAAAAAGTATAGAATTACGAGTAAGAACTATTAAAAAAATACGAAAGATAATAGCCGGTATTTTCAGTATTTTTGTTGTATCTATCAACTTTTTTCATCTTTGGACCACAATTTCATAGCTGTACACTTGATTCCAAAAATTATGACGAAAAGGTAAAAAAGACTTCCGAAAATTAGTTTTAGTTGAAAAAAAAGACATTATTTTTAGTGAAAACTCAACCAAAAAACTTTTTTCGAAACCCATTAAAATTTTAGACCAAGCTTTGACAAGTTATTACTCAGCTCAATTTAATTTATAAGATATAAAAGGTTCAAAGCACACGAAATTGCCTCATTTTCCGTTTGATTAAAGTTTTGTGAATAAAGACGAAAAATAATCCAAAAAATCGAGCTCGGTTAAAGACCAGTTTGTATCCTTATTCCTCAAGAGGGTGTTCCGCTAAAGGAATTTTGTTTTAAAACTGTCTTGGTTTTTGTATTCACACATTTTTATGTGATGTGTTGTGAGAAGATGACCCATCTTGATTTTTGAGAAAAACTAATTTTTGGGAAAAACTAATTAGTTGAAAAGCCCCTTAAGGTGGTTTTTTGAAAAAAAAAAAAACTAATTTTTCACGATTTTTTATGTGATGTATTGTAAGAGAATGATCTATCTCGATTTTTGGAAAAAATAATTTTTTGTTAGTGGAATACCCCTAAGTTAGAACTGCCCCTTACTAGTTAGAACTTGAATAAAGATTAAATTCTTTTCACTTTGGGCCCGATTGGCTGCAGCATTAAAGGGGTATTAAGTTATACCCCCTCCCCTTATCCCGGTCCCATTGGTTAATCCTTGATTTGGAAAAAAAAAAAATGGAACTTGGATTAAATACCTCCACCCTTTTAATACCCCTTTGTACCATTTCCCCCTCACTAATTAATAACACCCTTCCCCCTATTACTAATTTATACCCACTCATACCCCCTGCGAAATTACCCCCGTACCCTCCTTTATACCCCTCCCCTTACCCCCAGTTTGTTAACTATTGCGATAACAAAAACTGAATTGCATTTTAATGCTTTACGAACTCTTGCGATTTCCTTCGGATAAAAAAGTGAAGTACTTTTGTTCATAATTTTAAAATTTTGTTTGCACCAAATTAAACTACTAATTGAGATCTTTAATTTGATAAAAAAAAATTTGAAATTTTTTATACTTTAGAATTTGACATTGCTGGCTTGCTTTGTAATATCCTTCGGATCAAAAAATCAGGTATTTTCACATTAATTTTTTTACTTTTTTTGCGCCAAATTAAACTACATATTGAGATCTTTAATTTGATACAAAAAAATTTGAAAAATTTTATACTTTAGAATTTGACATTGTTGACTTGCTTTGCAATATCCTTCGGATAAAAAAAAAGTATTTTCACATTAATTTTTTTTACTTTTTTTCACCAAATTAAACTAATAATTGAGATCTTTAATTTGATACAATAAAATTTGAAATTTTTTATACTTTAGAATTTAACATTGTTGACTTGCTTTGCAATATCCTTCGGGAAAAAAAAGTATTTTCACATTAATTTTTTCACTAAATTAAACTACAAATTAAGATCTTTAATTTGATACAAAAAAAATACAGAATTTGACATTGTTGGCTTGTTGAGGAATACCATGAAAATTACTAATTAGTTAATTATTAAAAACATACAATTAGAAAAGGAAAAAAAGCAAAAAATTAAACTTTGAAATATTATTAAAATGAATAATAAAAAATAATAACTAAATATTTTAATTTTAGATATAACTAATAAAAGGAATTATTTATTGAAAAGTATAATTAATTTAATTAGTATTGGTTTTATATATTTATTTTATCATAAAATCTAATAAAGACTGTACAAGGGCAAATAAGTCATTTATTAAGTTTTTACATCATTCACCAAACTTTATTCTCCTTTATCATAAATTCATCAAAACCACATACTACTATTTAATCCTTCTTTCTTAAATGTCACATCACTGTAGGTCCATTCTCTTTACTATACCGTAATACTCATTATTATCTTATTCTCTTTACTATTTAATCCCACCAAAACGTATCTCCCATCCAGTCAAGGCCTTTAGGTACAAATCCCATGGTATTTCAAACTCGTTAACTTTATCAATTGTTAACTCAACTTTTGTCCGGCTTGTTTATTACTCCTAGCCCAAGGTCAGAGGTGATAATTCTGACACTTCACTCCTATTTTTAGGAGAAAAACTTAGGTACGGATGGGTATCACGGTGTAGTATCAAACGTGCATTTTGACTGTTTAAAAGTGTTTTAAATGATCTAAATTTTATTTTTAAAAAAATGAGAGAATGAGGGAGAAATCTAGACTATGTAAAATACTTTTCGGCGGCGGAAATGTGAGAGAGTATGCAGTTCCCATCTGCACCCAAGTTTGAGATGATTTGAAAAGACGTTTTTTACGGTTGTGCTCCCTTCTCGTTCGTGCATGTAGCGTGTTGATTATTCCTCTGACTTTCATTAGGCCGCAGCGTTGCAATATCGTTGATTGGGCCCATTGGATTGGGCTTCAATTTCGGGCGATTGCCCAGTTTGAATACTGCTGCTTCTGTTCTGGATCATTGAGGCTTAGTTTTCCATTTGCTAAAATAGAAATTTGCTAAAATTAAGTTGGTGATTTTAGCAAATGTTAATTTTAGCAAATGTCCATTTTAGGTGAATTTAGCATCAATGAATCTAGACATATGTATGTCTAGATTCATTGATGCTAAAATCCTTTCCTTTCCTCACTTCATTTGCTAAAATCATCCACTTGATTTTAGCAAATTTCTATTTTAGCAAATGAAAAACCAATCCTGATTCCCTGAACCAAGATGTACTCATTTGCAAGAACGCGGCTATGGGCACGCACACTTGCGTACACCATATGCTTGTAACTCATCTCAATTGTACATCTCAAAAATCAATGATCCGGATTTTAAACAAATTGTTCACGCAAACAAAAAAATTGTTCACGTGAAAAAATTTATTTAAAATCCGGACCGTCGAAAATGCGCAGGGACAGTTAAGATATACCGTCCGTGCATTTGGCGTATGCGCACTTGCGTCCACATAGTATTTTTGCATTTGCAAAAGCGAATTAAATTTTCCATTACTCGGCAGTGCTTAAGAATATATATAAGTTCGGTGTTGGTGGGTTTTCTATTCAATTCTCCCAATTCACAAGATTCGATTCTTGGATGGCTACTTTTGACCAGATCACAGAAGGAATTAGTCCAGATGCAAGTAAGTACGTTGTTTCAGACACTCAATCAGTTGCATAAATGAGAAGATCGAACTATCATATTGATAGGCGCGCAAAATGTTCATATAAGCACCCCTAATTTATCCTTGCTAAGTCTATTTATTTTGTTACTTAAAGTTTAAAGCTATAATTTTTGTATGGTGGGTATTTGGAGGTACAATGTATTAACGAGCTAAATTTTGATTAGTGTCGAAGTAAAATCCAAAGTGAATCTTGGAGGGGATTTCTGCGTGCAGACATTGAGATTTAGAATCAAGATTTTACAGGGCTATAAAGGAAAATCTCTTATTAAAAGTCATTGCCAAATATTGGACTAAGGAAATGAATCTGGGAAGATTTACGTGGGGTTTATATATAGCTATACGTGTGCTAGGACGTAGATGAAGCTCAAACTCTTAGTAACATTATTTATGTTTTGATTTAGCGTTTTATTATTCGAATTATGGTTGTGTGATTTGAGGATTTATTTATGACATTAACTTTTCCCATCAAATCTTGTGTATGATTTTCTAGATACTATGCACATTCATACAACAGTTCTTAATTGTTTATGATAACCGAGTAAGATGGATTATGCTCCGCAAGACGCACAGTGCTATCAGACGAGCCGTGCCATTGAGACGGGTCGTACTAGTTGTTAGCAAATTCGGTTGTGAATAATCTGGAAAAATTAACAAAATAGAAACAAAATAGAATGATCAGAAACTTACTGGACCAAATTCAGTACACCGGAATTTGGCAAAAGACGACTCGAAACTAACCGGGGCAAGTATTAAGATACTCTATCCTTAAAACAGATTCGTCCTCCACTACGGTGCTGATGGACTACGCAGACGTCTGTTTCCCAGGACTACCCGGTTTTCACTGCACGGATGTAGCACTCCAATCTTTGCAGTATGCGAACCAGAAAACAACGTAGCAACTCTCAGATATTCTATGCGGAAATGATGCAGAGTGTATGCAAGAAAAAACGTGAATGTAATGAAGAGACGAGGGTTCTATTTATACAGAAATAGGCACCCGAACGAGAAGGTACGAAGCAATAAGGCGCGGCTATTCGGAACGGGACGCAACCGGTCGGAAGTGAACAGTCATGTCCGATGACTGTTCAAGAACAGCCGTACTGGAAAAGGAAAAACGTTTCGAGGGTACACTGTTTCGGCAAGGAAAAGAAAGAAAATTTAATTGAAATGGATCAGTTCGACCCGACCCAGTCCATGTAAATTTTCAGTAAAAAGATAAGAACCTATTGGGCCTAAGCCCATCTTATCTAATGACCCAACCCAACCCGGCCCGGTTCGGATGGCGGCAGCGCGCGTGTTATATTGACCAAAGTCCACAATGTCCATGCCTTCTCCCCCCATTATACGTGTTTAAAATGTGGTTTTAAGGTTCTATACAAGGGTTTGGGAAAAAAACATTTTACCCGGAAAGGGCTTGATGGGACAAGGTTTTTATAAAGTAGTCAATTGAAGTATCTTGTTTCTTTGTTGTTCTTTAATTTCCTAAGTATATTGGTTTGCATTTCTTCACTTTGAAAGAAAAAAATCTCTTAATTGAGGTAATTGAACCAATAAAACACAATCGCCTGATTAGATTTGGTTTCCCCAAAGATAACCTGAGGGAGAAGATTGATATTCTCAACAAAAGTTGTAATGACCCAAAGGGCCAACCCATAGTGTCCAACTTGGGATACATATACCCAATGAAAGAGTTGTTCCTCACCAATTTGGAACAACACATTTTTTCCCATTCTACCAAAGTTCATGTAGGCACTTTCAAGGTCAATTTCTCATTC
Organism: Vaccinium macrocarpon; assembly: GCA_022606695.1. NCBI lineage: Eukaryota > Viridiplantae > Streptophyta > Magnoliopsida > Ericales > Ericaceae > Vaccinium > Vaccinium macrocarpon. The sequence continues at coordinate 38,315,262 of CM040178.1, read as the reverse complement.
ACCTTAATTTGTTTTTATCCAACCAAGGGTTCAATCTTAATCTCCTAACTAAGACGAACACAACGGTATGTAGGTCCGGCCACGTGGACGTGTGGGACCCACTTTAATAACTAATTAAAAACGGATAAAAACCCAAGTTTTTCCAACACTAGTAAGACGGTTCGTGCTAGGCGGCGATACCCCATGCTATTTGGTGATTCATAAAAATCTTTTGGCAATACCGCGAGGGCCCGCGAACCCTAACAATATCCGGTTTGATTCGAATAATTAGCCTTTATCATTGCATAGGAATTGTTACAAACGTGTCGAGTGGATTCGAAACCCTAGACTTTTCTCTCATCGAATCTCTTCAATTTTTAATTGCTTAATTTTAATTTAGCTTTTATAATTTTAGGAAATCAAACAAAACATCTTTTTATCGAATTAATTTAGAAATCAATTGAAATTTAGCCTTTTAATCCCTGAGGAGCGATACTCGAAATATTTACCACTATTCTTTGAGTAGTAATAATTGTTTCGTTTTATAAATTATTTTTTATACGGAAACGACAAGATTACATATCCTTTTGCTTTGGTTTTTTTTTTTAATCAAAATTATGTTTGACTTCTTTGTTTTTTAATTACAATGTGGATCAGCAAATAATGGGTGTCGATCTCAATTGAAATTAAGAGATTCATAATGAACCAATCTAGTTAGTTTTGTAGTTCGACATACCGGTTTTTTTTTTTTCTTTCTTTTTTCTGGATTTGGCGGTCAGGACTCTAAAGTGTCCAGATCAGATTGCTTGCACGTCTCATTCCATTCAAAGGCAAGTCATCCACGCCGAGACTAGGAAATTCGCAAAAGAATCAGCATACCCATTTTGTTCGTATAGCATCGCGTACTAAAAAGAAATCCAAAGGCGGCATTTCTGAAATATAAAGTGAGCAAATATTTCAATCCAATTAACTCTCATTATCGAGCATTTTGATTTGTGTTACCGTGAGATAACACCATTTACGTCAGGATATTACATGCTAATCACAGGATGTGATATCAATAAAAATGGTTTCTATTGGATGAACAATTAGCTGAACATCTTCAATTGTGCTATTTGTAGCAAAATTTTTTTTATATTTTTATATTATATAATTAATACAATTGTGCAATTTATATTTGACTTCTCTATATCTTGTACGGCTTGTTCACACTGACATCATTATTCTGACAAATTCTTCAAGGTTAACTAATCCATCTCCATCCAAATCAGCTTCCCTAATCATCTGTTCTGCTTCTTCATCTGTCAATTGCTCTCCCAGATTTATCATCACATCTCTCAACTGCACTCAAATAAAAAAACATTAGTTGTAACGTATGTAACATCTTATAATCGCGTCAATCAAATGATTTAAGTATGTGTAAACAAGATTCGGTTTTATTTGGTTACCCGTGAAGATCAACTATGCGGATATCAAAAATTTAGAGTCGGAACGAAAGTAACAAAAATGGCCTTCATGTTTGAAAAGTGTTCTGATAAGGGTAGTTTGGTATTCACGTGGATAAAGAACAAGAAAAAGATTGCACGAGAATAACAGGAGAGTGCAAAAATCATTTCCCATAAAGTATCTCTAATTTTGTTTGCCTTGACAAATTAAAAATCCAAGCATGAACTGGAAGATTATATATAATGAGGGGAGAAAGTTTACCTCAGTGGCTGATATAAATCCATCTTGATTCCGATCAAATACTTTGAAAGCTTCTTTTAGCTCCTCTAATACATTGTCCTGTTCAAATTTTATTCCATTATCAACACTTGAACCAAATTCTGGGGAAAAATAAGTCGATTGAAAATTATTAGCTCAAAAACAAACCAAAATAGTCTGCTGTGTTTTGTTGTATCCTTTTTTCTGTTCATTTTCTGCGCAAAAAGGTTATTTTTGTTTACGAAGTTATAGGTGTTTGATCGACTTGATTTTTTAGAAGTCTGGTAAACGTAACGTGCTCTATAGGTAAACAGTCCGGATCATGTTTTTCAATTACCTTCATTTTTCTGGCCATGATACTCAGGAACTCATCAAAATCAATGGTCCCACTTCCATCGGCATCAACTTCATTTATCATGACTCGAACCTCTTCCTTTGTTGGATTCCCATTCAAAGAATAGATGACTGCGGCCAGTTCTTCCATTGTAATGAAGCCTGTGCCATACACCCTATATCTGTTAAATCTCTAATGACAGTAGGAAAACAGTTCTGTTCATCTATCATCAGAACCTAGCTTAGAGCATAAGTCAAAGAAGCCGTGGCTTTATGTACAAAAGTTAGAAAAGTGGTCATAACCACACGGTGGCCGATATATCGAGCACATCACATAAGTCGTTACGTGATGCGCAGGGGGATGAATTGTTTGATTTCTCTTGTTAATCTACATAGGGTGAAGAAAATTGAACTCGTAAAAAGAGAGAGGAACGAACCATCGGAGTCCTTGTCAATCAAGCAGAAGGCTTCTCGGAATTCCGCAGTTCGTTGTTCTGTCAATGCAGCAGCCATTATCTGGTTTAAACTTTATATCAACTCTCTCTCTCCCTCTCTCTCTCTCTCTCTCTCTCTCGATAAAGCTTTGCTGCAGAAAACAGAAAGCAAAATGAAGAGATTTACAGAAACAGGCCTTATATTATGATAGCAAATGGTTAAATCCGGCAAGTGAAAATTCAACATAAAAAATTGGGATGAAAGTCAAGCACGCCTGAGAAAATAATCACTCAATAAAACTGAAATTTCTCCGTATCATTAAATGGGCCAATCAACGCGGAAATGACGAATATTTTTTGAACGGCTGAGTTATAATAATCTACTTCTGGATTTGTCTCCGTTTACCCACCTGGTGTCACTGGACTGCAGCTCTCATTTTCTTTCTGTATTAGTAGGAGATTTTTTTTTTTTATTTTAATAATCGAATGTTCGGGTCAGTTTACATGTACCTCGATTAATTCCGGAGCCCTAGAGGGGCAGTAAGAGTTTACTGGCTAGAGGAATCGAACTTAAAACCTTATATAGACGTAAACTCTTAAGTTCCAAGTCAAGACCACTTTGTCAACACATTTAGAATTACGCAGGAAAACTTGTTTTGCACAAATCTGGAAATATATGCACACATGTAACAGTCCAATGCGAGTGGGTCGTACGAAATAATTAGATTTTTTTTCCTTTTGTTTATGGGACGGTTTTGGAAACTTCTACATCTAAACTTAAGAAATGGCTATAATACACATCATTTTTTGGGTATCTATTATATGCACCAAAGTTATTTATCGTTAGATCTTAAAAAGTTACAAATCAGTTACAGAAAGTTACAAATTAATTACTTGTTAACTTGAGCAACAGATGATCTAACAAATTGAAGGAATTTTTTTTCACTTACCTCCCTTGAGGTTTCTGACAAATACAGAGACCTCCCTTATACTTTCTAAAATTCCACTACCCTCCTTTATTTTTCAAACTAATTGTCAAATTCCCCCCGCCGTTACTTTAAAGTTAACAATGTTAACTTTTTACGTGAAATGACCGTAGTATCCTTAGTATATATTCTTTCCCCTGAAACAAACCTTTTTTAAAAAATAATTTTTTTAAATTTTAATTTTAAAAAAAATTAAACCTTTTTTCATTTAAAAACAAGAATTTTTTTCAAAAAAACTACATTTTGAATTTTTTTTTTGAAATTAAAAAAAAATTGAAAAAGGTTTTTCGAAATTCTAAAGTTTTGAAAATATTTTTCTGTATAAAAACTAGTTTTTGGAAAAACATTATTTAAAAAATAAAGTTTAGAAATAGTGTTTTTTTTCAAAATTAGTTTTTTTAAACTAGTTTTTTTTATAATTTTTTTTTTTTAAAAGTATCCTTTTTTGAAAAAATTTCTCTTTGATACAGTTTTGCTTTTAAATGAACAACGGTATAATTTTTTTTTAAACTTTTAAAGAGTTTAAATTTTCAAGTAAGTTGAGCCATAGCTAGAGTAAAAAGTGTTTTCAAATTCTAAGAGAACATTGACCCAAATTAGTATCTGAATTTAATTTAGAATAAAAATATTTTCTTCTTCTTCTTCTTTTTGTGAAAATTGAAACTAAAATTATTTGAAAGAAAACATATTTACTCCTTCGAAAACACTTTAATCGATTACCCAATCGATTATACATATTATACATGGTTGAAAAGTTATGATTTTTTACTAAAAAAGTTACAAGATGAACAAAAATGTTATGAAACACATATTTGTGAAAAGTTGTGAGATGCAAAAAAATGTTATGAATCATATTTGAGAAAAGTTATGATTTTTTGTCTCAAAATTATGAGTCCCATAAAAAGTTATGAAACCCACAAAAGTTACGAGACGCAGGAAAATGCTACGAATCATATTACTGAAAAGTTACAAATTCTTAGTATAAAAATTATGAAACTCATAAAAAAGTTATGAATGACATGTTCTCTAGGCCATTTATTATGAGATGACGCAATATTGACCATACAATGGGTACACATCATACATACCTTTAAAGGGTGTGTATCATACAATTTTCCCTAAACTTATATACATGGGTGGGCATCATTGCTCATTTCATGTAAGCATGGCCGGCCCAGGCCCCAGGTCCAACTAGAACTTTTTTTTTACTCAAATAAAGAAAAAAAAACTCATTATTAGTTACAAAATAGCCCAAACCATTATGGCACAATCTAAAAAAAAGGCCATTTTATACTATTTGAATTTTTCTCGATGGATTCCATTTTTTTTAGTATAATAGCTTCATTTTTTAATGCTATAATAATGGAATTTTCTCTGCCAATAAATTCATTCGATGCCATGATAAAATGATTTGGTAGAAGAGGTGGATTATACAAGTGTAATTGATACTTTTGCTTCTAAAAACGCAACACGAATAATATTTAAGTGATAATCGTGCGTTATATATGGATTTGGAGACTTTGTGCTTTGACTTTTTTGTTATTATATAATGATTAGTAGAACTTTATAGTGTCTTGACATCGTCGTACTGTGATTTTTACTGAATTTTTTTTTATGTGTTGTACTCTTAGGACACATTTTTTAGGCCAGGCCTAACACACCTCAAACCCTTAGGCCAGCGCACCTCAAACTCTTAGGCCGGCCCTGCACGTAAGCTATGATATCCCGAATTTATGGCAATTACGTTGATTTATTATTGTTGCTTACTATTTACACCATAAATTAAACAAAACGAAGTCGAGTTTAGGACGGGGAATGATTGAAATCAAAATCAATTATTTTTAAAAATATAAATTACTGTTTTAAAAAATAATAGAATGTGTGCCAGATGGAGGGTCGACCAACTATTCTCTATATATAATAGCTTTGTTGACAAAATCTTTTTATTATTAGTATTATTTAGTTTTTGTATTAACATAAGTATCATTTCAATGAAATATTCTCTATATTATAGCTTTGTTGTCAAAATCTTTTATTACTATATTATTATTTAGTTTTTGTATTAAAATAAGTATAATTTTCTCCCCATAGTCACAAACAAGTCATTCTTTTGGCCAATAAATGAGAAATTAATTTCGACAGAAGCAGAGGGAGGTGTAACCTGGGAAATTTTCCATTTTTTTCTACAATGGTTTTATTTATTTATTTTTAAATCGGGTGACATTTCTACTACGATTTTTTATCAATCCGTTGTCCGCGTGAACCTTTTCATTAGAGGTGGCAATTTTAAACCCAACCCATGAACACACCAAAATCCATCCACCTAAAATCCAACCCAACCTACCCATACTAGATTCAAAATGGGTTGGAGTCAAAAGAGAGAAAAAAAAAAAAAACCACGTTCATCCCTTCCACGATTGATCATGGAATTGCACAACTCTTGCGGGGCATTATGGGCCGACCAATGCTAATTTCAGACCCTTAAACGCTAATTTCAATTGGCTGGACTCCCACCCCACTGCCTATACATACATTTACGTATAGATGTAGTACATGATAGAGATTCTCTCTCTCTCTCTCTCTCTCTCTCTCTCTCTCTCTCTCTCTCTCTCGCGTGCGCGCGCGCGCGCGTTTGAAAGGAACCCACCCATTAACTTGTTGAATCTAGTTTGAAAGGAATAAAAGATGGTCTTCCCGTGAGATTGGCGTTCTTTGAGTATTATCTGAAAAGAAGAAGAAATCATCGACATATTATTTAATGCTGGGTGCTTTTGAAGCGTATCCATTGTAATTCCTCACGTTAAACATGTTTCTAGAAAAAGATGCTCTGAGATGCATTATTTGTGTCCAGGTTGTGGGCAGAAACTGAACCGATTTAATCGGCTTTTTACTTCTACGTATCGAAATTGATCAAAATAAACAACAAATTGAATAAAACCGTTGATAAACAGAAATTGAACATGACCGATTAAATTGACTTTTACTACTGTTACCAAAATCGATCAAAATCAGAAACAAAATTGAACAGAACTGTTGATAAAAAAAAAAAAATGAATAGAACTGCATTGTATTGAATAGGTTTGTTTCCGTTTCGTTTATTTGGGCTTTATATAATTGCTCCAATTCATTGCCATAAACAAACAAATCCAAAACCACCTTTGCATGTATACTCTGTAATCAGATGTTATTTAACACTAATATTCTCTTCATTTATCCCAAAAAAATGATTCGAATATAACAGCACATACTCTTTAAAAAAAAAAAATTGGATTAGATTAGGTTGGGTTGGGCTGGGTTGGGCTTAACCCATATTCAACCCACCCACATCGAACCCATTCACTTTCAACTCATATTCAACCCATCCACATTCAACCCATAATCCATACTAACCCACACAAACTCAACCCAACCCAACCCACCCATTTGCCATCTCTACTTTCCATGCAAACTTGGTAGTTATTTCACGTCCTTCAATTACCATGTCAACTTACGTTTACGTAACACAGTCCGATATTAAATAAATAAATAAAGATTTTGCAGGCTTTATTAGAAAAGATTCAAGTCAGAAAGAGAACGTAGGATACCATGGAGAACTTTTCTAGTGTAGTCTATATAACAGCAAAGATTTATGCAAATTGGCCCTAACAGCTAAGAGTCCCTGTCTGTGTCTCTCTCAAATTGGCCTACCTTTTGGGACTATTTGGTCTTTCAGCCACATGTAAATGGGAACCAATACAAAATAAGTGGCTGCCATTGCACCCAGGATCAAGCGCGAAAGGAACACGAATGGCTTGACAGGCTCTTTGACATCCTCTGCCTTCGGGCCAAGCTGCAACACACACACACACACAAAAGAAGAAAGAACGTAGTTATGGTCAATCGAGCGAGACACAGAGAGCAGTAAGATGAGCCCCAATAACTGAAAAGATCACTTTTTAACAAGTAATAAGCAAGAGCTACATTCGCATTACATGTCCCCAAAAAAAGATGGACAAAAGAGGCAACAGATAATAAGAGTAACTTCATTGAAACAGATTGTAAATAAATTACTCCGGGTATAGTGAAGGATACGTAAACTTTCCCAAAAAAAAAAAACCTTTAAAAGCCAAATACTAATCTCAATTTCTTTCTCTCTTTTAGAGCCTGCTTGGGCGCTTCTTTTTTGCGTTTTTCCATTTTCGTTTTCCACTTCTTCTTGTTTGGGCACCTAGTTATGAGAATGAGTTCTGGAAAACTCATTCTTCATTTTTGCATTTAGAAACAAAAACCCAGAAACAGCTCTGGCCTTCCTTTTCCCATTCTCCTTTTTTCATTTTCCTGCGATCTATCTCTGCCATATGTACCCCTCCTCTTCCACACACACGAACCAGAGAGAGAGTAGAAGGAGAAAAAAAAACTCAAAAAATCTAACTAATTTGGGTTTTCAACTTACCAATATGGATTTTCTTATGGATTCTCCATAAATGCATCTGATGTCTCTATAGGATCTTCTGTGGGATTTTCCATGGGTATGTTTGAGCCTCTATTGATTCAGTGGGTTTATTCATAGAGATCAATTTCTCTAGTAGAGAGCAGATGAGTGAGAGAGAGAGAGAGAGAGAGAGAAGGAAAAGATTGTAATTTCCTGTGTGTGGTAGAGGAACAAAAGGTAGCAGTACAATACTTTCTTTGGGAACATCGAAAAAGAAAAGAAAAGAAAAGTAGTACTAGTATTTATCAACAAAAAAAAAAAGAAAAGAAAAGTAGTATTTATATAAACAAAAAAAAGGGACGGAGTAAAAGATATAAGTTTACAAAAATATTTTGCAATATAATTTAAAAAACATACTAAAATCATTTTTCGTACATATTTTTAATAACATTTTAAATAAATAAGGGCAAACTAGTAAACAACCAATCCATAACTCATTTTCATCATTCTCTCCCAAACACTGCTGCTTTTGCAAAATACATTCTGCACATTTCTCCCAAACACTCCTCTTAGATTCAAAACTTATTCTGGCTATAATCCAAAAAGCCAAAAATCCAAAAAACCAAAAATGAAAAGTTGGCTCTCAAACACCCTCTTAGTATTTGTTTGACAGCTGCTGGTATCCCAACCCAAATATACGATTCAAAGAATTTGTTCAGTTACAAATCCAGAAGGTGCAACTTTCCAATGAGGGTAGAGTACTTCCTTCAAATGACTGCCAACATTTTTTGACTAAGCTACGCTAGTGATGCAAGACTTGGGGTGTGAATACAATAAGTGATAGCATCTGTCCTAGTGAATTGCAGGTAGCAGTACAAGAATGACAAAATATGTTCTCTATAGACACCTATTTCGATTTTCAAATGTACTGCCATGTTACGTAAAATGAAAGAGTAGACGATGACAAGTAACCAGAACGAAGGAAAAAATCGGGACATGAATAAGGCAACAGGATATAATGCACTGACATTTACGCAAGGTCCATTATAGACGAATAGGGAGACAATTACCTGCAATGGAGAATCTCCAGATGCAGGTTTTACCCCAGTGACAGAACAACCCATGATAAGCCCATGGCGACGAACACCACGGTACCATTTGGGGCCAATCCTCTTCAGTTTAACATCTTTGAATCCAGCTTTCTCAAACCATTCAATGTACTCTTCCTCTTTTGGAAAGAGCATCCACACATCTGCGAAAAACCGAGACAGCCAAAATGTTGGATATACAGGACCAATCAGGCACGCCTTCCCTCCAAGTTTTAGAACCCTGTATGCTTCCTTGATGCCACGTTGTGGGTCCGGCCAGTACTCTATGCTGAGAAAATTGCAAACATGAATTCCACACGAGAGAGATCATTAAGTTAAAGACATCTCTCTCTGTGGAAAAAATGGACTAAAAAATCCAATTCATATCCCTTTGTGCATCAGTGTCTACCATCAAAAGTTGATCAAATCATACATCAAAAACAAAAAATCGCATCCACATTTGGAGGAATATATACACATCCCACTACATTTTATGAGAAAATAACAACAAATAGACTTACCTAGAAGAATAGATCCACATAACCGATATCAATAATTGATACAACGGCTTGTAGAGTGCAGTACAGAATCCCAACCCAACACATTTTCCAAACTGAAACATCGGATGACGCCTACCACTTAGTACTTACAAATATCAGTATATCACACAGGACGTACCTTCCTTCTTTTGCTAATATTCTAGTTTATTAATCTATTTACTTAGCCATGCAAATCTGCCAGAACAGCTTGTTTGCTGCAGCTTCTTCTTAAGGGGTAAAACCAGCTTAAAGAAGTGGAAGAAAATTGACTTCAGAAACTCCATTTTGACGATTTTGGCTTGGCAGAATGAGATAAGTTTTCACCGTATTCTAACCTACAACAAAGGCCTAACATTCGTGATTCATCTCTCAGTGCCGGATTCAGAAATTCAACATAGGAGGGGCACTGGCTCTTCATAAATTTAAACATAATTTGTCAAGCGTATATGATAATGCTACACTAATATTCGTCACAAAATACAGAAGTTATTATGATAACTGGCCATAAAATCCGTCTAGGAGAACCTTTTTATAGTTTTTGGACGTTTGGTGAGTAATTCAACTCACAAATTAAATAATTAAATGTTTGTTCTTTCATTTATCATCTAGAAATGGAACTAGTCCATAGCATGAACAAAACAAATAAATCAAGAGTTATGCCTTTATTTGAAGCCTATATATGCATATGGGCCAGTTCTGGGACACATTTTTTAGACAAAATGTATACCACCTTGTGTGGGACCCGTTTTGGAGCCCCATGCAAATGATCGGAGTCGTTTAATTTGTTTCAAACATGTTTTCAAAAGCTCCCATAAAAAATCAACTCATTCGGATATCATTAAAGGCTTGATCGATATTTGTCCCTAAATTTGACAAGATAAAAACTGAATGAACCGATCAAGCACTTGTCAGTATTTGAATGAGTTTATTTTCTACGGAAATCATTAAAAACATGTTTTAAACAAAATGAACAACTCCAATTATTAGCCGGCTCCGATTATTTTTGTGCCAAAAATTTGTCCCCGGAATCAAGCCCCATATATATGTATATTGTGTGAGGGAGAGAGAAGACTACCACTGCTACAAGAGAAACATTTAAATGGTGGGGCAGTTTGAACTTTGAATAATTTAGAACACTAAGTAGTCCCAAAAAAATTATGATTGAAATTTAGTCTAATGTTCTAATGGGGTTAAATGAAAGAAACTTTTATTATAGGGGCACAAGTGTTGATAGGGGAAATCTAGCGCGGTCACTTGCCCCCTCTAGTTCTTGACTAGATCCGCCGGTTGTCTTACGTGTTGGTGACGGACACAACACGACACTCTCTAGACACATGTACGACATGCTTAAATAGTTGTCAATTTTTTTCTTGTATTTCTTTTATTCAAACACATTGTAAATACTCTAGGACGCGTCGGCAAAACTCTTAGAACATGCTAAGAATACATAAAAGGTTGAAATCTAATTTCTTAAACTCAGCCATGAGTGAAAATTTTCACCGATGTATAGTTCATGTATAAATATATGCGGACTGCTAATTTATCTTCATTCAATTCATTGTATTGTTCTTAAATTTGATAGAAATAAAGATCTCATCATTTATATGAATTCATCACATGCCTCTATAATACAAATACATTTCATATTCAACATATCCCTAACGTGTCCTTGTCCTAGTCCTAATTTTTGAAGAAATAACGTGTCTACGTGTCCATATCGTGTCATGTCCACATCCCGTGTCCGTGTTCGTGCTTCTGAGGTCTTAATACTAGAAACTAAGCAGACAAATTTCACAGCAATAGTATACTCTAACTCAAGAAAAACCAAGAAATAAGAATACCACCTCAAGCAGCAAAATCAACCAAAACATGGGGAAATGTATGGAAAACAATGAAATCAAAGATCAGAGGAAAATCATATAAAATGTTAGGGCCATATACCTCCCAGCCGATACATATCTATCTGCATAATCAGTAGGGAAAGGGAGATCTTCTGCATCCCCCTCAATAATCTTGCACTCCTTCAATGGCTCCTTCTTCTTTGCCCTGGCAAGCTGATGCGGCGACTGATCTAAAATGGTGACATTTTTGGCATCCACATGCTTCACTATCCCCAAAGTAGTAAACCCTGTCCCTCCACCTACATCCACTACTATCATGTTCCTATCACTCAAATCGGCCGGCTCCAGCGCCTCGTCTCTCATATCCTCAGTCCAATGCCCGGGGTTAATGACATGATCATACACAATTGATAGGAACCTATAGAACCAAAATGCCTCTTTCTTGTGCTGTATAAACCTAGGTTGCGAAGTCGGTCTTGCAGCGGAAAGGCTGCAATTGGGAGCTAGGGTTCTAGTTCTGGCCCTAAAGTTTGTACCAGGGGAAACCACACCCGTCTTGGGGAAATGATTGCCATTCAAATCAGACCCAATAAAGCTTAACCTCTTTGGGGTTATCCCCCTCATGAGTGTGAGATTTTCAGCTCCACTGAGCATGGAAGAAGCCATGGAAAGCTCAGATAACAGAAACCCACAAACAGGAAACCAGCAGTTTTGAGTTCAACTCACCTTTGAAGATTAAAGAACCCTAGTACTGAAGATTGAAGGTCCCAAAAGTAATTTCCACCTTCACAAGTGCACTGAAGGATAACGCACAAATGGTTGTATTTACAGAACTGTGTATTCTAATAGATTAGAATTATATAACTTACACTGTACATTACAAGAAAGCAAGAATGCATAGCCCCGTTTCCAATCCGAGATCAACGGTCCGGATTATCTTACACTTTAAAAAGTACTTTGTATTTACTTTAATTCCAATTTATCCAGATTGCTGATCTCGAATTGGATGGCCAAAAAATTCACTATGCACATGTAGAGAGCTCACTCACTACAGGGCCCCAATTCCACCAATTGTGTGCTCTGAAGGGGGGAGATAGAGAAAGAGAGTGGGGTTAAGTCAGTGTCTCTGTAAAGAACATGCACCATAAGTTTTAGCTCTACGATAGCGGGGACGTTGCATTTTAGGTCAACAAAAATCGGATGTGTAATTACTTAACTGCCCACAAAATTGTCGGTATATATTATACAAAAATGATATAGACACACCTCTTTACCAAACTCTGTCACACCTCTCTCACATGTGGAAGGAGATGTGGCAGAGTGTCACCCCACATGTGAAAAGAGTTGTGGCAGAGTGCTGTAGAGAGGGTGTGTATATATTATATTCTTATACTATACACATTTATTTAATTTTTTTTCCTTAATAATAGTGTGTTATTTTGAATATACATGTATGATTACTGATAAGATATCTGACTAGAAAATGATACTGTTTATCCTCACTAAAGATGAGAGTGAGTATTAAGCCTTACAAAAATTATAAGTCCACTAAAAACTAACCCTAAATTATTAGGAGAGTATTTTCTAGTCCTCGCCTTGCGGGAGGCCAGGGTTCGAGCTTCATCATAGGCGTTTGTTTTTAGGATATGGATAATCTTTCAACGCATGTGGACTAAATTACTATCCTTCCTTAACACCCGTTGATGTATATCACTTAACTAAAAATAACAACAACAATAATAACAATAACATAACTCATTTAGTCCCCAATAATTGGGGGTATAGACGGGGGATGGATAGGAGACAGACCTAATCTTTGGCAATAAATGCACAAAGTTGCTGCTCCCAGAATACTACTGAAACAGATGGATTTGAGACATACCTAACCTTTGGCAATAAATACACAAAGTGGTTGCTCACAGAATACCACTGAAACAGTGGTCCCCCTATATCGTCGAGTTTGTTGTGGAATCATTCCCTCGAATCAAAGCCAAAAGGCATCAGAGAGGGCAGACCCAAGAATCATTTTGATTTATGTGCACATTACCATGTTTCTTTCATTCAGCATCCGAAGCATTGACATTGCACAAAACTTAACTAAAAATAAATAAATAAAATAATTTTGTTCACTTTCGTTAAAAGAAAGTGAATATTACCCTTACTCTAAATTGTGGAGAAAAATATAGTCCTTCCAAAAACTAATCCTATTATTATTGAAAAGTGTATTAAATTCCATGAATTCTACTCAAAATTCTCACCAATTAAAATGAAGATAACGTTCATAATCGGGTGAACGAAATCGATTGTCCTCGTGTTGCCTATGGGATGTGACTCTTAATAATTGCGAAAGGTTATCATTGAACTTAAGCAAAGGAGAAGATAAATGGACTTGGCTGTCTAGTTCTGAGTTATTGGGCTGTTCTTAACAAAAGAGAAGATAAATGGACTGGGCTGCATAGTTCAAGGTTATTGGGCCTTTTGTGCGGCTACTCATTCTTCCTAAATTTTACGAAAGACGAAAATAGACCAGATCAGCTGGTAATTTTTTTTTAATATTTAAATTGTTGTCTAACATGAACTTTTTTTTCAACTTCGATACACATTTTCAATTTCCATTAAATGAGGGGTAAATTTTTTTATTATTACCTTTTCATTTGAATCATTTGAAATTCAATTTTTATTATTACTATTATTGCAAAGCGATTTTGTCTCTCTCTTTTTTTCTTTTTTTTTTTTTTGCCACTTTTACTAATGTTGACAACCATGCAAACTTTAGGCGTTCCTTTTAGTATAAGAAGAGAAATGTAAACACGCGGGCCCAGAAGGTAAATGGTGCAGATCACCAATATTAGTCGCAGGACGGGCCCATGAAACTGGATTGGAAAATTCATAGCCTCAACTGTACTAACCATTCTGGATTGGAATATGTTGGAACTTATGGGCATATATATAGAGATCTTAAGAATTTAATAAAAGCCGCTAGATCTTGGGAGCAGAAGCGTGGGTCCAATTGTTATCACGTGTGGGCCTGTAGGGGTCAAGAATTGGGGGTTGCAAGGGCGTAAATTCCTCATGATACGCTACAAAAATTGTTAGGGTTGAAATAGAGTAGAGCTATATATACTCTCTATTATAAGACCCTAGCCAATTTTGACAAAATAATATAGACTCATTTTGCTCCCGTGGATATACCCAATCTTGGGAATCACGTAAATTCTTGTGTTGATTTCCTTTACTGTTTTCGTATTCTGTTGTGTGCGTGTGGTGATTAATCTAACAGAATACTAGACTTGGGCTGGCACGTGAACCTCCCCCGACCCTAACACCCAACACCAGATGAACCAAAAAAATAAATAAATTGGACGGGCCTATTTTTTAAGATATATTCATTGGTAAATGATACGTATAACCGACTCCAAGTACAAACCAAAAATATTCGAGAAGATGGCTATATGTATAATTTACCGATGAATATGGAAACATGAATATGGTGCTTTGATTTTATTTTATAAGGTTGATCATTTCGTTGGGTTTCCATTTCATTAATTGCTGCCAATTGAAAATTGTTTTACCTGGAGATATGGATAAGGTTAATTTCGAAACATAAGAAACTGAAAAATAAAATTCATTAAATTAAATCAAAGGCGAAAGCTTCGGATTCATCTTTTTTATGTAAGGAAGAAGCTCCTCTATATCATAAAATAAAAAAATACAAAAAATTAGTTTCTCATTATCTTCATCAACATCATAGTCTTCATCTCTTTTTTTTCTTTTTTTTTTTTTGGCAACTTGTTTAAAAGTCTTAGGCAAAGAATTTGTAACTTCATTAATCCACCAAACAAGTTTATAATCTATCAAGTCCTAATGCTGACATCTTTTTATTTATTTATTTTTACCAAAAAAAGTTTGTACATCTATAAAAGTACCAAAAAAGTTGTACCTTATGAAAGTGCTTAAAACCCTAGAGTACCATATGAAAATGCTTAAACCACTAAAACTCTATAATAGGAAAGTGCACCCTAAAACCTAAACCCTGGGATACCCTATGAAAGTACCAAAAAATTTATACCCTATGAAAGTGCCTAAAATCCTATAATACCCTATGAAAGTGTCTAAAACACTAGGGTACTCTATGAAAGTGCATAAACCACTAAAACCCTATAATAAGAAAGTGCACCATAAAACCTAAATTCTAAGGTACCATTTGAAAGTGCCTAAATTTTTTTAAAAAATTTTTTTGGTGGACCTTAGACCTTGTAAAACTTTAATATGGACTTCCACACTTCTAGACCCTAAAAATATTACCCTTTTTTTTGTTGTAGTATATTTTAGTGCCATTATTGCTTTATTAAACTAACTATTGCAGGTCCTATGAAGACTTTAATTATCGTGGGTTGAAATAAAATAATATAAATTCTAGATTATACACAAATGTTTAAATGATATATTCGTTCAAAAAAGAGGAAAAAAACAGAAGAGTGAATTCAAAAACAGTCGACTACTTGAAAGAGATTCTTCATAGAAAATGCGTTATTATATTACCATCTAATTTGAATGATGCATTAGTGACATCGTTCTGGACACAAGTTTCATTAAATAAAATTATTCGTCACTTTCGAGATAAAAATACAAGTATTCTATTAGGATAATAACTGATTTGGCCGGCATACGTAATTCACCTAAATAAAAGAGCGCAAAAAGAATGTAAACCTAGGCAATTTGCATGAATTAGTCCCCACTTAGAGCACCAAATTAATTAGTATTATGATGCTATCTAAATTAGAGCACCAAATTAAATACAATTTAAAATAAGTAGTATCCAGAAACTTAACGTCATCATGACGGCATTTATATAGTACTGTAGCAATTTCATTGACATTCGAACTCAGATACAATATTTATTTCATAGAAAACTTAAATACTGCAACAAAATTATAAACATATAACCCTGTCTATAAAATACTAACAGAAAAATGCATATAGTAAGGTAAGATTGAAAAAACTGAAGGCTTATAGCCTAACGGTTATCTTCTGATTCTTTCACTAGGGAGACCAGAGTTCGAGCTTTGACAGAAGCGTTTGCGATTTAGGGCTATGGATATTTTCTAGGCTAACCCCCACTACCGTATATCGAAGGGAAAAAAAAAGAGAAATATTAGCAATTCCAATAGAGAGAGAGAGAGAGAAGCCCATTGCTTCTGGCAGTTTTAGAGCCCGTTTGGATGAAGGATTTAGCCCCCGGCTAAATCATCCTCCTCCTCCTCATCCTAGTCCCACACCATATCCAAGATTTGGCAGCTCCAAAATCCACCCTCGACTAATTAATCCGGCATGCCCTCATCCCTCTTCCCCCCTGACTAAATACAAGTAGGGTGGGGGTGTGTGCTTGTATTTAGGCTGGGGCCTTATCCACGGCCTTTTTACCTCCCTACCCTCCCTAATCCTAAATGTTAGACCCAAAAATTCCAAGTGAAACCAGATCTTGAACCAAAAACGGAGAAATTACCTTCGGTCTGACCAATTTTGTCTTCGTCGCCGGCAGTATATAGCTGCCTGTGGCTGACATGGCACTTGATGTGCTTCACCGGAGCTGCTACAATGATGGTGAGGCAGCGGGAGGAGAGGAGAAGAGAAGCTGAAAAGGTTTTTTGTTGCAGAGAGAGATGGATGATGGTGGTGGTCGGACAAATTTCATCACCGGCGTCGGCCATACCAATTCGTAGAGAAAGAGGGTAAAGGAGAAATAGAAGAATGAGAGAAGAAGAAGTGTATCATGGGTTAAACAAGTGGCCCAACCACTTGTCCTTTACTTTAATTTTCTTGGATTTAGAAAAAAATGTTAAACAAAAAAATATACAATAAGTTTATGTGTATTTTTTATAAAAAAAAAATTTACCACCTAATTTCATGTATTACACAATTTTTCCAAAAAAAGAAAACTTTTAAATATTACATGTTTTGAATATTTAAAAATTTTAATTTATATAAAAAAATATTAGGCCTTATTATAGCTTAATTTTTTAATTTTTTATAAGTATAACAAATTAATTATTTTTGAAATTATTATATAATTTATTTATTTAATAATCTAATACGGGCTCATGAAAGGGCAAATATGTCTTTTGACATGATTTTATATCATCCACCATCTTTATCCCTCATTTTTTATCCTTCATCCAAACAACACACTATTTATCATCACTTCTTAATTGTCACATCAATGTGGGTCCACCATTCTTATTTAATCACATCTACTATTTTATCTCCGATTACTATTTAATCTCTCTCAAATTAATACGTCATCCAAACGGGCTCTTAGTGCGGTTCCCAAGCATCGCCCTCTCTTTTTAGTAGTTTTCACATTAGCCCGTGAAATTGACCTTAAATCACTTTTTATAGGAGAATGTACCATATTACTGTTAAATAATCCACATGTCCGAGCCTCACTTCTCCCTTTTCTTCTGAAGCTTTGTGTTTTGGGAGTTTGAACTTTTTAATGTGATGAGTAACGACTTGGTCATTCTATTGAAAACAATGCACGAAAGGTTTGTACGTAATACTATCAACTCTCGAAAAGAAGAGAACACTTGAAATTTTCATATATTTGAAGCAAGTTAGGGGCAAAATAATAATTTTTTGTGGGGTCAAAATCGTAAAATTTGGCTCCAAGTACTAAAATTGCTTGTAAGTGGGGTTAAGGGACTCAACTTGTATCAATGTCTGTCGGCCGATGCTTATGTTGTAGTAACAACTTTGCAACACTAATGGCTCTTTATGATTTATGAGGGATACTTTTAGAAAATTACCAACTTTATACTTTGACTTTTAAAAAAATATCAAAATGGAATAATGAACTAACAAATATCCCTTAGCCGATGCTTTTGTTGTAACAACTTTGCAACACCAATGACTCTTTATAATTTTTGAGGGATATATACTTTTAGAAAATTACCAACTTTATACTTCGACTTTTTAAAAAAATATAAAAATGGAATAATGAAATAACAAATGGTAACGAAATAAGTCAAGTATCAATTTTAAAGGAATAATTTTACACTTTTCACGGCATCTACAGTGAGCTCTTTATATTTAACTCCTAAAATGACTCCTAAAGTTGACACATAAGCAAAAGTGGAGTCTAATTTTGTTTGTTAAAGACTTGCTAATTTAGGAGTGTGAGAGCACTCCAATGGACTCTCTAAAATTGACTCCAAGACTATATGTCCTAAGATTATTTTTGGACACAAAATGTAAGTGGGTCCTCCATTCCCCCCTCCTTCTTCTCCTTCCCTCTTTCTCTCTCTTCTCCTCACTGCTAACTCCCTCCCTAAATTTAACTAATGTTGTAGGAGCCATGTTAAAAAGTCATCTTTAGAGCATCACTAGTGGTATACTCAAACACAAAAATACTTAAAGATGAATATTTTGATACACAAATGAGACTCACAATGATATTTAGATAAATAATCAAAGTTAACAACATTTGTTATAAATACTCAACTTTTGGCATTTGGATAATCAAAACTACCAATCTTTCTCAATAATCAAATTTCAATAACCAAATTTTGAAAACCACACCCTATCAAAAGTAACAATATTCTCTCTCTCCATTTTTCAAATACTTAAATCAAAACTCAATTTTGTTGCATTTTCTCTCAAAAATTGAAATTATCAATTTTTAATCTTTGCCAAAGTATGTTCAAAATTGATCTCATTTTAAACGTATGGTGAATATCTTTTAAATGGTTCTAATATTATAAAAAATTATATATGTAGAAATTTAAAGTTGTGTCTATTTTAGGAATAAAAATAGAGTGAGTAGTAATTTTTTGATTATGGACACAAATGAACCATTGTAGAAGGGTAGATACTCAAACTTATAAACTCATTAAATGAATACTCAAAATGTGATGTGACAATATTTGAGTATACAACTAGTGATGTTCTTAGGAACTTCTATGGATAGTTCATTGAAGACCATAATTGAGCAAATGAATTGCTAAATGTTAGGAGTCTTACCTATGAACTTTTTTAAGAGGTCACCGTAGATGCCCTCGGTTTTACAAAATTTTAACCGTTACTGTTTAAACAAATAATTTCCAAAATACACTAAAAGAAATAATTTTATAATGCATTGATAAAAAAAGTAGAGCGCGAAAATTATAATTAATGTTTCTTAAAGTATCTTTACGAATTTTTTGTTTTGGAAACCATACCTAGACTAGGGTGTAAGAAACAAGAAAATATACTCCTAGCTCATACCTCCACCCATTGGCATTTCTGGATCTTCGAAGTGCTTTGCCTTCACTCAAAGTAATCCATACATTACATGCAATTAGCATGTCTGCAATTTTATTCAAGAGAAAGTGGCAGATCTACACATACAGTTTTACGTTCCAGTTAATTAATTACTTCTAGTCAATTGGAACCTAGGAGTATAAGTTTTGCGAAAAGCTTTATTTGTTTGTGGTCCTCACGGAATTCTTGCTTGAAAAATTCCATAAATAGTGTTATTATAGCACACTTAAATCGGATCAGACAGGCCTTGTTTGGTTAGTAGGTTTAGTTTAGTTTTGATGATGTAAGCCGATATAATAAGTGGAGAGAGATAAAAAGAAATGATGATGTAAGCAAAACTAAAATATGACCAAAACCGGCTCAAAACTCCCAGCCGAACACGGCCACAATAATTGTTTTTGCTATATATCCAATCGAAGCAACTAAATAGTAGTAGTAGAGAGGATTGGTATTCTTTCTTGATAACCAAAAATCACCATTTGAATCTGTAATATATCACGGGGTGTCCAAGCCCTTGCATGTCTGCATTTTCATTCTTTCCGACCCGACCATCCGGCTGAAGATAGACCTTTCTTTCGGTATGAACACTGGACCTTAAAATGCATATGCATTAAAAATGGTTGCATGTGTAGTCTTAGATGGGTGTTAAATATATCATGCGAAACTCTAATTCTCAACAAACGCGGGACTAAATACTCGATATATATATTGGTCATCTGGCATGGTAAATAGATCACACAGTATTTTGAAGCAAAAAACCAGAGATTACTTGTTCTTGTTGTGAATAAAATGTCGTAGACTGCGAGATGCATAATCATAGAAATATATTATATTTACTTTACGCTAAAGTCATCTCATTTTCTTAGGCCCAGTTTTTTAAAAGATTTTAGCATCCAGGTGCTAAAATCATGATATTTCAAATCAAAAAATAAAGTGATTCCGTGTGTCATTTTTCGATTTTTTTTCGCACTAAATTAAAGTACTCCTCACTAAAAAATGAGCCTCCTTTAATTAAATTTTGAAAATGAATAAAGTGTTTTTTGCCCTCAATTTTGTAAGAAATGCGCTCCGAATTTTGACCTGTAGTGTTCGTGTTGCATATAATTTTAGGCACTAAAACACAAATTTCGAATACAATTTCTAAAAAAGTAGGACAAAAATCATTACCAAGGGCTGAGTTTGCATTAGGGTATTTTTCCGTATTCTTAGACTATATGTTGTCAAATTAGAGAGTCATCTTCGTCGCATACATCAATTGATTTGATAACTTATAATCCAAGAATACCGAAACTACTATCATGAAAACTTAGCCTAAATGAAAATTTAGTAAAGGAAAGGGGTGTTCCACTAAAAAAAAACTATTTTTTTCAAACACCGAGACAGGCCATTCTCTCACAATACATCACATAAAAAATTATGAAAAACTAATTTTTTTAAAAAAACTGGAGTTAGTGGAATTTTGACATTTCTCGGTAGTGTAAAAAATAAGAGGAAATTGAACCCCTTCTATTTTCCTTTCCCTCCAAAATCCAAAATACTCCACAACGTAGTACGGAGTATTTCAGTAAGTAGGGGTGAAACCGGTCCGGTCCGGTTCTTGGCGATTTTTGAGAGAACCGGAAAAAACCGGTTCGGGAACACTAAAGAACCGAAACCGAATTTTCAAGGTCGGTTCGGTTCGTGTTTCGGTTCGTTCGGTTCGGTTCGGTTCGGTTTGGACCTCAGTTCGGTTCAGTTGGGTGGGCTATTTGGGCCAAGCCCAATAACATTTTCAGCCCATTCAAGGACATTCTAAGCCCATTAAAAGGCATTCTGCAAATCCGGTTCGGGCCGGTTCCGAGGTCGGTTCGGTTCATGGAGAGAGAGAGAGAAGGACGAACAAATACTATCAGATATACAAATTACAAATCAGTTCATAAATTATCAGATCTACAATCAGTTCATACATTATCAGATCTACAAATTTTGGACGATGTTTACATACAGATTTTGGACGATTTTGCAAACAGATAAGGATGAACAAAATTCAGATTTTGGACAAAAATTATCTACAGATTTTCTACAAATATCAAATCTATCAGTTCAAACATTATCAAAAACTCTTCAATTGAGAGATATACAGTTACATACACGAAATATATGTTTCCAGGCCGACAAACGACGGACATCAACGGTGGTCGACATCAACAACGTCGGAGCATAGATGGAGATGGAGATGGAGATGCAAAGAGAGCATCGGAGCTATAGATGAACGTCGGAGAGAGAGAGAGAGAGAGAGGGGTGTCGTTGGGATTGGGTTGGAATGTTAGAGGGAGAAAGAGGGGTCACTGGGACTGGAAATTGGGAAAGTAAGAAAATGTGGGTGTACACGTACTGCTGTAGTGTATCTATATACACACATAAGTGAACAGATATTTAATAACTATAATTATATCTCTTTCTATAAACAATAGATAGCATGGCCATGTTGGTAAGTTAAGTAGTTTCCACGCGTGAGGATGTGGGTTCGATCCCCCACAATTCTTATTTTTCGAGTAGAGGAGTAATATATAAAACCGGTTCGGTTCGGTTCGAACCGGGAGTAAAATCTCAAGAACCGAGAACCGAACTGGTTTTCCGAATTTTCAATTATCATGAACCAAACCGAAGCGAACCGAGAAAAGAAAAAAACCTCGGTCCGGTCCGGTTCCTCGGTTTTTATTTTCACCCCTATCAGTAAGTATTCAAATAGAGCATCAACTTGCAGAGGATCACATGCACTCCACATGTACAAGTGGCACACGAAGTTCAAGAAGCTAAAATCCAATAAAAAAAGAAAGAACCGGCCAAATTTTCTCCCAATGTTGGGGAAATCAGAAGAAGCCAAACAAACCATTAAATTATTGAGGGGATTCAACGGGCAATCTCTATTCTCTAGCTTAATGGAACTCTAAGATGACATCTCAACTGCGTCATTTTGTTCTTAGGCAATGCTTTCTTTTTAGGGTTAATGTCGGATCCACACGTTAGCTGATCTGTAACTTTTTCTTAAATAATTCTTTGACAGTATTGACTGACATAAGATGACATAAGATTGTAATTATGGTATATTCGAGAGATTAATTTAACTTTCCCTACTAGTAATTGACAAAAAGTGACAACTCTCTCCTCACATGTGAACAAGCTGTAGTTTCATTAAGAGTATGTCATATCGGTAGGGGGTGCTAACTCCATTCGAGCAGTCCATTAATTAACGGTTTAGCTCAGATATATTCAAGTGATATGCGATATTAGCCGTTGATGCGCAAAACGAATTGCTCGAATGAGGTCAACATCCCCTGTCGGGTTAGATTCAACAGGGTCCCCCATTCATCATTGTTAGGTCAGTTAATTGGATTGTAATTAATACTGGTTGTTGAGTTCATTAGCATTGTAGGAATCATTCAATGTTACGACCATTGTAAAGCTAAACCTAAGAACGAGAAGAGTGACAATCGTATGACCAATGAAGAGAAATGAAGGATAAGATTGTTAGCTAGTCGACGTCGCTATGCAAGTTCTTGAGTTATGAGATTACATCAAAAGTGGGCCTTTTTCATTTAACATTATCCTTTATCGGACTCTCCTTTGTGACCAATCAGAGAAAAAATCTCAAGTATAAAAGTGTTTTGCACACTTTAATATGTGGCCTTTTACATCTTGAAAAAGGAAACAGAGGAAATAAAAAAACACTCCTGCCATCTTTCTTCTGATATAGGAGTATAAAAAAAGGAAGTCATTTGGTTAATGGATATGGTTTCACTGGAGGTAGCAGTCTTCAAAGTGGTCCAACTCACACACATGGTGGGGGAGGGAATCAGAATCACATCTCTTCATGATTAATTTCAGTATCCCAAAATCAACTCTAAACCAATCAAATATTTTGTGGCATAAAAAAATGGGAAATGTCTTCTTTCACCATATGAAGTTGTTTTTGTTTAACCAAGGCCACATTTCCCTCCACAAGTCTGAACAAATACCTATCCCCCCAAAATGCTAGTACCTACAAGGGCAGCTGAAATAACTATTCTTTTTTCTTTGAGGTCCGTGCGGAACACTAACTATTCCTCTCCTTGGTCTAGTCAAAAGCAGATCATTCACTCCGAGACTAGGGAATTCACAAGATCTCTTGCGGTCTTATCGAGTTTCGAACTCAAGATATCTGAATTTACAGTTCATCCATTTGAGCTAGCTGCTAGCCCTTGGGGTTAACATGTATAATCGCTATCACTTTACAATATATATGACAAAGCAGTTGTTTGATTAAGCGTCTTTAATGACTGTTTATCAAATTATTTATTCATTAATTAATTTTTAAATACACATTGCGTATCTCTATTCAAATTTCAAAAAGTAAAAAACAAATTATTAAAATAAAGACAGAAAAATTATGCAACCAAAGAAAGAGGAATCACTGCTCCAACTTTTTACTACCGTAGTACAGAGGAATGTGATATCCAGCTTAGGTCATTAGGATATCGAGGACTGTGGTGCAGAAGAGGGAGGGTGGGTGAGAGAACATGGGAGCTTAAGGTTGGAAACTGTGCTATTTCCTCTCCCATTCAGTTAAACAGGACATGGGAAGGATAGGGCCCACTAATTTATCATATTTACAGGTATGGGGGGTGGTAGTGAATTCAATTACAAGTAATTATAGAGGAAAGCCTCGAAACGAAAGGAAAGTGGGAGCCTGCACAAAACTGTCAAATGCATGTGGGTTAATTGATAAAAGTGATGAAAGGTAGAAAAGGGTATTCTCACTTTTCTTTCTTTATTACAATTATTACACCATAGACAAGAACACATGATCTGTGATAGAGATAGTACAGGCATTGGAAGACATGAAAATGTAGGAAGAACATATATGTAATGGATTAGTTGCTTCCAAATCTCAAGTGGAAGCCAAAGATTTTAACCTACCCATTGCCATTTGTACACCCTTAAAAAACTGCATCGTTTCGCAATGTTAAAGCATTCAATTGAAAATCGAATGATAATAAGGAGAGAGGTTGTACAAGCTCATATATTAGTTCTAAAAAACGTTAACTAACCATAATCGGAACAAAAGGCATATTTATCTACTCATTTGTTAACAAGAGGACACGAGAGGAATAAGTGGCCACGTGACTCATGTTTTCTTTTGTTGAAAAGACAAAAATGTCAAATTCAGGCCTATCGGATAAAATTTGGTGGTGATGTCGTAGACTTCATAGTCCTGTCAATGACTCGAATTGCAATTACCAACTAATCAAAATCCCAACTAATCAGAATCTCCCACTTTCCAAAATTGGTAACCCATGGTATTGGGGGTGGCTGTCGCACACTTGGAAATAGGCTTTCGGATCTGTTTTGGCATTCAATATTGAAGGAGGGTGAATCAATAGAAACTGGAAAGCCACAGTAGGTCACTGCACCTTGACAAGTCACTTTCTACACTGAAAAATTGTTGCACCACTTTAAGCCATAATTTGCCATTTCAATGAATGCTTTTATTACACTACGCGTTTTTCTACATTCCAGTTCACTTAAGCCTCACAAGCATTCACGTACCCTCTCTTGTTTTCTCCTCCTCCATTTTATTTTTCTCATTCATTGGGGAGATTGTAGTTTTATATTCTCTCATATAAGGTGTATTCGAGCCAAATTTTTTCGGACTCAACTCCTTAAAACTCACAAAGAAGCCAATCGAGCCAAAACTGAGGCTCGTTTATAAAAAGTATATATATTAATTCCCAAATATTCTTGAATGTACATATGGGGCACAAAAGATAAACGATACGATAAGTTATGTATTCAGCCAAAAGAAAGTAATATTCACAAATATATCCCAAAATAATTTTTTGTGTATTTTATTCCCAAATTTGCAAGCCTAATCGAGCTGAAGCCTGTAAGGTTTATGTTCGACTCGTTTATTGGGCAAATCAAACTCGTACAGTTCAAAAACAACTTAGTTCATTTCCAGCCCTACTCACATATACTATAAATCTTTTTGCTAGTTTGGTTGGTAATTAACGATATAGGAGAAAGTGAGTTGTTGATTATTGATTTTGCTTTTAAGGGTGAAATTAGGAAATTCCATTGAGAAACAATGGGAAGGAGCAATCAAAAAGTTGTAGGAATAAGGTTTGGGGAGTAAATATCATAACTAGTGGTGGAGCTATATGGGGGAAGGGGCTGCCCCATCCCCACAAGTTTCTATTTTGGAGTTTATTTTGTATATTTTTAGTAGATATCTAAAAAAATAGAATTTTTTTGAAAATAATTAAAAAGTAAGAATAATTTTCATTTCAAGAACACTAAATCATGGTGAATGATACTATGCGATAATAATACTGCGTCCATCGAATGATATTATGACAAAAATACTTGAGATTATTTTTTTAATTTACCAAAAGCATCCCATAAAGACTCAAATGACTTAATTTAGTATTGAAAAAAATTATCAAACCAAAATTTATTTTGTAATCCGATCCTCTCCAACTTTAATTTATGGCTCTGCCACTGATCATGACCCCGTGAAAACTTAAACACATTCTACTGAGTACCATCAAATCTTTCGCTTGCATAATATTGTTGCGTAATAACAAAAGGTCAAACAGGTCTTACTAGAGTCACAATTACTACAGTCACGAAGACATTCTCCCCAGTAGGGCAAATAGGTGTGACATACTTGCATCACACATTCTTTATAGGATTGTGGCTTCAGACTATTTTTAAGTTATAGGTTGCGTAGCATTCCACTTCACCTCTCTCAATTTGTAGAGAAAAAAGACTAAATGGATAGGGTAATTTGCTGTTTTAGAGAGGTAATGGTAATAATGTCTTTAAAACCTTGTAGAGGCCCTAGCATATTTTCTCTAAAATTTACACAAGTAATTCTTCATTTTGACGTTCGGCTGGGGTATGAACGAGCGAATCAATGCAGAAAATGAGATTTTAGAATGTACTAACGTATTATATTTAGGAAATAGGAAATGGTCACAACACACACTCATTAAAAGTGTGTTATATGAACCTATTGTATAGTCCAGATTGTACTACTTCATCGGCAATCGTAACATTTTCTAATTTTCATAACTTTTTCAGCAATATGATTCGTAACATTTTAGTGTGTCTCGTAATTTTTATGGGGGTGTGTATCATACAGAGATACACATTCAAATAAGGGACGTGTATTGTAACATTTTCCTTATATTTAACAAATTTGGACAGATATTATTGACTTTCTTTTTATTTTTATTTTTTCCATCTCATTGATGGGGCTGCATCAATACCCTCTGCATTCTAACACCAAGGACTCGCCAAAATAGGCATGGGAAAAGCAATAAGTGTTTGACCATGATGTCGCATGTTCGAATATCGCGGAAGCCAATTATCCCAAACTTTGGGGTCACCGGGGGTCATGCTTGATAATTACCTTCAAACCCCTGAAATTAGTCGAAGTGTGCGTAAGATAGCCCTAATGTTGGGTTATAAAAAAATAAAAATAAAAAAGCCTTTGCGGCCTAAAAGCTTGGGTGTCTTCATTTTAACCCAAGATGTTAAGCCTAATTGGAGCCACTTTGGTGTTTTGATTGACACCCTCTGAGATTAGAAAACGACGGGCTATTTTCCAGTGCTCACGGGTAACCTAACCTTACCTCCCTGGCCTCACCCTCCCCTTTGTAACGGCCTTTAACTTTTTGTTTCGTATGTGGACCAACCCCACTGGCCTCACCCTCCCATTGTGTTCAAGGTCGTCGTTCAAACTTTCGCAACTCAAGGGAGTGGGTCTCTGACACGTAGAGCATTACCCACGGAGGTTACCCTACAGATGCACACCCCTCTCTGCCTTTCTCCCACCAAACCCCAAAACTCAAAACCAACCCAATACTTCTCATCATTTCGTTCAATCCGTTTGTATCCTATTTGATCTGATCCCCACTTTGAACAGACCAGTGATTTGGAGATTTGTTTGAGGATAAAACAAGATATAGAGTTTTTTTAAAAAAAAAGAATTCAGGGATTGGGTAGGAGATAGGGACAATCCGAAATCTATCCCAAATTCGTTCCCCTATCCATCCCTACCCCGCCACGTCCCCAAATTCTTGATACTCAGGGGTCTATTCGTGTGTTGGTGCTTATTGTTATAATCTTTATTAATTGGAACTACCGAATTATGAAATTATCTTTTTTTACTTTTGATTCGGAACTATGGAATTATGTTGTGATTTTTATTATTTTGAACTATGTAACTAGGCGTAGAGTTGCATAGCTTATCTTTAAATATGATGCTATTGAAAAATCTTTGGTGACCTTCTGGCATGAAGGATTCTCATGACATTGTTTAATTTGGAATTATGTTAGTATTTTCATCATTATTAGCCTTGTGCAAGTGTTAGTTCGTACTTAATATTGGTACTTTGATGTTTATGTTGCATGTGATTGTTGTAACAATCTATTTTTTCAAACAAATATTTGGATCTCCAAATCCCTGTAACCCCATTTCCTATTTGGAGTGGGGATGAAAGATGAAAACAAAGTCTTGTTAGTGGTCAGGGTAAGGACGGGATGGAGAAGGGGTTCGGAGATTGAGAATGGAGATAGTATTATATGGCCCTGATTTGCCTCCATGCCCATCCCTACCACCCAAATTGAAGACGGATAAAAATGGTTGATTGAGAAACAAAAATGTTAAGACACATAAAAATTTCTCCGAAATGGTTCAAGAAAGAAAAATCAATAGTTCATATTAATATGAATCTGGACCATTGATTTCTCTTTCTCGAACAATTTTGAAAAAAAATTTCATGTATCCTACTGCTCTTCATTAAAAACCAAGCTACTCAATCTTGAGCTTGTGTTTGTTTGTTAATACTAATAATTTGTTTAAACTACTCGTTATATAAACAAACTAAAACTGAATGAATGTTTCAAGTTCTGTAGGCTTTTTTCAACTGATAATTCAACGTAAAAAAAACTCAAGCTACTCCATATTGACCTGTGTTCGACTCAATATTGAGACAAAGCCGATTATGTCTCATAGATAAGCTAAGTTTGACAATATTTTGTAGCTCGTTAAGTTTTTAAACTAAGGTTCAACAATCGGCTACTCAACTTATTATATCACCAATAATTAGGGACTTAGGGTAAATGATTTGGGGCTAGTCTATACTTATTTTTTGGTCCAATTTTAACTAGGACCCTATTACGGTCGGGGAAATTAATCTTTCAAAATTAGTGGAGGTGCACGAAAAATTGTCCCACACCTAAGTTTAGAAGGGGTAAATGTTGCAACTTGCAACCCATGCATTTGTCTACTAGTCTACCCCATCTTTCTCTCACTCTTCCTGACTCTACACTTCTTCGTCCACCCTATAAAAGCAGCATAAAGCGGGGGTTGCAGATAAAAGCAAAAACAATAAGTTCAGAGAAAGAGAGAGAGATAGTGGTGGAGATTCGAGCCAATGTGATGTTTAAGCTAGGATTTTGAGACACAGAGAGAGATACTACTTACCCGGAACTAAAAATACTCGCCGGGAAAATGACGACCGGTATAATACACGATCAGAATCTGGAGAAGCACATAGAGAAGCAAATGGGTTGTATGGCTGGTTTTTTCCAGATCTTCGATCGCCACCATCTTTTGACCGGAAAAAGATTGAACTCCACCAAGCGCCTACCTCCCCCACCGGTAACACAATTGTCATTTCTCTTCGCTTATTTTCCCCCATTTTGCTTATTCCTGCTACCAAACACCCTAGCGGGTACTAAATTGTAGTATTCTTTTTGCTATTTTTTCCTGAAATTCTAATCTGATTTGATTCTAATGGATTTATTCAGCCTGGTGATTCCACGCCGGGGATATCGAGTGAATTTGAGAATCCACAAAAAACGAGGCCAATGACCTCGCCCAGTCCAGACCGTTCAAAATCTTCTCCGGCGATGGAGTCCCGATCTCCGGCGGATGTCTCGTCAACATTGCCTTTTCCTCTTCAGATTTTCGAATGCAAGGAGGGGACTAATAAGTCTTCGCGGAAGTTCTGCAAAGAAGCCCCTAGACTCTCTCTTGATAGCAGAGCCAGTGTTGACGGCAAGGGGCAAATCCGAATAAACCCCACCGTTGTAAACGACGCAGCAGTAGCAACATCGGATGGCGTCGTCGACGACAAGCGCCGGTCTCCTAGTGTCATTGCGAAACTCATGGGACTCGAACCGTTGCCGAATTCAACTCCTGATGAACCAACCAATAATGCTGAACTGAGGAGATCCGCTTCTGAGTCTAGGGTTTCAAGAGATCTGTATAATCAGTATCGATTCATCGATGGTGCCAATTTCCAACTAAAGCAACCGATACGAGACAATGCAGTGAGAGAAAACACCACCGTCGCTGCTACATTGAGCGGTAGAGGATTAGATCCAGTGCATTCCGAGTCACCGAAGCCATTGTACAGAGGTGTTTGGAAATCACAACAACAGCGGAAGAGCTTCTTTGATACGGCTGACATTTTCCCGGAGCCAAAGCAATCGGCGTGTGGATACGGCGATATCGAGAAGAGGTTGAAAATGAGAGGTATCGACGAGCCGTCAAAGGATCTGGAGACGTTGAAGCAAATCCTTGAGGCTATGCAATTAAAAGGCCTTCTACATTCGAAGAAAGCTTCATCAGAACAACAAATCAGCCACAGAAACTTCGTGTACGACCGGAGTACAAGAAGTTTCTCATCGGACGATCAATCTCCAATCGTCATTATGAAGCCCTCCAGATCACCGGTTTCTCACCGAAGACTGGGTAACGATTCTCCTAGCCGGAATGTCAAAAACTCCGGCGGAAACTTGCCGTCGATGAGTCCACGGCGAGAACGGCATTCCATCGAACCGAGATCTAGAAACTCTAGTTCGCTAAGCTATAGAGAGAGTAACAATGTGAAGAGTCCGAGTTCGTCGCCGGTGAGAAGAAGAGCTTTAAGCGTTGAGGAGCAGAGGAGAGCTTCTTCTCCTGTTCATTCCCCTAGGCCTAGTCCGAAGAGGAATGGAACTGATCATCAAACCATCACAGCTCGATTACCCAGAAACAGAAGATCAACGGCTGAGATTGCACCAAAGGAGAAGGTCGCTTCCGTCCTTGTAGAAGACGAATCATCATCCTTTTCGGAAAGCAGTGTCAGTACATCTTCCCATACTGATACAGAGGTACATTAATCAATCACTCCAACAAATCCAGTTCAAATATAAGTTTTTTCCCTTAAATAATTCGCAAAATTTGTTTTTGTCTGTGTGTATATTTGTATCTAAATGTTACGAATTTTTGGGTGGTTGCAGAGATTGAAGATGGGGGAAAGCAAGGGAGGGAGGAGTCTATTGGAGAGGTGCGATAAGCTGCTGAACAGCATACTGGAAATGACGGCGACTGAGTTGCAACCGAGTCCGGTGTCCGTTCTCGACCCGTCGTTCTACAAGGACGAGTCGTCGTCGTCTCCTTCGCCTGTCCTGAAACGAAGCATTGATTTTAAAGGTACGATTTTTTACAGTGAATTTTACTTAGATTTCCCAAAATTTTTACGGACGGTCAGTTCAGATGACTTTGGCAGTGGTTGCTGCCAGTTTGACTGGCGCCCATAGCCAATGGTTTTGGCTCTGGTCCTGTGAGTTTTCTGTTTGGACCACGCTATCTAAATTGAGGGAGAAAATTTTGGATGCCGACGGGGTATAATCTACGTGGTATCTTTGCACCACATTCATACCGTCTAATCATCTCATGGATGGCTCGAATTAATAAGGAAAGAGAAAAGTAGGAGAGTGTTCGGAAGAGAGGAGAGAGAGTGCTCGGATATCAACTGTCAGTTTTGTATTTGGTTGGACGGTTCTGTATGATGCAAAATTAGCATCCAAAATCTTCTCAAATTGAGGGTTTGTTGGGTAGTTTTCTCTAAAATTTTCATGAAGATGAATGATCCACATTCACGTCCCTCTAAATTACGAACCATTCAGTCCTTTTTTCTGAATATTTTCAGAGAAATTTTTTTCCGAATCCTAACAATTTTTTAGTATTATCTAAATTGATTGTTGCATCAGGTTATTAGGATTGATTTGGATTTTAGTGATGAGTTGGAGGTTGGAAAACTTTTTATGGGGTTGTAGATTATAACAGCGGAGATTGGCTTTAAAGTTAGGAGATTATTAATGTGGGGTTGGTGTTAGTCAAGGTGAATGATGGAGGTATAACTGTAATGTCGACAGGGAATTAATTTGGAAAGTGACTGAAACTGCTCGCCCTGTAGAAAACATTTAAGTACATACAAATGGCATTGACAAGGTTGTACCATCCTGCTATAAGAAAGTTGGAGTTTTAATTGGACCCGACTAGGGTACATAAGTTTAGGACCAGAAAATGTATCGACCTGCTTGGGGGACTCACTTTGGGGTTTCACACATACAATCCAAACCATTCATTGTTCTTAAAATATTTTTCCAAGGGCCCCTCCAAAATTTTAGCTCAATCGGACGGTTAAAAGTACGTAAACCAAAGTCCTACCGTTTCAATTGAATTTTTTTTTATTGAAACGGTGGGACTTTGATTTACGCACTTTTAACCGTCTGATTGAGCTAAAATTTTGTAGGGGCCCTCGGAAAAATGTTTTTAAAATAATGAACTGTTCGGATCGCTTGTGTGAAACCCAAAAGTGGGTCCCCCAAGTAGATCGGTAGTTCGGTACATTTTCTAGTCCCAATCTTTTGTACGTGTAGGCTTTTCCGTTTTAATTTGGTGAGCATTCTCAGCAGTCACTCTACTTTTCTCTTTTGAACAAATTAGAGAGTCATTCTAGAAAGGAAAAAAAAAAAAAACCACTGGCTATAGAGAAGAAATTGTGCCTCACTTCTTTTATTAAGGGGGTGTTTCAATAAGTAGTTTTTTAGTTTTTTGGTTTTTTGTAATCTTTAGTTTTTTAAAAAAACTCACTTGTTCCACTAACAAGTTTTTGGTTTTTTGGTTTTTTTAGTGGTGTTATGAAATTACAAATCTACTATTCTACCCAAACAACTATTGCTTTCTTTTTTTTGAAGGGAGGGCAGATTCGTAATTTTACATGATTAAAGTACATGTACTTGATTGTGCAATGATTTGATTTTTTTTAAGTTAGTGGAATGAAGTGATTTTTTTGTTAGTTTTTTGTGGGGTTTTGTTTAGTGGAATGAAGTAGTTTTTCATTTAAACTAAAACTAGTTTTTTTTTATTGGAACACCCCCTAAGTCACTACCCACTTGCTACTTATAAGTTTATTATTATTACAATATGTATGGCCTTGCATGGCCTATTTTAATTGTACTCTTTTAGGATTTTATTCTTATAAAAAGGCTTCTATAGGGTTATTCGAATAGCACTTACGGTAATTTGAGTAAGATGATTTTTTAAAAGGCTATTGAAAACAAACTTTCATCAGTGTGAAAAGAAAAAAAAAAACAAAAAATCAGTGGGAGTTTAGTTTAGATATTTGAGTTCTTCCCGAATAATTATTTTTTGTGAAGTACTAAAATTTGTAGAGTATTAATTATTATTTTTTGTTTGTAAAGTAGTAAAATATAAGAATAATATTGAAATAGAAAAATAAAAGTAGAAAGGATAATAGTTTAATACAGTAAAGTTGGAATAAAGAGGAGGCGTATTCTGTGAGTTTTTTAAAAAGATATATTTGAGGTTAAATTTGGTGCAAAATATAGAAAACCTGATAAGGATGCTCTTATCACTTGTTAGAGCATCTCATATCCGTATTTATATCTTCATTTTAGAAATCGAATGTGACATAATGAAGGGAGATTATGCAATTTGTTCTTTCTTTTCTTTGGAAATCCACACTTCTAGTTTGGTCTCTAATTTCTAAAAAAGAGATGGGTCCCTCCATTCATATCACATTCAGTCTCTAAAATGGAGATATAAGGATTGATAGGAGATGATGATTTAACAGGAGGTAAGGAGAAATTGTAGTGTCGAAAGGGTACTACGTGGCTCCTTACGTGGTACCTATAGCGTCTTATCAAAACTTTTCAAAAGTGTTGTCAGTTATCCGGATTTTAAATAAAGTCCTGCTAAAAGAAAGGGTACTACGTGGCTCCTTACGTGATACCTATAGCGTCTTATCAAAACTTTTCAAAAGTGTTGTCAGTTATCCGGATTTTAAATAAAGTCCCGCTAAAAGACAGGATGCTACACTAGTTAGAGGGAGTGAGTAGTAGGAGACTGAAACCCAAAAGGGTGGGGGCAGATTTATGAATTCATCCTAAAAACAATCTTAAAACCTTATGATTTGGAGAAACAAAAAAAGAAAAAAAAAATTAACTTGATCAATTGAAAATGATTATCAGTCTTTCTAGTTTCTAGTACACCTCTAAGGCTCTACTAGGTTTTAAACTTATGTTGATTG
This sequence comes from Vaccinium macrocarpon, assembly GCA_022606695.1. NCBI lineage: Eukaryota > Viridiplantae > Streptophyta > Magnoliopsida > Ericales > Ericaceae > Vaccinium > Vaccinium macrocarpon. The sequence goes on along the minus strand of CM040178.1, from coordinate 38,281,232 downwards.
TTTACAATACCAGATCAATCGGGAGAATTCGAAGAAGAGATATGGAGCCCTGCAATTTCGCCCCTCCGATCAAAACCCGAGGATGAATCAGACGACTGTGATTTTGTTTACATCTCAGATATCCTCCGAGCTTTTAATTGTCTCCCCGAAGACTGCGATATTTTCCTATTACTGGAAAAACAACAGTACGATAAAGGGAAAGACACCTCCAAAGCATCCACACTCCAACGAAGGCTCATCTTCGACGTTATCACCGAAATCCTCGATCGAAACAGACAGTTGCCGCCATGGCTAGTCATTTCGCTGTCTAACTCAAGCATCGAAAGGCCTTTGTTGCGCCCAGTTTGGTCCGAATTTCTGAGAATTAGGGAACGAGAGACAGCGGAGGATTTGTTTGAGATAATATGTGGCGTTTTACGCAAGGATTTGGCCGGAGATGGTGCCAAAGGGTGGGGGGATTGCCCCGTGGAGATGGCTGAGTCGGTGTTGGACATTGAACGGCTGATATTCAAGGATTTAGTCGGTGAAACGATCAGAGATCTCGCTGTTTTCGCCGGGAGTAGGAGGGTCCCCGTAACGCCCCCTCGTAGGAAGTTGGTTTTTTAAGTTGCTTTTCTCGCGCTGGTTATTTGCGTTTGCCCTAGTTTTTTAGTTTTAACTCTTTTTTGTAACTTTGTTTTTTAAAATTAGCAAATTAATTATGTATCTCGAGGGGGCTCAAACCTGAAAAGCAGGCAAATCTAGTTTTTGGCCACTTTACAAATGCTGTAAAAAAAGGTTGTGGGATTAAAAATCTTGGAGAAGTGTACGTGTGAGATTTATCAAAGCATAAATGTACTTCTTTTTTGGGCTAGAGTGTTTCACTAATTATGTTGGCACTTTGAAGGTAGGGATGGCAATGGGGCGGATCGGTTCGGGTTTTGGCCGATCCGCACCCAAACCCAAAGGGTTTCGGTTCGGTTCGGGTTAGGTTCGGAAAATGGCGAGGATGAACCATAACCTAACCATTCGAAGACGTGGTAATTTGAGATTAGAACCGATTTTTGTGAAGGAAAAAATAGGTACCCATTTGGGTAACCAAATTGTACCCATCATGCCCCGCTTCACCCCAAACCATACTAAAACATGAATAAATTGAGTTTAGGATATTTTATTATCTCAAAAAAATTGAAAAAACATGAAAAAAATAACAAAATGAGACTACAAATATTAGTCAAGAGACTCAAGACTATAATATATAAAATATCATTCAAAAGAGTCTCAAAATGTACAGAATGTGAGACCAAAACCTAACCTGTGAATATCTTACATATATATACAAGAGGTAAAGTGTAATTTTAAAATATACCTAGGGGTTTATGTAATATGTATATATAAAATAAGAGTAGACCGCAATCGCTCTCTTTTTTCTCCCTAACCCTAAGTCGATCTGTGGTGGGTGGAAAGAATGAAGTGTTAGGGATTTTTCCAGTGTAAAGAGTATATATATACCTAGGGGTAATAACGCAATTACTATATATTTGAGGGGTAAATATGTAATTACATATTCGGTTCGGTTCGGTTTGGGTCACGGTTCGGTTGTGACCTCAAACCATACCCGAACCATACCCATTCGGTTCGGCCATATCCCATACCATACCCATACCCACGGGGAATATTTCGGTTATGGTTCGAGTAAAAATAGCGGTTTCAGTTCGGGTACCCATCAGTTCGGTCACGATTGCCATCCCTATTTGAAGGAAGGTTGAATTGGAATGCTTTTCACACTCCAAACTTGAATTGAGGACCCTGCTGACTGCAAGGGTTGGCAGGCTCTGTTAGTCTATTGAGACAATCCAAATGAGTTTTGGACGGTCCAGATTTGAGGGAGTCATACCTTTCTTGGTTTTAAGGCTCAATTTTTCAAAAGATTTTAGCACCCAGGTGCTAAAATTATGATATTTTAAATCAAAAAATAAAGTGGTTCCATATATCGTTTTTTGACTTTTTTTGCACCAAATTAAAATACACAATTCATGATTTTAGCACCAAATCTTTTGAAAAACTGGTCCTTAGAATTTACATGGTTTTCCAAAAGAATTTAGCAACTCAATTGCTAAAATCACCCATGATTTTAGGAAATGAGTTCAATAGGTACTAAAATCATGGTATTGAAATAAAAAAAAAAAGAGGTTTTGTGTATCCTTTTTCGATTTTTTTCACACCAAATTAAAGTACTTCTCGTGTACTTTAATTCGATGTAAAAAATTCAAAAAATAATACACGAAAACACTTAATTTTTTGATTTAGAATACCATGATTTTAACAACTAACTATGCCAATAACACGCAATTCAATTTCAAAACAGACAAAATTTTGTGTATATCTGTGAAATAAGAATTAAAATATCATTTTCTTTCATTATTTCAGAGTCCTTATTATGAAAGGAGTGGATACAAGTGGTGAGTGTCTACAGATCCACTGCACATTAGGTACCGTGAGTGTGAATTATCATCATAATCGTAGTCACGTAGACTCTCGTAGTTTTTTTTTTTTCGAAAGTCAGTATTGTCAAGTGTTTTTTAGTATCATTAAGTGTCTTTTTTAAACAGTAAAGAAACACTTTACAATACTGACTTTGGGAAAAGAAAAAAGGAAGAAAGAAGGAAGTCGTATTCTCAATTATGGAGCGTGCACTCCCTTGCTTCTCGTGTGCTCTTTTATGATTTTAATTTTGCAAAATTCTTGGTCATTTGCAATGGGTGCAAAAGAGGTGGGGGTTGTGAAAGGGATGCCTCAACATGCTCCCCCACTATATGTGGGCTTCTTTCATTTCTGTTTTCAGTTTTCACCTATCCGCTCCCAAAAATAATAAGTACACACCCTCTCAACCACTTCCTAGCACACCCTCTCTCACATGTGCGGTCGGGCTCATCCGGTGGGTCCCAGTGAACCCCACCACACATGTGAAAGAGGGTGTAGTAGAAAGTGGTTGAAAAAATGTTTACCTATCATTGTCCATCGGCTCCCTGGCCCCCCTTGCCATACTTGGGTGGCCTCTTCCCCACCCTCTCGCTAGAAACATATGGGTTCGCTGCCCCTCTCGTGTGGCCCCTTTTACCTAATTGTCAAACGAAATTATCTTTAGAGAATGTGCAGCATTGGTTAGCCAAAAATGCTAGTGAACAGTGTACAATTTTTAATTTTTTTATGTTGTTTTTAATTTGCCATCCTATTACAATATTATCTTTAGGATGTCACTCTATCAGATTTGAATCTTTATGATTTCATCATGTAAATGAAAATAAACTAGTCACTACATGCATGTAGTGAGAATCTCCGCTGTCCATTCTTGTTTTGGACCGTTCGGATTTTAAATAAATTATTTGCGCAAAGAGTTAAAACTATTCGCACGAATAAATAATTTAAAATCCGAACCATCTAAAACACTTTTAACGGTTGAAATTCACTCACTACACCCACTACAAGGCCCCAGCTTCGGAGTCGAGAGAGAACGCAAGGATGTGACAAAAACTACATAAAATTTCCTAGCAATCTTTGGCGAGATTTTTTTCACAAATGTTAAGTACCTACCTCTTTACCTAGTCCAATGGAGGATTTTTTGGGGATTTTTTTCTCTCTCTCTAAAATAGCTAATTGTGTCTTTTACCTTAGCTTGTGCACATGCTCTTAGAGCAAGTGTAGTAGCTCCTCTCCAAAATCGCTAGTAAACAGTGCACATTTTTCACTTTACCTAGACACGTCTTTTTCAACGGTTCAACAACATTATCTATTTTACCTATTATCAATTAAAATACTCTTTTCCCTCCCCTTTTATTCCCCAAGTTTCAGATTTCCAAGCAGAGAGAGAGAGAGTAAAAAGAGAGGAAGGGATGGGACAGAAATCGATAAAATATACAATAGCTGGTGTACAGTCCCACGCTACTATTGTTGAAGGACTGTAGCAAAAGGTATTCAACAGTCTACTTTACCGAAGCTGCGGCACCCCTCTTCCATACTTCCATCTCTCTAAAGTACCCAAAAAGTAACGAAAAAATAGTTTTACCTATACTGTTGTTTTTGCTCTTAGTGATACACTTACATTACTAAAACTCCTTTGTGGACAAAAATTACATCTACGACAAGGAAGCCAAATGATTTGTAAAAGCTTTGAGCATAGGACAATTTCACTTAACCCACCCAATTAGACAATTGCTAACTAGTGACAGGTAAAAAGACCACTTTAAATGTATACACAAATCATAACTTTTCGATGTGGGAAGTCAACCTATGACGCAGGCCTGAAAGCCTCAACCTTCCGTCAGATGGGCCAATAGCCTGAAATGATTGGCCCTCTTTCCATGGTTGAAGTTGGACCAAACAATTGGTTTTTGTTGAGCAGCGGGTAAGAAAGTAATTCGATTTAATTCATTCAATTAGGCAATTGGTACTTGGTGAGTGACAAATGGATCCTTTCAAACACACACCAATCCAAACTTCCCGACTGGAAAGCCAATTTCTACGAGCTTGAGGAAGGGGATTACCAATTTACCACGAGTCTTCAATCAATGAACAAGTACAATTCGAACACACTCTATAACTTATGTAAATTTTCACGGATTTTTTATACAAATGATCTAAATAATAGCCTTTTAAAATTTTGGGGGGAGCTGGGACCACCACGGGTCCCTTTACACCTCCGCCCGTGGTCAAGTTGAAGACATCCCAAAGGGGCATGCACAAACTTATCTGATGTACAACCATTGGAGAGAGACGTGGATGGAATATCATTAACTGGCATATATGGCGATGTTGTTATCTTGTACACTGTCAAGTGTGGGACATGTTTTTCCTGGGAGATATTAAAAATTGGCTCTTTTGGAGACCACCACGCATGTGAAGAAACCCTTTTAATCCTGTCCAATCTTTGTCCAGTTCGGTCAGTCGCCATCATCGTCTTCCTCCTCCTCTCGTTGTCTTCTCATTTGGTACTTTGCCAGATGGGTAACTTGAAAAATGCTATAATCAAAGTCAAGATTCATTGCTACGTGTTTACTGAGTTGTCTCCTGGTTTAAATGCCAATTTCTGTATTTGGCTTGAAAGAAAACAAAGAGGGAAAAAAATGGTCCTTTTGTGTGTACTGGGTAGGGAAGCTCGTCCCCATCGCAATAATTGGTTTGGTTGTTTTCATTCATCTATAGTAATGTGCCATCATAACATAACACAAGTTAAGTTCCACTTACCACAGCATTAGCTATGGAATTGACTCTGAAATCAATGTTTGTCAAAGGTATGCTAACTTTTTCTTTTTTCTTTTTGTAACTCAAGTGTCCGGACTTAGTTTTGTCTGTCTCGACGAACCGTAGATGTATGCTAACCTTAGGCAGACAAGCACACAGGACTTTTGTTTTAGGAAGAATTTGTTAGTGTTAAAGGCTTCTGCTTTTATCTCTCCATCCTAGAAAAGCCAGAGTTACCCTTAGATTTGAGGTTGGCTTGGGTTTTCATTTTGTTTCTCATTTCGGGCAGTAAAGTTGATCTACTTAAATTGATCAAAATGTACAACTTTCATGTGAATATCCACCCGTCAATTCTCTCTCCACCTCGGGGTTGTCTTTTTACAAGACGATTGTAGAGAGAGAGAGAGATCGAGAGATGAGAATTTGTAATTTTTGTGGTAACACAATGCAGGAGGCCTTGTCCCAATGACATAGGGAGTGCGCTTAGGACCTTGGATTAGGGTAGATCTAATTGTTCTAACTATACTGATTTCTGCCGGAAAAAATGAAAAAGGAAAGTGATTTTGCCATTCCAAGTTTTGATAACCATACTCTAATCTTTGTCTTTTAGTGCTCATGTTATCCGTTAATGGCAGAAAAAATAGTGGAGTGTGGTTATCAAAAAGTAGAGTGGCAAAATCATTTGTATATCAGAAAATGATTGTGTTGATAGAAGAGTATCTTTTGATCCAGGATGCCTAAGAAGGCCGTGTGGGCCTTGTTGGTTTTTGGCTCGATTTCCTCGTTCGCAGTATCTATGGACCGGACCAATGCTTTTCTGGTCCAGACCAAGCATTTTTTAGCGATTTGGGAGGTCTCTAGTACCGTAGTCCGGACGGGAATTTTGGTGGTCCGGACGGGGAATTTGGTGGTCCAGACTACCCGAAATCGAATGGTCTAGAACGTCTCAAGATCCCACCATCCTGGACGCGGGATTTGGTGGTCCGGACCATGGCGACGGGAAATAAGATTATTGAAGTATTTTTAGGGTTTTTTAGGGGCTTAAAAGCCCAATATGTTTTTTTTTTTGTTGGGCACTCATTTGTTTAGTATAAATACTTGTATTATGCTTCTTTTATTGGTGTGAGAGCAAATATTAGGGTATTGGGTTAGAGTTTTGAGAGAGTTGCCTTTGTTTTGGCTTTTGGTGAGTTTGGGTAGAAGATTTTCTGCAGAATTCTTCTTTGTAGCTCTTTTGAGCATTCGTTTTGTTAGTGAAGCCATTGATCGACCGCCTTGTGGGTTGAGAACTTTACATCCCAAAGTAAAAGTTCTAACCAAATCTGAAATGTCTCTCTCTTTTCTCTTTTGTTTTCTCTCTCCTTCTCTCACGTTTGGTTTCGTTTATTGGGTTTACTTCTCAATTTGCTATTTGTTCTTCGAATCAATATTCAATACCATCAATTGTATTAGGTGTGGTTGAGTCTTGGGTGACCTTCCGCACAACAGGCCTAAATAATGGCCCCGAGATTTTGATTGCATGGGCTTTAGTTCTTTGACGTACGTAACTACAATGGGCCTTCTGGCTATCAAGTACTAATTAATTTCGCCGTTATTATAGACATTAAGATCAAGTACTAATCCATTTTCAATTAATATCAAGTTTTTGCATAATTTCTATTTTTTTTTTTGCATTCTTCAATATGAATGTCTCAGATTATTAAAATATTACTGAGAGAGATAGGAAATGTACTTAAAGTCTCCTATGAGTTGTTGATATGGATGGAAATATAATTCAATGTATCCAAATTCATTCTAAGAAATAGAAATTCATTTAGATTAGTGTCAATGTGTACTTTTATTTTACGAGATATTCGTACATCATATGTTTTATAATAATTTCTCCACCACTCACTGCTATTTTCTGGGTAAATTTTGTACAACTTTTCTAGGTACTTAACATTAATGGTGAACCAAAGTGGGACCTCTGAAATAGGTTCCTTATTTATTTATTTTTTTGATAATAGGTTCCTGATTAGCTATCTTTTTTTTTTTTTGGTAAATACGGAGTATCTTATTAGTTACCATGATCTCAATATATTTTTATTTAAATAAAGAAACTGAATTCTAACACTTTAATGTATCTCAAAAGTACTGCAAATTGACGTACTACTGATTCCTTTATTTAATTACGTTGTACCTGGAAGTTTTTTCAAAAAAAAAAAATGTAGTAGAATTTTTGTATGGGTTGACTAACCGAATAGGATTGCTCAGATTAAACCAGTATTTTAGATGATATAGATCGCTCAGCTTTTCAAATATGTGTCGGAGATGGATACCGACATCAACAGGTGTGGAGTGATGTTCTTGACGGTAGTGGAGCGGATGCCGGTGCCGTAGCAGGTGGAGGGTGGTTTGCAGCGGAGTGGCATGGGAGAGGGTTGTAGCGACGGTACAACAATGTCTGATGGCGGTTGCGAGTTTTTTTTTTTTTTTTGGGGGTTGTAGCGATGTGGGTGTAGCGTTTTTATCTTGGATTTTTTTTTTTTTGGGTTGCGGCAGTGACATGGTGCGATTTCTTTGTCAATGGTGGAGGGTTGCGACGGTGCATGGTCGTTGGCGGTGTGGTTAAGGCCGTCAGGTGGCTATTGTTTGGGTGGTTTTTTTGTTTTTTGTGTTTATTTTCTTTTTTCATTCAACTCCCTTCCCCTCCAGCTCGATGTATCCATTGTTAAGGTTCTTTCTATATTGAAATAGTTTTGCCGTTTAAAAAAAAAATTACATGTCCCTTTTCAGTGATAACACGGTACAAAAATCAACAAACTCGTTCTATTAATATGGGATAAATATTTTAGAAACGAAGTTGACTTTTGTCGGTGTCCTCTGTCGATGAGAAAGGCTATATAGTATATATAAGTTGTTAATTTTTTCATCCATCTTTTGAACCGTTCAAGAACATACAAAATAAAGGACGAACGATGATCTTTGAATTTGATTGTCAAGGAAAATTCTTAGGGTGAGTTTTTGAATAGATTTTATCCATTCATGCAAAGAGTTAATAAAATCTTAGATTTTTTAATGCAAAAATCTAAGATTTTATTAACTCTCCTCACAAATGAATAAAATCAAAGGTTTGATTTTATCAAATTTTGATAAAATTTATTCAAAAACTCACCCTTAGCCGGAAATGGAATGAAGGCAATTATAAAAGCACTACCACAAGTTGGAAAATGCTTCAACCTTTTCCTAGGGTGTACATGATGCAACATACTATGAAGTTCTGTGAACCGTGATTATATGAATTTTTCGGGCCTGACGTATGTATTTTTGTGGTGGTTTAACATATGAATTTTAGTGGCTTGTGTGACATAAATTTTTGTGGTCCAACTTTTAAATTTTTGCATTGGAATAAAAAAATCGGAGCACTTAAAGAAAAGTGGCACAATAGTAGTGATGAAGATTATGGAAGACTCCACGACATGCTAGACTTGTGTGGAGAGTTTTAGAATGTTGTGGAGGTGTGAGGAGGAGAATATATTTACTATGAGAATTCTAGATAAAGAATATGGACCGTTGGATGAGAATGATCTTGGCCGTCCATTGAGGAGGTGGATGACTATATAAAGAAAGGATGGAGAGTGTACCTGGGAGAGTACACTTGGAGTGTGCCAAGAGTTGGAGCTCATCTACAGTGGTGTGAGAGAGATTATCCAATGTGGGGGAGCAGTTAATTATATGTGAGCATGAAAGTTGTAAAGAATACTTTGTATCAATTAAAGATGCATTATTCTCTGTTCCGCTGCGCAATGCCAGTCTATTTTAGTTTAGTGATTTTTTGTTCCTTCTCTCCCAAGCCTCCGGGTGAGAATAGAAAATATACTCCCATAAACCACCAATGCGACTCTCACTTTCTTGAATTTTCTTTTCTAAATACTTCACATCCTCTCCAAAATGCAAAGATATTGGATGTATGTCTGCAGTATAATCCTTCTCTTCAAAGTCCAACCAACAATTTCAACAGATTAACAGTAGAATCATTCTACTATTCCACCACTTCTCTATTCCAATACCAGACTAACATCATAGAGCAAGCACCCATTTGCATGCCCTTGTGCCAAACAAAATCTCCCTTTTTCACTTTACAAACTGATTCTTGATGAGATATTGAATTCCCCAATTCACGGCAGAGCAAGTTCATTATACTACCATTCAAGTGAATTTAAGAATAAGAGAATCATACTACCAGTCATTTCAAAGGCATGGTGCCCTAACGATTAAGTACTTCTGCTCATGGCGTAGTGCCAGGAGCCTCTATTTTAGTTCGGTGACTGTCTTTTCCTTCTTCTCCGACGCGTCTGGTTGAGAGTAGAAAACATGTCCTCCAGAAACAACCAATCCTACCCTCCCCTTCTCGGATTTTATTTTTCCCAAATAATTCAAATCCTCGGCAATTTCCAACATTCTAGCGGTAACACAAGACGGAACAGCCCTCTCCACCATAACCCGATAGATGTGTTCTTCACCCACGACATTCGGAACACTATAGAATGTGACCATGTCTCTGGCTTTTAAATTCTCCCTTTTACTATAATCTGCCCACCAATCTGACCCAACCTTGTACGAATCAAGCCTTTGGTTGTACTTAATGGTTGCCCGTTCCACTTCCCTGTGACTTATAATCAGAATGGTTGTAGAGTATTTTTGTGGAAACACATTGGCTCTGTCTCACCGTATGTTCAGAAATTCTTTATCAAAGTCGCCAATGTGTAATCGCACCCTGACATGCCATATTTATCTTGAAAATGAGTGAGATGATTATTGAATGAGCAGAGAGAACGTTGTTGAACTCGTTCCAATATATGAGAATTTGTAATGAGAACATCGCTCCATATATGTTGATGCCGGTATCGATCTCCTACTTAAGTCGGAAAGTTAAGCGATCTGTATCATCTAAAATACTACTAGTTTATACTGGGTTGTACCAATCTATTCGGTTAGTTGACCCGTACAAAAATACTACTACATATTTTTTGGAAAAAACTTCCTGGTGTAAGGTAATTAAATAAAGTAATAAGCAGATGAATAATAATACAAAATGTTCCGTCAACTCCCAGAAAATGGAGGGATGGACACTTTTATTCCTCCCCATCTACAAGGTGCAATATAGAGGGTGGAGGAGTTCGACCCTCAAGTGCCCAAGGATTGATGGGATAGTTCGTGTCGCTATTCATCTCTATATATGTGAAATAGAGGGAGAAAAGGTAAAATCATTTTCAAAACCCCTTGGTTTAAAGCTTTAAGTCCAAAAGAGCATTCAAATTCAAGCATTTTCAAACGTAAAATTGGCTATAGGCCATCAACTGGGTCCTCTGAGGGGATTCCTCCAGTATACATTCCGGTAACTCAGAATGGAGATGTACCAAAATGAGGAGCAAAATCATTTTTAAAACTTTTCGTAATTTTCTTATTTTAAAACAACTTGGGCACCTAAGTTCTCTATCAATCAAGGTGCCCAAGTACAAAATTTTTGTCATCTTATTTTAAATATTCAAATCATATCTCAAATCAAATCTGGTTCAAAATTTATTTTATGTTCTTTGAATAATTTCTTATTTGCTTAAATTTGTTTTCTCAAGATTGTGCATTTTCTTTAAAGCAATAACTTTTCTCTTTAAGGAGATAATATTTTTTCTCTTTCAAATCATGGATTTTAGATTAAAAATTGTTCCAGGATCCTTCCAAATTATCACTCCCTCCGTCCCAATTTTATAGTCTCTCGTTCTATCCTAACCGGATAAAAAAACGATTCTATCTTTCAATTGATAATACATTTTATATGCAATATGGATCTTGTTTGATAGATCTTGATTTAATCTAATAAACAAAGTGTTCAAAATCATCTAAAACATTATAGATTATAAGATATAACACTTTGAAAAGTGGCACGAACTCCCAAAAGGGACGGAGGGAGTATTTTTTTTAAAAAAAGACACTGTCAAAATCAAAACTTTTGATTTGAAACGGTGAGACTTTGGTTCAAGAACTTCTAACCGTCCGATTGAGATGATTTTTTGTGGGCCCCCTTGAAAAAAAAATTTAAGAACATTGAACGATTCGGATCACTTGTGTGAGACCCAAAAGCGGGTCCTCGAAGGGGTGGGGTGCATTTTCGGTGCCAAAAGGGGTTGTACCCCTAGCAGCGTTCAATATTAAAGCAGAGACCGATCTCGTGTCGGGTGAGAGGGGTACCGTAAAACCCTTCCCCTCTCGTAAGCTGGCTCCGAACCCAAGAATCATTTTAAAATGACCAAAGCCTTTTTCTAAATATGGCACGGAAGTCGTAATTTTCAAAAATGGTTTCTCGGGTAATTTTCCACAAACCCAGGTGGCGAAAAATCAATCAAATTTTCAAATCGGCAAAGTCGATAGCCCTATGTAGCGTCCACAAGTGGCTCTTAACATATGGTCATCTTCAACTTTTAAAGTTATTGGGAATAAATGGGGTCAGTTCTTGCAAGTAGATGAAAGCACACATAAGGAAAATTCTTAAGTTAAAGCTAGAATCCTTATTGCAATAGATCAGGTAAAAAAAAATATTGAAGGCTGTATTGAGTTGGTAGTTGATCAGGTAAAATATATAGTTAGAGTGGAGGGAGAAGACACTTTTAGATTCATCAAGCAAAGTACTTTTGCTGCATCATTTGATTTAGCTATGGAAAAGAAAATTGCTTCTGAAGAAGATGATGAGATGATGCCAAGGCATTGATCAGCAGGGAGGAGGTGGATAAGCATGCTGGCGTACAAGCAAACTATGCAGATGAAGAAGATAAAATTAGTGATGAGGTGGCAGATTAAAATAGCAACCAAAAGTTAGCATGCTTAAGAGTGCAACTTAATAATGAGATGTCTACCGAAACACCTGCAATCCTTTTAATTATGTTAGGTCTTTCCAGTTCTACTGAGTTTTCTGAAACCTTCCTTGATGTACTTCAAAAATTGGCTTTTTGTCAAACTTGCACCTTGAGCCTTTACTTTGAAATCTTCAATTTCGATAGGCCATAAATCATCATCATAAAGTTCTGCTTCCAAAATATTGGTATCTGCCTTGAAAGGATCCTTATCAACTCAATAAATCTCCATTTCCTTCCTTCCTATTGATCCTGAGTCAAAAAGATCAAAGCCTAATGCAAAGAAGAAGGTACACAACCATTGATGGGGATCCAACCCCTTCCTAACAAGGCATTATAATTGGATGATGAATCGATAACAAAGAAAGTTGTATTCATTTTTCTTTTGTCTATCTGTAATTGAAGAGAGAGATAACTCCTCTTGCAGAAGAACACCCTCCTGCAAAATTTTCAAAAGTAACCTTTGATGGAATTAAATCATCATATGTTTTATTTAATATCTTCATCATTTTTTATGGTAAGATATTAACAATAGCACCATTATCAACTAAAACCTTACTGATAGGTTGGCCATTGATATCCAGATTAATATATAATGGTTTAAAATGCCTTACCAAGGCATCTTTTAGGAGACCTTAAAACTATAATGTCATCTCCTTTTTTTATCTTTTTCAATACCAATGGATTCAATATGTGATGTTTCCTTCTCTTTATTGATTTTAACAATAGATGTTGTTTTATTGGTTGATTAGGCTTCGCCTAAAAAGTTTTTGGCAAAACGATAAGCATATTACAATCCAATTTTGGTGATATTGACCCAAATTGAATTGCAGCTAACCTTTCTCCAAAACTCACAGACTTTGATGAGTCTGGTGTATCTTCCTTCTCAATAGGATCCTCTTTGCTTTGATCTGATCCATGGATTGTATCATCATCTTCAAACATGAGGACTTGCTGAAATTTCTCTATTTTCTTCTTCATCTCTTCCTTCTGCCCTTTCAATGTTTGGGCATTACTTTCCGACTTGGTACATTGTTCCCCGTGCATATGGGCAGGTACTTCCTATTGCCCCCCAGATTTAGGGATGGATATCTTCTGCATAGTCTCATTATATTCCTTGTCCCAATCTCTAGTCCAAGTCATATTTTTCTTCCTATCCCTTAGTTTTGGGATAAATGGACCCAAATTACTAGTAGCCTTTAGCGTCTAAGGGTGCTCCATACAATCGACCAGCAAATTTCCTTTGTAGCCTTCTCTTTTGAGTGTTGGTTATTGGTGTATACCAACCATCAGTAGGAAATTTTGGGTGTATACCAACCATCAGTAGGAAATTTTGGGTGCCTGACAGTATCCCAATTATGATGTTCTGGGTTAGGGGGTACAACCATCCTTGTCGTATGTCCTCCACGAGAATAAGACCCGCTTCCCCTAGGTCTTACTTCTTCTCGATCATGAAAACTTCCTCCAGAAGATTGGCATATATAAAGCCCTTCACCACTAAAGTTTTGATAAGGCTTTGGCATTCCAAGATTGGCTGGAACCACTGACTCTCCTCAATAAAGAAATGGACCATCCCTGGTCCATAGAAATGTTATGCTTCGGTAGGAACAAAAATTCCTAGATCTATGCCTTCATAGATGAGTTTTGGTCCATTGTAGATCTGAAGATCATTACCACCCATGGCGTTGAACCTTAAACCAGCATTAGAAAAACCAATTTTTTGTTCTTTATCGACTATCATTGCTTCTCCAGCTTTGATCTTCTTATCGCATCTAAGGCAAATAAAACTTTCTGGCCTTTGGACATAAGGCCTTTCATCAATTTCCATACTCTCATCTTTTTGTTTCATCTTCTGAATAAAAGATGACAGCCTCTTAGTTTTGCCAATATTGGCAGTAACCCTGTTAACATTTGCATGGGGAAATGGTTCTGCATCTATCCCCATAGCCTCAGAATTAGTTTTGGCAAACTGCAACAAACCTTACTAGATAAAGTCTTGCACCTCATTACGAAAAGTAACACAATTGTTAGTGTTATGCCTAAAGGAATTATGCCATTTGCAATATTCTTTCCCATTTCTCTCATTTTCTGTTGGAATAACATGTCCTTCACTTAAGATCAAGAATTTTTGTTTTAGCAATTCATCAAACAACTAATCAACTTTTGACAAATCAAAAGAATATTGCCTAAAATTTGTTGGGTTATTCTTTTTATTTGATTGCTGTGATGAAGGGATATTCAAAGGCTTTTCGATTTTGGTTAAAGTATCACAAATAATTGGATCCATTCTAATTATTTGTGCCGCATTGATATCAATATCACCTTCCATATCTTGGTAATATGTTCCTCATGATGAGTTCTTAAGTTGTTCTCCCTTTCTTATAATGACTTCAAAGTTTGAAGCTTTTATCGATAAGTCAAACAAATCTTTAAACTCAACACCATTGAATTTTGAATTTGTATTCAAGGCCATTCAGTGCTAACTTAACTATTTATGTTTCTGTATGTAGAAATGACATAAATTTTTTAACTTTTTTAACCTAGTTAAGAATTGTTCTACAGTTTCAGTAGGTTTTTGTTTTAATTCAGCCAAATTTGCAATAGAAACTTCTAGTTCATGCCTACAGAATTGGGCATGAAACTATTCTTCCATGTTTTGCCAACTATATATCGAGTTAGCAGGCAAACTTATAAACCAAGTAAAAGCAATTTTTGTCAAAGAGTGTGGGAACAATTTAAGTTTGCAAATTTCATCATTCCCTACTTCACCTATTTGCAGGCAAAAATGACCAACATGTTCAATAGTGGATTGATTTTCTTCTCCACTGAACAAGGATTCTGGTATTTTGTATCCTCTGGGCAATGCTATATTATCCACCCACGCTCGATATGGTTTTCTGAACATAAGTTTTTCCAACCTTTTTAATCCTGGGCCATACATTTCTTGCATTAACTTTGTGATATCATACCATGCTGCAAATGCCAAATGCAACGGAACATCGACTAAGCTCGGAGTAAATTTGTTTACTTTTTTTCATCGTTGATACATTTTGTCAAACAATTGTAATACATTTCAACAAACCGCTAACTTCAACCTAATCGCGCACTTATTATCAATTCACTTTTGATCTCCATGATCACTAAAATGAGGTGCCAATAGCAATTGTTCCATTGATGAGTCATTTTGTCAAACGGGTGGTGTTCATCTCCATGATCACATAAATGAAGTGCCAATACCAATTGTACGGGCCCATAGAAGTGTTTTCATTCAAAATTGAGGATGCCTACAAAAGTGTGTAATTACACCTTTTTGCTCCTTTGATCTTTCAGCTATTTTGAAACAATTAAATGTCAGATCATGTGCCTTCCCGATTCAATTGTTCTGAACTCCAAGTGAAATTACATGTCAAAATCTAGACAATCTGTGTTGCAATTTGAATTTAGAGACACAGATTGAGAGAGTGTGAGAGAAAAACGGTGTTTCAATTTGACCCCTTGAAAAATAAACGGTGAGGAAAGGGATATGATTCAACATATCGAAACCCATTTTAAGAAAAAGAAATCCAATTAGATTAATTACCGATTTATTTTCAACTAATATGAAATTTTTATATGATTTGTATTTTTTTTTGCGTTCTACAATATGAATGTCTCGGATCATTAACATATTACTCACATAGATAGAAAACGTACTTTTAAGTCCCCTAAGTGTTGTTGATATGGAAAGGGATATGATTCAGTGTATCCTAATCTATTTTAAGAAATAGAAATTGGTTTAGATTAAGTACTAATATGTATTTTATATGAAAGATATTTACACATCATATGTGTTATAATAATTTCTACATGAAGAATGTCTTATAACGGTCGATATCGATAGAAATCGTCCCAAGAGCAGGAAGAAATAGAACTAAGTTGTTATCTGAACGAAGTCGTTTCGGTGGACATGACACAGGTTCAACCTGTGTCATGACGTGGAAATTAAACCATGGCGTGGAAAAAAGCGTGATAAAAAATGTCTTCGTTCTAGTCACAACAGCGAGAGAGAGAGAAGAGCAGAGCCATAACGAAAGGCATCCAAGCTCGACGAACGCCACCACCACCAATTCCAAGCCCGGCGAACGGCATCGTCGGCGTCTCGACCACCGCCGAACACCACCATTGTCAAGGTCGAGAAACGAGACCACAATATTTGATATACACCAAATATACGCCAGGTTGTGAACAGAGGGGCCTTTAAACAATGATCGCAGAAGGAAACAGTGCAACAACACACTTGCAGTGATAGGAAAAGAACCTAACAACGAGAACGAGGTAGAGTTCGATAGAAGTAATGTAGTGTATACAATTCATTAATTTCGTATAATTTTGTAAGTGTGATAATTAGTAGGTGCTGTCAATTATGCATTAGCTCATTGTCGGGCTTGATTCTTGATCGAATTTATCTTGCATTGTTTGTGTTAGACTTCGCTAATCTAAATCACCCGTGCTTATTTAATACAATCTTAGAGAGGCTACTCCATTTACTGCCATTTGGTTTTAGGTTTAGGGCTTCTAATATGGTGTCAAAATTAGGTCTTGAGTGGCCTCGCTTTACCTTGTCAAGTCTCAGCCCGGGACAATTCTCTTATGCCGTCAATCTATACCTCCATGTGCTACCGGGCTGCACATGGGGGAGAGTGTTAGAATTTATCCACTTTGCTCGCCTAAGCCACCCAAGCTTGGTTAAAATATAGGTTACTCCACCCATTGCTAATTAGTTTTAGGTTGGAATCTCCAAGAAATCTTATAATCTCAAGTCCTTTTCATTATGCTAGGTAGTAGCACAAAACTCTTCCCTCTCTCTCATATTTACGCTATACATTAAGATTGATAATTTTTTTTGAACGGCAAAGAATTTTATTAACCTTTGAAACAAAGATTAAAGGGGAAGAGGAGCCAAAAGAATGATTAAGATTGATAATTGATGCAGTCCGGTGACATAAGAATGCTTTCCGAGAGTACATGTTTTGGATTCTTCACATTACAACGTCTCTGAAAGAACGCTTGTGTTCTGATTGAGCGAAAAAAAAAAAAAAGAACAATTGTGTTAGGTTTTGTTAAATTCTTTCAGGAAAGTTTATTTGTGATGTGCTAGTTGTATAAGCAGCCTAATGAATCCTCAGTCCAAAACCAAAAACTCAGTATTTGATTCTCAATTATCATTTCTTCTGTGACCTTGCATTCATCTAGTTGTAAGCATATGATATGACCGTAGATACTCATTGATAGACAGCGTATGAAATGCTGATGAGCTTTCTCGTCATTGTTATCTATTTTGAGTTGATAATTTCTAGTTTGTGTTGTTTTATCATTATGATAACAATCCGAGTCCGTAAGCCAGTCTTCATGAAATTCATGTTTTGATTCTTCCACCAAAATACATTGTCCCTCCACTGACCCTGCTTTCTCGCCTCTGGACACGCAGACACTGCAAAGCACTCTTATGAAGGAGGTGCACATGCATCAGATTTTAAGTGGATCATAGTGGGTGAATCAGTGCATCACTATCTCAAAGAGACAGAAAAGACAACACAAGAACTTCAGTTTGGTTACTTGTAGTCCATAGATGAGAAAAGTGGGAGGCAATCTAGACCCACGTTTGTCAACCTCAAACCCTACAATTAATATTCAGTCAAAATGCTTTTTCAAATAAGGAGCTAATAGAGCTTGGTAAATTGGTAATTAAAGTAAACCTAGAGAAAGTTGATTTCATCCTAATCCAAGCTTCACTTGAAACTTCCTGCTTTATCTCTTAACTCTACAATTTCATTGCTTTTGGACCCAATCATTATTGAGATGTTGAACCAACTTTTCCTTTTTTGTTTGGATCTTTCTAGCATTCTGAAGTTTTGTGGTTGTCACCATGGCCATTCAGTCTCATTGAAAATCTAGTTTCTCACTGGGTTGATACCATAACAAATTTCAATTGAATAATCCAAATTCCATTGAGGATATGGATGTTTATTGCTGACAATATAAAGATTCTTCATAGTTCTAGCTTGTCCAATTCAGGTTTTGGCACAACAATTAGTCAAATCAGTCTTATCCATTGATTTCAAACAAATGACTGGACAACATTTTGCTAAGTTGCTTGTATAGCTGAGTAGATTCCAGATATTATCATTTCATTGAACAACAACACTTGGATTTTCCTGGCAGACTTAGAGAATAGTAGGTCAAACTTCAGTCATCATACTTTGCCAAATGGCCCCTTCAACAACTTTACTACTTATTGCAAGAACATGAGAACTTTTATTGATCGAATATTACATATCCTATACCATTTACATTGAGGTAATTTTTTAGATTTTAATACCATCTATATATGATTTTCAATGCCTGAATTTGATGGCTAAGGGATCATGCTGGCTTTAAAGCACCGACTTCCATACCGTTCTGTTGTATGTTAGCTGGAACAGTTGGTATTGTGCCTTTGTTTTACTTTGCCTGCATTAGTTACATATAGAACTGTGAGACAATTTGATATGGTTATCATTCTTCTTTATCGTTGAAACATAACTCTCCCCTCATGGCAATATTTAATTTGTGTATGGCCTATCATCTGGACAGGTGCAATGATGTAGTCTGAAGTTTTCAATTGATCAGTGGCAATGATTAAGTTAACTGTGATGATAGTTCAACAAAAGAAGCGTCCTCTGCCAGCTCAATATAAGCAACAGATTGATTTCAACTGTCATTTTATGTGGTCCGAGGGTTAGGTTGGCTGGGTTCCCATTGGCCGCAGAATAATATACATTTAAATTGGAAGGAATTCAAATAGTACCTGCATTTCTTAATGTGGACTACATTCCTCTCTGTTCTTCCGTTGAGCTCTGAATCCGTCACCTTGCATCCAAAAAAGAGAAACCCATAAATAAATTACTACCACTAGATTTCATTGCTTGTTTCATTGAAATATCTTCTTCGGTACTTTTCTTTGTTTAGTTTCTTAGAGCTCGATCCCTTCAAAAACACATATTGGTCCATCATGTACTTTGAGTCTTTTCAGCAATCAGTTTTCACGTAGGCCACCATGCAAGGCAAAGTCTAATTTCTTTAATTACTACCCTATAAAATAGGCCTGCTGTAAACTAAAAGCCTTACGCTTGGGTAAAATTTTGTGGTCGTAGATCCATATTCTGAACACCATGAACATGAAAATGAAAACAAAAATGTGTGATATATACGTGTAAATACCATTCTACCCTTACCTCACTGGGTCCAACCAACCACTTGAAAAATACAGTAGTGAAGACAGCAAAGAATTCCCTTGTGAGTGCCCTAATCTGCCATGTTCACCACTTCAAGTTCAATATATACACAATCTTTGTGATAAGATATACAAGGTAGACTGACAGGGTCCAAGGTCAAGGTCATTCTTTTGTATTGATTTCTTCACACAAATCATATCAGCTGCTGACCATCACATATTTCAGCTTGCCAAAATATACATGACCCACTGGCAACAAGCACAAGAAAAATGCTGGGTAAAAAAAACTAAAACAATCCTGTTGGAAATGTTTTCAAGTCCTCAAGTGAGTTTAAAACAGTTTCTAGCCTTGTTTATGTCAAGTACTTGGATCTCATAGTCCGCCAATTTTCATGAGCCAGGCTGATGTATAGGGGGTAGACTTTTTTAGACAAATCCCTGATTAGAGTAAGGTTCTGTTTGGAACTCGAGGAAAGGAAAATAACTGGGAAGGAAAGTGAGGAAAATTTATTGTACTTAATTTTGCGATTTATTGTTCTCTACTCTTTCCACTCGATCCAAACACACCTGTATGTATAGTTATTAAGACTACGACATGATGGCAATTAAAATGAAGAACTTGCCATTGCAAGGATAGGCTTGGGGAAGGCCTTTTCAAGTGCTTTGATAACCACTTCACATTGTTGGATCGAATTGAAGTTATGAAATGTCGCCATAGCTACCTCCACCAAGCTTTCATATCCGCTCTTATAGTTTGTCAACCCTAAAAACGAAACATTAGCCACAAAACACTTTCATGCATGATCATTCACTAGATAACTGATATCATATATATGCGTGCAGTGTGCATATACATGTTCGGATCGAAGAGAGAGAGGTTGATATTAATAGTGATGAAGTGAACCTATTGTAGATTGGACAGCATGGGAGAGATGGTGAATGGCGATATTGTCAGACCAGGTATCGTTATGAACACTCTTTGAGTTTGATAGTTTTTTCACACCGTCTGTCGGCTTTGTAAGAACAAAAAGAATAGGAAGAGGGTGTTTTGCCCTATTGATGAATCTCCGGTGAGCCGAAGTTGGGAAAGGGCTCTTGCACTGCACAACAAGCTGTGCCTCCATGTTAGAGAGAGAGTTTGGCTAGTTACGGTAAATTACAAGAGTTTTAGGATTTGAAAGGCAATGGTTATAGTCAGGTCACACATTCATAGAGAGGGATGACAGTTTGGGCGACTAGTCCTTGCTTGAGAGGGGTGAGTTGCAAACGTACAAGGGAAAAGTCCACTTTACCCTCTGTGGTTTATGGAGTATAGTGCACTGTCAAAATTTCTGTTTCAATTCAGTGGATGTGTAATGCAGGCTCTAACACTGAGAATGGGTAAAAATCTCATTATTTTCTCAGGCGATTATACCCTCGTAATTATTGTAGTAAATTACAAAACCAGTTTTACATCTCTTTCTCATGATTTCTATCCGGCGAAAACCCTGTAGTAACCAATTTGAGCCGTCCAAAAGTGTTTTTAATGGCCTAGATTTCAAATTCTATCCTTCATGTAAGATGCATGCTTTACATGTAAATAATCTGGACTATAAGGCTCAGATTAGTGCTTTTACGATTGTACATGGTTCGGTTTTGACCGGTTTCATAGAAATTCGGGGCCCGAACCATATCTAACGGTTCCAAAAAATGGAGAACCATAATCAGACCGTTACCCATATGAAACCAAACCACACCAAACCATTAAACCTGTCCGGTTTGGTTCGGTTTCCGGTTCTAAACTATGTTAGCATTCAAAAACTGTCCACAAAATTATTGCAAATTTCTTCTAAAACTACCACCACTAAACCAACCCACAAATAAATTAAGAACTCCAACAAATAACTATAACTATTATAAGGGTGGTGCTAATGCCAAAATATTTTTGTTTGTGCCAAAACCATTTTTGTTTGTACCAAAATTGTAGTGCTTAAAAATCTTGTACCATGTGTTTCTTTTTCTGGTTTCTAATACATTGGTTAATTACCACAAAAAAAAAGGTACAAGTCTTATATGCACTACAATTTTGGCACAAACAAAAATGGTTTTTGCATTATCATTTTCCCTATTAGAATACTCTTGTATATCATTAGTGATATATATGGTAGATGCAACGTCAAAACTTAAAGATGGCAAAATTATCAAGTGTGGGGTATAAATGAGTGTATGTATTAAATTATATTATATTTTACTTATATATATGAACTGGTTCGGTTCAAATCACAGTTCCTAATTATAAAACCAGGGAACAAACTAAATTGGTTCTCATTTTTGTAGAACCAGAACCAATTCATTCAACCATAGAACCAATCCAAATAGACCGGTTTGGTCCGGTCGGTCTGGTTTCACGATTTTTTTGGTTACTTTTGGGCATTACAGGGTCCCCCGGTTCGTCTCCACCACTATGCACGGTCGCTCCATTTTCTCCCTTCCTTGGCAACCTTCACCATGAGTATGGAGAATCAGTCCGAAGCATACAAATTCATGGTAGTTGTTAAATTCGAACTAAGTGAGGATGAAATTTAATCAAACACAATGAATTGCTCACTGGGCTACAACCATGGAAATTTGCCCTCAGGTGGCTTTCTTCTTCGCCATCCCCGACGAACTCGTCGTACAAAGTCAGACGGATTCCAATAATTGGAGAAGAACAAAGCAACAAGAGAGGATGTTGAAGCATTTTAAGTCAGTCTCATTAGTGTGATACACAATAGCTATTGAGAATTGGTTCCATGGGTTACAAGTATAAGCTTTTGTGATGAAACTGGAGTAATTTTTACTTGAGCCGGCTAGCCTTTCTACATTATGGAAGCTCAACTTATTACCTCTTTGGCTCCTAGTTAGTTTTAGGGGATATTTTGTTTATGAGGAATGCTAAACTTACAGAAATTGTTAGAAAGATAGGAGCAAGAAAGAATGATACAATGGTGGCAATTTGCAATTTATGTGCCCTTGGTGATGGAGTGATCTTCAGTGCTTTTGGAGCTATGCCTCGTGATGTTCTTAGGGCCTTCTTCATCACACATTGGTGTGGGAAAACATTTCAACAACATGGACATGAATTACCGGCTTTTATCCAACTAAAAACTTCTTCATTCTAGTTAAATTACCAATATCTTAACTTGGAATTTCTGTTGCTTTATATTCTTACAAGTTTTTCAAGGAACATAAAATCAACCACATGTAATTCTGATTGTTAATCTGGGGTTAGATCAAACGCATTTATATTTGTGTAGTATCTCTTGCTTGTTTGTAATGACACAGCATAAACGAGAATAGAACTGCTTCTTTGAGCTCATTCTCTTTGCACATGTTCTTTCTCATTTTGTTTCACCATGGCAAATCTAAGATCCAAGCACAACAAGAGTTAAGCAGTTAAAAGTCTCATCAGTAAGACCACACATGCAAACAGTGCTCGTGTCAAAAACCAACTGAAATCCCAGAACTTCAGTTGCGAGCACGAAACGCATGAGGAAGACCCACCCTACTAGTACTATTTCATATCTGGCTCTAATTGAAAAATGCTCAAGACTGGGTACGTGCAGTTGTGCACAATCAAAGGTGAACAGAAGCCAAAAATGCTGTTGCTGCAGGCATGACAATTTCAGTTTCCCTTTTGCTCTTGCAAACGAAACTAAAACAATTCAGCAGCAAACATTAATTAAAAATCACTGACTTCCAAGGGAGACGGTTTACAATGGCAAATCATAGTGAAACATTCGGGTAACTACAAATCACTGACATCCAAGGCAGACGTTTTCAGAAACGCAAATGGGACCGCAGAAAACAAATCTGGGAACCGCACAAAGGTTCTTATAAACAGAAATACTAGTTACTCCACTGTCCGGAGAGAGCAACCACTACATGCTACCATAGATGCCCTAAACAAACTAAAACCGAAAACAAACCAAGTTTACAGTACCCAAAGCCTAAAAGTCATTAATTAACACAGTAATCCAGTTAATATCAATTGAGATCTAACGGATTGAACTCATTCCTTGGTGGTTTTGTTAATGAGGGATTTGTGAATGTGAGGGATGACACCACCTCCGGCAATGGTGCCCTTGATGAGAGTGTCAAGTTCTTCATCCCCTCTGATAGCCAGCTGCAGATGCCTTGGAGTGATTCTCTTCACTTTTAGATCCTTGCTTGCATTTCCAGCTAGCTCAAGTACTTCGGCAGTCAGATATTCGAGAATCGCAGCTGAATACACAGCAGCCGTGGCCCCAACTCGCCCATGGGCAGCAGCCCTTGATTTCAGCTGGCGGTGGATTCGACCTACTGGGAACTAAATTCACTCCGAAGTGAAAGACCATCAGTATCAATACTAGCAAGACCAATAGTTAATTTGACTAATTTCTGAAGCATAAGAACACATTGTGACAAGAGTCGATACCAAACATTTTTGTCATTATTAATCAACCCCCAAACTATACTCAAATGAAAACATTGTGTTAGCAAAATCAACCTAGCTTCCTTCCACCACTTGTCTATACAAAAATTAGGACAGAAGTTGATAGGAACTGTGATTAACATAGTTGAAGTGGATTAATGGCAATTCACATCGGTAGTTAAAAGAATTTTCATTATCAAGCTACACCAAATGGACGCCATATTATTTATTTGCAGAAATTTCTGAATTCCTTGAACATGGATACAAGATTGATATCCCAATATCACTGTTTTCTTTGGATACCCCAAGTGCCAGCAGTAACTCTCTTGGGCATACAATAGAGACATACTGATTAGAAGGCAAATTGTTGCATATGTGGAATGGGTACAAGAAAATGGTAGCCTACATTCCAAAAATTGTGTGCATATATATTCAATCAGATTGTGCATATATATTTACCACCATAAAAGATGGCAATTCTGATCACAGCAAAAGAAAGTAATGGCTATTTCTGGGGCATAGAAGACTTGTAGCGCACTTTTTTTTTTTAATTCCGTTAAGGATTAATCAGAATTTGCAACAGTCAATTATCCATTTTGTTTTGGTGCCTCACTTTCCTTGCAATCGGGAATTGTGTATGAGAAAATGAAACAATAATAACACATAAAGCGGCTAATTGTTCTTGTCCTGAAATGGTCCAGATTCAGCCAATGAAACTGCTCGTGACAAGCTTACTAACAAGACGAGTGTGCATGTCTATAAAAAGACCCAAAGATTCTTTTGCAATTGCTAGATAGAAACTGCATCTTTCTAGAGCCCACAAAATTGGGGAATTGGAGCCATTTGGGAGAGGTGGTTACATAAATCATGTGCTTACATTTTTATCCTCAACAGTTATTGAGGGCATATGGTAAAACAAAGTGTAAAATTTGCCTTCCTATTTCCAACAAAGGAAAAGGAAAATGTGTGCCTGCCTCAAAAAAATTCACACCAACTTGGATATAGTAATAGAAAACACTGTGTCAAAAAAAAAAAAAAAACACAAAACGGAAACCCTGAAGGGTAGATCTGGTAGTCATGGTGTGGGCTTAGGTTCGAAAATTCCTAAATCTCAGATTCCATACTTCGTAAATGTTAAGAAACCAATCCATATTTGACTTTTCATTAGTTTTAATTTGAATTCTCGTTAGTAGAGAGTGACATTGGTCTTAGAGATTAATCGAGCTGCACGTCAACTTACACAAACAGAGTTGTCAAGAAACGAAACTGAGAAGTTGGTATGATGGTACCTGGAGACCAGCTCGAGAAGAGCGAGAAACAGGGACTTTCTTGCCCTTGTCCTTGTCTTTGTCTTTGTTAGCCGCTGCCGTCGTCTTCCCAGCCACAAGCCCCTTTCCACCCTTTCCGGCCATTCTTTACCGCCTAAAAAATATAAATCCAAAAGTAGTTATAACGAAGTCAAATCCTCACAAAATTACAGATCCATGAAAATTCCACAACACTAACGCCAGGAGTTCAAATGTATTCGGTAAATAATGCCTAAGATGACAAGCTTTACGTTACTCCAACAAGACCCTTCACATTGACGCAATATTAAACATTGTCAAAATCGCTATTAAACAAGAAGAAATCTATGATTTGAA
The DNA here is from genome assembly GCA_022606695.1 of Vaccinium macrocarpon. Taxonomy (NCBI): domain Eukaryota; kingdom Viridiplantae; phylum Streptophyta; class Magnoliopsida; order Ericales; family Ericaceae; genus Vaccinium; species Vaccinium macrocarpon. The sequence continues at coordinate 38,255,798 of CM040178.1, read as the reverse complement.
CTACGAAGAATTTGAAAACAGATCTACAGCTTGAGAGAGAGAGAGAGAGAGAGAGAGAGAGAGAGAGACCTGAGAAGTTGGAGAGAGGATGACTGGAATTGCTGGTATGCGAAGGTTTCTTACTCCCTCTCAGTCTGGGTTTTTAACTCTTTCTTTGCGTTTTTTCGATCTGGGGAGGACAAAATGGCGGTAAAATTGGGTGGGAGAAAGGCTTTTTTCGGATTTCAAAATTTTGACTCTTTTTCACTCAAGAACCGGTGCAAGCCCAACTTGTTGGGTTGGTTCTTATGAGGCTGGAGTAGTGGAGCCCAACCCGTGGAAAAAGAACAGAGGACAGTCAGTCCTACGCCCGAGCAAGTACTTAAACTCTAACTAAACCCGGGTTTGGTCAAGATAGTTTACGTCTCCTGCCCACGAAGTACGAAGTGAGGGAGGAACCCATGACCCATCTAAAAACTCTTTTGACCAAATAACTTTATTTGAATTTTTTTCACGTTTGTTAGTTTTGTATCAAATTCTTGTAGTATGTTATTAGTATGTCTAGACGAGATAAATTCAAAAAGGTAAAAAATTATGATTAGAATTCTCAATTTTTTGAATAAAATCGGAAAAAAAATTAAAACTCTATCTTTATTGACATATTTCTGACTATTTTTTTTTTTTGGTAAATATATTTCTGACTTTATTCAAAAAAAATTAAGCTTCAATCATAATTTTTTTACTATTTTTTTTATTCCTCTCGTCGAGACAAATCAATAATATACAAGAGAAAGTTAATAAAAAATTAACAAATGCGAAAAAAATTCAAATAAAGACGAAAAATAAGTCAGGTGACTTATTAAGCCAAAACAAAACTAAATTCTCATTTTCGAGACTCGCTCTGGATCTATTATCATCATCATAAATTGAACTATTCATCTCACATAACTCACAAAAAAATAAGAACGTGTCTAAATAAAAATCAAGTTGATTGGATAAAACTAGACATGTATACGAATAAATAATGATTTTGTATGTGAATTCAGCGATTTGAGTTCATCGTCAATTTACCGACTGAAAAATACAACTTAATCACAAACCTACTGATATGTCATCAAACTAATTTCTTGCACAAATATTTTTTTCGTTTCAAGTTCTACTAGATGAACCATTCAATCATGATTTTTGTCTCTAAAGAGCACAAATAGAATATTATAGGGCGTGGATGGATGAGGCATATAGAGACGAGCTTATCCCCAATGTGCTCTAGCATTCCTAAAAAACCAATAATTTAAGGGATTATTACCTCTAGGTCTAGAAAAGAGATGTCTAATTACCAATAAGGTAAGTCCTTTTTTTTAATTACCAATAAGGTAAGTCATTTTTTTTAATTACCACTAAGGTAAGTCACTCTTTTTTTAAGTTTAGGTTTAGGGTGCACTTTCTTATTATAGGGTTTTAGTGGTTTAAGCATTTTCATAAAGTACCCTAGGATTTAAAGTACCTTAGGATTTTAGACACTTTCATAAGGTACCTTAGTCGTAGGGTACCCCTAGAGTTTAGGTTTAATGTGCACTTTCCTATTATAAGGTTTTAGTGGTTTAGAAACTTTCATAGAGTACCCTAGGATTTTAGGATTTTAGACTTTCATGCAGGTCACAATTAAAAGTAGGATCTGCCTGGGAATTTTTAAGTGCACTTTCGTAAGGTGCGAGGAGTCTCACAGTATTAGTAGGGTACCCTAGGTCTTTAAGCACTTTCATGGGTACCCTAGGATTTTAGGCACTTTCATAAGATGCCGAAATTAGTAAGGGTACAAATTATAAGGAATACACTAGTCTAAGGGTATCCCCAGTCTTAAGATGCTGCTGAGTTTAGGTTTAGGGTGCACTTTCCTATTATAAGGTTTAGTGGTTTAGGCACTTTCATAGAGTACCCGATAATTTTATGCACTTTCATAGGGTAACTTATGATTTAGGCATTTTTATACGGGTTGGGGAGTTTATGAGAATTTTTCAGAGTTGGGCTTGACATGATGGTAATTATGGGATCCAAGGGTGACCTGATGGTAAATGTCCCATAATTTAATCATCTCTATTTCATGAGGGTAAAGTATATTTTGCAATATGGTTAATTTTCAGGAAAATTAGAATTTACGTTTTTTTTTTTTTTTTACAAATATTTTGCAAAGGGTGAATGATGAAAACCAAATGCGTAAATGTTAAGTTAAGTGGCTTCGCTATCATGATGAAAGTGAAAAAAACCTTTCATTTGATGGACTGGCAATTAAAGGATGAAGTATCAACCTCCTCTTTCGTGCGGTCAATCCCACTAATTCCATTACCTTTCAATTTTCACTCAATGTAAAATAAATAAATAAATTTTTCTTGATAATGATCTAGCACCTTGGTGATTAATTGGACAAACCCAGCAACAAATGCACAAGTGTTCACAAACCACCCCGATTAAGCTTTCCATATTCATGCTGACGCATTCTTCATTTCTCTATAAACTTTAACCCCAAAAGTTTCCTATACATAATTACGAGTATAAACACTTAAGTGAAGCTCAAGTTCAAAACCTCACATGTTTCTTAAACTTTCGTACTCTTGCAATTCTACAGCTAAAGTGTTTGCAAATTAATGGATTGGGCTTTGCTATACATTCTAAGCACGTGAATATTAGTCCCTTTGTCGAGTGCATAGATCTTCGGAAGTTGGGAGTGTTGCACAGTCAAGCGTTGACCACTTTTCAACAATCCGAAACATTCATCAAATACCTCTCGTTGAGTACTATAAGTGTTTTTTAAAAAATCAACTTGGTCGGATATCGTTAAATGCCTAATCCGAACACAAATAGATTGAAATGAAATGGAACACAAATGTACGTAAACACTGAATCCAAATCAATAAACCCATTTTTTGAGAGATTTTAGCACCCAGGTGCTAAAATCTCTCGTGTACTTTAATTTGGTGCAAAAAAAATTTTAAAATGATACACAGAACCACTTTATTTTTTGATTAGAAATTTCATGATTTTAACACCTAAGTGTTAAAATCTTTTGAAAAACTGGGCAAGTAGATTTGAACTGCAACTTTACACCATAAACTGATGCTAGTCCCCACTGTCAGACCAAACAGTCCTTGGCATTGGGGCATCCTTATCTGACAATATATATATATATATATATATCAAAAAAATCACAAAATCAGATTTTCTGTTCCAAACTTTAGTAATTCACTTTATCGAAAACTCACGGAATCAGACATTATATTCAAACTTTCACTCTTCCCTCCCTCCTCCTCTTTTGGTGATTGAACAGTAGGTCACCAGATTTTGTTAAGTTACTGTAGCAAAGTTAAAAAAAAACTTCAAATTAGTGAGACTGATTTTTGAGGATTTTAAGGAATTTGCTCTCTATTTAACTTTGCTGATATTGATGTTCTAACCAAAGAAACGTCAAAGGGAAACGGATGGATTGTCCCATGGCCCTTTAGTCAAAAGAAAAAGAGCTTGGATGGTAGAAGATTCTCCGTCCCACTCAGCTCTGTCCGATCTTCTTGTCTCACTTATTTGCATGGTTCATCAAAGTAATTAACAGGTCGGATGATATCTTACTCTTGAACAAATCTGAGTTATCCATATTTATCTATGAATTCGAGATGTTAATTTCATAAATGAACAGTGCAAATGAGTAAGACGGATAAGTCAGACAAAGTTGATAAGACACAGGATCCGGTTCTTGCTTGGATGGGGACCAAAGGCCTTGCGAGTACTATACTTTTCTTGCCCGACTCACTGTGACATTTTACGAAATCACATAAAGCAAACCCAACTTTATATTTTATCAAAACCAATACACCAAGGTTGTGTTTGGTTTGGGTTTTGAGTTTTGATTTTTGTAATGATTAGAGGGAGAAATAGGGATAATAATTAAAAAATAGGTATTAATTATTGGAGAGAGATAGAAAGAAAAATAAAATAAAATTTAAAAATAGAGGTAATAATTGAATAATAATTGAGAAAACCGGTTCTTAAGAACCAAACCAAACAATGCTCAAGTTCACTTTTGCTCTCTTAGGCCGAGTACGATCGTCTTCAGTTTAGAAGACGCAACATTTAATAAACGCGGTAAAACTATAACGGTCCGTCTAAAGGACGCTACATAGCATTTGATAAACAAATAAAGCAACAAGCAGGTTAAGCCACGTGTAGCTACTTTTACTACAGTATTTTACTTTAGTTCTGAGAAGAGGTCATTTCACTCCGTTACAGTTTTTGGAATTGGCAATTTTAACCTTTTGTTTTTATCTTTAAAGTATTGCCCTGAATCTTGACAAATGAATATCTCTCGCTCTTCATTTACTCCTATATCTAAAACTACATCGTTTTACTTATTATTTTTGGTACATCTCGAAATCTTTCAAGGGTCCTTTAGAGTTAATTTTGAGGTTCAATTTTAAAATATTTAGGCTCTTTAGGATAGGAAATAGTGGTTTCGACATTTAGAGTTTAGGCATTTTGTGTTTAAGGTTTAAGCACTTTGTAGTGATATTTTCTTCTTTCAATCAAGGCCAAAAAGCTTTACAGATGTACTAAAAAATCAAACACAACAATGTCATTTTATCATATAACACGACGCACGCCACTTACTACACAACACTCTTGGATTCTCTTTGCAAAACTCCACCTCCATTCTCTCTAATCAATTATAGAGTTATGATAAAATAAATAAATAAAACCCATCTACGGATTTCTTTTGGTGGTTTAAGTGAAGAATAAAACGAAATGGGTATCAATGGTATATAGATGGCGTGCAGGGTCATTTATGGGGCCGGCACAAATAATCCGAATCATTTAAAAAAATTTAAATATTTTTTCGAGGGTCTTTGCAAGAAATCAATTCAAACGAATACCTGCAACTAATTTATCCGATGTAATTAATTTTTTTCATTCAGGATAGTTGAGACGTCCCAAAAAAAGAAAGAGACCCAACAATATGGGACAAATGGAGTAGTGAATAAGAGTCTTGTACTCTGCACTTGGTACATGTTTTTTTATGCACTAAAATTTTAGCATTAAGTAAAATAATTTTGACCTTATCATTACCCTAATACAAAACTTTCTTTCATTCATTTACTAAAGTTTCCATGGAAGATTTAGGGGGTGTTCCACAAACTTTTTTTTTTTTTTTGGTTTTTTTTTTAATGTTTCAGTTTTGCAAAAAAAAAAAAACTTGTCCCACTAACTAGTTTTTTGGTTTTTAGTTTTGCGAAAAAACTAACTTTTTCCACCACTAACTTGTTCCATTAAACTAGTTTTTTGTTTGTTTAGTTTTGCAAAAATACTAATTTGTTCCACTAACAAGCTTTTTTTTGGCTTTTTTTGGTTTTTAGTTTTGCAAAAAAACTAAGTGGTTTTTTGTTAGTGGAATGAGATAATTTTTTCTTAAAACAAAACTGTTTTTTTTTAGCAGAACGGAGCCTTACTCGAGGAAAAAAAAAGAAGGAATAGTGAAATATTGAAACAAAAATGATAGATACACTCCCTACCCAACCACTCCCTACCACTCTCTCTCTCACATGTGGTGGGTCCCACCGTGGGTCCCACATGTGAGAGGGGGAGTGGTAGGGAGTGATTGAGAGGGAATGTATATATCATTGTTCATATTGAAAGAAGAAATATTAACCTTGCAACAGAAAACGACGTGTAATACAGTACTTTTTCACGTAAGAGTAGTTAGGTCCCGTTCCACTAAAATTAAACAGTTTTGTTTTAACTTAAAAACTATCTCATTCCACTAGCAAAAAACCACTTAGTTTTTTTGCAAACCTAAACATACAAAAAATTAGTCAGTTGTTTGGTTTTTTTACTTCTTTGCAATTGAAAAATAATTGTGTGCGAGCGTGCCAGAGAGAGTTTGAATCTCCTCCCTCAGATTAACTTTGGAAAAACCAAATCTAATCAGGCGATTGTGTTTTATTGGTTCAATTACCTCAATTAAGAGGATTTTTTCAACAAGTGAAGAAATGTAAACCAACAAACTTAGGAAATCGAAGAACAACAAAGAAACAAGACACTTCGATTAATAAATCAAAGATAAACTAACTTCGAAATTGTCTCCAACTTCAAATACAAAACTTCGAACAAGTGATTGTTGCAAGAACAATCGGGATAGGGGTGATTGTTATAAGAACAATCGAGTTAAATCCTAGTCTAAATCCTAATCTACTTCCTAATCTACTTCGAACTGAGTTCAAAAATCCTAAACTACTTTTGCCAATGAACAAAAACCAAAGCATCGGTTTTTGATAAATTTTGTTTGTTGAAGATTTGTCCTGGGCTTTTACTCTTTGAATTCTTCTATTTATAGATCTTTAGCCATGATTGAACTTCCCGCCAATGAATTTGAACATCGGCTTTGCTTCAACTCTAACTTCCACTCCCCTTGGCGGTTGCTCCTTCCTCCACGTCCGAATTTGAATTCTTCGAAATCTTCCTCTAAAAGCTTTGATTTTGAATGCAATGCTGATTGTTCAAACGAACTCAAATGATTAAGCGTTAAGATGAATAACTGCCTTTCTATAAGTATTCCACGTGTTATAACTGCCAATTTGCCTTGTTTCCCAAGTTCACACGTGGCACTTATATATTTAAACAGTTAATCCCATAGCTTTGAGGTTCATTTTTTCCAATAATGATGGTTCGTAACTGCTAAACCGTTTTTATATTTGAACACGATACGACATCGTATTTATTCAAATAATGCTCTTTTAATCCAGTGTGTCTGTATCGACGAGTAATTGCCAACGTTTGGCACTCTTGATTACGTGTCAATTAATCATTGGATTGGTTGATTTTAAATGTAAACATCAGTAGAACAAGTTAGTTTTTTTTTTGCAAAATTAAACATACAAAAAAACTAGTTTAATAGAACAAGTTAGTTTTTTTGCAAAACTAAAAACCAAAAAAACTAATTAGTGAAACAAGTTAGTTTTTATGCAAAACTAAAACATTCAAAAAAACCCAAAAACTAAAAACTAAAAAAATCGCACCTCCTTATTTGGAGAGACGGGTACAAAGTGAAAAGTCAATAAACAATCAAGTAGGTAGATGGCAATAAAGTAGGCATAGTGGCCGGTAATTATCGCCTTTGGACCCTTTCCAATGGTAATTGATATTCACATCCCCTAAATTGTTATTCACATTTTTTTTTGTCTCTTAATGATAATTTTACAAATGAAAATTTCACTAGATGACAAAAAAAGGGATGTGGATAACAATTTGGGAATGTGGAAATCACTCCTCTTTCCGAAACTATAAAGGTAAAAGTAAAAAAATAGCCATTCACATATGTGTCAAGCTTTGTGTGGACTTATTATTTGGAGAGAGAGAGAGAGAGAGAGAGAGAGAGAGAGATTTTTGTCTCTTGCTTGTTTAAAAGAAAAATGACCATATAGCTTAGCTTTATGCATTTCAAAAGACAAAAGAAAGGCAATCAATGCTTATTGGCCAACCAAAGTTTACATGTGCACCGTAAAACCATTTTTCCCCTCTAAACAGAGAAATATTTGACATCTACTTTTGTAGTTTAGGGTGGTGTTTGGGACAGTTTATTCGTACATCAATTAATCTCCTCTTTGTTTCAGTCAAAACAAATCATTCGCATCAGGATTAGGGGATTTTCAAAAAATTATTTTCTTGCAATTTGACTTCAAAAATCAAATTCAGATCCACAGCCAGCCTAGGGCCTTGGGCATCCCAAAAATAAATAAAAAAATTAGAAGCACTCTCATAATTGTTGATATTAGACTTGAATGGGGTCTTTTGCCCGATAAAAAAAAAAAGAAAAAGAAAGAAGGCCCAATAGTAATAATGATCGCTCCTAATTACCGAATCTTGTTCTAATACTTTCTTTGAAAAAATATTGCAGTGTAAGAATTTAGAGCTACCATATACTATTGAACATGTGCTAAAGGAGATTTTTAAAGGAGATTTCTATGGTATTGGAACCAAAGCATTTTTAAGATTCAATATGGACTAAAATAATTATACAGACAAATTATTTCACTATTGTTGTTTAGTTGTAATACATAGGACATCACATGACGATTGGGCCTATGACACCTAAATACCTTATATAAGCCCTGTCTAAATCAATTGTGTCGAAAATAAATCCAACCGGAATAACCATCGGCCGGTGATTGTCTACTTTTGAACCCATGGAGTCGCACTGCTGGTCTGGTGCTGTCACCTTTTATTCCGAGGGTGATAATGAGGAAAAGGAATTTTGGGAAACCTTCCCCCATAGTCCCATACCAGTTGCCGTCACACTCAAATTCTGTGGATCCATCTACAATTTGTTTTTTCCCGTGGGTGTTATAACTACCGGTTATTTCCTTAAAAAGAAGGCTACTCTAGTGTTTAGTGGGTACGTAGCCTAACAAAAGGGTCCCTCTCAACGGAATTATTTTTCAGTGCCGTGCATCCGTCTTTTACGTGGCTAAATTTGTTGGGATTGTTCAATGACATTTTTATAATTTTGAAAGCCAAATCTACTCTAACAGACTTGGATCGTCTAAAACACGAATGAATGGCCGGATAAGCCAACAACATTGAAATATTTCTCTTCTCAGTGGAGTTGGTGTCACGCCCCTGATGGTTAGCTGCATCTTTCTTTCTTTCTTCTTCTTTTTTTGGGTTTGGTGGCTAATCCAAGTCAGTTCACAATTTAACCGAATCTCTTTTTCGGTACAATGAAAGGTAGACCATTCACATTAGAATTAAAAAGTTCACAAAAAACCTGACCTTGTGTGTATGAAGTTCTCAAATTTTGAAATCAGAATGCCAGAGTTTCCAAGATCATCTCTATTTACATCTTCCTCTTTCTTGGTAATGTCACCTAGGTGGCTAGGTACCACTCAAAGGTATGGAGAAATCTTTTTACGTACGTTGAGCAAATGTATGGATCGGAGAAGTTGTTCGCTATGTTGAGAACACCTTTGTTGAAAACGTGATTGGTGCATATCAACGAGAAATCTGTCCGTATGTCGAGCCGGAAACCAATGTCTCCCACCGCGTGCTATGGAACCTGGGTGGGTGCTGTGCACCCCAATGCATAGCGGATTCGGGGGTGGTGTTGCCCCTTTAGGGGCAGCATCCATGTTGCCCTCCCAAAACTACGTAGTTTTGGTCCATTTTGCTAGAGGGACAAGAGAGTTGTTTGGTCCTCTATATTTTCTTGTTTCTCCTTAATTCAACACACCAAAACAACGTCGTTTTGGTGTTCCAAACAAAAACCCAGCCATTACATTCCAAAATTATCTTCAAATCCCCAACAAATCCTCATAACAAAAACAAATATCCTCTAATAACTTAATCATCCCTCAAAAAAAACAATCTCCTAAAAATCAATGTTGCGATGGTGGTTGTGAATTGACACAAAAATTAATAAACTCATCATCATGGAAGAATTGCTTGGCCTCTGTAGGAATGTGGATTGATGAATGCCTTACTCGATCAAATGCTATCACCTTAAAAAAACAAAAATAGCCAAACAAACAAGAGGTAAGATTTTAATCTAGCAATTGGAACAAAAATATTTTAATCTAGCAATTGGAACAAACACAATAATCGAAATATAAGTACACTAAGACCTTTGAGACTGGTGCACTGCAAGATGGTTGACATAATAAATGTGTCATTTGTGGATAATAGGGTGTTTCGCCATCCTACATTAAATATAATAAGATAACTATAATACGGATGTTGTCATTTTCTTCTTTTCAAACTATAGACAATATAAAGATTAAAATCTTACCATTGGTTGGTTTGAAGGTGGACTTTGGAGAAGTACCTCTCCCCCAGATTGTTGAATGTCCTAAGAAATTTTTACGTCAACAAGTTAAATGAGGCATTTTATTTCTAACAAAAACAACTTTCGACAAGAGCTGCCCAGCAATTCACCTGAAGCCCTTAAGTTTTGATAAAAAATTTGTATCAACATAAATACATGCTGAGATGTATTTTGGGGGAAATAGGGTTTTTGTCTAGGCCACCAAAACTACGTCGTTTTGGTGGTTTAAATTAATGAGAAACAAGCAAAAATATAGGCCAAACAACTCCCTTATGTCTCTAACAAAATGGACCAAAACTACGTAGTTTTGGGAGGGCAACATGGATGCTGCCCCTTTAGGGGCAGCACCACCCCCGAATCCATGCAGAGCACCGTGCTATGCAGCCTCATGGCCCGGTCGCACTGGCATCTTTCCAACGATCGATGACATTCACTGCATTGAGCTTGTTGAGTACAACAAGTGTGCCAAAAATCAAATCGATTGAATATCTTTAAGTACTTCATTGGAACACAAATAACTTAAAAAGTGGTTTTGATCCCGTGTTTGTATCCATTCGTGTTCCATTTCTTTTTAAGTTATTTGTGTTCCGATGAGGCACTTAAAAATATCCGATTGAGTTTAGTTTTACCATACTTGTAGTACTCAACAAACTCTATGCAATGAACTTCTCCGATCGTCGGAACAAGACCGGAGCCGCCGTGCCATGGCTGCACAGCACGGTATTGTGCATCCCATGCACAACACCCCCTAAGGCCCCCGTGCTATAAGCGTGAAAGAGTATGTTTAGCTCCATCAAACCGCTATGGAAATTTAAGCCCCATCATTAATAAATAATTACCTAGCCAATCACTTGGTATTTAAATGCACCTTGGTAACAAAAGAAGAAGCAACATGTGTTTGATATTCGCTGTTTAAAAAAAAAAAAAAAAAACGTTCTTATATTGATACGAATTATGCTCTCATAGCAAGGTATAATTTTTCCCCCGGATTTGGGAAAGTGCTTCTGAATTTGTAACAGAAAAGGGGCACTAAAATTTTTTTAAGAGAGGAGAGAGATGCTAGAAACCTTGCAGTTAAACTATTGGATCTTGTAGGAAAAAATTACAGCAGGGTGTTCCACTAACCCAGCTTTTTGAAAAAATTATTTTTACGGTTTTTTATGTGATGTGTTGTGAGATAATGACATGTCTCGATATTTAGAAAAAATAATTTTTTGTTAGTGGATCACGAAATCTAAAACCGTTGATACAAAACAAAGCGCACAAAATCTAGTTTCTGGAAGTATAGAGTGTAACATGAATTTCTGGCATCCAAACCAATTTGGAATTTCCAATAATATAGGCTCAAAGAAAGCTAGAGCTGTCGACAAAGAATTCAATTTTGAAACTGCCGAAATGAATATCAGCTGTGATACATTCACAGAAAAATGACCCCGAAATGACCAAAAAAATATATCCAAGGGATGAGATTCACCCAATACAACCCGGGTATGTAGACTTTCCGAATGAATATAGAGATTGAATTCTGCCAAATCCCAAATCACGAGGGGTCTTAAAACTAGCTATAACCACTAGACTCTTGAGCCGTTTCATCCTGATTCATTGTACCTGGAATGAGACTCTTTGGTTGTCTCAAGAGATGTAACCGGCCCTAGGCTTCATCCACCACTAAAGATTTGATAACAGAATAGAAAGGGTCCAAATAAGTACTCATTGTTTGATCTACTCCACTTGATTGGAAAGGACACCCTTGATTTTGTTCTCTCCCTCTCAAGAAATTCAGGTCCCATATAGGTGATGCAAAAGTATTTACTAATTTAGGCATATATCCTCTCTCGTTCAAGTTTTGGACCGGTTAGACTGGGCGATACAGTCCAAAACTTACACATTTATTGTAAGAGTAGCAACTCATTACAATAAGTGGTGGTGTTATTATTAAGTTTAAAATGCTTTTAGTACATGGAAGCTTATAAAGGAGACTGGTTGTAATCCCCTAAAATTTATGGCCCAATCAAGGAAATGTGTTTGTGAGGAGAATAACTATGACACCGCCTGACAAGTATCATGATTTTCACTCATGCTCTATTTTGAGGGTGTTCGTGATTTGACATGCGTTTCCACCACTCTCACGGTGGAGGATCCTCAACATGCTTTTTTTTAAAGGAAAATCCAAATACAACAAAAATATTTAAACCTCAATTCAGACAAATTTCATAAATTGGACAGGGAAAAAAGGCTCAAACTTATTGATATCACATGTACCAATACCACGGAGGCTAAACATTTCAAATTTTACGGCCACTTAAGTTTTGTTCAGTTGTTAAATTCAAGGTTTCGGAATTAAAAGAGGTGCGTGCAAATTAGTTCGGACATCCAATTATGAAGATAATTTTTTTTGAAAGGGTTGTTAAAAAATTAAGGATCCTGCTACTGGTACAGAGGATTTTGTACAAAAAAATTTACAAATCGATATCGGGGACCCACTTTTGGATTTCACACGAGTGATTCGAACCGTTCATTGTTCTTGAAACATTTTTTCGAGGGGGGCCACAAAAAATCATTATTTTAAAAATAATGAACTGTTCGGATCACTCGTGTGGAACCTAAAAGTGGATCCCTGAAACCGATTTGTACATTTTCTGTACAAAATCTTCTGTACTAGTAAGATTACTGTTTGGAAAATCCGAGTTTTGCTATGGGTACATGTGAGAATGTACAGACTACGAACATATGTGACGTGGCGCATGGAGGGCCTCTCCTGTTTACTCTCTCTCTCTCTTCTTTCTTTATCAACTGGCGGGGAAGAAATTTCCGCAAAGAGAAGAACTTTTTTACGGGCATTCCTATAAACATAGATTTGCGGAAGCTTTCCTAGGGGTGTTCTATTAACTTGGTTTTTTAAATTTTTTTAGGATGTTTTAATTTTGTACAAAAATTAACTTGTCCAACTAATTAGTTTTTTGGTTTTTGATTTTTAGTTTTGCAAAAAAACTAACTTGTTTCATTAAACTAGTTTTTTGTATATTTAGTTTTATAAGAAAACAAACTTGTTCCACTAACTAGTTTTTTTGTATGTTTAGTTTTGCAAAAAAATTAAGTAATTTTTTGTTAATGGAATGAGATAGTTTCTGAGTTAAAACAAAACTGTTTAATTTTAGTGGAATGAGACCTTAAAGATAGCACTACATAGTTGTAATAGTATCAAAGTACTGTTTAAATTTTATTTTATTTTTTCTATTTTTAAAGTTAGGTCACCTTCAAAGACATACTACTTATTTTAAGTTTTTAACATATCTACACTCCATTTGCCACTCGCTCGCCCCTCGGTCCCTTTTCAAATTCATTGCTTCGTAAATTTAATTTCTTTAATTATTATTACACGTCTTTCACATCAAATTTTACTTTCACTTTACATTTTTTATACTCCCTCCGTCTCATTAATTTTGATCACTACAAAACTACGTGCAATTTTCAAGCTAAAAAATAACGTGTTTATGAAAATAATTTTTTAGTCAATATGAATCTTGTTTGACAGATCTCATCGAGAACTTTTATGTGATGCAAAAAAAATTCAAAAATTATTTTGGTAAATATATTGGCCTTGTTCGATTAGTAGATTTAGTTTAGTTTTGATAATGTAAACATGTGTAATAAGTGGAGAGAGATAGAGAGAAATGATGATGTAAGCAAAACTAAAACAGTGTCAAAATCGGCCCAAAACTCCCAAACAAACACAACCATTATTTTTTAGTTTAAAAATTACACGTAGTTTCTTAGTGATCAAACTTTATGGGACGGAAAGAATATTAACTTTTATTTTCACTTTTCAAAAGTATCCTCTACTAGCGGACTCATGTTAAGATTTTAAAAATATGTTGAAATGTGTAAAAAAATGTACCATAAAAATAGGCATAATTTTTTTTTTTTTAACATTCGATAGACATCAGCAGGGGGTTAACGGGGAAATTAGTGCGTTAGTGCAAGGGGGTCTAAAAGCTATAATAGCTGTAAACCCCAAACGCCTGTACCGAAGCTTGAACATTGGTCTCCCTTGTAGGAAAACCAAGAGATAACCGCTAGAATACAAGCCCTTGGTTAGGTGTAAATGTATTAAAAAGTGTAAATGGTACACTGGAGTGTTTTTTTTTTCGTTTGCTTATTGTATACGATTTGGTTTACCTCAACGAGAGGAATCGAAAAAATAAAAAGTTATTATTAGAACTCTCATTTTTTTGAATAAAACCAAAAATATGTTTAAAAATCTATCTTTTAGACTTATTTTTGTCTTTATTAAAAAAATATTAGAACTTGGATTCTCATTTTTACTTTTCTAATTTTTCTTGTCAAGACAAATCAATAATACAAAAAATTTAATGATAAACTAACAAATGTGAAAAAAACAAGTCAGGTCATTTAGTAGGCAATCCGAAGAGCTTGAAGTGTGAATAACGTGCAAAACCTAAGTTATGCTCAGTGAAATTATGCACCATTCTCCCATTTTATGGACATATATTCCTTTGATTGCTAACAGAATCAAGACCCCAAACAAGGTAAAGCAAGATTTAGTTTCATTTGACAGAATGGAGCACATTAAAAGATAATCCCGTGCATTATTCTTAGGCCTCGTTTTATTCATGTATTAGATACATGGAATTGGACTATTTGTACCTAATTTCACATAGTCCCTCGTTTGGTTCCTGAAAATTTGCATGGAATTAATAATTCTAGAACAATTTTAGTCCAATACGCATGGGATTGTGTAATACTTGTGGGGTGTAGGACTATTTTGTCTCGGACAAAACACACAGAAAGAGAGAGTTTACAATTATAAAATTGCCATGGAAACATGAGATTGGCCTAAACGTTGGATATACTGACATTAATCATGTGCGAATCGAATAGGAGATTGTGAAGGATTTAGGACTAAATTAATACCAGTACAAATGGTCCAAGACTATTAGGCTTTGTTTGGCTAAATTGGGGAAATTGGTTTATATGGTTTTGTCCTTATTCAAATTGTTTTTGCATTTGTTAATTTTCGGTCGATTTTTTGAGATTTTTTGGCTTGTCTCGACGGGAGGAATCTAAAAAGTATAAAATTATTAGCCAAACTTAAAGTTTTGTGAATAAAGACAAAAAATAAACCAAAAAATGTTTGATTTTTTGGTTTATTTTTGTTCTTTATTCACAAAATTTTAAATTTGGCTAATAATTTTATATTTTTTAGATTCCTCCCGGTCGGCATGCATGCTCGGTAAATCTCAAAAAATCGACCGAAAACTAAAAAATGCAAAAAAAAAAATTGAATAAGGACAAAACCAAATAAACCAATTTTCCCAATTTAGCCAAACAAAGCCTTAATCTCAGGACAATCAATCCCACCTATTTTAGTCCACGAATCAAATGAGACCTTATAGAATTAATGTACATATATAGCAAAACAACAAAAACTAAAATAAACAACTTAAATTTCCCAACTCAAAGTAACAGCGAATTTGCTCCATATGAATTGAATTAATCCTCGTGAGCTCTTCTTCTCTCTACTCCAATTCCTCTTTCCTTGGCGTTCTTCATCAAACCAACCAAAAATGTTTTAAACGGGCTTTTCTCACCAGAGCTCAGGCGGCCGGGGAAAAGGGGTATCGGGGCAAGGTGGGACGAAAAAAGATAGGCGGCAATGGTGGAAGGGCAAGAGTCTGGCGATGGACAGTGGACGGCTGCGATGATTGCATCGGCAACGTGTGGGTGGGAGTGATTGTGGTGGGGCGTTTGATGGTGGCGGGGTGGATTTCGGTGGTGGAGCTGCAGATGAGAAGATGATTCAGGAGAGAGAGAGAGAGAGAGAGAGAGAGAGAGAGAGGTTTCAAGACTCGAGAAAAAAGAGAGAAATTTTGGCCCCAAAATTTCAAATTTTTTTGAATTTACAGAAATTTTCTTCCCCACCAATTGATAAAGAAAGAAGTGAGAGAGAGTGGGAGTCTGATAAAAAAAGGAGAAGCCCTCCATGCGCCACGTCACATCTGTACATGGTCTGCTCATTCTCATATGTACCCATAGCAAAACTCGCAAAATCTAGGCTGTGTTTGGTTAATAGTTTTAGTTTAGTTTAGTTTAATTTTGATGATGTAAATAGGTGTAATAAGTGGAGAGATATAGAAAGAAAAGTGAGATAAATGATGATATCAGTAAAACAAAAATGCCACCAAACAAGAGCAAAGCTGTAAACTGAACATGCCCTGGGATGCAGACTCAGGCTTTGTTTGGCTAACTTGGAAAAAATGGTTTATTGGTTTATTTGGTTTTGTCCGTATTCAAATTTTTTTTGCATTTGTTAGTTTTCGGTCGATTTTTTTAGATTTCTTGGCTTGTCTCGATAAGAGGAATCTAAAAAAGTATAAATTTATTAGCCAAAGGGTTTTTTGGTTTATTTTTTGTCTTTATTCACAAAACTTTAAGGACAAAACCAAATAAACCAATAAACCATTTTTCCCAAGTTAGCCAAACAAAGCCTCATTTTGATTTACATCAGGGAAATTACACCGACCTCCCCTGAGCTTATTGTACAATTTCATTGACCACCCCTTGGGTTTCAAAAATTATTGTAACCTCCCCCTTACTTTTAGGACCGCTAAACAAATAAAGCTACACCAGTTTGAACTCGTGTTTATTTGTAAAAGTTAAAGAGAAAATGGAAACCCTAATTAGAATGAAGAACATGAATAGAGAGAGAGAGAGAGAGAGAGAGAGAGAAATGTAATCGAGAATAAACTAATTCATTTCATTTCATTTCACAAATCAAATTAATACAATGAGAGGGAAAACTTCCCTTTCATGCAAGATACAACGTAACTACCTCTAAGTAACGGAATCCCCAATAGGCCTAATGCTGTTAGACATTCTAACATAAATTACTCAACAGAATTACATGACATTGCTAGACTAATTACATCACAAGTAAGACTGATAAGTCTTGCTTACAAAAGTTTGTTCATGATCAGTTTGGTTCATAAATAAACCAAGCTTGAATGTATTTTTAAAAACTTGTTTAGGTTTCAAAACAAACTCGAGCAAAACTACTACTCGGCTAGTTTGAAGTATGGTGTACAAAAAATAACTACTCGAGATTGGCTAATGCTTGGCTTGATTAAAGCTCATTTGAGATCGGTTCGTCTTATAAATAAGTTAAGCTCGAACACTTTTTGGATAGTTACACGTTACATTTTCAAACATGCTTAAGTTTCTCCGCCCCTATATTTTTTCAAGGAAAGGTTTTACTACAAGAATTGCGAAAAGAAACAACAACCTAAAAGAAAAGTAAAAAGAAAACGATTCGTTTGGAAAGAGAAATTCCACTCATTCACCTGTTGAAAATGCGAGTTCCTGTTTCTTTTTCTTTTTTATTTTTATTTTTATTCTTTCGAAAAACATGAGTACAGAGTCTATTTTAATCTAACAATTGTTTTAGTATTTCTAGATTTCACTGGTGGTGGTGGTAAATTTGGGAAAACTTGAATTGTAGCATAGTCATCAGGCCAAACTTGTTATTTTTCTTTACACGAATATAAAAATAGTTTGATCAAGTAATTAAATATTGAGTGAATAATACTAATGTTAAACACACAATGCAACTCGAAATGCACATTTTTCTGTATTTATAGAGGTTTACTAACAGGGTTCGAAGTAAAAATGTTTCTCTATTTTTTTTCCCCGAAGTATTTTAATTGTATAAAGAAAAGAATTTTTGAACATGTTTCTGCATTTGTAGATGTTTATTGGAGTAATCCCAACACAGTTAATGTAAGAAAAAAAAAACTGTAAAATGAAAAAGAAGGGGTAGAATAAAAATATTGCATTGTTTTAAAAAACTTTTTAAAATGAACAATCTTTCTAGGTCATCCCAAAACAAAATATCAAGCCAACTATGTAGGACGGAGTGGTAGAAATTTTGTGACGTTTATCGCTAATGTTTGGTTTGGTTTTGGATTTTGATTTTTGTAATGATTAGAAAGAGAAATAGGGGTACTAATTAAAAAATACGTATTAATGATTAGAGAGAGATAGAGAGAAAAATAATAATAATATTCAAAAATAAGAGTAATAATTGAATAATAATTTAAAGAATCGATTCTTAAGAACCCAAACCAAACAAGGCCATCAAGAGCAGTCCGACATTTCAAATTTATGAGGGCGTGAATGTTCTCTTTGCCAATTTGAGAAGGTAAGATGTGACATTTAGTTAATCTGGTTCTATCCCATGCTTACAGAGGGAAGTTCTAGAGTTTGGTAACTTCTTAGCCTAAAAGTGGTTTATGGTTTTTTGATTTTTCGTTTTGTTTTTATTATTTTTTTTTTGTATTTGTTAGTTTCGTATCAAGATTTTGTGGTTTCTGAATTTCTTTTCAGCGAGACGAATCTAACAAGTATAAATTTATGGTCAAACCAAATATTTTTTTGAATAAGGCGAAATACTTGGATTATTTCGCCAATAATCCACCTATTTTGGCTTTATTAAAAAAATTCAGTTTTGACCATAATTTTATACTTGTTAAATTCGTTTCACCGAGAGAAATTCAGAAACAAAAAAATCTTGACATGAAACTAACAAATGCAAATTTTTTTTTGAATAAAGACGAAATGAAAAAATAAAAAAACCATAAACCACTTTTAGGCCAAAGAAGGCCTTATGTTTTGGTTAAAAATTAATTAAATTTTTCTTTATTAAAAAAAATTGCATTTATTAGTTTTGTGTCAATTATTGAATTTTTTTTTTTTTTATAGATTATTGATTCATCACAATGATTAAAATGTTAAAAAATAATCTGATTTTTTTTGTGGATTATAGGATTATTTTTGTCTTCATCCAAAAAAATTTTAGTTTACTTTATAATTTTTTACTATTTAGATTTTTCTCGCCGAGACGAATAAATAATTCACAAAAAATCAACGCAAAATAAATAAATGTAAATTTTTTAAAAATAAATAAAAAATTAAACCATTTACTCCCTCCGCCCTAATTTTATAGTCTCTTTTGAGAGTTCGTGCTACTTTTCAAAGTGTTATATCTTATAATATACAATATTATAAATGATTTTGAACACTTTGTTAATTAGATTAAATCAAGATCTATCGAACAAGATCCGTATTGTATATAAAATGTATTACTGATTGAAAGATATAATAATTTTTTTATCCAATTAGAATAGAACGAGGGACCGTAAAATTGAGACGGAGGCAGTAATTTATTTTGCCACTATTCCTCTCTTTCCATCCCAATTGATGTTTAGGGGTGTTTTGGCTAAATAAGTTAAGCTGTTTTTTACTGTTCTTTTTTTGTCCTTATTCAATTATTATTTTTTATATTTTTAGTTTTGCGTCAAACTTTTGCGACCTATTGATCCGTCTCAACGAGAGGAATCGGAAAAGTAAAAAATTTTGACCGAAACTCTTAAAATTTTCCAAAAATACAAAATAAGCTGAAAATTGAATAAGAACAAAAAAAAGGAAAAATAAAAAATAGCTTTACTATTTAGGCCAAACCCCACCTTACTATCTTGGGGAATTTTTTTTTGAGGCAGTTTGGTTAAGCCGTATTAGACCAGGCCTGTCCCTAGTGGCTCATTTGGATGAGCTCTTAGTGGGGGGCATAAATATGGGGGATCTTATTTATGCCCGATCCCACGACTATGGAATGGTTTGCCAAAAATAAGTGCAGGGGTGTTATTTATCACCCGGACTAAATATCACCATTCAGGGTTGTTATTTATAGAGACCCCATGGGGTGTTCATATTTATGACCCCCTAATACCCCTGGAAAATGACCATTGTACCCCTTTTAATACTCCATCCCAATACCCCTCCCAAGACATTGACATGTGCTATGTTTTCTTTTTTTATTATTTGAAAATATACTAAAAAATTAGGAGTATTATTTACCCAAAAATAATAAAAACATTAATTAGTTTTTATAATAAAATAATTATAAAACCCAAAAAATCTCGTTAGTATACATTCTTTACCCAAAAATCTCGTCAGTTTTTTGACAAACTTTTTGAAAACTCCTAAAAAATGATCCAATTCAATAATTTTTATAATAAAAAGTAAACATATAAATTAATTTTTATAATAAAACAATTAATATAAAAATAAATTACAATTAAATCTTATAGCTTAATTAGTTATTGAGTTTCAATAATAAATAAATAAATTATTAGATTTGTCTAATTAAAAAAACACATAACTAATACGAATATTCACATAGGGGCAAAAAAGTCTTTTGACAGTTTTTTAATCATCCACCCAAATTTAATTCCCTTCTCACAAAATTATCCAAACCAAGTACTACTTAACCTTCCTCCATAAATGTCACATCACTGTGGGACCATCTTCCATATATATTATCCCATCCATATTTAATACCCTAAAATTAATCCGGCATCCAATCGGGCCGTAGGCGGCGATTGTGGCAAATGCCATGGACTCAACCCGCTTCATCCGTTGACACGTATCCCAAGAATGGATTAGAACTACGCTGCCACATCGGAAGCCAGCGTGGCACCACAGTCCTACTCAGTATTTCGTTTAAAACACCAAAGCCCCCCTGGACCGCTCCCAAGGCCCCCCGGAAATCCAAAAACCACCGAATAGCCTCAGACTCCTTCTCTCTCTCTCTCTCTCTCTAGAACATTCTCAGGCCGCTGGCGAATTCGAGTACCTCGCCGGCGAATGGACTCCCCGTCCGTCGTTTGCTGACGTAGCGTTTCCTTTCCGCTTTGAACTTGGCGAGCTCTAGTCGTATCAGTGAAACCCTAAGCAAAAGCGAACATTTAACGTAGAAGAGTTTTGAAGTTATTCCAAGCTTTGTCTCGCAAATCGGAAGCAAACTACGACTATAATACTACTAATAATCAGAGAGCTAAAGGTATCAGTTTTAGTCTTTTTAGCTTAATTGAAGCCTCTCGAATTTTGGTTGATGCATTGATTTCCCAAAATTTTCGGTTTTTGTGTCGATTCTGTTTGCTGATGCTACACAATGTATGCATCTGTATTCACATATTTTATCACTGAGATTGATCGATTCATCGGGATTATTCACCAATTTAATCACTGATTTTCATCATTCATCGGAATTAGCAAGCTTTCTAATCCTCTTTCTGTGTTCCCCTTGGTTAAATACGGTTTTAATGAGTCAAATTTGTGGATTTGAAAACGCAGAGAACGCTTTGGAATTAGAAATCAGTGTCGCAATTGTTCTCTTACATTTTGCGTTTTGAGTAGAAGCTAGCGCTGAGGACTGGAAATGGAGCTTAAAGTTTGGTACAAGCCTCCACAAGTACTAGTAGCGTCCTTGCTTTGAATCACACTAGTCATCATGCCTTTCCCGATGAAGATTCAACCAATCGATCTCAACTTTCTAGAAGACCCGACTCGCCACGAATTAACGAAGCCCGTGGTGAAATCGCGACTCAAACGCCTCTTTGAGCGGCAGTTCGTGAGGATATCAACGGCGGAGAAGATCGCCGGAGTCGAGGAAGTAGTACATTGCAAGAGCGATTTCGAGCCAAGTTCTGTTTGCTTGGCAAATATGGTGCAGAGTTTCATTGAAGACGAAGATAAACAAACGGTGACGGTGAGGTGTAGTCGGAACAGATGCAATTGCTTCAACGGAAACTGCAGTGATAGTACAGACGACGAGTTAGACTCGTTTGGCGATGCTTGCGAAACTCTGAAGGTATATTTTGGTCAAATGAATTCAAAATTATATATACTATATTTTGTTATACATTTCTGAACGTTTCGTGGTTGAATTTTCTGTGTTGCGGAAAATTCCGATTAATTAGCAGGATTTGGTCCCTTGTGCAAGTGCTCGTGAGAGAAACCTGTTGGCAGACATTTCGAAAATTGTTGAGAACAACAAGATCTCGAAGCGAAAGGATGATAATTGCAGAAAGATCGTTGTCGATGGCCTTTTAGGTTTGCGGTACGACGCTTCAATCTGCAAATCACGTTGGGAAAAAGCCCCCTCCTATCCCGCCGGTACCCCTCTCTCTCTGATTTGCTACTATATATCACTGGATTTTACCACTGCTAAATATTAGTACTATTTTTATCCACAACATGCCTGGTTGTTAAATAGAAACAATTTGGAATGAGGATTCTCTACGCCTAGACTATAATTTTTTTCAGGAATAATCAAAATTATAGTGATCGATGTAGAGATTCCCAGTTTGATCTTTGATTACAGAACTTAATCAAAGATCAAATATATGTTAAATGAAGCTGTTGATATAAATTTATGATGTAGCAAAGCATTTTTCAGTATTCTCCGGTCAAACTGATATTTTCTGAGAGAATAGCTGCGGAAAACACACGTCCGTCGAGCAGTTTCAAAATTATGTGTACAACTGAAGTTTCTTAAACCTAAAAGCAAGTGTTTGGTACAGGGGAGTATGCCTATGTGGACGTGATGGTAGAAGGAGAGCGGTTGATAATTGACATTGATTTCAGATCAGAGTTCGAAATCGCTCGATCAACTAAGTCCTACAAAGCAATCCTAAATATTTTACCCTGCATATTCGTTGGCAGAGCTGATCGTCTCCAGAGGATCATCACCTTTGTTTCAGAGGCGGCGAAGCAGAGTCTGGAGAAGAAAGGAATGCCCTTCCCACCGTGGAGAAAAGCCGAGTACGTCAAATCCAAATGGCTCTCCCCCTTCACCCGAACCAAACCAACCACACTTGTTAACACTACCACCCCTGAATCTGATCTCAAAACCGAAAAGAACGAACCTCTGATTGCCACGAAAGTTTTTCCCAAAGAGAGAGTCTTGTCTCCGGTTGAGACCGATCGTAATGAGACGTTATTTACTTTATGTGAGAGTTCCGGTGAAGAAGAGATGGCGGTGGTGAGCAAATGGGAACCACCGGAGACGATCAAACCGAAGAGTTCACGCTTTGGAATTAAGATTGTGACTGGTTTAGCTTCGATCATCGAAGACAAAACTTGAAATTTTGGTTTTTCTTTCCTTTTTTCGTATCAGATAATCATATACGCAGTATTACTATATGGTAGTGTAACTTTTGGATCGGTAATCATCCCTTCTCTTTTTTTCTGTAAGGGTGTCATCTACTAATACGATCAATAAAACAGTGAGAATAGACAATAAATCTTAGTACTATAATGTTTGTTATAGATAATCTTTCTGTCATTTCCCTTCGGTACTCTTTGACGTTATATTCGTCGGTGTTGTCTTCATCGAAAGTTCTTTGGATGAAGAGTGTTAAGGAAAAAAGGGTGGAAGAAATCGAAAGGTAAATCCTTTGAATCAGAGTTTGGATTTGTGCGTTGGTTCCTTCTTTAACTTTCTTATGTTCTTCCCCTTTGTCTACCTTTTGCAGTGATCTGGATCAGAGAGCTGTTGAAAGTTTGAAGCCAATTGCATATTGGCACGTTGTCGGCTGAATTTCTCATTTCTTCAGCAACACAGTAGGCTTCTATTTTCTTCCCCTTTGATTTACAGTACCTTTTTTAAAAGAAATCTGTGAATGTTTCTCGAAGAGAAAAATGGAAGAAATTTGTGGAAATTTTTTTGGGTACCGAATGGCTATGAATGATGATGAGAAAGAAGAAGTAAATGAGTAGAATTACTTTGTGCCTCGCTGAAGAATTGTTCCATACGAAAAATATGTGGATTTTGATTAGATCTTAAATTTGGTGTGAAGAAATTGAAAAAAAATTGCACAGAAATGAAAATTTGGTATGAAAAATGGGAAAAAACTTTATACCGTAGGTTAATAAAAATAATTATTCCCTATGTCCCTACACAAGTCTCCCCTATGATATGGGATCTTTATGCGAATAAATTAAAAAAAATAATTATGTACAAGGAGTATTTTATTTTTTTGGTTTTGTGGGTAACACTTATTTAGGGACGAATGAAATACTTATTAAGCCTTTCCTCTCGGAATTATTTATTGCTTTAGATTGTGTTCCATACCTAATAATTTATATTGCAGGGGCTTCTTTTTATTTATTTTTTATTTAATACAAATGTTACAACACTCTCCACGTAAAGGGCTTTCGGTGGTATTAAATTTTTTTTTATCCAATTTTAGGTCTTCATTGTTTTGCAGGGTACTTATATTTCGTATTAAACCACTTATTCATTTCTCTTTAAGAAAAGTGATTGCACTAATGCAGTTTTCGTTGAACTTTGGAATTCGCCGTTGGCCATAAAGTTTTTTCTGGGTGGCCTAACTTTCAAATAGTAACGCATAATTTCCCTAAACTTGGAGTAGGGTCCCCACCACCAGGATTACCTGGGAAATTGAGATTAGGAATATTTTGACTTTTAAATTAAGACTAAAGTACTTGTGGATTCGGTGAATTTTTGTCACACTATAATCATTGCATTTCCGAAAATTTCATTTAATGCGTATTAATTAACCTGGTAGCTGCTGCAGTTCTGCACTTGTTCTTTTCTTCCTTTCAAAGGGCGTAAATCTAAAGGGACCAACGGGAATTTACCGACGGGAATACCGGCGGCGTCCGCCGACGCGATTAATGGCCCCAAACAACCGATCCGTCCGGCCGTTGATCGTTCTCCGAGAATCAAATTCGGTGTGGCCATTTCATGAATCGAGGTAAGAATCGGCGGCGCCGGTCATTCTTTATCGGTACTATTCCGTCGGTCCCAATAGAAGGGCTCTTTCAAAAGTGATTTCTCACAACCCTTCCCTTCTCTCCCTCCTATCTCTCTCTCCTCTTTTTTTCTTTAAAATTTGGACTGTCCGAAACACTTTTGGAAGGTTGAGATGCGCGACAGATATTGTCATGTTGTACACGTTTGGCTCCTAAGTTTTTTTCTCTCGTTATTTTTTTTTATCACTGAAAATCACCCAGATTTTTTATGCACTCTTATATCAAGCAATTTTCAGGTGCAAAATCACGTCATATTTATGGATCCTTATTTATGTAAGGAAAACGGCATGGAACATGAAATTCTTCTCCGGTCTCCCCCGAAACGAAATGTGTGGGTGAGATTCAGGTTGAGTTTCTCAAATAATTTTAGCAATTCAGGGTTGATTTTAGCAAAATCAAACGGAAAACTTAACCTTACCCACTCATGGCTAAAAGTTACTGTACTTTTCTTTTGTATTTTTTTTTTCTTTCCACACATCTTCAAGGTGACACAAAAACTTGTTGATCTACGATAGTATTGATTAGAAAACGGAGATGTATGAGTTGTAGATTTTTTATGTTTCTTCGTTAGGCGACAGGGTAGATTTCAATAGTCGATATCGACAATTTTTTGTGAAATTGAAAATAAAATTTAGAAGATGTTTAGGCATAGCTTGAGTGCTTGAGCTTGCTCCCATCGAGCTCTTCCATCTACCGAGTTGGAAGTGAATAGATTTGGAAAAGTTACCTTGCCATAAATTATAAAAAAAAAAAAAAAAAAAAAAAAAAGAGGAAAAAGAAAATTGAAAAAAAAGGAAGAAGAATTATCTTAACCCAAATCATACTTGGGCCCTTTTCAGGGAGAGAGAGAGAGAGAGAGAGAGAGAGAGAGAAATCGTCCTTGGGCCGAACTTTCAAAAGGGAGTGATTCTTGTCGTCAATTGATAATTGGGCTTATATTTGCTAACAGTTTTCCCTGCACCAGTTTTTTTTTTTCTACCAAAAACCGAAAGAGTTTATTTTCTTTTCTTTCTACAAAAAACTTAGTATTGTGGTGTTCCTACCATGGGCAACCTAGCTAGGTTCAAAAAATGCAGTAAAAAAAAATAAAATTTATATATAAATTAAATTTTCGTATTATTGGTGCTGGGCCACTGTACGAAGTTAAAACAAATGTTTCCAATGAAATTTCAATCAAATTGTTATAGCCTAACAAAACATAACAAGTCTAGCCCAATTAAGAGAGCCCAATATATTGCACATATTTAAGAATTAAGGCCTCTGTTCACTTCCCTTTTTTCTCATTTTCAAAAAAAATTATCACCACTCATTAACTCATTATTCTTATTTCTCTCTATCTTTCTCTAATCGTTATCTTATTATTCTCATTTTAAAAAACTCAACCAAACACCATCTCAATAAAATTTCTCAAAATTTTCTTCTAAAAACTTACCCAAACACATAGGATAGTGGTTGTCTAGCATTTGATTTCATGTGGAAATACTAAAAAATTAAAGGGAATCAGACGGTTCCTTTTTTTTTTTTTGCAAGCAATTTTTCATTGTAGATACGGTGTGTATTTTTATCAGCACTAAATGAAAATTCTGAAATCGCCCTCAGTTGCTACCGTGAAATTTCATCATTGTATCAAGTTATATTCTCTAATATGAAAAGACTCAAAAGGGGTGCAGAAAAATTAATTAGAAAAGTTCGTTCAACACAACACAAATGAGGTGCAAAAGGTACTACTCCCTCCGTCCCATAAAGTTTGATCACTACGAAACTACGTGCAATTTTCAAGCTAAAAAATAACGTGCTTATGAAAATAATTTTTTAGTCAATATGAATCTTGTTTGATAGATTTCATTGAGAACTTTTATACGATGCAAAAAAAAAATCAAAAATTATTTTGGTAAATACATTATTTTTTAGTTTGAAAATTGCAAATAGTTTTGTAGTGATCAACTTTATGGTACGGATAAAGTATTTCGGAAATTCACAAAAAAAAGTGTCTCAACAACTTATACGCGTGAACATTAAAATATTAATTTAAATTAAAGTCATTAACTAATGTTATTGGTAAACATTGAAAATCAATTCCCTATTTACTGCCTAGTGGTTAGGGTTGGCAATGGGGACGGGTTGGGGCCGGAAACCACTATCCCCGAATTCTTCCTCCATCCCTGTCCCCGATCCCCCAATGGGGTATCTGCATTAAGAGTCCAAGAGATCGAGACCCGAGACCAGAGAGAGAGAGAGAGAGAGAGAGAGAGAGAGAGAGAGAGAGAGAGAGAGAGAGAGAGAGAGAGAGAGAGAGAGAGAGAGAGAGAGAGAGAGCCTGGTGACTGGTGAGTCGGCAGCCGACGGGTGAATGGTGGTTGCGATGACTGCAGTAGTGCGGCGGTTGTGACTTCTGAGTCTATGAGAAGAGAAGAGAAAGGATAGGAGAGGAGTGAGTAGAGGTAAGACAAAAATGAGGCGTGTTTTGTTTTGTGTGTCCAGTGTTTCACAACTCAAACCCTATATATAATAATAATAATAATAATAATAATAATAATAATAATAATATAAAACGGGGATTTGGGGACAGATCAGATCGGATCGGATTCGGGGCGAGGATACATTTTTAACCGTCCTTGATCCTATCCCCAATTTTTTTTTTATAAAAAAATTCCCAAATCCGACCCAGTCTCCAAACAAATCTCCAAAATGTCGATCCATTCATATCAGAGAGCGGATTAGATTCAATCGGATCAGTGGAAATTGCCATCCCTACTAGTGGTTTTGAACAAGTCAAATTTTTATTCCAAAAAAAAGGGAGCATTTTCCCCCTACACATGATGATTCTCATGTCTCTGGCAGATTTAGAGGGAAGAGAATGCTTTCTTTCCTCTCTTTTTTTGGGTAATGAAGCGTGTCCATAAATCAGTCTAATCTCTCCTACTCTTCCGACCATTTCTCCGCGTTTGCTTCTGTTTCTTTCTCGGTCACCTATGGAAGCTCAGTGACTCTCAAGTCTCGGCTATAAAGTTGGACCACGATTTGATAATTTTGATTACGTTGGTAATCTGAATTTAACTTCCCACGTCGATGTCTTATTTGCTAAGGCTGTGTTTGGTTCAAGTATGCAGCAGATGTGTATCAATTTATCTGCAGATGACATTTGAACACTCTGGTGTTGGGCAGGTCCGGCCCTGAGATTTTCGTGGGTCTCGTGACCCCAGACGATAATGTAAATCACGACACTATGTTTGTTTAGGGAAAAAAAATTAAAGAACCAATATTTATTTCAAATGATAAATATCGTGTTTCATATTTTGTCTTTTTTTGTAATTCATGTCTTCACGTTAATAAAAAATAGTTTTCGGTCGTAATTGTCTATTCTTATTGCAAGAATTAGAAGATCAATTGAAATGGGTTATGCGAACATTTTATGAATACGCACGAAGTATTTTATTTATTTTTTACCTAATTACTACACCGGCAATTTTTTTTTATAAAGTCAACAAATGATAAGGATGTAGGGGAAAGGGGGGAGAAAAAGGAGGTAGAAACCGACTATGGTAAGAAAAAAGAAAAGGGAAAAGAAAGGCACATGGGAATTGAACCCTAACATTTAATTACTAAGAAATGCACTAACATTTCCACTATGCCAAATGCTTTTCTATTTCTTATAGTGCAACATTATATATTTATTACTTGTTATGAACATATATATACCTAATTGGGGCCCTAAAAATCGACTATTTTTGGTGAGTTCCAAACTCGAGCCTACTCATCCTAGGCCGGCCCTTGTGTTGGGGACCATCAGGCATCAAGTATAGAAGGCAGAAGGATGTTCTATTTTTTTATTATTACTAACTCACCTAATTCTTGCAAAAGACTTAAAAAATCCCAATTAGATGCAATTGTTTTTGTATTGTTGTTATTTATAGTAGTATTTTTTTTTTTTGGTTGTTTCTTTCATTTTGAATAGAACTTTGGGTGTTGCTCAAGTTGTAATCCTAACTTTACAACGTATGGGTTGATCTTACTGTCCGGATACTAACTCGTCATCAATGTAACAGATCCTTTATATTGAAATTAGTAGTACGGATATTTGAATATAGTAACACTTGGTAGCCACAGAGAGTGGTGATCTGATATCATGAGAGGTTTTATTCGATTTAAACATTTCGGTTGGAGTTCCAACCTAGTACTATTTAGTATATGCCTACTTTTGGTTTGTTTTTGATAGTTGTGGAAATAAATTTCAAAACATTGTAAAAAAAATTAAATTAAATTTCGAGAAGAAGAAGAATTATCTTAGCCCAAATCATACTTGGGCCCTTTCCAGGGAAAAAAAAGTGAAAAAAATTGTCCTTGGGCCGGACTTTGAAAAGGGAGTGATCCTGGTCGTCAATTGATAGTTGGGCCTACATTTGCTAGGATTAATCTACCGTCCACCCAATGGACAGACAATAAAGTGTATAGATTATGAATTCTTACGTGTAAGAATTCAAACAGTGAAAACTCTTTCATGTAAGAATTATGATTGTTTTGTGTTTTACCGTCCGTCCAGTGGGCGGATAATAGAAAGATCCTATTTGCTAACAGTTTTCCCTTCACCAGTTTTTTATTTTTTTCCACCAAAAACTGAAAGAGTTTATTTTCTTTTCTTTCTGCAAAAAAACTTAGTATTGTGGTGTTCCTACCATGGGCGACCTAGCTAGGTTCAAAAAGGGCGACCTAGCTAGGTTCAAAAAAGGCAGTAAAAAAATAAAATTTAGTTATAAATTAAATTTTCTTTAGCATTATTGGCGATGGGCGAGTTGTACGAAATTAAAATAAATGTTTCTATTGAAATTTGAATCAAATTGTTATAGCTTAACAAAACATAACAAGACTAACCCAATTATGAGAGCCCAATATATTTTACATATTTAAGAATTAAGGCCTTTGTTCACTTCCTTTTCTTTTCTTTTCTTTTTTCTCATTTTCAATTTTTTTTTTCAAAAAAATTTCTCTCCACTCATTGCCTCATTATTCTCATTTCTCTCTATCTCTTTCTAATCATTATCTCATTATTTTCATTTTTAAAAACTCAACCAAACACTATCTCAAAAAAATTTCTCAAAAATTTCTTTTCAAAATCTATCCAAAAACAGAGGATAGTGTTGCCTAGCATTTGATTCCATGTAGAAATACTAAAAAATTAAAGGGAATCAGACGGTTCCTTTTTCTTTTTTTTGCAAGCAATTTTTCATTGTAGATACTCTGAAATCACCCCAAGTTGTTACCATGAAATTTTATCTTAGTATCAAGTTATATTCTCTAATATGAAAAGACTCAAACTCAAAAGGGGTGCAGAAGAATTAATTACAAAAGTTCGTTCAACACAAATGAGGTGCCTCTAGACTATTTCGGAAAATCACGAAAGAAAGTTTCTCAACAACTTATACGCGTAAACGTAATAAAATATTAATTTGAATTAAAGTCATTGACTAATATTATTGGTAAACATTGAAAATCAATTCCCTATTTACTCCTAGTGGTTTTGAACAAGTCAAATTATTATTCCAAAAGAAGGGAGCATTTTTTTTTTCCCGGCACGTGACGATTCTCACATCTCTGGCAGATTTAGAGAGAAGAGAATGCTTATGTTTCTTTCCTTTGTTTCGGATAACGAAGAGTTTCTCGATAAATCGAACTAATCTCTCCTTCTCCTCCTCTAATCATTTTTACGCGTTTGCTTATGTTTCTTTCTCGGTCAACCATGGAATCCACTAGCTCAGTTACTCTCAAGTCTCAGCTATATAGTTGGACCACGTTTTGATAATTTTGATTATGTTGGTAATCTGAATTTAACTTCCCACATCGATGTCTTCTTTGCTAAGGCTGTGTTTGGTTCAAGTATGTTGCAGTTGGGTATCAATTTATCTGCAGGTGACATTTGAACAGTCTAGTGCTGTGGACCCTCAAGTATATATTAGTACTATATAGAAGGCAGAAGGGAACTTCTATTTTTTTTTTTTTTAATTCCTAACTCACCCAATTCTTGCAAAAGACTAATAAAAAATTCCCAATTAGATGCAATTATTTTTATTTATTAGTAGTATATTTTTTTGTTGTTTCTTTCATTTTCAGTAGAACATTGGTTGTTGCTCAAGTTGTAATCCTAACTTTTACAATGTATGGGCTAATCTTATTGTCCGGATACTAACTCCTCATCGATGTAACATAATTGGAGCAACAAATCACTTGGGTTTATGCGTGGGCGTTACCTCCAGGGCCTCAAAATTAGTCGAGGTGTGCGCAAATTGGCCTGGACATTTGGTTATAAAAAAAAAAAATAGTAATACTTAGGTGTTAGAGTTGATAGTTGATACCATAAGAGGTGTTAGAGTTTGAGTTAGAAAACCCAGTACATATTTTACAATAGCTGTGGAAATATTTTGCAAATCATAGTTTTATGTTTTATTTTAGATTACGGAGTACAAATTTTATCAAAAGCGGATAAACTATTCGAGTTAGCTATGAAATTGTGATTAAACTATCCGAAAATTAAGCTGGTTGTTTTTTATAACCAAAATTTAAAAAGCATATTTTGAAGTGAATTAAAATTTAAAATCTAATCCTAAAATGCACATCAAACCCTGCCTGTCTTAAATCATATTTTGGGTCAAGAAGCTTGGGAATTCCAAAATCTAGAGATGAGAAGTTGTTAACATTCAGTGTACAACTTTAAACATGCTCTTCTTTTTTTTTTTTCCATGTAAAAAAAATAACGTAATAAAAACTCGCATTCTTTCTTTCAAATGTAACTGTCTCCGAGCATAGGAGAAATGATTATTTGCTCCTGTAACACACGTGGCAAAGCACTGATTAACCTCTCCCGAGCATAGTGCTGTTGGAGACGCAATGAATGATTCGGTAATTCAGTTGAAGAATTAAAAAACATCAAATCAACAATAACCCACGAATTTTGGCTGCTCAAAACTTATCTAAAGTAAAATCAGAGTGGACCAAATAAAAGTATGATGTATTAACGCAATGCTGAAACCGACGTTAATTAACCTTTTGCTAACACTTGGCAGATAAGCTTTCAATAAGATATTGCAATTTTACTTACTAATTGCAAGTCATGAATTGATTAGTTTATTATAATTGGATGTGCGGGTCAGTTTGAACACATCTCGACTAATTCCGGGATCCTAGAGTTAATGATTGTTCATAATCTCCGATAGTTCCAAGAGTTCGCTCGTAAGGGGAATTGAACTCGAGACCTTAATTTTGAAGAAAAACCGCTTTGCCAGCCCCATGAGCTTTATGAACTGAATAGTTAATGGCAGAAGGGGTTGGAGGCCTCCTTTCTCCCCCCAGTTAACTTCCAAGCACATCAAACCTCTTAATTTAAAAGTCTATAAACATTGACTTAGTCTCCTTTATTCTCATCTGTTCAAGATTATATTTTTACCATTTGGTGAGAGACATGATTTCACATCTTTTGTAGAAACTCACCATCTCTTTCTGAAGAAAAATGGCATCACAATCTTCAATCCAATTCATAGATTCTGCACTCTTCTTCCCTACCCTTTCCCCTTTCCCTCTGTCCTACACGGACCCCGACCAAAAAATGCTAATCCGATCGCACCTTTTATCCCTCCTCCAAAATTTCCCTTCCTTTCGCCCTTCGATGGGTGCTTTCGTTCACAACGATGGCACAACCGCGAACCTCCTCAATGCCACCGGTGATCTCCAAATCTCCCGTTCGAACCCTCCAGTTCCACTCACCATTTGGCTACATGAGAATTACCCTCACATGGCTCCTATTGTATTTGTTTCATCGAATTCCACGTACCCAATTCGACGTGACCACCCGTTTGTTGATTGCTCCGGTGCAACCGCATCCCCTTACCTACAAAGTTGGTTCTATCCGAAATCGAACCTCTTTGACCTTGTTCACAACCTTGTCAAGCTGTTTTCTCACAACCATCCTTTTTCCAGGATTCCACTTTTTTCCACCTTATCTCACCCTTCTCTTGTTTCGAAAATGGAGGCAATGGACCGACTTTCGTGTACCCTTCACTACGACTTAATCGCATTTGGAGCCGAAAGTGATCAGGAAATAGAGTCGTTATCGGCCCTCCAAGGTGAAATGACCAGGAGAGTGGATATCACAAGAAACATGATCATAGGGCTCGAGCACGAGAAAACAAAGTTAAAGAGGAGAGTGGCGGAGCTGACGGAGGAGGGAGACGTGTTGATGAACTGGTTGAGAGTTCATGACAGGAAATGTGATGATGAGGGGGAAGATGGATTTGAAGCTGTGGATGAGAAGTCAGAAGCTATTCTTGATTGTTTGGCTAAAGACTTGGCTTTGGAGGATTTGATTTATGCATTGGACAAGGCAGTTGAGCAAGGGGTTGTGCCTTTTGGGATTTACCTTAGGCAAATCAGAGTATTGGCAAGAGAGCAGTTCTCCAATAGGGCTATGGTAGAGAAATTGAAGGGGTCCTGAAATGCTTGTTTGGCCAAAGATTGATCTCATGAATGGGGATAACCCTCAATGTATGTATTTGATTATTGGATAGGGATCAGTTTGCTTTGAATTACATGTACTATATATATATTGTAAAACAATGTAACGCGGTTGGCTTGGTGAATGAGACACTCTCTTATCAGCTACGATCGATACAAGAATCAGTGTTCGGAGTTCGGAAGTTCAGTTTTCTCCTCTGAATGTAGAAAAAAGAGGGAAACAGCAAGAAAGAGTCTTCTGTTTTGTAAATTGATAGTGTAAAAGCCAACTATTGTTTATTTTTTATGATTTGCAGAAATAACTAGTGCAGTTAACTTTAGTAAGCCAATGAGCACAGCCTGCCTCCTCAACAAGGTCCTGTGCTTTGAAAATATTGGTTTTAATTTGGTGACCGGCATTTTTCACCAAGAACAACGTAGGGAAATGGATAAAAAAATGTTGTGCTCAGCTTCTGATTTAGCTGGAAGCCTCTTTATCAATTCTGTTTTATAAAGTTTGTACCTTGTCAAACTTGGATAGACCTACAAATGAACCAAGTCAAATAAGATTATGTGTTATAGGATAATGGCAAAGGCCTGGATGTCCCCTCCAATCCATATAGAAACGGATTCTCTGAAACTTGTTTGGCTGATTAATTGGAAAGGCTCGAAAGACGCAAGGGAAGTCCAGACTTTTGTAATGGTATCGAAGCTCTTTCGGTGAATTGTTTTACAACAGTATCCTGGTGTAATACGGAAGCTAAATAGATGTGCTAATTTGTTTGCATTTAATTCTGTGAATTTCGACCCGTGATTTTATTATGTTGTGAAAAAAAGCTTTAGTTTTCAAACTTCAAAAGCATAATGGGCACAAGCCAAACACAGGTAAACGCAAGAGCATACGAAGTAGAGTGATTAGTGTTTTAACTTAATTTGAATATGTATCAAATTCGAAGGACTCAAATTTTCATCGCACTATAAATTAACAAATCGATGTCACACGAATTTTTCGGGTGCTCAATCCTGGTTTGGGTAAATTAAAAAAAAAACTGGTTTTTTTGGTTTTGTCCTTATTCAAAAAATATTATTTTTTGCATTTAGTTTTCGGTAGATTTTTTGGCTTCTCTCGACGAGTGGAATCTAAAAAGTATAAAATTATTAGCCAAACTTAAAGTTTTATAAATACAGACGAAGGTGACTGTTTACATATAAAATTAACCAATCCAATAATTCATTGACACGTGATCAAAAGTGCTAAACGTTGGCAATTACTTCTCAATGAAAATGCACTAGATTAAAAGGATAAAATTGAGTAAATACGATATCGTATTGTTTCTCAAATTAGAAAGGCAGTTATTGACAGTTACAAGCCATTGCTAAAATAAAGATTGGTTTCGAAGCCATAATATTAACTGTTAAACACATAAACTCCATGTGTAAATTTGTGAAACAAGACAATTGGCAGTTAGAACATGTGGAATACTTCTGGAAGTCAGTTATTTCCTTAACATGTTAACATTTGAGTTTGTTTAAACAAACGTGCAGATCTAAAGCTTATCAAGGAAGATATAGAAGAATTCAAATTCAGACGCGGGAAGAAGAAGAAATTGCCAACTCAAAGAGTAGAAGTTAGTGTTATTGATCGATCAAACAAACAACACACACGCACAAATAAACTGAAACAAAGAACACAAACAAATTTTCTCTCTACACTCACACACAAACAGCCATGACCCTCTCTTTTCTTCTTTTTCTTTTTTTTACACACTAGGCAGCACACTATATTATGTACACATGCAAGGCCCTTTTTAAATACAAAGATGACATGAACTAAATTCATTTGGAATTCCCGAGCATCTCAGCAACTAATTTCCTTGGAACTTGCATCACCCATTTACTCTAGTTCACTAGTTCCACCGAACCAACCCAAATCCAATGCAAAATTAATTCAAATAAATCTACTCCTTTTTCTTTTCCAAAGAGATCATTTAACTTGGGAAAAATCCCAACAAACACCCCCTTTTCCCAAGTGAAATGCACCCCCTCGCTCGGGCACCTCGCACCCCACGCCCGGGTGCCTATCCGAAAATATCCGAGACCAAATTTGGTGCGAAAGTAACCCTTCTTCTTGTACTCAATTTTTCTTCATCAACTTTTCCAAACATCATCACTTGAGCTACTTCTTTTTCTATCTTGCTCTCCACACATAGAGATTCATTTGCTTGTGCCTTTACACGCCACACTTTTGTAACCCGACGCCCATAATTTTTTCTTGCTCGATGCCCAAAATTTTTATACCTCAAGTCAACGCGACCATAGAGCTTATACAAATTTCCCACTAACTTTCCTTGCAACACCATTTTATCATTTTTAAACACCTCAAGAACTCCATCACTTGATGCAAAGCTACAACCATTGGAATGTAACATTCCCAAAGAAATCAAATTTTTCCTTAATCCCGGAACATGTCGGACTCCGGTCAATATCACAAATCTTCCATCGACCATCCGGAACCGTACCGTTCCAATGCCAACAACCTTATTCACCGTGTTGTTCGCCATCCTCACTTTACTTTATCACAATTCTCATACGAGTAAAAATAATTTCTATTTGAACACATATGAAATGAACAACTGGAATCTATAACCCAACCAAAATTATCCATACCTTCGGAAGTTACCATAAGCAAATCACCGTCATCTTTGACAAAATTCTCAACCATCACCGCTTCGGAATTTTCCTTCCCTTTCTCTTTCTCAATCTTTGCTTTGAGTTTTGGGCAAAACTTCATTATGTGTCCCTCTTCTTCACAAAAATAACATTTTCTATTGTCAACCCATCGCGACTCACCACCTCGGAATTCACTACCTCGCGAGTGTGAACGCCCCCTTGATTGTGAACGAGACCTCCAATTCGATCCACCTTGCCTCTCAATTTTCCTACCCCGGTCTTGACCACCATTGGATGCAACCACAACACGCTCCTCCGAAAAACTTACGCTCTCCTTCCTCCGCATCGACTCATGGGATAGGAGGTTGGCAATAACTTCATCAAGCTTGAGAGTGTCCTTCCCGTACATCAAGGTAGTCCGAAGATGCTCATACGATGGCGGCAATGAAACCAACAAAAGTATCGCTTTATCCTCCTCTTCAATCTTTGCACCAATTGCTTCCAACTCCGTTAGTAGCCGATTGAACTCATCCAAATACTCATTAAAGTTTCCTCCTTCGGACATGTTTAACCCATACAATTGTTTCTTCAACGACAACCGATTCGTTAAAGACTTCGACTTGTACCGACTCTCCAACTTTGCCCAAAGTTCTGCCGGATCCGTTTCATTTATGACTTCCCGAAGCGTGCTATTTCCGAGATACAATTGGATCATGCTATTTGCAAGCTCTTTCATCTCCTCCCATTTAGCATCCGTCACATCCTCCGGCTTTTCGGATTTTTTCTTAAGAGTCTTCGCCAAACCTTCTCTTGTCAACATGTTCTTCACCCTTTGTTGCCAAAGAGTAAAATCATTGTGGCCGTTGAAAAGCTCAATAGCAAACCCGGTGCTTTTTCCCGCCATACCGTAGCTTCCCGCCATACCGTAGCTCTGATACCACTTGTTATTGATCGATCAAACAAACCACACACACGCACAAATAAACTGAAACAAAGAACACAAACAAATTTTCTCTCTACACTCACACACAAACTGCCATGACCCTCTCTTTTCTTCTTTTTCTTTTTTTTACACACTAGGCAGCACACTATATTATGTACACATGCAAGACCCTTTTTAAATACAAAGATGGCATGAACTAAATTCATTTGAAATTCCCGAGCATCTCAGCAACTAATTTCCTTGGAACTTGCATCACCCATTTACTCTAGTTCACTAGTTCCACCGAACCAACCCAAATCCAATGCAAAACTAATTCATATAAATCTACTCCTTTTTCTTTTCCAAAGAGATCATTTAACTTGGGAAAAATCTCAACAGTTAGAGTTCGAAGCAAGCCAGATTCAAATTCATTGAGCGAGAAGTTCAAACTACAAGCAACATCTATAAATAGAAGAAATTGAAGAGTGAAAAGCCCCCAGACAAATTTTCAACAAACAGCTATAAAAAAACTGATGCTTGGTTTGTTCATTGACAAAGTAGTTTAGGATTTCGAACCCAGTTCGAAGCAGATTAGGAAGTAGGCTAGAATTTATCTCGGTTGTTCTTGTAACAATCACCTTTATCTCGATTGTTCTTGTAACAATCACTCATTCGAAGTTCTGTTACTTTGTATTTGAAGTTGGAGACGATTTCGAAGTAAGTTTATCTTTGATTCATAAATCGAAGTATCTTGTTTTTTTATTGTTTTTTAATTTCATAAGTTTGTTGGTTTGCATTTCTTCACTTATTAAGAAAAGTCCTCTTAATTGAGGTAATTGAACCAATAAAATACAATCGCCTGATTAGATTTAGTTTTTCCAAAGTTAATCTGAGGGAGGAGATTAAAACTCTTTCTGACACGCTCGCACACAATCATTTTTCATTGCAAATAAGTAAAATAACCAAACAGTGACATTCAAAAAATCAATTTTTTGGATTATTTTTCGTTTTTATTCACAAAATTTTAAGTTTGACTAATAATTTTATACTTTTTAGATTCCTTCCGTCGAGACAAGCCAAAAAATCATAAAAAAATGGACCTAAAACTAACAAATGTAATTTTTTTTAATAAAGACAAAATAAAAAAAACTAAAGAACTAATTTTTTTAATATACCCAAACCAGGAAGTTGGGTTAATACCGCAGAACTGAAATTGAGATATTTTAGGTCGAACTCATGTGATGTTAAGCTGGGCTATCAAGATTCGGATTTGGAAAGTCCAAGATTTAGACAAGGACTTTCTCGTCCAAACACAAAATAGTCCTGCTTCCAAAAGCCTCCCAGTTCCCAAAGTCAACTCAATTGCCATTAACACGGAACGTGTAACGTTCCCTGTCCACTCCGATTTTACGACTTTGCCACTACTATTGACAGAATTACGCCTGAGTCCTTCCCCTCCTACGCTTCCAAATCTAAAAAAATCTGTACCATTTGTTTCGTCAGTAGTTTCAGTCTATTTTTGATTCCACGGGAAATCAAATCTAGGAAATCTCACACACTCTCTCTCTCATCTCCGAAAAACTGATTCATCTTCCGTTTGTGCCCTGGCCTGATTCATCTTCTGCTGGTGCCCAGGCTAAAATCTTGGGATTTTCTTTGAGGCGGTTGACTGAAAAATCGGGGTTCATGATTCTTAACCTGCACTATAGGCCATGGCTTCTTTAGATCCCCTTCTTCTCCAAAACCCATGTCTTCAAAACCTATAAACTTCAATATTTTCTGCTTTCCTCCCTTCTATTTGATGAGAAAATTGCATATGCTCTTGTAACTGCTCTGCATTTGTAATATAACGGCTTCTACAGCTACCCAAAATGAAGATTTGGGATTGGATCGTGGTGCTTTCGATTTTCTTCTGCTTATTCACATCTGGGTCATTCTCAATTGACGATTTCCGCAGACCGTGAGTGGCTTCTTGATCCCTATGTAGACAACATGTGCATGCTTTAAATTTGTACTCAGAGTATCAGCTCATGCTTCATGTGGCTTTAGTGTAATCTAGAGTTGGTTGCTTTGAAATCTTTGACGTGGGTTACAATGTTTCTTGGCAATCTTGATGCTACATTGCGAGTGGAGTTTTGAGGGTTACATGCTATTAGGATATGTGAAACTGAAACGCGGTACTTGAATTTTTTTTTGTTGCTTCCCTGTTAGGTTTGTGGTTGCACTTTGTGTATTTAAGCAGTGATGGTTATTTGTGAGAAGTTGCATCATTTAGGATATGTTAACGGTGGAAGAGTATGAATGGGGTTATTGTGAACTTTGATGAGATATGATGCATTGTATTTGTCTATTAATGTGCCGAAACGGTTCAAAACTGATGAGATCTGTTTTAGCATCACAGTGTTTTTAACTTGCAGAACGTGTGTTGCAAGGTTGAGGTTGCAATAATGAAGTGTTTGTTTCGTTGTGGAATGTTAAACAATTGAAACTTGTGAATGCTGATTAAATGTGTAAAGTGGGCATAACTCACATGAATATGAATGTATCTGCCATATATAGGCTTGTTATTTGTTTTTTTGTCCTTATAACGTGGTTATATGTTCAAACTGTGTGGTCCTGTGGTAAATTATTTTCGTGTATTTAGAGAAGACAGAATTCTGGGCATTAACCACTGCTGTAGACATCTGATCACACCGCTTTGAATGTAACTTAGGCATGCTATATCTCTTTTTTAGTCTTTTTTTTTTTTTTAATACTTACTCTGTATAATACTTCATAACCTTCATTATTTTGTATCTTTGTTCTCCCTTCTCTTTCAAATTTTATACATGATACTACATAACTGTATTTTGACATAGGATTTGCCATGTTGTCCTGCCATTGTTAAATCATTTTGACATGCACCATCATCTAACCTTGAGATTTACAGCCTAGCAACCGTCCACTCCTTTCATTTTGTTGCCCTCCTGATTTTCTCTTACAGGTTTCCTATTGTAGAACCTGATCCTGGTCATACCAAACTTCGCATTTCAAGGGAAGGATTGGAGGCAATTGAGAGAATAGAAAACCCTATTGCTGCTGTTGCTGTAAGTTTGAGATAGATTTTCCTGAATATTTATTGTTACTGTCACTTAACCATGTCAATAGGATACCTGCCTTTTTGTGACTGGGCTTTAAGCGGATCAGAAAGATAACTAGCATTTGCTTATCAGAGTAACTTGCTTTTGTCATAGTTTTTGTCTGATAAACAAATAGGAAAATGAACTTCTTCTAGATATCCATTTCATATTAGCTTTTTATACAAATTCATTGTGGATATGTGATTCACCGGCAATTTCCCATCTCTACCACTATTTGTGTGCTTGTAGTTGTTCATGTTCTATGTGAAACATGTTTGCTACAACCACAAACACTTGTACCAATCATTGCACAAACGCTCTCACATAGAGTTTGTGGCTCCCTATAGATGTTTGATGTGTCCAATCCTTCTCTCATTTTCTTTTAATTCCAGTTTTTGGACTTTTTTAGGTGATTGGTCCTTATCGCTCTGGCAAATCATTTCTGCTCAATCAACTTCTCTCCCTTTCTTGTTATGAAGGTGCTAATGCTTTAGCTTGTGATGAAGTTATAGCGACTAGCATTTTTAGCAGTGGTTTTATTGCTTTTAATTTTGGAAAATTATATGAGCTTCAGAGTTTGATGTCTTTGCAGGGTTTGGTGTTGGTCACATGCGTGACACAAAAACAAAAGGTG
This sequence comes from Vaccinium macrocarpon, assembly GCA_022606695.1. Taxonomy (NCBI): domain Eukaryota; kingdom Viridiplantae; phylum Streptophyta; class Magnoliopsida; order Ericales; family Ericaceae; genus Vaccinium; species Vaccinium macrocarpon. The sequence continues at coordinate 38,215,443 of CM040178.1, read as the reverse complement.
GATGCAGTTAATCCTTTAGTGTGCTTGATCTAAATATTCATTCACTTACAGTCTTACAGATTTTACTTACAGGATTTATTTCTTTCAGGAATATGGGTATGGGGCACTCCAGTAGAATTGGATATTGATGGAGTAAAAACTTCTGTAATCTACCTTGACACTGAGGGCTTCGAAAGTATTGGGAAGTCGAACGTTTACGATGACCGGTGATCTCAAAGTCATTAGTTGGTCTTTAACTCTGCCGTAATGGCTGTAAAGATTGCTATTTTGTTGGTCCTCCTTTCTTATGAATTGCAATTTTTGCAGGATTTTCGCTCTGGCAACAGTATTGAGTTCTGTGCTTGTCTATAACCTGCCTGAGACGGTTTGTTACTCCACTTGTAACTAGCCCTCCTTTTTCTTCCTCGTGTTTTTATATTTTTAGCATGACATTGGCTCCCAAAACGTGGATTTAGCATAGTAAATAGAGTTTTCGTACAACACAACAACAACAATAACATAATCCATTTAGTCCCTAATAATTGGGGGTATGTGCAGGGGATGGATAGGAGACAGACCTAACCTTTGGCAATAAATGCACAAAGTGGCTGCTCCCAGAATACCACAAAACAAATGTATTTGAGATAGACCTAACCTTTGGCAATAAATGCACAAAGTGGCTGCTCACAGAATACCACTGAAACAGTGGTCCTCCACTCCTCCTATACCGTCGAGTTTGTGGCGGAGTCGTGCCCTCAAATCAAAGCCAAAAGGCATCAGAGAGGGTAGACTGAAGAATCATTTTGATTTATGTGCACATTATCATGCTTCTTTCATTCAGCATCCAGAGCGTTAGCGTTGCACAAAAGTTTTCGCACAAGAGAAAACAAATTAGGAAGCATACTACTGTTGAATTATGGGGATTGAACTTTAGAGTCAAGGGTAAGCTATGATGGAAAAGACACGAACTCTAGTGCTTAAATCTTAGTTCTTCTTGTACTAGAAGAGAGTTTAGAGCTTTGTTTTCCAAATTTCCTTTAGGATTTATGATAGGCGTTGATGGATTTGGGTTTTTCTGTGCATCCAGCATTGCTATTGGTTGTGCTTGTCGATTAGGTTTTGTATGAAAGAAATGAAATAAAATCTAACAGCGGTCATAGAAATTATGAAATGCTCCTAGAGTCCTACCCTTTCTAAAAGACAAGAACCTTTATTTTCACTGGAGGTTAAGGAGCTAGCTTTATTCATTTGTCACTAATTCCCAATTTACCTTTAAAATGGCTTTTTTTTAGTGAAATTTCCCAGTCATCATCTCTTTAAAAGTGATTAATTCGCGGTGAGGTAATTTAGACATTTTCATGCTAGTCCTAGCTAGTTGCGACACTTGATGAATCTAATCTAGAAACAAAATGGTTGGCTCTTAAACGGAAGAGGCAGTCACTAGACAATGTTGTTGATTCTTCTCAGTTCTCATGTTGCTTTGTGCATGGATGAGATGTTTGATTTGTGTTATGCAACTGCAATCCTGGATCTACCTATTGGTGCTTGGATGTCAGTCTGATTTGCTCTTGATCTTGTTTGTCCAGATCCGTGAAGCTGATATATCTCGATTGTCCTTTGCTGTTGAGCTTGCTGAAGAATTCTACGGAAGGTATGTAATTTTGAGATTATAGCTGGTCACATTATGTTGTTTGATTTATTGGCTCAATGCTTGATAGTATTGAAATCACATATGAGTATAGTTTTTGCTCCTAAGACTAACTCGTTCCATGGTTTTGTCTGCAATTGTTACGTGGGAACAGAGTGAAGGTAATTTTCAACCAACTCTATTGACTTTCGCCACTTGAAGATTTTGTTTTCTTGTGTATACTCTCTTCACTAAATTCTCAGACTTCCAACTGTAGTAATTGATAATTTGCAGGGGCAAGATATTGCCTTTGAACCTGCTAAGCTGTTGTGGCTTATCCAGCGAGATTTTCTACGTAAGTTCAAATATGCTTTCCTAGGAACTTGTTTTCATAGTTGATAGCAAAAAATAGCCCTGAGGCCTTTACTTACCATGTATTTTGGCCTCATAGCTATTGTACATTTGTTATCTGCCAAAAGCAACCTTTCTCGATTTTTAAAAAAAAAATGTACTACCTCTGTCCCAAAAAGTTTGGCCTACTTTCCTTTTTTGGTTGTCCCAAAATATAGGACCAATTTAAAATTTTCAACAAAGGAAAGTTGGTATATTCCATTTAACAATCAAAATAATGAGACCAAAAGGAAAATATTTGAAAATTTTAAAGTGCGTTTTAAAATTTTGAAAAATGTCTTTGATTACATTGGTGGCAAGATTTCCGCTTTATGAAAAACAATTTAAATTCAAAACTTGATTAACTCCTATTTTATTAGAGTCAACTAATGAAGGGCAAACTTGAAAAGTTCCAATTTTTGGGTAACAATGTATGTTGCACATAAAATTTGGAAATTTGTAAGTAGGCCAAACTTTTTGGGATGGAGGGAGTATCTTCTTCTTATGGTTTGAATTGTCCGGTTCCTGCCCCTTAACTTAAAACAGGATGCTATAGAAGAACTTTTTTGTGTGGTATAATAAGCAAGTTGGTTCTCTTTTTTTGCCACCTTTGCTCTAATTTCTTCCGATCCCACTGAAATCAAGATTTTTTCACATTTTTACAGAAGGGAAGTCCGTGAAAGAAATGGTAGATGAAGCTCTTAGGCGCATCCCTAATAGTGATGGTTAGTTCCTCTCATACTTATTTGATGTGTACAATATGAGTTCTCCTTCTACTTATGGCAATACACTAGAGCAAAGGTTAACTGTCGGTGCTCATTATGACTGCAGGGGACAAAAATATTGATCAGGTATTGGTCTCTCACCAATTAATCTATTTTGAGATGTCATCATGAACTTAATAAGTTAACCTTTTCTGGTTTGTGGATTATTTAATCAGGTTAACCAGATCAGAGACTCTTTGGCTGTCATGGGCGATGACAGTACAGCTTTTAGCTTACCACAAGTATGGGCTTGTTACTTTTGTTACAATCCTCTCCCTTTTCGTCATGTCTAAAGTGGTAGTTAGGTAGACAATGTTTGAGGGTTGGGGAAGAAAGAGTGTATGCTGTCTTGTACATGAGATCCAGTTAAGTAAATGGGTAACTACTTTGTTGTGGAATCTTAATAAATGCATTACATGTGTTGCATGTCTTTAACACTGCTTTTATACATTAAATCTTTGTAGCAATGTTTGAAAAGGATGAAATATTTGTGATCATTTGAACTTACCTAAGACTCTTAGTATCATGTGATTGTTTAGCCAATCGTGGGATGGTGGGTTATGATGATGTCTGTAGTGTTTTTCCATTTGCAAATGCATTCTGTTAATTGCTTGCCTCAGTATGATCTGATTCTTCGTTTTTTATGTGCAAACAGCCTCATCTCCAACGCACAAAGCTTTGTGACATGAAGGATGGTGAGCTCGACCCAGTATATGTCAAGAAGAGAGAGCAGTTGAAAGAACTTGTAGCTTCTGTTATCCGCCCAAAGATTGTGCAGGGTAAACCTTTGAACGGGAAGGAGTTCGTTTCTTTTCTGGAGCAGGTGGCTCTCTTGAATCCTTATTTATTTTGGCATTTTGCATATCAAACCATTTTTGTCATTCCGAGAATTTAACTTCTAAATTTCTAAGGTTGTTCATAATTTGAATCACTTTGAGTTAGGGCTGAGCATTGGGCTAGCCTCTATGTTTCTGGCTAGGGCCGGCCAACAGTATGTAGTTCATTAACACGAGAATCTGTGTTGGCATTGTAGATTCTAGAAGCCTTGAATAAAGGAGAGATTCCCTCCACTGGCTCTCTTGTAGAAGTTTTCAACAAGGGTATTCTGGAGCGTTGTATGAAGCTATACAGTGATCGGATGGCTACATTGAGCTTACCCCTCTCAGAGCTGTCTTTGCTAAACTCCCATGAAGGATTTAGGGAAGCAGCAATGAAACTTTTCAATGAACAACATTTTGGTCGGCAACATGCAAAGAAATCAGTTGACAAACTGGATGAAGAAATTGAAAAGGTGTGAATCTCGTCTAAAACCTAGTACTTGGTATCTTGTCCATACAGTATATAATCTTGTCCAATCATATTATTGAAAATACTTTGCAGGTTTATAAAAATTTTGTTATGGCAAATGAATACCAATCTTCAAAGTTGTGTGAGGCACTGTATACAAAATGCGAGGACAAAATGGATCAACTTCAAGTCCTTAGACTTCCTTCAATGGCAAAATTTAATGCAGGTTTCCTCCTATGCAACCGAAGTTTTGAGCAGGAGTGTGTTGGACCTTCTAAATCAAGTTATGAACATCGGATGATGAAGGTTGGTATACTTGCATTTTTTCTTTTTTTAGTTTTCACTACATGAGTTTTTTCTCACTTTTCGGCTCAATCAATTCCAATGCTTTTGTAATGAGATTATTGGAAGCCACTTGGGTATAGAACCAGTTTTTGAATTTCTTTTATCTGCACTTGAATGGCAACACCTCCCCCCTTTTTTTTCTCAGTTCACTTGAAGGTAGAAAAATGAAAAATATGAAACTGTCTCAAGACATGAAATGAATAAAACCATGAGGACTGTCTTCATTTTTTTCCTTTCTAAAAGCTATTTTTGTAAGTGTCACTTGTTTAGCATTATGAGAATTGCTAGGAATAAGCATGCTGGAACCTAGTTCATCTCTATATAGTGTCTTGTGCTCCTGCTTTAGTTTTTTTTCTTTGTTACTGTCTTAATCGTCTTGTGGTTTGCTCTGCAGATGTTGGGGAAGTCAAAATCTCTGTTTATTAAGGAATACAACCACAGGCTATTTAATTGGTTGGTGGCATTCTCCCTTGTAATGGTGGTCGTGGGTCGGTTCCTCATAAAGTTTATTCTGATTGAGATTGGAGCATGGATACTTTTCATCTTCTTAGAGACATACACGAGGATGTTTTGGTCGGCTGAGTCTCTTTATTATAACCCTGGTTGGCATTTCATTGTGGCAACTTGGGAAACCCTTGTTTACAGCCCTGTCCTTGATTTAGACAGGTACATCTTGATTATTTGCTTCTCGCTACTAAACTTTTGTGAACTAAGAATATATTATGCCTCAAGGCAACTTGGATGAATTTCTTAAACTTTATTTTAAATTGTTCTATGCATCAACTACAGAAGGGAGTTGTCCTCACGGATTTGCAGTTTTCGTATTGTTGTCCAGCCAAACTGCATTCAAGTATATTTAACCAAAAAAGCTTGTTTATTTCTTCATGAAAAAGTTTCTGCAGACAAATTTTTTGAGTTGGCATGAATTAAGCAGTGGTGCTTGATGAGTTGTGAACCCTTCTTGGTTATGATTCGTATTTTGTATTTTTAAGTACAAACTTTGAAAAAGCATTCTACTTCAAAAGATTTAACAACTACTTATTTGTTAGCCAGGGATTAGAAGGAAATGAAGTAAATGGTAAGAGAAAAACATGACAGTAATCATTGGACTAGATTGGTTACTTTTTCTCACAATTCCTCAGTATTTTCTTGTTGAGACAGGTGGGCTATTCCCATTTGTGCTATCATGATTATGCTGGTGCTTTATTGGCGGTGTTACGGAAGGAGGAACCATGGATCCCGTTATGTTTTACCATTGTACAACAATCACAAAGATCGGCGTAGATCAGAGTAGAGGAATAGTGACTCTGCTTTAAGCATTGGTTTCTTGTGATGTTTATTAGTTGACATCCTCCGGCGAGCTTTTCCATTTTAGGCGCAGAAGCATGCCATTGCCGGGTAATTGGATTTTTGGGTCTCAAATTTGAGGCGGCGAACTGTGAAGAAGCAGAAGGATAAGATGAGGATGGGAAAGATCTGCTGCTGTTTGTAACTTTAGCAATACCATGTTTTCTATCAGCATTATAATCATCTTCATTATCAACTTTTTCTGTAGTATTTATGTACTTGAAATTACATTAGTTGAATCATTATGTCAACAGGCATTTCGGGGGCTAGCTTGATTAAGCAGCTCAGCATTGGGTTTTGACAGGTTTGTTAGAGCAGGGTTGTTTTGATTGAACCAAATCCTGCGCAAACAGGGTTAGTTGTAACTATACAGTTCTCATATATTAATGAATGGGAAATTTTCCAAAGATTTTGCGTCATTTGTTATGGCTTTTGCACCATTAAGGTAACTTTACGTATCCATTTTATTAACACTGTAAAACTTGCTGAGCAAAAAGGCAAAAAAAAAAAAAAAAAAACTGTAATACTGGTGCTAAGTCTGTTCCCGTGGATGAGAGATGCTTCTGGTCATTGAGCTCCAGCTGCCTGGAGAGTAACCAAGTTCAATTACATTAAGCTAGGAATATCAGTTTTAACTTGTAATTATATATTCAGTAAACAAGGAATATGAAATGCTGGTTTTTTTTTTTTGAACTGAAATGCTGGTTCAGTTCTTGAAAGAACATATGAGAATTTCTCGCCGAAGTTGGCAAGCTTTCCTGGGGCATAGCATGCATGTTGTGCTGCCAATATCAGGCTCATCCAGATCTGAACCCTTCATGTTAGTCGCTTGTCGAGTAGGTGACCCTGGTAAAATTTGTGTCAGCCGCTTGTCGAGTAGGTGACATTTGTAAAATTAGAAGCGCTTGTCGAGTAGGTGACCTTTGTAAAATTTGAAGTTGATCGGATATTAATTCAGCTGGAATGATTTTTGTAAATGAAACGATAAGATTCTGTGATTTGATCCTATGGTTCCAAATATCTAAAGAAATTGAAATTTCTCGAGGATAAGATTCATGTGATTTGATCCTATGGTTCCAAATATCTAAAGAAATTGAAATTTCTCGAGGAATATTTATTCAACGAGATGAACAAACAAGGTGCGGCTCAAATCAAATGTTTGTGATTTAGGTGGACCGTGATATTAGTCACACAATATGTGTGCTTTGCTCGTGGCCCTTAAAAGAGTTAAAAAAAAATTATACAGAAAAATACTTTATTTTTCATTTTGAAATTACATGTCTTTCTGTAAATCATATTTGTGGGACAGAAAGAGTAAGTGAGTTTATCTTACTACACATATATTGGTAGTTGTTGGTAGTAGACGATTTGAGTTTGGATTGTTAGTTGTTGGTACTGGATTGATTTGAGTTTGGATTTGATTAATACAAGTTTCTTCAAATATATGACCGATAAAGGAAGAAAAAAGGTAATCACAATCCAAATTTTATTTTATTTTATAAAGGCACTACATAGGAGAAAAAAAACCTCCACGTAAATAAAAATTACAGTATGAAAAAGGGAGTGTGAATAAGTTCAAAAAAAGAAAAGAAAAAAAGAAGCAGCAGCTAAAGCTTGATCCGTACGCACGCCTCCAACTGAAAGCGTGTCTTCACAGTAATTTTCAGCCTTATTAACCGATTTGCGTTTTTAAAAAAAATTATTAAATAAAACGCGTGTTTTGAAATTTTATTTCCAATACGTGAAAACGATTTTTGGTTACACACTTTCACAGTGAGTTAAGATGGATTAACCGGAAAAATTAGGCTAAGCCTAATCTTGCCTAAAAGCATGTAGGGTTGGTCATTTCCTCTGACCTGTTCAAATCCGATCCGATCCCCGATCCGAACGGATAGGTAATATGAAGATTTATTTGGAGATTAGCTAGAATATAGAGATTTTTTTTGAAAAAATTTGGGGATCGGGTAGGGGGTGGAGATTAGGGATGACAATTCAAACCACCCCGCTCTGAACCTGCCTTACCCCGCCCCGCTAGGATGGGGTTTTTTTTGGGGTAACGGGTAGGGGCAGGGGGTGATTTTGGAAAACCCGCCAAGGGTAGGGTAGGGGCAGGGGTATGATCATCCCGCCCTAATATTACCCGCCCCGACATACATATATGTATAACTATATTTATATACTCTTATATGTATATATCAAATTATATTTTCTCACTTATATGCATCAAATTTTATTTTTATTCTTATAATTTTAGTTTTGCAACTAAAATACAACATTTGACAGTAGATTTTGGTTAAGATGTACAAGTTATTTTGTGAATTTTTATCATTTGTGTTCACTAATTGGATTTTAAAATATACTTTACTAATATGTGAAAAAAATAGGGGCGTGGCAGGGTACCCATAAATTACTCGGTCGGGTTAGGGAATTTTAGGGTTAGGGCCGAGATAATCAAAACCTGCCCCAACCCGCCCCGTTGTCATCTCTAGTGGAGATAGGCATGTCCCCGCCCCGAATCTGCTCCCCAATCCATCCCCGCCCCGTCCTCGAATCCCCAAATATAAGGGTCTATTCATGAGTTATGAAATTTTTGGGTCTCACTAAATTTTTTTCAAACACATGGAGTCACACTAAATTTTTTCCAAACATTTTATTATAATTGAACTTTGTAATACAATAAATGTGATGAAATAAAAAATGCATCATTATAATTTGAATACATCCCAACTAGGTTGACATTTACTCAACTATCAATCACATGCATTACTTAAAATAAACACAAAAAAATGCAAAAAAAAAAAAAAACAATAAATTTCCAATTTGAACCTTTGATTTTGTTGTTCCTATTGATGAAATCAATTGTGCAAACTTTCTTCTCGATCAAGTTTAGAAAGCTTTCAATCGTGACCCAATTTATGTTTTTTTAGTGATACTTTTCATCCGATTAAATACCTACTGATATGTGATCCATTTAATTGATTCTAAAACTGATGGATACCATAATATGCTATCTTGCTTGTGATTCCTTTACTTTTCAAATTAGAAATCTAGTTGATACTTAGTGCTACTTGAATTGGGATCCGGCGTGGGTGTTGTGCGGTAGGTGCCTTACGCTGTGTTATACGGCAAAACTACGCTATTTTGCTTATTTTTGTGCACAATTTCAAAGCTTTCAAGGGTCATGTTTGAAGGAAGAAAAAACTACTACAAAGTGTCTAGACCATAAACACGAAGTACTTAAACCTAAAGTGCCTAAACATACTATACCCTACTCCAATGAGCCTAAAATTCCTTAAAATTGAATCTCAAAATTAACTTTCTAAATAGGGCCCTTGGATGTACCAAGAAAATGAGCAAAATGATGTAGTTTTGCCGCACAACATGGTGCACAATACGTAACGCGCAACGCCTCCCCCAAATTCATTGAATTGAAGCTGGCAAACACTTACACTTACTCATGGATACCGTGTCGTACCGTGCCAACGATAAACATACTGTGCCCATTCTGGGCCGGCCCATTTGACCCTTCTACTTGTAACTTGATTTTAACATTTAATTTGTAACTGAGATTCAAGATTTTTCGTAATCTTTTTTTTTTTATTTTAAAAAAATTATTGGGTCCCTGAATCCCCGTGGGGATCCCCCTTCTCAATTTGAAGTGGGGATGAAGGATGAAAAAAAGTCCCGTTGGAAATCAGGTAGGGATGGATATCAAGAAGGGGTTTGGGGATTGGGGATTGGGAGTGGAGATAGTATTCTTCGACCCCGATCTGTCCCCACGCCCATCCCTAAAAGCGTGTTTGCTAATAGTAGCCCCAACCCCGATCTGTCCCCACGCCGATCCCCAAAAGTAAGGGTCATCATCGGGGCGGGCTGGGCTATGTGGGCTTTTTCTTTTTAGTGGGCGGGGCGGGGCGGGTTATCTCTCAAAAGTTGAAGCCCAGGCCCGCCCATGGGCTTATCTTAGTTGGGCGGGCGGGCCAGTCATTGGGCGGGTTGGGCTAGGCTATTTGGGCGGACCAAATGCTTTTTTTTTCTTTTTTTTTGTTGTTACAGCTGAACCTTTTGGAGCCATTTTTTTTAATTACAACTGAAGCTTATCTAGCATACCATATGCTGTAATAATAATACACCATGAGCAGTTGTTAGTTACTCATGCAACAAATAAATGGTCAATATGTTCAGACCTTCTCAAAATTTTAATGTATATGTTTAGTTTTTTTATTAGAATTTTACTGTAAGATATATACACATAGCTACACACATATGTCCAGTATTATTTTTTTGGTACATTTATATTATATCTTTTTTTAGTACATTATAAATTATATCTTATGTACATTAACTGTGTAATAATGCATTACAAGTGTACTGGGCTACGGGCGGGCTAGTATCTCGGGCCGGCAGACAGGGCTATCGGGCGGGTTCTTGTTAAAATTTTTAGGCCCAAGCCCGGCCCTTGGAAAAGTCGGGCTAGGCTAGTCCACCCACTTGGCGGGCTCGGGCTTAAGTTCGGGTAAAGCCCGACAGGCCTTGCGGGCTTCGGGCTGGGCCCCGGGCCAAATGATGAGGCTTACCTAAAATTGTGTTTGCTAGTAGCAGCCCCGAATAAGGCGTGTTCTGCAACCCCGACTTCAGCTACTCCACCAGTCAGACTTTTAACTTACAGACTTTCCTCTTTTCCGCTTCTTCTTCCTCGCAACTCAAACTCCAACCACGCTCTCTCTCTTCCCAAGCCCAGATCCTACCGTCTCCCTCCCTCCCTCCCTCTCTCTCTCTCTCTCTCTCTCTCTCTCTCTCTCTATACAAACAAAACCCAAAAAAAAAACTTCAATTTGATTTGTTCAATAAGTAATTGGATCAGAGTGCTAGAAGGAACAAAAATCTTCCATTTGATTTGTTCAATAAGTAATTGGATCAGAGTACTAGAAGGAACAAAAATCTTCCATTTGATTTGCTGTGATGACCCGACATGCATCGCCGCCGGAGGAATTGGGTGTGTTTCTATTGTGATTGAAGTTTGCCTTTGCCTTTGTCTGGGAGTTCTGTGATGGATAGAATCAGAGTACCAGAAAACGTTTACAGTAAACGTGAAAGTGTGTTTACAATAAACGCCTTTAGAAAACGTGTTTCGTAAACACGTTTTTAGTATTTGTTTTTATCATGGCATTTGATCGTAGTGGCTACTTTTCCCGTTGATATTGAAGACTATTTGAGCACATCCGATTTGAGTCAAGTGAAGAAGCCCCATATTCTCTCGCTCCCCCCTGATAATCCCATCTCCTCTCAAGAAGAGCCAACACATGCTTTTGGAATTCAGGTATGCAAAACCCATTTCGAAAATTGCAAAACCCACTTCGGAAATTGCACATGGAGCCGATTCAGATTTTCTCCAGTTTTGAGAATGGTTAGGAAGTTATTCGGGGAATATGTGCAGTAACATTAGGCCCTAAAATTGATACATTACAAGAAGAGAATGTTTGGTCTCTATCCACTGGGAAGCCAAAGGGAACTGAAGCTGCTGGAGCAATGGACCTTTTTGCAAGTGGGTTTTTCGTAATGGAGCTGTTTTTGAGGAATGCTGATGTTATCAATGGCCAGAGAACTGGCAGTAGATGTGTAAAACCAATGTGCAGAACAAGGGACCAACTGTCCCCAGCAATGCAAGTGATCTCTCCTGTAAAAGAACCCCACAACTCTTTTAACTTATGTATGGTACTAACTGTTTCCTGGATTTAAATTTTGTTTCCTTCTCTTTATCTTTTTTTGCACCTTGGTTGATGATAATGTGAGAACCTACTCAATGTATTCAAAGACTTTATTCCCATTTTCCCACTAACAAATATATATAATTCTTCACCCTTTTTGTTTCTGTTAGTCAATTTGGGCTTGTTGCATATGGATTAACTTATGACAGCTTCACTTTTTGACTATAAGTATGCTACCTTTTTGGTTTATTCATGTAATCTATGCTGTTTCTGTTACTGTCTGTAATCTTCGTTAATGGCATTAGATTTCATGGAGGACCTAAAACCAAAAATGGATTACATTAACCAAGCTTGAGTAGCTTATGTGAGTGATGTGGGATAAAGTCTAACTCATGGTGGTGATGAGGCCGTAGATGATTCATGTTATCAATTGAGATTGCCAAATTTCCAAAAAGAGGGCATTCTATGCCCCCTTGATTTGGCCAGTTTGAGGATTTCTTCTCCTTCGGCCTATAGAGTTAGTGTCTACCAGCCGAATCATTAGTCTTTTAACTTCTCCATAGTATCCGTCGTTTCAAATCCTTTTAGCAAATATTTTTTTTCCACATTGATAGATGATAATCTAAGATCTTACTCAGTAAGTTCATAGGTTTTATACCTGTTTTCATATTAGGTGCTGCACTGGCAGAAATATGTATCATCTGTCTTCAGCCTTTTAGTATCTATATTGGCTCTTATTTCGTTCCAAAAACATTTCCTAATGTGGACATATTAATTAACTTTCCCTACATAACAAGCCTAAGAAAATCAGTTTTCCTCGTTGGTTCTCTTAGTTGTCCCTACTCTTATTATACAGTGTAATTAATGAGTTGATGGGTTGTAATTTGTTAATTATTAATGCATTCCCACTCGAAGCAGATTTTGTTGTGGCATATATGGGTTGTAATTTGTTAATTATTAATGCTTTCCCACTCGAAGCGGATTTTGTTGTGGCATGTATTAAATGCTTATGACTAAAGCCCATCAATCCAGCAAAGCTATTTTGTGTGATAGAATTTGGTTCCTCAAATCCACATTTCAAAAGTTTCAAGGTTTTTACAGGTTCTCGTGTTAAGGATTTCACTCGCTGCCTCGTTTCATTAGAATTCAATTTGATTGAATTTTCTCTTTGTATTGCTTTAATAGGTTGTTTAGGTTCAAAACCTTCCTTTTGAAAATGAGTCTGAGTTCCAACTTTCAAACATCAAGGCAAGAGGTGAGATGATTAAGTGCCTGCAAACTTTGTTCTGTTTTAACTTCTTGTGTGTGATTTCTTGCATGAGCTTTAAGAGTTGATTGTTCCCCCCTTTTTTTCTTCCCACTTTTGTGATTTGTAGGAGTTGTTTCTTTTCTTTTGCCCATTTGATAGATTGTGAATCGAGGGTTTTTTTTTTTTTTTTGCTTGTCGAATAACCTTGTAGCGTAGGACATTGGATCTGAACATTCAGTGTTTCTTGTTGTTTTCTAAACATAATCCTTCTACTCGTCTTCTAGACAAGGGTTTTGATTCCCTAACCCCCTCATGTACCATAAGAAAAAAAAGGTAATAAAAACAACAGAAGTCTTCGAAGAGCATGAGAAATCTGTAAGAGAACTATCAAGTTACAGGGGTTCTATTGTTATGATGTATTGAAGATATAGCATTGTTATGATATATCCATGCACGTACTTGGCTTTGGCCTTGGTCCCTCATTTCATTGGTTCATTAAGTGCAAGCGTGCGATGACTTAACTATTCCTCATTCCCTCAAGTCCTCCCTCATTCTTTTTGTATCTATCCTTCCTTTCGCGTTCGCTTTTTTTTGTTATCAGATGTAGAGTACGAAAGCTATATACATTACATACATGACATATACAGGGGCCTATAATAGTAGTATTTATTTGCAACTGTTGAAGCTTTCTGAGTTTTTAGCTTTCATATGAATTACAACAGTACTTGTTACTTCACAGCATTGATTCCAAGTGGTAGTTGTGGCCTTGTTTCCTGAATCTGAGGCAGATTAAAGGTCTTCCTATCTTGTAAACATTGATGAAATTTGAAATTTCGGTGCTTTCCCTAGTGTTCTAAACAAAACGCTTGACTTGATTTCTCAACTAGAATTTCAATCACCTAAACACCTTTGTACAAAGAAGGCAAAATGGAAGTGATTCAAGACTTTAGAGCATGTTATACTACTTATATGAGAATTATCAAGTCATATACAAGGTTTTCTGCACTAAGATAGGATAGACAAAGATTGGTTTCTATACGGAACATCCAATTTAGAATAAAAATGTTGTTGGTGTTTTTACTTATAGGAGAGCTTGTACTTTATACATGAGTACAAGCATTTCATGCACTTGAGTTTTGGCACGATCAAAAATAGTTTTGGCATTAGCACTACCCATCTTTTATTAGTTATGTTTGCTACTATAGTGTAATTTATTTATTATCTATGTTCGAGGCATATGTAGGCTCAGCAGTAATCTTTTGACTGCAACTATTGGAGCTTTCTGAGTTTACTGCTTACATGTGGATTTCAACACTAATTATTATTCCAATTATAATCATATATTAATTCAAGATGGTAGTTTTGGCCGTTAATTGTTAAATCTCTAGTGCGGATTACATGGATTAGCATCATCATAGCATGCAAGCTTATATGGAATGGATACATCAGTTCAGAGCAAATCGATAAGAGTAGTTTCATAATTACTTATATTCATAAAATCAGCCATAGCCTAAGTAGCATTGGGCGGGGATAACCCTCTGGCCTAGAGTATGGTTCGTAACTAGATATAAAGCTCCAGGTTCCTTAGGTTGGCCCCACTCTTAGGAGGTATAAAAAAGCACAGCCGATTTTTCCATATAGACAGCCATATAAATAAACGTTAAAGAAAGTGAAGATGGGCAAAAAGTAATATGAAACCAGTCTAGACTTGGTGAAAGGTGGTAATATGAGTTGTTGAGCTATCTTTAAACTATTCGGGATGTCTCTTGCTAAACAATAAATTTCCATCTCTAGAAAATCCATATAATGTTGGAATGCTTTTTGTGACTGGGTCTTTCTCATAAAAAATGAATTAGGTAAGGCACTCATAAAAAAACTTTTTGACAAAATCAGCTTTAATGTCTAGGCTAAAGAAAAAATATTCTGGCAAGCCACCATTTTGGCACATGTTAAAGAGATACTTTGTCACAGACTGTAATCAGTACCGCTTTAATTACCTGAAACCTGATGGTGTATGTATCAAGATCTGTCCTTTATTGGTCATAACATCAACAGCCTACCAAGCAACTTTTCGAGTGCACAAGTCTTTTCTTGAGAAGCATTATAGTATCGCTGAATCTTTAAATTCTATGTTGAATGTTCTGTTAGTACAATTTAGTATGGTTTCATATCGTGTGCAATATTATTGGACCATTCCATTGCTAATACATTGTTGAAGAGAATTATTTATGTTTTTTGTAGGAAAGTTTTAGGGATATTCTTTATGTTCACTATAGGGAAAGTTAGTCAGTTTTTTGTTCCATATTTTATGTTGGAGGCAGTAAATGAGACATCATTCCGTTATTCTGATAACATAAGACACCATTTGTGTTCCATCATGTACTATGAGGAATCATTCCGTTATTCTGATAACATAAGACACCATTTGCGTTCTATCATGTACTATGAGGTTTATTTATAACTAGGACAGTCAAACTTACGTAACACATATGAATTGAATCACAATGGCTGTTCGTTTAGAGGTTTTAGTTTAGTTTTTGAATCATTACTTCCCTTTTCAATTGTTATTCTCATTTCTCTATTTTTCTCTCCACTCATTACCCCAATCTCCAATCATTACCATATTTCTCTCTCCACAACAAAACTACCAAAACAAACACAACCAATATAACTAATAAATCTTATTCCTTGAGATGCATCGGCATGCATGGGTGTCTAGTCTACGATGGTAGACAGAATAAAGGCCAAGTATAGTGTGACATAGCATAGATTTAACCAAGGAGCAAAAGTTTTGATGACATGCATTGGTTGGGTGACATTCGTAAAGGTTAGGGCCTTAATACATATGAAAATATCTTCTCCATCCTCTCCTTCTATTTTCGGTTTCTTCTTTCTTCTCAAAATATAGAAGTATCTCACTCCTACTTAACACCAATAATGAGAATGTGCATGGTGGTATAATATCATTAATGATGTTAGAGCTTGTTTATTATCTTGGAAAAATGTACATGTAAATGATAGTAATAGGATGTTGTGTATAGAGTGGGATCTTTGTAGGAGTCGTCTGATTTAGGAGGCTTTGGTAGCATTGATTGTTTTTCATTTGGAAGTTTGACCCTTGTTTGTTTTGGCTCTCGAGGATATTTCCTTGGCCTTGTTTTGATGTGGTTCTTTGCAATAAAGAATTGTCTTACCAAAGAAATATGCTATGTGAAGGATCACTTAAATACCATAAAGCGTTAAATTTACACACGCTGTAACCTTTACATTTGAAGCCTCTTTGTGCTTACCTACTAATAAGGGCTTAAATGCATACTTTGGACCCGTGCCTTATTTGACTCTTGCAGCATTTAAACCGCAACAAAGTTCGCCACAAGAACTTCTCTATTTGAGTCTTCCCTATCAACATGAACTTCGCTGTGGTTTAGATAGGGAAGCCTAAAAGAGAAAAAGAACACTTTTTTAGCCTTAACTGCTTTCAAAAAAAGTAATTTTGGGTATGTGAGAGTTAATATGTACCACAGAAGTGCTATTCTCTGCGATGTGTAAAAATAATTGCTATTCATAGCCACGCTACTAGATTTTTCTTAAATTACTTGCTCCTATAATCAATTGCCATTTATATCTTTGATTTAACTTTCTAAATCTGTTTTTGACGAATTGGATATTTGTCAGCCTTTGGTCAAGCATTAAATGAAGACCATGGCGCTTTCTTTCCTGCCACCGTAAAATATGAACATGTTGATTTGCCTACAGCTAGTGAGAGCTGAGAACCACGTAACCAACCTAAATTCTCTCTAACAACCTAAGTTAGGGAGGTCTTTTACGAATATATTGTATGAACCTTTTCTTCTTCTCTCTTTTTCTTTTTCTTTTGTTTCAAGGGAGATCTCATTTTTTAATTTGTTGATCACCAAAATAATCACCATGGAGATTTTGTTCTGCAGATTGTTCATGAAGTTGTAAAAGTTGAGTCTGAAGAGTTAGAGAAGATTACAAGCTCTCAAGAACCTTGTGAGCCCCATCGCTTGGGTGGAATTCCAAGGTTGGATGAATTTTCAATGTAAACTACCTATCTTCTGTTGTTTCTCATTAATCAATATCAGTAAGCTTAAAATCGAGTTAGTTCTAGCGAAAGTGTCGCACTTTTATTCTGCTGCTTGTTTTTGAGTATCTTTGTCTTTTTAAGGACTCCCAACATACGAAAAATTTGGATTTATGAAAAGACTTCATGGCTCCACATGTTGTTAAAGTATCCAACTCAAAACCAATTTGAATGAGTCAAGAGGCTGCCCAGTCTTATATATTAGTTTTGGAGATGGTAATTAACTAATGTGGGACAAACTCTAACAATGTCGTGAGATAACCTTCTAATCATTGCACTTTTATCTCCTTGCTCATGTTTATGTACATGTTGACATAGTTGATTTCTAGCAGTTGTTTTTTTCTCCAAAAGGCTCTAGTAATTAAACATTAGATTAAGTTAGGCTAACATTGATGATAGAGAAAAAGTTAGGCTATTTGTATTTGATCCGGAAGGTTATTAATCTGTGATGTTGATATCTGCGACGATATTATCTAGTGGCTTTGTTTGGTATTGGAGGACTTGTCTGTTAGATAATGTAGCTGGCTTACCTTACCTTCATTTGTAGTTATTGGATGAGCCTATTTGCAAAGAACTCTTCGGATGTTGTTTTGATTAGTGGATGAGAATGGAATACTTTTCTGTTTCGTATTGGTGTGGATGCCATTAGTGAGATGTTCTAGACCATGCATGAAGGAAGCATGTTAATGACTAATGAGCACAAAAATTGATTTGGGTCCCTCCCTGATTCCTTTCGGCTTTGATTTGGGGGCATGGTTCTGCAGGAAAACGTCTCTGTAGCTCCTCGGTTCTTGGAGGTTTTGGGGGCCATTGTTTTAGTGGTATTTTGAGAGCAGCCACTTTGTGCATATTGCCAAAGGTTAGGTCTGTCTCCGATCGTCCCCCGCCCATGCCCCCAGTGATTGGGGATTAGATGGGTTCTATTATTGTTGTTGTATTGGCGTGGATGCCATTAAGATGTGGACTTCTAGGCTTCCTTATATGTGTCCAGATTCATTGAAGATAAAATCACCTCCCCACTTCATTTGCTAAAATCACCCACTTGATTTTAGCAAATGTCCATTTTAGCAAATGGAAAACCAAGCTTTAGGCTTGAATTCAGGCTTTGTCTTTCTTCCCTTATCGTCCAGCATCAAGTGATCAAGATGGAAGTTTTCCTTTTCTGATTTGGCAGAGTTAACTTTGCCTTTGTGATACTTTAAAATGGCTTCACAGTCTTGTTTGAGTTTAACTCATTTCTCATCCTGCACAAATGAGGTGAATGAGTCACATTGTATATTTAATCATATAATTCCCGCCTTGTTTGCTTATGGTTTTCATAGGCTACTAACACATATTATTAAGGCTTCGTAGTCGTGCAATATTCTGTTAATGTTTCTCTTAGTAGAGAGCATGCCAAGTTGTTTGCTAAAGTTTGTTGCAATCAATTTTTGGGCATTAGAAATCATAAATTAGCTTGGTGTATCTTATCTCAAACAATAACTCTCTCGTACTTCTTTGGAATTTCTCTCCCGTTCTCCATTTGTGTTTTGATTCTGTAGGTAATAATACACTCATACACTCATTCTATGCAATCTCAGGAACCTTGGTGAGAGTTCCAACAGTGCTGGCCTAGCAGCCAATGACTCCCCTTTCGATGCAAGAGGAGAGGATGAATCGCGAATGACATCTGCTCTACGAATGAGGGCAGTTAATACTCCGCTGCCACGCCGCAGCCGTCCAGAGCGTCTAGAGACTCCAGACAACCATCGCAGACCTAAGAAACGAAACACCGGAACAAGTACTCTTTACAAAAATCTGAAGAAGGACGATTACTACTGGTTCTAGCTGTCATACACTGCACCACAGGTTTGGCTTCCTCTTTCCCATTAACCCGTTTCTGAAAATTGTTAAACCTTAGGTTTCGCTACTTTTGGGATTATGTGGCTGTCTTTGTCTTATATAGGTTGATTCAGATGCAATGATTGCTGGGGGTGGTGCAGGAAAGAATTAATAAAATACATCAAACAGTGGGCTAGCTTGAGAATTAAATTCTTGCTGAAGTTCTTAAGAGACCAGTCTTGTGTTTGTAGTGACATTTCGACTTCATTGAAAGTCTGAGATCCTCTCATTGGTAGTTGTATCCAAAATTGTTTGCTAACTTCCTTTTTTATGGAGTTCCTTAATTGAACCTACATATTTATGTTATGTTTCCCATGTTGGCTGTGGGTTCTTGGTTTATCCCCCGACCAGAAACTTATACATTGGCAGTTTCTGGAACTTCTACAGTAATACTTCATTTTGATGTTTCCACAGATTGGCTGATGTATTTATGTCTGACTGTCGAGTTGGATGCTTGTGATTGGTTTTGTGTGAGCCAAATCATGCCATGTTGGTGTTGAAAATCTTCCAGTGGACCATGGCTGTCTACTGTTTCAGGCTTCCACAGTGAAGAACTAAGGCTTTGATTTCATTTGATTCCCGTAGCACACAATTTACGTGTGCAATAGAAGGAGACATTCAAGGTGTTAGAAACAATTGATGAGATGAAGCCCAAACACAAGCCACTCAAATAGAACTAAACCATTCTATGTTGTTTGGTGAAGGCACCAAGAAGTCCTTTTGCCAAAGGTCCATTTGAAAAAAGCTGCTGGTCAGGGTTGGCTTCTGAATTGCCTAACTGATTGACATCTAGCCAATCCTCTTATAGTGAATCTGTTCTATTCCACACTTTATTATCCTTAATATTTTTGGCCCTGTTCTACTAAGTGGATTGTTGGTTTTTTCGGCCTTTTAGAGATAGATCATTCTCCTTACATACATTAACTAAAAAAGTTTCAAAAGCTAAAAAGCCAAATGTATTTGTGGAGGCATAAATAGACAGCGTAAAATTAAAATCATGTTTTTCGTTTTATTTTTTTTCACAGTTGTAGTTGTATTTTGTTACCGAAAATCATCGGTCAAGTTTTCTAAATGAATAGGGTTTAAAGCGCATTGGGCCTAGTCAGGTTTTAGAATCTTAAGGTTCTTTTGTTAAATTTTTAGCAAACTCAAGTTTAATTTTGAGCTGAATGAAAATTTGATGAGTCGAACTCAAGCCGAGTTGGCCTAGACTTGAGTAGAGCTCAATCTTGTTCACAAGTTTTAACAAGTCAAAAAGATATACTTATATGTAGGTCTACAACTGTAAATAAACTTTTTAATATATACAAATGAGTTCATACATATTAAAAACTACTCCCTCCGTCCCTTTTTAAATGTGTTACTTGGGATTCTGTGCAATTTTCAACGGCTTATAACTTTTAATTTATAATAGCTTTTATGATTTTGAAAATTTTGTATAATAGAAATAATTAAGATCTATCAAACAAGATCCATAATGCATATGTTTTGAGGTTCACATTAAAAGTTATAAGCCGTTGAAAATGACACAGAATCCCAAGTAACACATTTAAAAAGGGACGGAGGGAGTATAAAATTACATATTTAAGTTCATAGTACATACTCTGTATTAAGTTGAAACATCTACGAGTTATAAAATTTTCATTAAGTATATATATATAGACACACATTTTGCACACACATTTTGACACTCCATCTCAGCCATTGAGATGAAGGGCTCAGATTAAAAATTAAAAATACTCTCTCCTTCTCACGTGCTCTCTCTCTCTCTCTCACACACACACACACCAACACACCCTTGTTTCTTCTATGCCCACCATAAACCCTTCCAGAACCACCCCACTGTACGTGGACCACAACGACCTCTTCTCCAACTACCAAACAACACCAGTTCGACAAGACTTATGAGTCCCCTTCTTGCATTTGAAAATCTGAAGAGGAAGAGGCAATGTCGCCGAGATATCTGCCGGAGATTGGGACTCCATCGCCGGAGAAGATTTTGAACAGTCAGGACTGGGTGAGGTCATTGGCCTCGTTTGTTGTGGTTTTCTCAAATTCACTTGATATTCCCGGCATGGAATCACTCCATTAGAATTGAATCAGATTAAAATTTCAGAAAAAAAAAATAGCAAAGAGAATTTATTATTTTGATCGGCAATTAACAAAGAGAATTTACAGTGTTTAGGAGCAGGAATAAGCAAAATGGGGGAAAATAAGTTTAGAGAACTGATAATTATGTTATCCGGTGGAGGAGGTAGGCACTCAGTGGAGTTCAGTCTTTTTTCTGGTCAAAAGATGGCGGTGATCAAAGATTTGGAAAAAACCAGCCATACAAAACCCATTTGGTTCTCTATGTGCTTCTCCAGATTCTGGTGGGGCGGTGGGTGTGTGTGTGAGAAGTAGAGAGTATTTTTAATTTTTAATCTAAGCCCTCCATCTCAATGGCTGAGATGGAGTGTCAAAATGTGTGTGCAAAATGTATGTCCACAGATCCGCCCCCTATATATATATAAAAGACCCCTTTCTAATAAGGGCTCCTTATATAAAAATTTCATGCGGACTTACCCCTTTTTCAACTTTTCAAACTAAATTTTGATGATCCGAATTGCTCAATGTTTTTAAAATGTGTTTTCAAGGGCCTACGCGAGGAATCTCAAAAAAAAAACGTGGAAGGGCTTGATCTGAGTAGTTTTTGATAAAAACTAACATTTTAAAAACATTGAACGGTTTAGATCATCGAAATTTAGTTTGAAAAATCGAAAAAGGGGTAGGTCCGCACAAAATTTTTAAATGAGGGACCCTTATTGGAACTTTCTTATTGGGAGTGATTCCATTAACACAACATTTGACATTTTTTTTGTGTGAATCCCAAACGAATAATCGGAGCCATTCAATTTATTTAAAATATGTTTTTAAGATTGTTAATAAAAAATCTACTCATTTGAATATCGGTAAGGGCTTGATCAGTTCATTAGATGATTCCTGAAAAAGATTTTAAATGATAAATTTGAATGAACCGATCAAATCTTTACCGATATCCAAAAGAGTTGATTTTTTTATAGGTTATCTTAAAAACATATTTTAAACAACTTGAACGGCTCCGATTGTAAGTGTGAGGCTCCGATTATCGTTGTGTTATTTATTGTGTCCATGTAACTGCTATGTAAGTTAAAACATGTATAAGTGATTTCGTCATGCAATTTTCATTACACACACATATACTATAAGTTTGAGGCTAAATTAAAAGGCAAGCCTAAATTTAGGGCTTAGGTTTGATTTTTTTAATAGATTAATCTCGCTAGAATGAGCCTTTATCTAATTAAAGCCTCAATTAATTAGCGACGGCTCAGTTCATTTACAACAATAAAAATCAATATCCATGCATTTATGAGATTTCTTTCGGAAGGCACATTTATGAGAAGAAATGAGATGAAGAAGGTGGGTCTATAAAAACCCAAAACTGGACACATTAAAGACAGGACCCTCTCTTTCTTGGGTAAGGTTGAACATGAATTTAGACTAGACAAATGTGTGAGGTCTATTACTATTACTATTACTAATATGTAGATGATGATGCTTACGTGATTAGCACACTTCAACCGAGGGCCAACAACTAACGAACTTATCGAACAACAACATAAACAGACAACCTCGTCTGAGAACCAAAGAGAGCGACAGTCATTCCTTCTTTTCAGTGAAATTACCTACCTGCCGAAACCCTAGAATTCGAACCAACCACCAATGGACCTACCTGCACCAGTCCGTTCACGAGCCTCACAATCTCCCTCACCCTCCCAATCCCACTCCGCCTCGGCCTCCGCCACCTCCTCCATCCGCAAGCGCAAGCTCGCCTCCGACTCCGAGTCTCAATCCCAAGATGTTGGCGTCGATGAGGAGGAGGAAGAAGAAGAAGAAGAAGAAGAAGAAGATTATGACGGTGCGTCGATGCGCGACTTTACGGCATCGCGTTTGGGTAATGCTAAGATTAAAACTGAGAATTCGATTAAGATTGAGCCGTCCGAGGTTGGGAAGGACAGTGATTCGGCCGCACCGGCTGCAGTGAATTCGGGCCCGGGGGTTGTGTCGGTGAAGGAGGATATTATGGTGAAGAATATATTTACGGAGAATATACAGACTAGTGGGGCTTATAGTGCAAGGGAAGAGAGTTTAAAAAGAGAGGTACTCTCCAATGTGTTCTTTTTTCTTCTTCTTTCGGTATATGAAGTTCAATTTTAGTAATTTTCGCTCTATTGTGTTCAGCTTTTAACAGATGAAAAGGGTACCTTTAAGCTAAATATGTTCTTCATTTATTGAAACAATACTCTGCCCGTCGCAGATTGTTTGATCGGTTTCAGTAGTCGTGCCCTGAATTGGCTTAGATTTTTAATTGATAGGAAAAAGTCAAATAATTATGCCCACAGCCCAGAAGTACATTATTTGTTGACCCTACTAAAGGCATGACGATTGGAAATAGACAAATAATATGAGATGGAGGAAGTGTATCTGTTCTTGGGAGGTATGAGTTGGAATTACTCGGTACAGATCATAAGCTCGAACATTAGATAGTTGGCGGTGTGGGTTGTATGAAGTACTAGATTTAACAAGTGGAGTAATTCAATAAGTAATTGATCTCTAAACTAAAAGTGACTTAAACTTATCAGTCCTGCCTCCATGCCATAGAACGAGAGCTCGACCCTTTGAAAAGTAGCTTGTGTCATGTCTTGCGCTTGCAGAATGTTCTGAGTACAACCTGTGTAGTACTTACCACCAGGGGCTTAGGTTCAATACTGCCCCCATTCATTGGCCTTATCAGGTATATTCTGGCATGAAGCACAGGCATTGTGGAATTCTGAACTGTAAAACAGAAAATCTACTCTTAAACCAGAATAAGGTTTAACTTGGAATCAACGGTGATGTGGCTCTGGGATTTGCAACATCTGTGTTCGCCAAAAAAAAAATATGGATGGTGGACTTGTGTATAGGCCTAGATCTATTTACCTTTGGTTTCAATGCCTTAAGATGTCTTGGATATCATTCAACTTTTGGTTTCCCTTAAGATGTCTTGGATGCCCATTTTTGGAATTTTAATTAGTCGATTTTCTTCCATATCAGAAAATCAAATATAAATATATGTTATGTGCAAGCTATTTTGGTTCCTATAACTAGTGAATGCATGGGGTGAGATGTTGTGTGGCTAATTCGTACGACAATGCATATTCGTAGATACTTGCATCCTGCGGGATAGCACAATATTGGTCAATCAATTTTCCCCCATGTAGTTTCTTTTATCTGTGCATTTGTTGCGGACAGCGGCAGAACCAGCGTGTGAGGGAGGGAGGGACCAGAACATATTTCGGTAAGTCTTTCGAATTTGGGGGTGCTACGGTGGGCTACAGTAAACATCTTTGAATTTCTTTTTCGGGTGGGCAGTACAACCTGCCTTGGTCTTTTCTAACGTCCACTGCTGATTATGCACCTTTCTTAAAACAGAGTTATTGATGCAGGGCGCCTTATGAACTACAGAAAAGACGTGCAACAATCGAACACAAACAAGAAAGTTTAGAGAAAACGCTCTCTAGACTCTTTTATAATTCAATAATACTAAAAAACTCTCCATTGCCCTAAGGCTTACATCAATTATTTATACTAGCAACAACCCTAAAATTAAAAAGGAAATAAACTACTAGCTAGCAACCCTAATTCTTGTAAAACAAGAAAACATAAAATAGGAAATTGAATCAACTTAAATTAAGAAACTAAATAACTCCAAACTAGTAATCTCCTAACAAAATACTTAAATTGAAACAATAAAATAAATACTAATAAATTGCTAGTTTTCCAAAATTTGATCTGCATCATTCTCTTTGGCTTGAAAAAAACTTGTCCTCAAGTTTTCGTAGTGTGGAAGAATTTGATTCGTTTTTCCTTGTCCGCATTAGTCTTGTACTACAAATTAATTTTCTCGAACCTAAACTTGAGGATTCTTTAAAAAATAATGGAGCAATTTCTAATGTAAGGCACGAAACCCGTGATTTAGTGCTTGCGAAATCTTCAAGAAATTCCCAAAAAGAATCCACAAATTGTCCTTGTATAGAAGTTTTATGCTCACTATCATAGTCAACCAAAATAGAAAATAATCCTTCATTGCACCAAAAGCTCGCAATAACACCAACAGGTTCGAGATCAGCCATTGTTTTTGCTTAGGCAATTTTTCCAGACCCTTGGACAATTTCAAAACATAATATCTTTCGTCAGTTCTTCATTAAAAATTGGCGCTTTATTCCAATCCACAATCGGATCTGGAATAATTTTTTGTGTAAATGGTCAGTCAACAACAGTAGCATCATTCATTGCATCAACCTCTAAGATTTTTTCTGGTGTCACACCTCCCTGGAACTCAAAGTTGATCTTCAAACCAGATTCTCATGGTCGGAAATCACGATTTTCAACCATGATCTCCCAGCCCTTGCCCCTTTGTTGATGAAAGTCGTCGCCGCCAGCTCTGCCAACGCTGAATGCCCTTGTAACAAAAGGGTTTTCAGCTGCTTCACCATCCGTACTTTCGTCCTCTTCTCGAGGCCGCCGATCGTACGGTTGATGGCGAGGTGGATTCCCCCCAATAGCTAGGGCAACAACTTGGTCGGTTAAAGCAGCTATTGCAGCCGATAGTTGTTGGAATTGCGCCTCCGTTCGCGCCTCATGCGCTACGTCATCTCTTTCATAGATGTCCTCCAAACTAGTGGTACGATCACTTCGTCCCCCTCGACCTCTAGCACGTCCTCCGGCCATAGTTAGGATTGGAACTTAATGCTCGATATACCAACTAATGCAGTGCGCCTTATGAACTACAGAAAAGGCGTGCAACAATCGAACACAAACAAGAAAGTTTAGAGAAAACGCTCTCTAGACTCTTTTATAATTCAATAATACTAAAAAACTCTCCATTGCCCTAAGGCTTACATCAATTATTTATACTAGCAACAACCCTAAAATTAAAAAGGAAATAAACTACTAGCTAGCAACCCTAATTCTTGTAAAACAAGAAAACATAAAATAGGAAATTGAATCAACTTAAATTAAGAAACTAAATAACTCCAAACTAGTAATCTCCTAACAAAATACTTAAATTGAAACAATAAAATAAATACTAATAAATTGCTAGTTTTCCAAAATCTGATATGCATCAGTTATGTATTGACAGTTAGTCATTTTGCAAAAATTTAACAGGAGGAAGCTGGAAGACTCAAGTTTGTATGTGTATCAAATGATGGTATTGATGAGCATATGGTTTGGTATCTATTCCTCTTTCTTAAGTACCCATGCTAGATCTCCTTCTTTTCTTTCTTTCTTTTTCCTTTTTTTTTTTTATCATTTTATGTGCTCTTTAAGTTTTTTTTTATGATTCTTGGGTCTGCCCTCTTTGATGCCTTTTGGCTTTGATTTGAGGGCATGATTCCGCAACAAACTCAACGGTATAGGAGGACACCACTGTTTCAGTGGTATTCTGTGAGCAGCCACTTTGTGCATTTATTGCCAAAGGTTAGGTCTGTCTCAAATCCATCTGTTTCAGTGGTATTCTGGGAGTAGCCACTTTGTGCATTTCTTGCCAAAGGTTAGGTCTGTCTCCTATTTGTCTCCTATCCATCCCCCGCCCATACCCCCAATTATTGGGGACTAAATGGGTTATGTTATTGTTGTTGTTGTTATATCCGCAAAAGTGGCATGCATTAAAATTGTGTTGAAGTTTTTCCTCCACCTTCGGATTTCTCAGGCTGATAGGTTTGAAGAACATATTTGGGAGGCAACTGCCTAACATGCCCAAGGAGTACATTGTTCGCCTTGTAATGGCCAGGTATACTTTGTGAAAACCATCTTGAAGAATCATAATGCTGCAGTATCATATGCTATATTCCTGAAACATATAGCTAAACTAGATTGTGATTTATGAGTCAAATGATCTAA
The DNA here is from genome assembly GCA_022606695.1 of Vaccinium macrocarpon. Lineage (NCBI taxonomy): Eukaryota > Viridiplantae > Streptophyta > Magnoliopsida > Ericales > Ericaceae > Vaccinium > Vaccinium macrocarpon. The sequence goes on along the minus strand of CM040178.1, from coordinate 38,188,799 downwards.
GTATCCAGCCATTTGACCTCAAATATAAATTATTTACATTTCTTTTGGTGGTGAAAATTGATCACATTAATACTTTAAACTTAGAATCCTCAGTATCCTTTTTCCCTAACTTATTGGAAACATGTAACCATGCGCTAGAATTACAATCTTTGTTGTAGCTTGAATTGTCGCACTTCTTGGCTTTAGGATTAAATAATTCCGCTGGTTGGCCCCACAAAAAGTTCCTGCCAAAAAGGATGTTAGTAAAGGTAATTCTGTACATCAAATATTTCTAAAACAGATTCACGATTAGTAAAACTGGTTTTCCGTAGGGAAAACTAGTAAAGTTATTACGCATAACAATCTATCTATTCTTTAGGCTCCTTAATATCTGCCTCCTAATTAATCAGAAACAGGTCACACATTCTACATCATTGAACCAAGACCCTTAATCAATGTATTCCTTCATTGCACAGTTTTGTGACAGTGGGTTCTGATATCATCTTCAAAATTGTATATGATGCAGGAATCATAAATCTGTAATGGTTATTAGACGTAATCATGTTGTTGGCGGCATAACATACCGCCCTTATATCAGGTAATGTGCTCGTGACTACTTGTTTCTATTGCAATGTTTTGAGTATTTCACTTGTTGACATGCTTCCAGTCTTCACGCCCGTGTTACTATGTCTTAAATTTTCTGGGTTGAAAAAGAATGACTGGTTGTTAACTCTGTGTTTCTACTCACTCACCCAACCTATATGGTAATTGCGGGGAAGGTTCAATCTGATTGTCAAATTGACACCCCTTTTAGGTGTAGTTGTGGATCAAGAATTCCGATTGTTTTGTTTCTGGTGAATTTTTAATTCTAACTCACAAAGAAATGTCAAACGCAATCCCTAATGCTTAATACTCTATTTTTCAATTTCAATACCTCATCTTCCCTATTGACTCTCTTCTTGGGTTGCTGTAGCCAAAAGTTTGGGGAAATAGCTTTTTGTGCAATCACAGCTGATGAGCAAGTAAAAGGTTATGGCACAAGACTGATGAATCACTTGAAGCAGCATGCCCGAGATGTTGACGGGCTCACTCATTTTCTAACTTATGCTGACAACAATGCTGTTGGTTACTTTGCTAAACAGGTTCGGTCATTTTCCTTTTCATGCTGTGTGTAGAAAGCTACATGATATTCAATGCAGCAGTTAATGACTCAGAATTCCTTCCTTTGCATTCTGCCTATTTTTTTCCCTTTATTCAGTCAGAAATATTCCTAGTATGATTTGTGAATTCGATCATTTATATGGTTCCAATATTTTCAATACAAGCATGCACTATCCTTCGCCAATATGAGTTGAAGACAGCTACTCAGTGCGAGCTACTGTTCTGAATTCTGATGTTTTCACAATATCTGGTTGCTGACCTTATGTCTAATGAACTCTTTTATTGATGTTATTTTATTTGAATGGTGGAGTTAATTTGAATAACATATCTGCTATGTTAACCGATTTGCAGGGCTTTACAAAAGAGATCCACTTAGAAAAAGAAATGTGGCAGGGGTATGTTTCCTGCAAAATCAAAGTTGATGTTAAAACTGTTAAAATAAATTCGCATGAAGTAACTTTAGAAAGACCTAATTAGATTTATGCTTTGAATAATGAAGGCTTCCACTCTTGAAACAAAGTGGACAAATGTTGATGCTTCTTTTATAACTGTTATTTTATTTTCAAAGGGAGATGTCTGCCCTTTGCAGAAGCCATGACAAAATTACTTATCATAAAATTGTTTTTCTTTCGCTTTTTTTCATCTTATGTCATAAGTTTTGTTCTTTTGTACTGGAGGGTTCGTATGATGAATTTTTCTGTTTACCAGCTATATAAAAGATTATGATGGAGGGATCCTTATGGAATGCAAAATTGATCTGAAGCTTCCATATACTGATTTGTCAACTATGATACGCCGTCAGAGGCAGGTGAGATTAAATTTGATTGGACAAGTCATTCAGGATAGTTAAAAACAAGGGGGATGAGAAGTTAATAGTTATGAATATTTGACTTCATTTGGAAGTGTATGATCAAAGGGAAACTAAATGACAGTTGACCCACTTAAATTTTTAGCCTGTCTAGTCCAAGACTATTTTGGCTGAAGAAGATTCTAATCTTTTGTTGCAAACTGCTTGTGCTTTCACATCTCTTCTTTGAAACCAATCACAGTGATGTAACATAAGGTGTTACCTCCATTGGTATTGATAGGCCATTGATGAGAAGATAAGGGAGCTCTCAAATTGTCATATTGTCTATACCGGCATTGATTTTCAGAAGGTATAACAAATAGATTCACTTGGGATTGTTACGGTTATTATTTTTCTATCGAGGCTGAAAATTGCTTGGTTTTGCTAAGAGATATGAGACAAAGGAGAGAGAGACTCAGTCATTTTTGTTCAAACCTGAAATGAGGAGACTTGAGCATCTCATGTTTGTAACATACGTTGTTACTTCGCCATTTTGCCATTTTGCAAGGTTTATTGTTGAGTCCCAGCATCAATCATATGACTATCTAGTATTGTAAATATCTTAGCTATCTTTTGGAAGACACACAAATTACACTCGGTATTACCAGAGAACTTCACCCCAGAAAAGTAGTAGCAAGCTTCGGTTATCCGTGGAACCTTTCTGTTGTTCAAAAGTGCGTATCGTACCTTTTTTGAAGTTGAACATTGCCCTTAATTTTGTATCTTGATATGATTCAGTTGTCTGTTTATGGATATATGTTTCAAACCTAGATCTGATGAATAATTTCTCCTGTTCAGAAAGAAGCTGGCATTCCTAAAAAAATCATAAACGTAGAGGATCTTCCTGGCTTGAGTAAGTTCCTTCATGCTTTCAACATTTTTATGCGTACTCTTGAAGCTTCATTTTTAGAGATCTTATCTACATTTTCAAGGATTATGCCACTTTCTTTTTCCTCAGTGATGGACTGTCAAACCTTTACATAGTTGATGAATAAAGAACTTAATCCTCTTTCACTAGGGAGGATGTATTATCTTCTCAGTTTTTTGCCTGAATTCTTCAACCTTTACAAAAACTCCCTTCATTGGGAAGTGAATGAATTTAGGATTATATATAGCTCAATAGATAGGTAAAGTTTACAAGCCGAGAAGTTATACACAGTATGGCTTTCCAGTTTAAGAGGTTCACCCAATATCCAGATGAGTTGCTGCCATTTATTATATGCATTTAATATCCTTCTACTAAGTTGCCACCTCAAGCAACTATTATTTGAGAGTTTATCTAGTAAATCTAATGAATCTGTAATCATCTTGGTCATTCAATTCTTTAGGTGTTGGAGTTTCCACGTATTCAAATTTATATTGACCCAAATACAGCATGTGTTTCCGTGTACTTTTTGTGCTTTTGCATTACTAACTTGCAATTGGTGTTGAAAATGAAAACAGACGAAGCTGGGTGGACTCCCGATCAATGGGGTCATTCTCGTTTTAAATCAGTAAATGCTTCTGGAGATGGTGCCTCAAATCAGAAATCTTGGACTGCATTCATGCGTTCACTGCTAAAGGTAAGTTTTGACATTCTTTCTCCTATGACTACTTTGTATCTTGATCGTGTCGTTTCTGTATCAAAATATATTTATAACACCTTGGAGTTAACTGATTCCATAGAATAGTGGTCCAGACCGAATATCATTATGCAGGGACTGAATGGCTGAGTTACGTTAAATTCAATCAACTTCCAAATTAATTCAAGAAAAGAGATATGGTTATGAAAGCTAGAACTAGATTAAACAAAATAATTAGACAGTGGGCATGAAGCAGAACATTCAGCATGGTGAACTGGAGGGGAGAGAGAAAGGTAAGCCTGATGATAATCCTACCCTCTAAGGCGCTTCTCTTCTTTCAGGAGTTACAGGCACCAGCAACAAAGAAAGGGATTTACTCCTTTATCCATTCGGCTTGCCTCGATCTTTCCCCTGGGCTACCTATAATTCAGTTATAAGAATTAGGGGAGGGAGTAGATACGGGGGAGGAGGCTTTCTCCCGAGAAATCGATTTTATCAAGATTGAGAGAAGGAGTTCCAGCGATATTGAATATGCAAACCAGCAGTGTCCAGGCAGCGGACACTTAAAACTAGAAATAGCTGCCAAGAACAAAGGACTAGGCGATTCAGGAGTTAAGGCCCTGCCTCACTTATGCCTAGCAGCTAAGAGAACAGCCCTAAAAGAGGAGGGGAGATCACAACAGAAGGAAAAGGAGGGGGATTACTTACTTCCAATAGCATCTCAATCACCCAAATTGCAAACTAAGAAAACCATTGCATGACTGTATTTGAAACCATATAAAGAAAAGAGATCCTTGTCATACGATCGAATCCAGAAAGTAAACTTAGAATTGAAACAAAACATGATTACTTGAACGGTTGCTTCATCTATGACTTAGAAATAGATTCAGCCGGTCATGGGGAAGAGAAGATCCGTAGAAGTTGATTTTTCCGCAGCACAAGAGGCAGCCTCGGCTTCTTGTTTCGTCCAAAAGACCCACGCCCCAAACTCCTCAAAGTTAGCTGCCATCATTAGCTTTTATAGGGTTTTTATGCTTTAATAGCATGAAGGGCCCTTTAGATTTTGTCTAATAGTTAATTACTAATTCAACTTTGAATAACTCTTCGCTTTGACCATGAACTTCTTTAAACTCTTGTTTTTATCCAAAATCTAGTACAATAAGCTTGAACACTCTATGTTGGAAATTATCAAAATAAATGGGTTTTTATTTGGGTTGTATCAAAATATTCCTTGTGCCTTTTAGAAAGCTTTTATTGTTGTGTTTTGGTTTTGTCCCACATTGGCTAGTGAAAGAAAAGTTGAGTTGTATATATGTGGAAACATTCCTATAATGTTCACATAGTATTAAGTGGCAAGACACCTATGGTGCTACGCGCATTACCGGCATAACCGGTGATGGAACACACTCATACGCAACCGCGTGTGCGAGCGTGAGCGTGGTAGTGGGCTGTGTGGCGCACTTAGCACGTCGGCGCAAGGCGCCTTGTAGGCGCCCTTTCTTATTGCCACTTGGCGGTAAGGTGTTGCTGACGTGGCGTTCGGGATGGAACGGTATCGATACGCCTGTTAAGGTGTATCGATACCGGTTGGTTCATGAGCGGCTGTTTCACGGACAAAAGGTTGGGATCGATACCCCATATAGGTGTATCGATACCAGTTACACTAGTTCGTGTACGGATGCAACTCTGAACAGAGGGTTATGACCTAAACTTAAGTCTATTCACTAAAAGGCGTGTCCTAAAGTGAAAGGGTACTTTTGGGCGTATAAATAACACCCTGAATTACATTCATAAGATGATGAGATAGACCGGAATTCTAGCCTTGTTACTCTGCCAAAATTACTACAGATTGCTTTCTAGTTTTGCTATACCGTTACTCTGCAGAAACGGTGCCAGCAATTCCTTGGTTCTTTCGATTCTTTTTCGACTCGGTATTCTGTCTGTCCTTTGTTTGTGAGGACTCAGGCAGAAGATCATTGAATTGATCGGGCTTCGTTGTATCCTCGGACAGATTCGCTATCAACCTGGTGCACACCAAACGGTGGGGGCGAATACTGTTTTCGGAAAGCGACATAGTAACGTGCCTCAAAACAAGTTCCATCATTAACAAGTTCAGTTTCCCGAAGACTCCCGGATTTTTGCACCAACACTCTATAAACACAAAATGACAAAATAATATCAAATAACAAATATAGACAGACTAATAAATGTAGTTTGGAGGGCCGAAATATGAATTTTCCGGCACTTATCATATCTTGAGGGGGTAACTTCTACTAGTTCATATTCAGGTGGTGTACCGTCTATGTAATCAACCGTGAGATAATCTGAGAAATCTTTCCCAATCGAAGTAGAACGCTCATGACCATGGATAATCCTTTTCTTTTCTTTTTTTGTTTTTTTCCTCTTTCATTGGCATGATCATGGATGTTTCTTATGGCTGCATTTGCTCTTAGTTCAACGGGAAGTGGATTATAAATTGGAAGTGGAATACGATCAATAACCAACTGCAGTCTTTTCCGATTAAAAAAAAAAACTGCAGTCTTTTCTCTATTCATTTATACTACCCCCACCACTGTTTCAGTGGTATTCTGTGAGTAGCCACTTTGTGCATTTATTGCCAAAGGTTAGGTCTATCTCCAATCCATCTGTTTCAGTGGTATTCTGGGAGCAGCCACTTTGTGCATTTATTGCCAAAGGTTAGGTCTGTCTCCTATCCATCCCCCGCCCATACCCCCAATTATTGGGGACTAAATGGGTTATGTTATTGTTGTTGTATTTATACTATCCCCCATTTGTAATTGTTAATGGATTGAAGGATTATTGATGGATCCTTGGTTCGACTTGTTGCACTCCTTTTACAAAGTGTGACCGACCTGTGGGCACTGTAGAATGATAATGAAGGAATAACAAAATGTACAGTTAGCAAAGCCATAGATATTTTCCAAGGTTATTGAGCTTTGGGTAATATTCTGTCTGTCGATGGGCAGAGGTTTGAAAGTCCGGAGCTGTTTTTTTTGTTTTGTATGGATGGAAGACTTGTAGAATTGATACAATTCATAGAAGGAAATAAATTCAGTGGGGTTCTAAAAAGCACTCTTCTTTTAAGTTTAGATGTACTTTCATGACTTAAAGTAGATTTTAGTCGTTGATAGTCTTCGTTGAAACAGGCAATGAATGACCATCCTGATGCTTGGCCATTCAAAGAACCAGTTGATGCACGTGAGGTGCCTGACTACTATGACATCATTAAAGATCCCATGGGTAAGTTTAACGTTCTTCATTTAACATCCTGTGTAATTACTTTTGTCTTTTAAAGATGGATGAGCAAGACCTACTGACATGATGCAGATTTGTCGGAGTCAAGTCTTATCTCAACGATGTTTTTCTTCTTTCTGCCAGTAGGCATGTATAATTGCATAGGCTATTGCTTTCTGCTCCTTCTTTTGTGAACATAAAGACCAGGTTTGTGCCTTCATACAAGTTTTGAAGTAGTCAATTCGAGAAATTTTGTATCCTAAATGCTTCAAGACTTCAAGTTATTAGGTGGAGAGGTTCCAACAGTACCAACCTGTGTTTTGCAGTATTCCCATGGGATGAACATGTAGTTGAAGCTCTCAATTTTAGAAAGAGTTTTTCGTCAAACAAAGTAGGGAGGTTTTGGCTAAAGATAACAGTGTCGTTTTTTGTATCGTCTGAAATGCCATTCACTTTCCTTACGTGGGTCCATAGGAGTTAGCTTTCATATTCTTCACAAGGAAGGTGCAAATGCAATTACTTCTTTTTTACTGTTACATGTTCTGTTCCTGATAATCATTGCACCAAATAATTTCCTCTTGCCTTTTGAGTTCCTCATGTGAGACGAAAGAATTGAGGGAAAGAGAGTTGGGTGATATTTGTAGAGGAACATATGCATAATGTGCACGACATTTGTCAGTTTGATGATGAGAAGGCACACAGTGAAATTGACAACTGATCTGCGGGAGAAGCTAATTTGTTGAAGTGAAGGTTCCATGGAAGGGTATAAACCATGTACTACTTGTTGAGGGTAAGGAAAAGATACCAATATACACCAGGAAAAGCTAATGCATTTCTTTGGTTTTCCTATAATTTTTGTTTCCCTTGGTACATTGCTCCATAATTTCATTATCCAAACACAAACCTAGTGTGTATGTAACACAGTACATTTATAGTTTGCATCAAGTATCTCAACAATTATTGTGCTGATCGAAAGAAGGTTTGCCAGCATTGAGAGATTATCAGCTTACATGAAGTCCTTGTGTGCTATCTTGTGCTTTTGACTTTTGAGAAAAATTGTTTTTTGAGATAGTGATTCTCCGGAATCGTGCAGATTTGAAAACAATGTCGAAGCGAGTGGAGTCAGAGCAATATTATGTGACTTTTGAGATGTTTGTTGCAGACGTCAGGAGGATGTTTGCGAATGCACGCTCCTACAACTCTCCTGAAACCATCTATTATAAATGTGCATCCAGGCATGATGCTTCAACTCAGCATATTTTATTCCCTTTTTTTTCTCTGAAAGATCACTCAATAGTTGCGTGCATCGAAAGAAGAAGAGTTCTTAGATCTAAGTTCTTACTTTTGGCTGCTTGGTCTGCAGGCTGGAAGCCCATTTCTCGGGCAAAGTTCAATCGGGTCTCCAATCAGGTATCAAAATCCAGCATTGATATGCTTCAGCATTTGGAAATAGGATAATGTTTCAGTTGTGTTGTACTCACTTAAGACTTCAGCATTTAGAATAGGGTAAAGTTTTCACTTGTGCTATAGTCACTTAGGGCATTGAGGTTCACTTGTCTGTTAGCTGTTAAATTGTGATCATAACCTCCTCAAGTTTTCAGGTTTTGCTAATTGTAATTAGGTCATGCTTTTCAGGAGAAAACATTGGAAAATCAGATTGAATCTGTAAATAATTTAGTAATGTATGTCATTATGGATGTTTGGTCCAATGGTTATTTGATCAGGTTCATGTATGTGTACTTGCTCCTGATGGTAAGCTCAACCTTTTTCTACCTTGGGTGTGTATAATATCCTTAACAATAATCTTCTGTTGGAAAAACAGTATGGAAAAACAATATTCGAATTTATAATTTCTGAAAAATCATAAAACTGTAAAGAAAATGAATAATCAAACCAAGACCCATATTTTTGATACGGTTTTCTAAAAGCAAATTTGCCGCCACAGTATGGGTGTTGAGGTTTTGATCAATGTTTGCCTCAGGATACAATGGCTTCTTCAAACGATCATTCAGTAACACTTACTACCTACTGAATTGCTTTGTCGAATGAAATGGTGTCGTACTCTCTGGAAAACGAAGGAAAGACTATGGAATATAAAGCTTTGGTTGATGTGTCAAAACAAAACCCAAGACTCCTTTTATGTGGTTAAAGAATGAGCTAAAATATTCAATGCCATAATAATACGAGAATTCAATGGGGGAAAATAATACGGGAATTCAATTTCTAGAAAGGAAAAAAAAAAAAAAAAACTGATACAGCTATTAATTCAGAATTATACAAATGGTATTAATCAACCCCCATTAATACCTGTAGGGGAGGTTAGCGCGAGACCCCCGTTGACCAGAGTCAATGTTGACCCACCACTGAGATCACGACAAGTGTCACCCAGGTGGCGCAATATCCGCGCAACATGTGGCACTCTCCATGCATCCTCCAGCAGGGCCCAGCGGGCGGGGGAGGCGATTCCTCACGTGTGGGGGACCTTGGTACTATGTGGACCCTGCTGCAAGGCGCTCCAGCTGCACACACGCGAAGCTACATAAGTAGGTGGCAGATTGGACGATATGGCCATCCGAATGGGAGAACAACCCATGGCTCTTATGACTAGCGCGGCTCAGAACATGGGCGATAACACGAGAAGTTAGTTTGACTTAGCCTAGGTGATCATACCTGCTGCGGTCTAAAGGCAGGACCTCGGGGGCCACTCACCGGCTTAGGCTGCGGTATGGCATAGCCCCGAGCATCAAATATGACCTTTGTTCTAACGGGATTTCTGGGGGAGATCTAAAGTGGCGGTGGCTAAGAACGAGAGGATCATGCGCGCGGAAAATGGCTCATAGCACCGTGGGGAAATTTCGGCAAGTGGTGGTGGCGATCACTAGTACCTGGCCTCGGTTGTACCTAAAATACACGTTTATCATATTATGGATAACAAAGATGACACCTTATGATTGGTCCAAGGTCCTATAAATATAGGACATTATCTTTCATGCCCAGAGGTTGGTGAAAATCTTGGCATAAGCATATGCCATTCTAGAGAGAGAAAAGGGTAATCACTGAGTGAGAGGAGAATATTCTCTCTGGTGAGATCATACCCCATCTCCTAGGCCACCAAGGGTATTACGGATTAGACTAAGAGCAATCCACTGCCTTAATCCTTTCTGTGCACACCTGCTCCGTTCTTCACCCTTTGTCTAGACCACCTTGTTCTCTTTGTTTACTGTGTCTTTACTGTTGACTATCCACACCTCTCTAGCTCATCATTAACAAGAACCATCACTTACAATACCGTATTGTTCAGATTCGATGAACCCGAAGGGATGCTTCCGGTTGCATTTTGAGACCCTCCGAATACCCTGATTTTATTCATCCGAAATTCTAGAAAGTTTCCAACATCTTCAACATATGCTTCAAGCTGCGGATCTCAAAAGAGTGTCGATTTCCTGTAGGTGGATTTTTTGGTACAGAATTTTTTTTGAATATTAATGGGCTTGTACGGTACAACAGGATTGGTCTCGTAGAGATTAGTTGAGGTTCGTGCAACGCTCTAAGATGAAAAAGTTTTCTTATTTTGAAAAATAATTTAGTGATTTGTGGACATTCCCTCATCTCAACGTCGTTACTTCGAATCGATAGTAACTTAGTGAAAAGGAAGGACGACCGATTTGCCTCGTCAAATTTCAGTTGGAAATTGTTTCATATGGCTTCTAATTTTCACTGAAATACCGCAAATCAGTTGTATAAAGAATGGCTACATGTATTAGCAGCCACACCACACTGACAAATTTTCGTGTTCCTGGTAACCTAATTTTTAGTTCAATACAATAGACCACATTGCAAGACATGAATTTCAGTTGTATAAAGAATGGCTACATGTATTAGCAGCCACACCACACTGACAATTTCTCGTGTTCCTGGTAACCCAATTTTTAGTTCAATCCAATAGACCACATTGCAAGACATGAACTTCAGATGCAACTCAATTCACGTGAACAATGGCAAGTGCGATCATTTTTCCTCAAGCAAAACTTTGAATCCCGCCCACACATATCATGTCAACATTTACCGATTAGGAAATCTAAATGCTATTGAATGACAAGACACCCGTCCCCCTTTTTGGCCTGTGTTGATGTATTTTAAAGTTCCAAATGAAGATACTTAAAAAGGCCCAAGAGTCATAGATTAAGGCAGCGCAGATCTCAATGACTTGGTGAAGATTTCTAGTTCTTTCAACCCTTCTTCTGGAGATTTTGCCTCACCCAGCAGTTTAACCATAGCACTACCAACAATCACCCCATCAGCTCCCCATGCTGCTACCTGTAACAAACACACAATCAAAGACTGATTAGTTAACTGCATTTAGCATTTTTGACTTCGACAGAAGCCCACCAATCCATTAGGTCAAGATGTCCGTGTCGACGAGAGAAACCTGCTTCACATGCTCTGGTTTTGATATGCCAAAGCCAACAGCCACCGGCTTACTTGTTGCCTGTGGAAAAAGTACAACAAACCAATCACATCATAAACCTAAGGTTCTAATTATGACCAGTCTACAAAGCAGAGCTTCAAATGTCATTCCAGACAAGGTCCCAACACTTCGTAGAAACTCACTCTTGACATTGTTTAAACACAAAAAATCTCTGGATAATTACAAATTCATGAATCATAATTGATTCAAATTTTCGCAATGTTGCAGCACTAAGGGTCGGGATAGAGAGCAGGGCAGATGGTCCACATTGGATTCAACTTGCAGTCATGTGGCAGTACTACAAAGGTGGGATAGAGGGTGGCGAACTCGCAATAGAGAATGGGGACAGATGAAGACAACGCATAACAACTTGTCCAATGTCTATTAATGTCTGAATGTACTTCAGAGCTCTCCCAAACAATGGCAAATAGCACAAAACATAAGTTGGACAAGACAACTGCATGCCTTCCAAATTGATCGCAAGAAGGTAAGTTATTACTCCCTCCGTCCCAATTTGTTTGTTCACAATGGGAATACGTGCAATTTCAAACCCCTACAAAATATATTTCTCTATATTATTTTTTAATTTGTTTTATACAAAAGTACAATTTTTAACATCTACAAAAATACACGTTTCCAAAACGAGCAAACAAATTGGGACAGAGGGAGTAATTTCCTGTGACTAGAATAATAAGATAGAAAACAAACCTCTTTAATTTCCGCTAAAAGAGATTGAACCTTGTAACTAACAGATGCACGAGCCCCAGTGACTCCAATCGAACTTACCTACATTTCAAAACTACCAATTGTAAGGTCCAAAATTACAGCAATACTCTGAAGTATAAACGAAGGGGGACATGGGATTACCATTACCTTAATCATTTTTCTATCTATTAATGCAATAACTGCAGAAAAATCATTTTTGGAAACATACTAGAACCATAACATGGTAAATGATTTATCTAATGCAAAAGGAAACAAATATAGAGGTTCTTTTCTGTGGATTAAACAAACAGTATTTTCTGAAGTAGTTATATGGATGCAGAACGGATCCAAATTTCAAACATCCATCCTTTTCTGTGGATTAAAATTTCAACTAAGCAAAAGCTCATCGGTAAGCGATGATCAATCACAAACAGAAATACTCAAGAAATGGTAAATGTATAGGTGAAGTAATTGACAAACCTAATTATACCATCATAGTTAACTATTGATACCGATTAATGACGATTAGAAAATGACAGTGGCAAAACTTTAGTAGTTCATTAAAGGACTTTAAATTACAAATGTCTTCCAAATCGAAATCTGCCATCAAAGTTATACACTGGCACAAAATCATGTCAGACAGCAATCTTGTGATAAAATTGGTATCCCCTCATGAACCAAGCTGTGCTTGATTCACAGATAGAGGGGTTGAGATTGGACTAATATGCCAATATTTGAACAATACCATATTTGGTTGGATCCTTTATTCCGTTCAAGAAATCCGCACAACTTACTTTTAGATAATATGTCACTGCGGGGGTCTAACTAATAATTCTAGGTTAAAGGGGAAGTGGGAAAAGATGTTAACTGATGATGTTGCTAGTATGATAAACTTAGAGTGTCAGTTCTACCAGAATGTCCTGAGATCTAATTCCGTAAAACCACCTTCATGGATGCCATAAGCACTGAAATACCACTAATCTACAGCAAACTGTTGAGAAAAGAATCGATGAAAAATGAATAAACCGTCAATCACAGAACCCAATCTCAAAGTATTGTCAACACTGACTACAAGGGAAAAAAGGATCTTACAAGGTACACGAATCCTTCTGACACTTCAACAATGGCTTTCATTCGCTCTTTTGGAGTAGTGGGCGTCGTGAGCAGTACCTTAATTACAAAATAAAACAAAGAAAGAGAGTCATCATTTTAAGTGAAACAGAATAGAGTGACAACTAGACTACTAATTATCATGAAAGTATGCTGACATAAACCAATGTTTGAAAACTCAAACTCACAAGCCACAACTAATTAGTTCATGTGATGTATAAGCCACTTATATTTTTGGAGCAATAAAGCCATTATTTCACATTTATCCAATTGATAACTTGCTCCCATGGAAATAAAATTATCAAGAAAGAAATGCCCCTTGTGGCATGTACTTGCAGAACCACTATCCAAAAGGACTTTTACTTCTTTTCAATTTTTTGAAGTGGAAGGTTCTCTTCTTCCTTGAAGAGACAGTATCTTGGTTCCTTTTGGGTTAGATTGATTTCCATGGAGTTGTAATGTCAAGGATAATCTTTCTTCCTTCATCTTCTATTGTGTTTTCGGGGAAAGCCCTCTCAACAAACTTCTGGAAAACTTGATTTCCTTGTCATCAAAGAAAAAACTCGGAAGAGGACAAAGGAGAATTCCAAAGATGGAGAAAATATTAATCTGAAACCGAAACCTATGCCATTTCACCAATTTTAGGTTTTTCAAAGACCTAATTACAAACACACTATCAAGCAAGATATCATTGAAACAAACAGTGAATGCAAAAATAACAAAATCCTCTAAAGTATACGGATGTGCTGTTTAGAGCACTCACCAAGCAAAAATTGTTTCTAGCAAAGCATGGTGATTTAGCACTATAATAAACGTGTCTGATACCTAGGAGAAGAATAGAAAATTGCATGGAGAAACTAACCAATTCAATATTATTCTTAAGAGCTTCCTTTCTCAAGATCTCAGTTTCCTCCAATGGCACATCTGGGACAACAAGACCTGAAAAGAAATTTTTTTATAAAAAGGTAGGGGTATAGAAGCAAGAGATACAAGGATAGCAAAAACCTTGCTTATAAGCATCTTGTAGTGTTAAAAGATGAAGTTAGGTTGCGCTTGGTTTGCTGAAATGATTTTGGGAAGGAATGGAATTTTCATTCCTTGTCCTGTGAATGGAATGTTTAAAAGTGAAGTTCATTAACTTGCATTGTTCAACGATGTCCCATTTGTCATGTAAATGCTGCCATTTTTTTAGCAGACCAAAGGTCGGAATGGGCATTCCAAAGGAATGTCATTCCATTCCAGTGAACCAAATCAAACACAGCCTTTTTCTTTTATAATTCCGGTGAACCAAACCAAACACTACCTTAAAAGTCTATAAACAAACAACCAGCCAATCATACAAGCATCATAAGAACACATCCATGAATCAAGTCTGCACTATGTGACACATACAGATTCTATCGGTAGTCGAAACGAGGCCCAATTCCCTTTGGTAAATGTGCACACATGCCCTCAACTGGTGGAAAGTGAATTTGAAACAAACCAAATTTGAAATGAAGCAACCGTACCATTATGAGAATCCCTCAATTTACGGGAAAAGATTTTCAGCAACATTACAGGTCAAAAAGTATTCAAGTTGGAGAAGGGAGAGCACATTGGCATTAGTTTTGTGAAGGCATAAGAGGAACATCAACTTGATGCAAGGTGTCATGGTTAGGAACAAGGAGTAAACTCATCTGCCATTTACCAAGCATCACAAAACCTTGAAAAAATTCATAATGTCATTGCTTGTTTCTATTTAGGTAATGCAAGTTCCGATTATCACTGTTTTTTAAAAACAGCTGGCTAGTCTAATATCAAATCATAATTGTTCATTAGTCTTCGGTTCAACTCTGAAAATTACCTTTAATACAATTTTCAGAAGATGGAGAAGATACGTGTTGTACATTACCATGTATGCCAACATCTTTCACGGTAGACATGAACTGCTCAACCCCGCGCTTAAGTATTGGATTGTAGTATGTAAATAATGCAACCGGACAAGATAACTGAGGTACTACCTGTTTTGTCAATCCAAAATGTGATTACTAAAATTAGAAACAATCAACCACAAATGATGAAAATATTCTTGAGCAAGGTTCAATCTTGACTTAAATAACTTACAAGCACATCATTGTCGTTAGTTAAAGACTGCTAGAGTCATGATTGTGATAGTAAATTACCCCAAAATCCCACCAAAGCAACAGCAAAAATGAAAAAAAGACCAAGGCACCAAGATAATTCTCTTCACTTAGAGCAATTTCCCAGCAAAATAACAAGGATTAACCCTTTTAGGTTACGAAAGAGGTGCATCAATGACATCAACATATGCTCCGTCTCCTGTCTATCAGAAAATAGGAACAGATCTAGATTTAATGGAATGTTTGATGACAGCATCTAGGGGCATTTTATTGCAAGCAAACAGTTCTGACAGAATTTAGCATCCAATTGGTGCTAGAGAAATGGTGAGTTGGGGTGATGAGGAAAGATACAGAGGGGGGGGACAGATTTGCTATGCGTACCTCCTTCAACATTGAAAGAATTGCATTAAAATTAGTCCCTCTTGCTAGGGCACGTGTCGCAGCTGCCTGAATTATTTGAGGATATGAAAGAAAAAAAATTAGAACTACTAAATAATTGCTCAATTAGAAGAAACGTGACCAGACGACTGAACTGCCAAACCTGTATAACTGGACCATCTGCCAAAGGATCAGAATATGGTACACCCAACTCAATTATGTCTGACCCACAAGTATCAAGAACTTTAAGTGCTTCTGCCGTTGTTGAAATGTCAGGGTCGCCAGCAGTGATGTATGGGATAAAAGCCACCTTTTCACCAAAAATATAATAAGTAAACAAAATAGAAAAGAGAAGAACATTAACTCCACGGGTAAGTAGGCTCCATCTCATCTACGTTGTTAGGAAAAACATAGGATACTAATGGTTACAAAGCAAACAAATAAATGGACAGCACTCAAGGGGCGCTTTTTTCACTAGTTGCAAGCTGCATTTGGTAATAGGCTTGTCAAACCAAGACCCTTTCCTGGAATATGATTGTCCAAGATGATTTCATCATCAATTTAATGTTCACCATAGAGCAAACTAACTACCACGCCTTAAGTCCCAATCAATTGGGTCGGCTACATGAAATCCTCTCTCCATTGAGCTCTGTCGAGGACACGGATTATGAAAAATGGGGCAAGTTTGCAACTTTGTACAACTGATTTTGCTGTTGTTAGCCAAGAATTTTTCGACTCTGATAGTGATGTACCTACCACAAGAACAAAATCATAGAAAAGAAAGGATCAAGCTATCAAGACCTCGCCATCTGAAATTAATTTAAAGGTCAGTTTTACGAATAAACAAGTGGTACGTTTATACTGAACGCCACTGAGATTCGTCTTCTCAGTGGAAACTTCCTCTTTGCCTAAAAATTACTAACACATAGGAAACTAGGAAAAATCATGCATTACTCCCAACGCAGGCAGATATGAACCATTCCAATCTGAATAAACAAACCCACCAATTAAGGAAAAGCCAAAACGGTAAGAAAACAGTTGATCAACAAGTAACAGAACCCAGGAACAGGAAGCAGAAATCAAGCAAACCCATAAACAGAAAAACCCAAATAAACATGAGCAACGAAAAATAAAATACCTACTTTGCCTTGATTTCTCAATCTGGTGAAAGTCTCTGAGAGCCCAACTGTTGGGTTGGTGACACGGAGAGCAGCCATTGAGGTCTTGAATCTGTTGATTGAAATCGCGACTCTCGGGAAATTGGAGGGTTGAATGAGAAGATGGTGGTGTTGGGAATTGTTGTTGTTCTTCAATTGCAAGCAGCCAGTTGCTCTCAGGGCAATGGCCATCAGAGCATCAATTGTATCTTCTTTGAAAAGAGGGTTCTGTTTGGGCTTTGCGGCGGCTGTCCGAGTCTGACTGATGTTGGGTTTTCGCTCTATATATAGGGTTTTAATCGGGTGAATATTTTTTGGTACCAAAACTGTACTCTCCGTGACACTCCACTCCAGCTAAAAGGGTGTTTGGTAGTACTTTGGTTCCCGAATTTTGAGCCTTGTTTGGTCAAAAATGATTGTGACACACATACAACCACACATACATTCACATGTGATGGGATCCACCCCGGTGTCCCATCACATGTGAGTGTGTGTGTGATTGAGTGTGTGTGTATCACTATTCTTTTTAGAAATGTTACTCTAATATAGGCAATGTGCAAGATGGATCTGTAGCGCTTACTTTGAAGACCCGTATAAATGATCCAAGTCATTAATTAACTTTTAAAATAATTTTTTTGAGCCACTCTTGAAAAATTAGTTCATTCGAAAAACTATAAGTGATTGATCCATTTTCTAATAATTCATTCATAATTTAGGATGCTAAATTTTGACTGAAGTTTGAAAGAAAGTTAAATAACTAGATTAATTACTTAAAGTTATACGATTGACCTGATGTTTTCATGGATGATTGAAAGAATAATTTTAGAACTAATGGATGACTTGGATCATTTTGTGTGAGTCTTTGAAATAGGCTCAACGAACCCATCCTTCACAAAGTATATACACTAGAGTAGCATTTTCTATAAATGTTAAAGAGAGAGAAAATGAATGAGAGCCCACAACTGAAAAAATGAGTCCGGGGCATTGAGAACCCAAATGAACATAACCTTGATTTCCTGATTTTTTACTCCTTTGGGCCCCGTTTGATACGAGGTTTCGTTTTGAGGGGATTGGTAATAAGATGGGATTATGATTGGGATTGGTTATAAGGTGAGATTATTAATGAGGAGATAAATCCTTTCCCATGTTTGTTTTTACACAGGATTAGATCATGGGATTGTTAATAACATGTTTGTTTTGTCTAGGATAGGATTAAATCATGGGGTTTGGTGGTTTACACAGGAGAGAAATCCTTCAATCCCAATCCCGTTGTTAACAATACCATGTACCACCAGGTATTACGAATCCGGCCAATTTGGGGGATTGGCATGCCCATGGGACTATTAGTCCTTGCGTTATTTCTCAAACCAAACATAGTATTAAAGGTCCTACCTCCTTATTAATCCAATCTCACCCTCCAAACCTTGTATCAAACATGGCCTTGGTGTTTGGCACATCACTGTCAAAAAACATTTTGTGAAAATGCATTTTTGAGTTTTGGGCTTCGAGAAGAAAAATTAGAAACAGGGAGAGAAGCTTTTTGACTTATCATTTTTTCATTTTTCTAATTTTTGTTAACAACTTCACTTACAGAATGTATTATGCACATATCCCTCAAATACTAGTATTTCAAAATACATTATATATATATATATATATATATATATATATATATATATATATATATATATATATATATATCTCAAACACTCTACAAATTCTTAATTCATTCTAGCCATAATTTGAAAGGCATTGGCTGATTTTAGAATTTTTCATTTTAAAAAGCTAGAATTTGAAAAGGTAAATTCTATTGTCATCGCAATAAGTGTGGAAGAGTTAATGCAAGAGTTTTGTCACAACAGGACAATAGGAGGACTGATTTAAAAATAGGTGTAGTTAAAGGAAAATAGCTAAAATATGGGGGGCTGAGTGTAACTTACCCAATTTTACTCAGGCGTGCATTGGGTTCTCTCGTCCGTCGGAGAAGAAGAAGCAAACGGGAAGCAATGCTGGGATTTTCGTACGGAGAAGTGTTCCTACTCCTTGGAGCAACCGCTGCAGTAATCGGTACCCCCACTCTCTCTCTCTCTCTCTCTCTCTCTGTGTATACAAATATTTATATACTCGAACGAACGTGCACTTTTAGGGTTTTCGCTATGCATGCGAATACTGTAAAAGAAAAGGTGTAAAAGAAAAGGCTTTGATCACAAAATTATATATATTTCTCGTTAATCATAAAGCTGAATTTATACAAGAAGAGGATCAGTTTAGATCCTAAATTATAGCTCTATACAAGGCTTATTTCCTATTCTAATTATGTACCAGAAAGGTAACCAAAATAATACAGAATCAAAGTCAATTCCTAGAATCTCTCCTATGATCTCGAGAATCATCCTTAACACTCCCCCTCAAGTTGGAATAGATGTTGATTATTCCCAACTTGTCAAGTAGATTCGAAAATTGTGGGAAGCCTAAGGATTTGGTGAAGATGTCTGCTGGTTGCTTTGATGTAGAAATATGGAATGTGCGAATTATGCCGGCTTGAATCTTTTCCCTCACAAGATGGCAGTCAATCTCTATGTGTTTGGTTCGTTCATGAAATACCGGATTCGAGGCGATATGAAGAGCTGCTTGATTATCGCAGTACAACTTGACTGGTTGTGTATGTTTAATGCCCAGATCATGTAAGATGTACCGTAACCAAGTGACCTCACAACAAGTTAACGCCATAGAGCGATACTCTGCTTCTGCGCTTGACCGTGAAACCGTGTTCTGCTTCTTGGTTTTCCAAGATATCAATGAGTGCCCAAGGAATATGCAATATCCTGTGGTTGATCGTCGTGTGTCTCGGCATCTAGCCCAATCCGCGTCACAAAAAGCATTTAACTGTATTGAACTGCTTGCGGAAAGGAAAAGACCTTGTCCTGGTGTGTGCTTGACATAACGCAATACTCGGTGAGCTGCCTCTAGGTGTGGAGTGCGAGGCTTGTCCATGTATTGGCTAAGAATATGTACAGCATATACCAAGTCAGGCCGCGTGATGGTCAAGTAGATCAATCTCCCAACAAGCCTTCGATAAGAAGAAGGATCACTAATGCATTCACCTTCATTCTTGTCGAGAGACAAATTTTGCTCCATAGGCGAATTGGCAGGTTTGACCCCAATGTAGCCCGCATCATCTAATATCTCAAGTGCATATTTGCGTTGTGAAAGGACAATCCCTTTGCTAGAACGAGCAATTTCTATGCCAAGAAAGTACTTCAATTTGCCGAGATCTTTCAACTTGAATTGTTGCATGAGGTGGGTTTTAGTCTCTTCAATCTCCTGTAGGTTGTTCCCTGCCAAAATAATGTCATCTACGTAAACAAGAAGAGCAGTGAAAGTACTAGCACGGGTTCGGACGAATAGTGAGTAGTCAGATTCGGATTGATGGAAACCAGCATGTTTAAGTGCCGTGGATAGCTTGATAAACCATTGTCGAGAGGCTTGCTTAAGCCCATACAAGGATTTGTGTAACTTGCATACCCGCGTCTCCCCCTTTCGTCTGAAACCTGGAGGCAAGGACATGTAGACCTCCTCCTCAAGATCACTGTGAAGGAAGGCATTATTGACATCAAGTTGGTGAAGGTGCCAATGTTGGGTGGCGGCTACGGCAGAAGAAGGGCGAACAATGACAAGCTTAGCCCTTGGCAACTAAGCGAGCTTTGTAACGCTCGATCGAGCCATCTGAATTAAACTTGATTTTGTAGACCCATTTACAGCCAATTGGCTTCTTGCCTGGAGGAAGTGGCTGGAGGGACCATGTGTCGTTGGCTTCAAGGGCCTGTAATTCTTGCTCCATGGCATGACGCCATTTGGGATCACAAACTGCTTGGGCAAATGTCGTTGGTTCTGTGGCAATGGAAATAGAGGTGGCAAAAGCTCTATGTGCAGGAGATAATCGAGCATATGTAAGGACATAAGATAAAGGATGAGAAGTACCTCCAGGAATAGACAACGCCGAGTTAGACCGAAGGGAGGGCCGAGAAGGCAACGAGGCTTCAACGTGATATTGCTGAAGGTAGCTGGGTGCATGAGTGGGACGCCGCAACCGAGGTTCAGGAGGTGGCAGAGATTGTTGGTTGGGTGTGGTAGGAGAAGATGGGATAATTTCGGATGGTGGGGTAGGTTCATCTGTCTCGGCGGGTGGAGAAGGAGGTGTAGGTGGTATTGGTGAGGAAAGTTCGGGGGATGGGATGGAGTGAGATGGTGACGGATCATCATAAGTGGTGGGTTGGGTTGGAGGTAGCACGGGTGTAGTAGTAGCACGGGCAGAGGAGTATGGAAACACATGCTCATGAAAGAGGACATCACGAGATATGAAAGTTTTTTCCGTGTCTAGGTTATAAACCCGATAACCTTTGGTGCCATATGGATACCCAAGAAATAAGCAGCGGGTAGATCGAGCATCAAACTTAGTGGGACGGTTGTGATGCGTGGAAGCAAAACATAAGAAACCAAACACACGTAAATGTTCATATGCAGGTGGTTTGTGAAAAAGGATATCATATGGCGTTTTACCATTAAGAACCGGTGTAGGGGTACGGTTGATGAGGTATGTGGCAGTGAGAATGGCATCCCCCCAGAAATGTTTTGGAAGTTTGGCTTGAAAAAGCAATGCACGCGCCACATTGAGGAGATGACGGTGTTTGCGTTCTGCGACTCCATTTTGTTGTGGAGTTGAGACACAGCTAGTTTGATGTAAAATGCCTTTGTCAGAAAACATTTTGGTCATATCAAATTCTAGCCCATTGTCACTACGAATGATTTTTAGGCGAGACTGAAATTGTGTTTCAACAAGATTGATAAAAGTAGTGAGAAAGCTGCGTGCATCAGATTTATTGTGTAAGAGGTAAACCCATGTGCAACGCGAGAAATCATCAACAATTGTGAGAAAATATTGTGCCCCATCAAGTGTTGGTACATGGTAGCCCCCCAAATGTCAACATGGATCAATTCAAATGGTGTTTTTGTATTAATAGAACTCAAGGGAAAAGGATTACGGGTCTGTTTAGCAAGGGGACAAATAGAACAATCATCAATTGAACAAAAATGCATAATTTTAGTAGACAACGAAATGGCACGCAGGCTCTTATTGGATAGGTGTCCAAGGTGTTGATGCCAAAGACGAGAGGAGGTTGGATTGGTGGCTGAAACAGAGTAACACCCAGCTTTCTTTGCAACATCCAAGTAGTAGAGCCCTTCTCGTTCAGTTCCCATCCCAATCGTCTTCCCCGAACGTTGGTCCTGAAGAAAACAAACCTCATCAGTGAATACGGCATAGCAAAAAGAAGTCTTAGTAAGCTTGGCCACGGAGATTAAATTCAATTTGAATGAGGGAACACATAGCACATTATGGAGTACAAGTTCATCAGAAAACCGTATGGTGCCCGAATGTGTCACACGAGCAAGGGCATGATTAGGTAAATGCACATGTCGGTGAGTAACTGGTGTACTGGTGGTCATAAGGTTTGGAGAACAGACCATATGATCAGTTGCCCCTGTATCAAATATCCAACAAGTTTCGGAACTAAGGGCAGTTGCACAAATTGCATTACCTGAGAGATTGCTTATTGTTGATGCTGTACTCACTTGATTGGCCATGGAGCTAGGTTTGTTGCGATCAAGGAGGGCAAGGACGTTATTGTACTGTTCGGCTATAAGTTTGTAGGATGGTGGTGACGCATTGGAATTGCCCGGTTGGGAATCAACATGGTGAGCCTTGGAAAGAACACCGGGGCTTGCATTTTTTTTATCCTGATAATTGCCCTTGTTGCCATTAGAAGTAGCCCTCTTCAGTTTTCTACAAACGTCGATGGTGTGACCCTTCCAACCACAGTAATCACACTTTAGATGCGCTCGGCAAGTGTCAGAAGTGTGACCTATGGCATCACAACGGTCACATTTGAGGTGTGGATTCTTGGGCGGATAATTTGGGTTTGAATAACGCGACCCAACCTTGACAGCAAACGCAGCAGCTTCTGGTGCCTTTCCTATGGACTGTGATGATACAACTCGCTATTTCTCATCTTGAATGATTAGAGAATACACCTTGTTCACTGTGGGTAGCGGCTCCATAAGCAAGATTTGCCCACGAGCTGCTGTGTAGACCCCATTAAGACCCATGAGAAATTTTATAGTTCGCTGTTTTTGCTGGTACTCGTGCAATCCTTTCGCAGTATCTCCACTGCAAGACGGAAGGGGACATAGCACATCGCGCAAATCCCACAAACCTTTTAGTTTGGTGTAGTACTCACCGACGCCCATGTCTCCTTGGACACAATCATGGATTTCCTGCTCGATGTGGAAAAGATGCACGCTGTTGGTGTGGGAAAATCGCTCTTTCAATTCATTCTAAATCTCGTAAGCGCTGTCATTATACATGACACTTTGTGCAATATCAGGCGAGATGGAATTGAGGATCCATCCTTAGACAAGAGTGTTGCAACGGGTCCATTGCTTAGTTTCAGCTGCTGAATCTGTGAGTGGCTTTGTGATGGTGCCATCGATGAAGCCGTCCTTGTTTTTGGTAGTGAGAGCCATGAGCATCGCATGGCTCCAAATGGGATAATTTTCTTGGGTCAGCAATTGAGCCACAAGAACTAGACCTGGTTGGTCTGAATGATGGATGAAGAAGGGATCGCTTGGATCATCATATGTGCTTGCAGGAAGCTTGGATGCCCCGGATTTTTCGGAGCGCTGCTTGTCATCCTTTGCCATGGATTCTGGTGGGGAAAGGTGTGACGGATAGAATTTTGGATTGGTTTACAAGAGGAGCCTAGAGCTCTGATACCATGTAAAAGAAAAGGTGTAAAAGAAAAGGCTTTCCAAACCAAACCAAACCAAACCAAGCCTTATGTCCCAATCAATTGGGGTCGGCTACATGAATCCTTTTTCTCCATTGAGCTCTGTCAAATGCTACTTCATCGCTTAAAGCTTTGATCACAAAATTATATATATTTCTCGTTAATCATAAAGCTGAATTTATACAAGAAGAGGATCAGTTTAGATCCTAAATTATAGCTCTATACAAGGCTTATTTCCTATTCTAATTATGTACCAGAAAGGTAACCAAAATAATACAGAATCAAAGTCAATTCCTAGAATCTCTCCTATGATCTCGAGAATCATCCTTAACAAATACAGTTGTCTAATGTTCAAATCTCAAATTCTTTGGGATGATTGATGCTGATTTAGGGTTTTGATAGTTTTACTAACCGAATTGTGATATAATTAGGCCCCAAGGATCTCCCAATCATAGCTAGAACTGTAGGAAGATTAGCTGGTCGTGCCATCGGATATGTCCAGTTGGCTCGAGGCCAACTCGATAACATCATGCAGCAAAATCAAGCTCGTCAGGTCTTTCTTTCTCCTCCCAAGATGTAGGCACATTAGGTAAAAATAGCTGATTGGTTGTATCATTCTGTTTACTTATTGTGCAGTGATTCTGCAAAAGCTCTCATGTTGTTCAATCTACCTTTTTATTTGTGTCTTATGAGTATCAATTATCAATCCTTGATTGGTGGTTGTTTTCTGGATAAGATTTGCAAAAGACTTTGCAAAAATTACTTTTTAACGACACAAGACTCGTCATTTTATATCCCATCCATTTTTATTTTTTTCCAATTAGAAATGGTTTTCAAGAAACATCTCGTCTTGTATTTTCTAGAAGACATGTTATTTTCCAAGTAATCTGCGTCGTCTACCATACAAGTTCTTTAAAGTGCTATGCAAAATTTGTTTTTAAAACAAAAACCAACAGAGAGTTAAATTCTGTGAAAACTCCATGATATTGGATTGTGTAATTCACACGTTTTAGTTTTTCCTTTGAACTGGAGTAAACAGCATTGCTTTGATGGTGTGGCCTGATGTTCTCGTGGTGTTTAACTCGCAGGTGCATAAAGAACTGCAAGATACAATGGCTCAATTAGAGGCCATACGTCATGAAATTCGAACCATTTCATTTATGAATCCTGGCCCATTGACTCGAAGGCTTGTGGACAATATTGACCAAACATCTGTTTCTAATGGTTTTGTATTTTCCAAGACCTTTCAATTCTGAAGTTAATGACTTTGCTTTTTCTTGCTTGAACTTGACGCATGTGGTGGTTCACTGGTTCTTATTTTGGTCCAGATAATGCAGAACTACAAAAACCTGACACAACACAACAACCTGATTTTGAGAACAGACCAACTATTTCAGATGCTAAGGTTTTACTAAGCATTATAACCATTTATCGATATCATATTGGTTTCACATGAGTCTTCTAACAATGTCGATGAACTATATTTTTTCCTTTTCCCCAGAATTTGATGTCAGCAACTTCAGGATTTTCTGATATGCACAGTCAAGCAACAGCTTACGCTAAATTGGCTGAATCAGCAGCTCTTAATTCGGGGTTGACGAAGAGTAGTGAAGTTATTGATGAGCTAACTGATGAATCTGGTCTTATGGTTCTGCCCGTATCTGCTGAAATCACTGGATTGCTGCCAGATCGCAAGGGTAATAATCCTCTCCTGGGCACAACACCACAAGCTTTCCTTTAGGATGTCGCTTCTTACACATGCTTTCTTAATAGTACTTATGTAAAATAGTTTCTGTTTTGGTAATATAATGAATTTTTAGCGACTACAATGGAAAATATCTCAAATTTGGCATTTGGAATGTGTGAATTCATCAAATTGTCTTTCTTTCAGTTGTAGCTACGTGTGCTTGCAATCTGCTTGTTTCTGTAAGTGATGTTGGTTGTGAAAATTGCTTCTATAAGTGAGCTTATTCTAGAAGATCTAGACAGAGATGAAAATACTTGTTTTTAAGTGTGGACCATTTTGAAGTCTCGTCTGATGGAATAACATCATTTTGATGTCTCCATTGAGCTGTAAATGTGACCTCGAATTAAAGTAAGAGAATTTGGTGTAATGGTTAGGAATCTACCGGACCTTTGGATACTTCTTGTGGGAGATTTTTGACTACTTGAGGAGTTGAAGAAACGAGTTGCATCCTACTCTTAAATTTTTTACTGAAGAGGAGTAATAAACTATCTTGACCCCATTTTCAACTCGAACCATGTTTTTTAATACTTCGTGTTATTTTCACAAGTGACTACCCTCAGATTCGAACCTAGTTCTTATGCTTGACTGCTCTACAGCTGATGCTTCCACGAAAATCATTCTTTTGATCGTCCCAAATGATGGGGGACCGATTTGTCTCTCAAAAAGTAAGCACATTGTATTGGTAAATGGCTTAGTTCAAATTTTGCAGAAGTACTTCAAATTGGTTAGTGATGAGACTTGCATTATCAACTGTAGGTTGGTCTTTACTACCTTTGCCTATGTTCACTGGACTCTTTAAATGTATAAAGTACATATGTGGATGCTCTGTACTTTGGTAAGGGTATGAGATCTGTGTCCGACGTTGTTAGTTGGTTACTCAGCAAGCATATTTTGTAACTCAAATTTACCAAAAACAATCAATAGAACTTCATATTATGCATTAAATGGCATTTTTTAAAGACCATTTATCCTGGGTAAGTAAAAGAAATTTGCTATGGAGTATTCTTATTCCTGCCCGCTCCCGTGTCCTTGAGAAGGAATGCAGATGAATCCAACACATGGACACATACCTCACACCTGCACTCCTACTGGAATCCATGTAACACAGACCTTTGTTGTGTCCAAGAATACCTCATTTTTATTGCCTTTACATATTAATTTCAAAAAATTATTGCTTGCTTGATCAGTGCTTTCTGTTTGTGCATGTAATTTGTCCACTAGGTTATATATATTGCGTATCATGGATATTTGATGCATAATCTAGCCATGTGCTTGCATTTTTGCATTCACAAGCTTATGAAGAGAAATAACCCGTCAGTTTGGTATCAGATACTGCAGAAGGATCAGACATAGTGTTGGAAGCAATATTGGAAGCAGAGGTGGCACGTAATGCCAAAGAGTTTTTTGTGCAGCATCAAAATCAAATAAAAAGTGAATGAAAAGGTACTTCATCTTGTAGCATATTAACTAATCCATTTGTAAGGACCGTTAAACATTTGTAGATGGGTTTTGAGTATACTACAAAGTTCTAGTAGCTTTGACTTTGAGAAAGGCTGCCTTTCGTAGGCTTGCGTGGTCAGCATTCCATACGATTACATTTGGATTCAAACCATTTCACTGTCATATGCATGTGGAAAACATTGTACATTGTACATTTGGATTCAAAGTTGAAGAACCAATTAATATGTTTGTGGAAAACATTGTACATTAACCTTTATTTACAGGGTTCCTTAATAGGCAAGGGCTCCTTTTATGTGCATGCATTGGGACATACGTTCTTGATCGCATTTATCATATTTTTCTACAGTGGAATAGCTTATCTTCTTGTCATGATACAGTGTTCTGATAAAAATGGTATATACTGTGGCGAACAAAAGAAGGTCCAATTTAGTAATCACGGTATTTCCTTTATCATCATTTTTGGTGGGGTAATGCATAGCATGGAGAACTCGACTTTCTATGAGCTGGCTTGTTTATGCTTCCATTCATTCTGAAAAGAAACAATGTTTTCGCAGGAACAGAATGGAGCAAAAAGGTTGAAGCATTCAAGTTAAAATGACCATGGCCCGTAACTGAAGGATCCAAACAGTAACTGTCAGATTGGGTCATCTGTGATTATTAAACATGAGTCTGACTAGATCCATTAGTTGAACATTTGTAGCTAACTGTGGTAGATTACTGAACAGCTGCAGATGACAATTCAGATCAGATGATAATTTTCTGTTAGGTTTATCTGTTGTGTAGAAATCTGATGTAATTTTTCTACTAGGAATTGCTCATATGATTTGAGTATTGATCCTTCTTGTTCTTCAATAGCCTCTTCTGGTTGTGCCATTACTGGTTCTTTTGCCCGAGTCCCAGACTAGGGTTTTGAGAGCATTCTTGTGATTATATGTCATCTGCTGAGTGATTTGGAATAACCTTTATTTTGCATGAAATTTCAGCCGTTGTGGCAGGAAGTGGAAAACGGCCTTGTATTGAAACAATTTACATTTCGAGAAAAGACAAATAAATTCGAATGGCATAGAACATGTAAATTATACGACATTTAGAACTTGGGGACATGGTATGGTAGCTTGGTTAAACGGCCCCACCATCAATTTTCTCGAACAAATCCTCAGGTTTTCAACAATGGGACTATGGGAGTAACCTCGGGATGGATATATAACACAAAACGTAAGCGATCACAAAACAAGCGAGTACGTCAATAGAAAACACATGTAAATAGTTCTCTCCTATATCGAAGAGGACTGATGTGTATTATGGAGTAATTGAAACAAATGCAACTTCAAGAACTTAAAACTCAGCTTGGCTCCACAACAAATCAGGCGTTTTCACACAAACCACTGTCAACTGTCCATTCATGGTTGATTATGTAGTTAACAGATAGCATTGCAGTCGAACTAACTTGAGGCGCAATGACCTTATATTGAGCTTAAATATACTCGAATACATTTAAGCAGGGAAATACAAAAAATCGAAGTCAGTAACAGTTTACAACTCAGGGAAGCCCATGAACAATTGAGCTTGGATTATTCAACAGAAAATTTACCCAAGTTGATTTCAGCAGGCATCCAGATCCCGGCATGGGGGAGGCTTTGGCTCACCTAACAATGTAGTATTTCCCCCTTCTGGCCCACCATTAATGCGCATGGGGTTCTGAGTGCCACGCTGAGATGCGAAGGTTATATCAGATGATAATAAGTCTACATATCAAAAATCAAAACTGAAAACCAATGTAACCAGTCCAGTTTTCTTACCGGTGGCTTCTCCCCTCTTCTTAACATCTCAACTATCTCGACCACTCGCTTTGGAGTTACGTCCTCCTGTATGATAAACATTAGTGACAAACATAAAAATCGAAAAGCTTCTGTTTAGCTGGTGAAAATTCCTTAAATCAGAAAAATGGAATGATTTTGATGTACTAACAAAGTAATTATAGGTATATCCTTCAGATCCAGTGGAGTAGTCAGCAACTGTAATCATAGGAGCATTTACGCAACATCCCTGCACAAAGCAACATCATTTATTGCCGCAAGCATCGTTCATCGAGAATTTATCTGTGCAAACTTCTTATAGATCGAATGAAAATGGCAGAAAGGCATCTTAAAGATGTGCTCTCTCTTTATTATCAATCCCAACTCCAGGATGTCGAGACTTGAGATAAAGCAGCAGGAGGAAGCAAACGAAATAGGCAAGCCACAGCAACAGTAAGACGCTTGCCCCATCTGCAATTTATTTGAGAACTCAACTTTTTCATTTTTCAAGCATGCTCATCATGAGCTTTACTTTTTTTGGTCTGTACGAATGAATTCATGAATGAATGTTGCTACTTGGTTTTAATTTTCACGTAGTACTTGCAGCATTGAGCAAAACCAGATGTAAGACCATCAAAAAATTGCAGGCCAAGACAAATGAGTGAGAAAATACTAACCATGCATTCCATTTCTCCAACAGAAAACATTCCATCTTTTGTTACTTCTGCAAATCACAAGTGCTGTAAATTAACATCCAATTTGTGTTCCAATCGCACAATCTCTCATGAGGATTTTGTCAACTGTACAATTAGATCGAAATTGATAGATACAGTGGATAGAATGAATTCTCACCATTGCGCTTCACCCCTAAGTGTTTTAGTAATGCATCTTCAATTTCGCGTGAACCACGAATCATACAAGGCGTTGTGCCACAAACCAAAAGGTGGTATTTGCCAACCTGCATAATTAATAGAAGAAGGTTATCAGACAAGCTGAAACTTGCAAGAAACCAAATTTTGAGACACTGGTATCAGAATGACGGATCACCTTTGCTCGATTGAACATTGAATAGAATGTTGCAACCTCATACACACGGATAGGAGCAACTTCTATAACTTTAGCCACCTGTACCATTAACACCAACATGAATTACAATGCTGAATTTTAATGAAGGGGGCAATATGGGTTTCACTAGAAAACAAAAAAAAGACCAAACTAGAAACTAGGCTTAAGGTTCCATTTTCCACTCTGGCTAGCACAGATAAGAACTTGACCAGTCGACAGTCGTCCTTTAAAGAAAAAAAACTTGATACGGAAAAAAGAAACAACCTAGAACATGGGTAACCTCTCATCCTAGGAGAGGGCTATAAATCCGTTTGCGATAGCAACTACACTGAAGGAAAAGATTCAGATATACGACATGAAACGTTAGAGAGGACAAATTTATAATAGGGCGAAGGCATGAAACTGTGTATTATACGTGGGGGTATGATCAATTTACTTATAAAGACATAGACATCAAAGCAACACTTGTTAATATAAGCAAGTTAGCAGAAATTTCACATGACCAGCCAGTCTAACTTGAAGTGTAGGACCAATGAAATGAATGGAGACTCAACGAGTTCTGATCCATTGTCCATGCCATGGCAACCCATGTCTTAAGCATGGACAGGGATACGGGATACGAACACAATACTTTGATAAGCAAAACTTCAAAAAGGAGAATATGGATACGACCAAGACATGTTTGTAAAAAGGGTGTCTTGTAGTTTCTATAATCATGTTACACAAGTTCAAGAATGGCAATGAACCAATTTAGGAATTAAAAACAAGTTTAATAGCTATTAGCGAGTCAAAGCAATATGGATACAAACATGTGACATAGTAAAGATTCATCAATTCAACATATGAAAAAGTACGATATTACTTTAGTCTACCTATTTTGTTCTTCAGTAAACAGTAACCAAATATAAAAATATTAAGCTTTTGTCTGTCCAGAAACTATTCTTTTATCAAGGGTAGAAATCGCACAATCTCAATCACGTAGTAAAAGCTTAAATGTGTAACTTCATTATCTAAAAAGTATCCAATACTTCTTGGGTTAAAAAAAAAAAAAAAAACCAAATACCAGGTACGTAGTGCCAGTATCCCAGGATACAACTCCATTCTAGAAGTATCCGAACTTTATAGTCCATGCACTGAATATTTCCCTCATACAATTGAAGGCGATCATATGCATGGACCTTTTATTGATAAAATAAACTTGTTTCTTTTCCCCTCCGAAACATTATCACAGACTCGAACATACAACAACAATAACATAACCCATTTAGTCTCCAATAATTGGGGGTATGGGCGGGGGATGGATAGGAGATAGACCTAACCTTTGGCAATAAATGCACAAAGTGGCTGCTACCAAAATACCACTGAAATAGATGGATTGGAGACAGACCTAACATTTGGCAATAAATGCACAAAGTGGCTGCTCACAGAATACCACTGAAACAATGGTCCCCCTAAACCGTCGCGTTTGCTACGGAATCATGCCCTCAAATCAAAGCCAAAAGGCATCAGAGAGGGCAGACCCAAGAATCATTTTGATTTATGTGCACATTACCATGCTTCTTTCATTCAACATCCAGAGCATTGGCGTTGCACAATATCACGGACTCGAACATACTTAACTAAATTGAGCCGTTTTATATCTCAATCACTAATAAGAATTAGAAAGCTTTTATTGAGAAGGACATAATATAGGGGTTATTCATGGCATTAGGACATCAACTTTTTCAACAAGGCCAACAGGACATTTGGGTAATAGGGTGACCAAACTACCATGCAAGGGCCTTGTTTGGCTAACATAAATAATGAATTTTTCGTTTTTTTTTTTCAAATCTAATGGCGCAGATAACGTTATCTGTTGACCCTTCGGGGAGGGCCTTGTTTGTCTAACACAAAATGAATTTTTCATTTCAGACCTGGTAGCGCAGATAACATTATCTATTGGCCTGCCAGGAAGGGCCTTGTTTGGCTGACACAAAAAATGAATTTTTAATTTTTTTAGACTTGGTTGCGCAGGTAACGTTGTCTGTTAGTACAAAGTATGGTCTTTTTTGTACTTTTTTCCTTGAATAACACAAAATATGTCTTTTTGTTCTTTTCAAGCACAAAAAAAAAAGTCCTGCAAAATAAATTTTTTGTCCCGAAATGTTGCTCCTTTTTTTAATTGTTCCAAAATAAATGGCCATTACAAAAAATTAACAAATAAAATTTGGTACTTCTTATTTTTTTTAGATTTTTCGAAATGTAAAAAATTAAACTCCTTCAATTTTAATTCTTGAATTTATTTTTAAAAAATAACAACAATAGATTACCAAATATGTGTATATCTGTACTCCGTATCATGCAAGCAAAGCAGACATATGTGGTAGTATGTTACAATCTGGCATCTGTTTCAAGCAAGTAATAACATATTACCAAATATGTGTACATCTATCTCTGTATCATGCTAGCAAAGCAGACAGATATTCTATTCTGTTGCAATCTGGCCTCTGTTTCATGACAATAACATCAACAGATTACCAAATATGTGTACATTTGTACTCTGTATCATGCTAGCAAGGCAGAATTATATGGTAATATGTTGCAATCTAACCTCTTTTTCATGCTAATTAATAGCAATAGATAACCAAATATGTGTACATTTGTACTCTGTATCATGCTAGCAAGGCAGAAATATATGATAATATGTTGCAATCTAACCTCTTTTTCATGCTAATAATAGCAATAGATTACCAAATATGTGTAGATCTATACTCTGTATCACGCAAGTAAAGGAGACATATGATAGTCTATTGCAATCTGACCTCTATTTCATGCCAATAATAACAACATATTATGTACTCTATATCATGCCATCAAAGCATACATGTGTCGTAGTTTGTTACAATCTGGCCTCTGCTTTTGTTATTAGCAGAAACAGATTACCAAATATGTCTGCATTTTATTCTTTATCATGCCAACAAAACTAACATGGTAATCGGTTATTTGCATATTCCAAAAAAATAAAATAAATAAATAAAGTTATTTTACACCTTATAATCAAATTTGTTCATGAACATACAGAGTTTGAGCACTCTTTTTTTTGCGCATATATACCAAAAAATTGAAAAAATACACCAAAGAAATGGTTTAATGGACTGTGCAATCAATGGCTCCAAAGAAAATCATAATTTTTTCTTGAACATATGGAGTTTGAGCATATTTTTGCATATGTACCGATAAGCCAAAAAACACACCAAAATGGTTTAATGGACTGTGAAACCAATGGCTGTAGAAAGCAAAAAATATCAGAAAAATTGGTTGATTAAGGTCTACTTTATCTTTCCTATTTTCACCTACTTTTATTACAAAGGTCTTGCTTATGTGTGTCCATTAATGGGCACACAATAAGCACAGAAAAAACACACTCTAATACGTCTTTTACACTTTTCAATATACTTTCACATATGTCTATACATTTTCTACACATTTCAATACATTTTTTTAACCCATGGGCACACATTAGCATTTTCCTTATTAGAAAGCAAAATTGTGTTTTTGTACACGTATCAATGCCAGGGACTCTAGCTACCACATGTGTCAACATATCCCATGAGGAAAGGATGACTTTCACCTCTAAAAGTATATTTTATATGTATATATATATGTTGTTAATAGTAAATCAAAGGTAAAACAAAAAGAAAGGAAACAAGAAGAGAAAGGAAAAGAGAGAAGAGTAGTTTGTGCACCCCTCTGGTTCAATTCGACTTCCCTCCGCACACCGCCGGAAAACCGTGCGGGTAATCTATCACCTCTTCTCTCCCTCTCTCTCTCATCCTACATGGACCACCACACGCGGTGGTGGTCATGTCCCGAAGATGATGAATGGCTTGAGAGATGACTCCGTCAGAGAAGCGTGGAACAACAATCAAGCAAAAGTCCTTCAATCGTAAGCAATTGAGTGTACAACTTGTTTCCTCCTCAACCACACATGGAACTAGGAAAACGAATAAAATTGAACAGTTTACCTGAACAATACGATCTCGAGGCGAAAGGTGTTTAACATCAGGAGGCAAATCAATTTCCATTTTGAACATCAATGGAAGCCATTCGGACAATTACGTCGGGCAGTCGGGGTGTTTCACTTTGCTTCAATGCTTGAACAGATTTTTTTTATCTTCCGCCTTTTGTTCAAGAGAGACAAAAGGGTATTTTTGTACAATTTTGTCCTTCTCGCTTTAATATTTTCACACCAATGGATTGAGCTCAATTTAAATAAATAGGCTGGGCCTAGAGCCTTTTAGGTGACTAAATGTGGCCTCTAGCCCAATTGTCTATAAGAATTAAGTGAAGTATTAGCAAGAACCTTTCTGCTTTTCACTCCAATCTAGAGCTAGCTTCTTCTCTTCCAAATGTTGCATAACTTATGTTCATCAAATGCAGGACAGATTACTTAACAATGCTTCATCAATACCCGAAAAACTCAGCATGGACAACTTCTTAAGTAAGCTTTGGGCATGAACACTTCGGGCATATGATTATTGGCATTCATCAAACACCATATGAGATGACCAAACAATTTTTTTTTTACCAGGCGATATAATATTTGGTGCAAAAGATTATAGCTTTCAATTCAGATTACCTAATAAAAAGATTACAAAATTGTTTAGCATTTGCCATTCAGTAAGAAGTTGGGTTTCTCAAACATAAAATATGGACAACTTTGGGATAGTCATGACTCATGAGAGCATATAAATTAGACTTCTTATTGAGCTACTTCAGAGTTTGTTAAGTCTACAAACATAAGAAAAGGTAGTCAGACAACTACCAACGACCAGATGAGCAATATAAGTTAAGTTACCTTGTCTACACAAAGTTCATCAAGAGCTCATTCAAGGCAATAACTTATGGTCATAGAAATGTGGGCTACAATGGTGTTTAACAAAGATAGAGAAACACATGCTGAATGTTGAAGAACTTTCAAAGAGACCCAGATAAACAAATGCTCGAACAAAATACCAATTCTTTCATGTTTGTGAATGTATCTGTAGGTATAATGGAAAACTAGAAACTGCTTCCAAATTCATGAAACGTACTGCATTCATCGCTGAAACAGGAAGCCACCCTCCATGCTGCTGTTGTGCAAGATCTAGCAGAGGAATGACTGCAGACTGCTTGTAGTTGGATGGATAGTGTGATAGTATCTCCTTCACCTACAAATAAAGTATAAAATAGTAAGCCTGAGTTCAAGATTTAAATACATATAATGTGCTAAACCAACGGAGTTTACCCCTTCCCATGCGAGAGATACCAAGAAGAAAATAACCATAGGCTATTTATCAATTGATAGTTGAGCAATAAAAACTTGCTGATTGGGTCCACATAGTGAATCTCAGTAGATATAGATATAACCCCTTAGCTAGGCTTGTGAGTTGGATTCAACTGGATCCTATTAACATTTTAGCTTTGCTCAGGGCAATGTTGAACAAATGT
Organism: Vaccinium macrocarpon; assembly: GCA_022606695.1. Classification (NCBI taxonomy): domain Eukaryota; kingdom Viridiplantae; phylum Streptophyta; class Magnoliopsida; order Ericales; family Ericaceae; genus Vaccinium; species Vaccinium macrocarpon. The sequence goes on along the minus strand of CM040178.1, from coordinate 38,153,674 downwards.
TGGTCGTAGCACAAACTAAGAGCCTAAGAAGTCATGATATCACTATCACTTTTTACACGTATGATTGAAAGAAAAAAAATACATCACTGGAAATTAAATATCAAAATCCAGAATACCAACACCCACACCGAAAAAAAAAAAAAAAAAGGTTCTGTATCTTGAACAACAACTAAAGGCATATGTATCTAAATAACACACACTATTACTATCTAGTACGCAGAACACTTCAATAACAAGAAGCCAAATCCTACTTGAAACTCTAAAGACTATTAATCCAAGTGGAATGACAGTCAACCAACTAAGATTCCATTAAACCAAGTGGAATGAGGCTAAATGAAGGATAGGGTATCAAAAATTCCATTTTTCACATAGAAATATGCATAAACACAAACATTTCACTGGAGAACAAAAGGATTGAAATCTGGCAATTTGGAGTCTTAAACATCATTTACCTTTGCTTTGTTTGCATCATTGAATTCCCATGGAAGGTCGGGTTTGTTATCGGGAGAATCAAGGTGCTGCGCAGAAAAACAAAATCACGCGAAGAAATTTAAAATAATAGAAATGCGAGCTGCACTATACCTAAAACCTCAATCACGTAGTACTATGTATTACAGTACATATAAATTCACAGAAGTTCGTGTATAAAAGACGGTTGAACTTACGTAATTTAGGGCGGTCGAAAAGGACCGAGAAGTCTGCATCAATTAGGAAATACTACAAGAAATTAGATCGAAACCGGATTGTTTTGTTGAAAAAATTAACGAGAAGACAATGTGGGGAAATTAGGAGGGAACCTGAGGAATTTGGCGGAAAGCTTGACGGATCTCAAGCAGACGTTGAGTCGCTAGGCGACCGAGCATCTTCGATCTGATGATGATGAGAGAGAGAAAGAGAGAGGAGAGAGAGAGAGGCCTCCCTGACTGACTGAGGTGGGAAGGTCTAAAGTTTGCAGGGGTGCGTAGAACGCATACGAAGTGCTTGTTTGTGGTTTGAACCGTTTGGACGTGTGCTTTCCACAAGATGGAGTCGGGTTAAGATCCGGAGCAAAAACTGGTCTACAGAATTTTATTGGGCTCTGATGTTGTTGGGCTTTTATACTTTTTTATGGATTAGAATTCCTCTTTGCAAATTATGATGGGCCTATTTTCAGGTCATGTCTGTCTTGAATAAAGAGTAACCCTAATTCCCAACATTGGTAAGTAAATTATCGAAAATTTGCTCTCTGCAACATACTTTGGAGTCGACACGTGGCCATAGAAATGCGGTGTAAAACCTAAATGGAGTAATGCTCTAAGAACATTGAATGATCTCTTGTAGTAATTTATATAATTGGAGTGGAGTACACAAAAAATCTTTCATTTGCCTATGGAGGTAGCCGACGAAGTCATACTTTCTTATTGTCCATATTCTGAATTTTTTTAGCCTTCAATGGGGACAACATTTTGATCAGCCCAATTTTGGATTGACAATATGTCAAAACAAATGAATAATCCCTTCTCAAAACAAAACATATGCTCGTAAATAGCTGATAGTATGACGGGCATGCTTTCTCTAGTTTAGTATGTTTCAGATGCCCTAAGCAATACAAATGAGTTGGTCTAATGAATGAATTTCAGCCTTGTCATAAAGAATGTTTGAGTGCAAACAATATGCGTTTCTCCTACCATATATGTCGAATGAGAGACCAGAGAGTTAAGTCATAGGAAAATCTATTTGCGACTTTCATATGTGTCTCACTTCGAGGTCAAAGTCAATTTCCAAACTAATTTGCTCGTGGCAGATTGTTGTTTCTAGCATCCTCCGTGAGTGAGGTACAGTTGGGTCGGTTCAGCTACTGATTGGGCGGATCGGTTTGGCAGTTTTGGACAGTAGCAAATGGGCCTCTTATTTGGGCCAAATTTGGAAATTTCCCAATCCATTTTTCTAGCCAATTCTACTTTTCCAGCCCATTTTGTTGAATGGTTTCACAAAAAATGGTCTTTCGGCCCATAATGCATTTTGGGCTAGTCTGTTTTTTAGTTTTTAATCAAAATAGGCCCAACTATGAGGAAGCAATAGATATTCCCCGATAACATTATACTTGTAGGAGCTGTCACAACTTCACATGAATTAGTAAGAATATGATTGTACAATACAAAGAAAAAGTTCAACAGAGAACACATCCATGGAAAGGGGCAAGTTGCATTCTAGCGAACTCGAAACCAGAATCTGCTATACTAGTTAGGGTTGGCAAAATGCCCCGCCCCGCCCCTAACCCGCCCCGCCCCGATTAGGACGGGTTTTTTTTATCAACATTTCGGGTACCGGGGCGGGTAAGGGGGGAAATTAGGAAAACCCGGCCGGGGTCGGGTCGGGTCGGGTTTATATTACCCCGCCCCTTTACCCACCCTGCCCCGAAATATATTTATATATAAAATTATACTTTTATTTTAATCTAATTATCATTATACTAAAAATATTATATATTTTTCCTAATTTTATTATCATTCTACTAAAAAAACTTTCATTTTTTACCTTAATATTTTAACCATTACACTAAAATATCACTTTATTTATAGGTATTTATTTTTATTTTGCTTTTAGATTAACAAATTTTTAAAATTTCTTACGAACCGGGGCGGGTAAACCCGTTCCCCGATCGGGGCGGGAACGGGGGTACCCAAAAAATACCCGGGCGGGGTCGGGTCCATGTAGTAATTTTCGGGTCGGGTATGCCAAAAACTCGCCCCGCCCCATTGCCATCCCTAATACTAGTCAAGCCCGGCTGAGAGATTTTCGGGGTCCAACACAAATTTATAAAATGGGGGCCAATGTATTTTACTAAATAAATTATAAAAATAAGGTAAATTTAAAACAATATGTAACATATTTTTTTTCTTTATTCATACTTTACTAATTCAATCCAAAATTTTGTATCAAAACTCGACTTACTAAATTTAAAAATATTATGGGTCAAGGAATTCTCCAAAGTTCTTTGGGGCTATCGTACCACTCCACGAAGAGGCCAGATGAGATAGACTTGTTTCAGGTCTTGGCTTGGGCATTCCCCTGGGGATACGCCACCGTGGAGTTGCAGACGTGGAAGTTCTTCTTTTTGCAATGCGTCTTTACGGCCTTAACCACAAACTGGGCAACGTTATCTGAAATGATAGCGTAGGGAACACCAAATTTGGAAATGATTTTTTTCCAGCTGAAGTGTTCCACTTTTGTTGCGGTGATAAGGTGTTTGAAGCTGCCGGGGGCGGTTGGGAGCATGCCGAAGATGTCAAGCCCCCACTGTGCGAACGGCCATAGGCTAGTGACTGGGTTAAGGGAGAGTGTGGGCTGATGGAGGATAGGAGAGTGTTTTTGGCAAGACTCGCATTTCCGCACATAATCCTCGGCAGACTGTCTCATTTTGGGCCACCAGTATCCCTAGGTTACTGCGCGCTCGGCCAAGGACCGCCAATCCGAGTGGTTGCCACTACTGCCCTCATGAAGTTTGTGAAGTACACGATAAAAAAATATAAACTTAGTAAATATTTATATCTTTAAATCACCCAAAAATAAACATAACTACAATTATGATAAAAACTTCAAACTTAGTGAGAGAAGTATCTCTAGAACATTATGTCAAGCTTCTATTAGAGATCGTATAATCTAAGTAAAATTATTTAGGATAATTAAAATAACAATATATAATAGTGTAGGGTTTAACCTGAAAAAACATAAGTGAAATTGGGGGAACTAGAGTAACTGGAAAGGGTAAACCAATTCTTTCCAAATATATGATTGACTTGTTCTGTTATATTTTTTCTGTTCACCTTAGATAGTGGAACAAATTTAAGTACATTATTTTCTCAAACATGATCTAATTTTTGGATCGATTGAAATTATTGAAATCAAGAAGCGGAATTGCGGGGCTTATAGTGAGTGAGCTTACTACATGCATGTAGTGAGCTCTCTCAGCCGGTCGATCCGAGATCAATAGTTCGGATCGTTTTACACTTTAAAAAAATTACTTTTACATTAACTTTAACTCACTACATGCATGTAGTGAGCTGACTCACTATAAGCCCCCAATTCTGCTTCTTGATCACTACAGGGCCCTGGTTTAGAGTTTTAAGAGGGGGAATATACTTAAAAGGCAGTGCTTTAGGTAGGAGTCGAACATGCACATCTTGGTTGTGAATTGATGGGTCTAGTCATCCTTATAAATGGTATCCAAACCACATGACTACTAGTATTCAATTAATTTATTTTTTTACATGAAATGATATACTCAATATTCCCAACAAATTATACGATTTCAATCCCAAATACAGATTTCAGAAGGCCCGCAATTCAGGTCACCAAGGATGTGTAGTGACTGAAATCACTACAGTTACCCCAAAGCCCAAGCAAGACACTAAGTAACAATTATTTTGCCTTATATACAAACAGATCTGAAGCAGATATGTATATCTCCATATCTTGCTCAATCAGTTCAATGGATTTGCTGAAAAACTACAATCACAAAGGCTTCAAAATGAAAACCAAAGAGCCATATATAAATAAATTGCAAGTCTTGTGATTACTCAACAAATCTATGTGCCTTAATTAACATCTGACCAAAAGCATTTTGATCTCTTTTGGTGTGTGTGTGTGTGTGTGATTGGTGTTTAATTGATTGGTGGGTTCAAATCAATGAACTTAAATTAAAGACATCCCAATCCTTTAGCATCTGATCCTTTCATGATTCTCATCCTTTTGCAAGAGTTCACAAACATCTCCCATGGAACATCTCCAACCAGCATCCAATCACCATCTTTGTCTTCATATGTAGGTGCATGGTCAGATCCATTGTATCCTTCCCCTTCTGAATACACACCTGCATAAATCAATTGGAATCCTGATAAATTATTTTGCATTATATACCCACAAACCTAAAACAAAAACAAATCTGCTGCTGTGAAAATTAATTGAGGGTTCTTTAATTTTTCTTACCAATACTGCACTGGAACATAGTTTCCAAGGCCTTTAGGAGATCTGAGTAGCTGTTGTAAACCTTCAGATCAATCTTCCTCAGATAAGGAGCTCCATCCATGCTCACTTTCACAAAGTTTGCTGAATTATCAGGCTCAGCTTTCTTCGGCTGGAAATAGTTTTTCCGGTAAGATCGGACCGGCGGCCACCCAACTACTTGGGCCCTGCCAATATTTCATCCAAAACGATTATTAGGCAATTAGCGAAAATATATAACATTTGTGGATGGTAAAATTGATTGACAAAAACACGCAAATTGATCCGGCACATAGTTCTAACAGAAAAAATACTGTACTCATGGCTTACTTGGCAGGAGGAGCACACGTTTCTTGATCGGCGCTATCGGAATCTAAGGCGCTGTTGATCATCTCCGACGAGGTTCTTTTGGTTGGAAAAAATTGTTTCTCCGGCGCCTCATTCGCCGTCCCCGGCAACCCTAATCTTAGTTCGGTCGCCTTGAGATTGAGACCATGACCAGACTCGTAACTCAACGAGCTTTCCATTTCTCCCACTAATACTTTGTCAACAATTCAACAAGATCCACTTTGTTTTGTCTAAAACTTTTCCACAATGATGATACGCGTAGCCAAATTCCGATGAATTCTAGTGCACTCCAATGCATAAGAGAATGCGTTTGTGAAGGAGTTATGGCACACCAGAACTATATAGGCTGATTTGAGAGTGAGAGATAGAAAGAGAGAGAGAGGAGGTGATAAGTGGCAACCCCACACGCCTATCTCACACGCCGCGCGCGCGGTTTCTATCTGGGAATTGCGGGTGCTGCACACAGTCGTGTAGTCGTGTTGTGCACGGTATTATGCATCTCTCAACCGTCCGATTATGTTTTGTACGGTATGAATGTGCTTTGATTTTTTACTAGTAAAAATATATTAAAATTAAATCAAAATTGCCAAACGCATCAGGGTTGTCCAAAACACGATGGCCAAGGGGTGTACAACACTGTTCCAATTCCATCTAAGTAGTTGACGGGAATACGGCCGAAACAACTAGTACACAACGCGCAAGAAAATAATCAAGAACAAAAAACAAGAATGCTAGTTACAGAGAGTTTATACGAGATTTTTCAATCGTGTACTTGAGTATATTCACGGCTCACATTGGTAAAATTAGGAGTGGGTGTCGTGTCGTGTTGTGCCGTGTTCATGTCAAATCAGGTTCGTATCAAAATGACCTGCTTAATTAATTGTGTCGAAAAGTATGAACCCTAACCCAACCTGCTAAAAATCGTGTCGTGTTCAGGTTAACATGATTATTATTATTTTTTTTTGTCATGGTGATTTTTTTTTTATTAATCCACAGTAACCAATAGATTAAAAGGACTACATATCAAAGAGAGTAATTATAACCAACCAAAATGATGTGTAATTATAGCCAGCTAAAACAATGTGTGTAGTGAGCTGAAATCTAGCAGAGGTAATGGGGCTTGGTTATAGAGCCCGAAGGGGATTGGGCCCAAGTTAGACATCAAGCCCAGCTGTGGAATAAAACAAGATGGGTCGTGCCGGCATCTCGGCCAAGATAAACCGTGAACCGGACGAGTCATCCGAGACGGATCACATTCGAGATGGCTCGGAAGGATAATCCGAGATATTGGTGACATCCTTTGTGGTGTCACCTGAGGCGGTTAAAGCTTATAACAATTTCAGTAAGGCACATGTGTGTGTTACAACCATTCCTACATCAACGTGACATATACTGAGCGGTTACGCTACGTGTCGTAGCCACATTGGAGAACGCATGCATGCAATATTTGTGAATATGGCTTGTGATACTCGGTGACGTCATCCGAGCTAAAATAACTAGTTGGTCCCTGTACTTGGGAAGCCTATATATATGAAGCAAAGGAATCCTAGAAAGGGGACACAACATTTTCTCTCTCTAAAAATACAGTCTCAATACGTCTTTCTTCTCCGGTCTCTAACTAGATCGTTAAAGTGTTTTCCCTGGCCACATTCTGACCAAGTTGGGTGCTAACGACGTGTGTTATGTGTGCAGGGGCACGTGAAGGATCTCTCATTAGTCACTCACTGCTCACTCGGGTCAGGAATCGTTCAAGGAGGTTCGCTGGATTTTTGAGGACACCACAATGTGTACGTAGGCTTAGAACTTTAACCACCATAATAAAACCTTGCAAATTCGATAACATCAAGAGAATAACTTGTATATCAAAGTATAAACTTCAGCTGCAGTAGGATTGAGCTTGAAAACTTTCATGTACAATTTCATAGCATGAAAACATACAGGTTAATTCGTGTCATTTTTTGGTTGGATTCGAGTTGCCGCGTTGACACGATTAGACGAACAAGTTAATTTGTGTCATTTTCGGGTTATACAGGTTCAACCCGGACCCGACCTGTTTATTAATTGTGTTTTCGAATTATGTCATATACGTATTTTCTGTCAGAAATACTCAACACTAATCCGCTAACTTGGCATTGTGTCATAAATTTTCACCCCTAGGTAAAATCCCAAATCATCAGCGAAACACGGTCTAGATCAAATCAGACTTCATGAATCCAATACCCCCCTTGTACTGTGTAAACTTTAGGGAAGGCGCGTGGGAGGGGAAATTCCAGGAAACAGGACAATCACAGGCAGTGAGTGTCTGTCACATGAGTGGCATGTTTGGGTTGGGTGTCATGGGTTCAGGAGACATGTAATGAAAGCTTTCAACCACCATTATTAGTGGGATGTGGGGCCAGAGAATGGACGGCAGAGATGGTGAGGAGAATTGTGGAGCGTGGGATGATGGGGAGGAAATAGTGGGAGGAGGAGCAGAGCATATGAGTGGGAACCGTGGGGGCCTGTAGTAAGCTCTCTCAGTTGTTCGATACGAGATTAACAGTTCAGATAACTTGGAGTTAAAATAAATATGAAAATATTTTTTAAAGTATAAGACGATTCAGACCGTTGATTTCAGATCAAACGATCGAGAGAACTCACTATACACATATAACGAGTTCACTCACTACACACCCCGGGATCCCTATGAGTGGGGTCCAACATGTTGTCGTTGATGAAGATGGCATGCCATTCTGGAGTTCTTTGAGTTTACGTGGGACCCAACTTTTTTTTTAAAAGAACGAACATTTTTTTTTTTATCGGAAAAAGAACCAACTTATGTACACTACTGTATTATTCTGTCGTTTTAAATTTTTTTTTTATCCTCAACTCATTATTCTGTCGGTCATGATTGTGTTGAGAGCGCTCGAGCTTTGTTAAGTCAACATTTTATCAAATTCTCTCAATTTTGCCCCTGCCAATTCGAGATTGTATTTTTTTTAGCTCTGCTCTGGGCATGTTATTCGGTGTACACTAAATGCACCCAGCATTGTGCGAGATCCGTTTTGAGATTTTACATAAATATTGAAGAGTAGTTCAAATTATTTAAAATAAGTATGTTTTAAAAGATTCTTGTAAAAATCAACTCAGCCAAATATCGGTAATAGTTTAATCATTTCTTCTCTCTATTTCTCAGCTCATCCGAGGATTCGTTGGCAATAGGGTTAACTACATGTATTAACAACTCTGTTTTGTATGGTTCTTTTCATAGCTAAGGATGTATCGATCAACTTGGGAGTACTTTGATTAATCCTATAAAAATAAATTTATTGTCGACTAAAGTTGATTAAGTCCTTTTCTCTTTTCTTTTTTCTTTTGGTAATTAAGCTGGTTAATTCTTATATATACACACACTGTATTTTATAAACGGGACCCACAAGAGTTGTTATACATATGTTTACTATTCACAAGCCATGCATCTTTTGTGTACTCAGTGGTATCAATTCCTACAATTCCTCCCCCACTCTTTTCACACCGCATGGTGGTCTCAACAATTTTTTTTATTTATGTTTTGAACCGAGAAAAAATATATTTGTAAGCAAAAACTATTACAAAAAACACTACCGGTTAAAAATCAAAACAACGAAAAACAAAAAACCAAAACAAAACGAAAAGTTAAACCCTCAGACCTCATGCATGACTTCACCACGACCTATTACAAAAAAAAAAAACCGGTCAGTCAGTTGGAAGTTAGAAGTTGAAACATTTGTGAGTTTCAACCATAAATTGAGAGGTAGTGTAGGCCACGACCTATAATTATAGGGCAGGATGGAAGGTTTTGACCCTCGTTTTAGGCATTTAATTAGGGCTAATTATACTTCGCTTAAACTTTGAATAATAGCATCACTAATGATGCATTATGATTGGGTGATATTCTACAATAACAAAAGTACACTTTCTACATTTGTGCCACAACCTGCTCTAAAAACATGTGCTACTAATTGTAATTAATTATTATTTCTGTAGTGGAGTTTCAAATTCTACATGATTATATTAAAAGCTACGTTCACTTGTCAAAAAACTTGTGCAAGTAAATTGTTCCCGAGAGAATTATAGTGAAGTACTAAAATAAAAGAAATGAAAAGTTTTTTTCTTTATGCGTTCATTAGATGAAAGAACTTTAATAGAACATTGGAAAGTAGTAGTTTAATTAGGTAGAAATTAATGAAGATGCAAAATTCTTCCAAAATCTTGTATTTTTTTGTGGGACTTGTTATGAGAGAAAGTTAATCCTAGTGAAAAAGTTAGAGACGTAGGTTCCTTAACTTTCTTACTAACTGAACACATTAAAAACTCAAGAAAGTTAAAAATTCATATTCTTTCCCTTTCCTTGCAGGCTGCAACTGAATGGGACCTAGCGAAATAACTACTACCAAAATTTTCCATTTTTTTTTAAATAATTAGTTCAACACCATATATTTCTCGTAAATACTACACTACTACAAATGTACTAGCTACGCTTATTTTGATTTTGTTCATCATCGAAATACAAATGAGATGACGATGCTCCTTTATTTGAAAACGAGGCGTCGTGATCTCATCCGTATTTCTAAATTTGTACTCTACGCTTTCTCAGTTTTCACATAAGTGTGAGTTCAAATTTGAAAAAGAGAAACGAATTAGGAGAAACAAAATGTCCAATTTGAAGTTGATTCATAAAAGTTTCATTAATACCCTTTCTCTTTTCAAAAAATCGTGCAAGGGAGAATGTGCATCCTCATTTGATGCTAAAAATTAGTAGTATAAGGTTTTCAGGGAAAATCAAAAACTTTATAATAGTACTCATTGTGTTCCATTAAAAAGTTGAAATATAAGAACTATAAAAACATATCAGGATAGAGGGAGTATAATAAACTTTTTGTGGTCTGAGTCTGTAATATTCCATTCTTTTAGTGTGTGGTTAACGGTTGAGCAATACTACATACACAATAAAAATATACAACAAAGTGGATGACAACACATACATTTTGGAAATGGAGTGTGGGCTCACACACTTCACACTCAATCAATGGTGAGCCCACACTCCATGAGTGTGTTGTTCACTTTGTTATTGCATATTTTGCTTATTGATTCAAAGATTTTGTTAACCAGTTAGCTTCAAGCATCATGTGGAAGTTCCCTAACTGGAATATTATTACCAAACAGATCCTCATTTTCTGGAATATAAACTAATCAGTGGTTGAACTCTATGAGTTTTAGGGATGGGCATTGGGAGGGCAAGGGGTGGATACCGCTACCTCCATCCCCGATCCCTGACCCTATATTAATTCCCATTCCCTCCCCAATCTCCACCGGGGATTTTATTTTAACCTCCATCCCCGCCCCGATGCGGAAAATGGGGATCCCCACGGGAAATCGGGGATCCGAAAATCCATGCGCTACAAGGGTTTTCAATCTGCAACACAAAGGATTGCATAAAATGGTTTCATCTTTACAATTTCAACAAACATCATATTTTCATGGTGGTTGTCTTCTACTCAATAGCAATTATTTTAATAGTAATACCATCATATTTTCAAGCACACGACTCATAGTTTCAACAAACATCAAATAAAAATCATAAATTAGTCTAAGCAAGTCTCCAACAGTTTCAAGCACACAACTTAGTCTCTAATCTCTATAAATTGTTTGAATTTCTTTTCCATTCCATTAAAAATGTCGGGTGGAAAAATTAAGAGTAGATCTGTAGATAGAGATATATGCGAAAAGAGGAACTTACACACACACAAACACACACACACACACACACACACACACACACACACACACACACAGACACACAGAGAAAGCACCAGACGTGCGTGAGATTTGAGAGGAGTAAAGGACTTGGGTTATAGGTGAGAGTTGAGAGATGAGGAGATCGACATACAGGGGGCGACTGCGGCTGTGAAAGTGTGAAGTGTAGTGGTAAGTGGTAACCCACTAACCCGTAACCCTAAATGGCTAAGTAGTAAGTACTCCCCTCCTCAAATGGGTAGGGGACGGGTTGGCAAGTTGGCTAAGATGGCCATCCCTAATTGAGTTTGCTAAACAAACAACACATTTTTTGAGGATGGGGTAAGGTCTTGTTTGGCAGTGCCTATTCAGATGTGTGCTTAAACCCAACATATAGGTTAGGTGTGACATCCCAAAACTTATCCACATATACTAAAATCACACCAAAACACCCAACTCATCGCCTGTGGGAAAGGCCAAAAGAGTAGCAATGTTACATCAAAGAACAACTCATAAATTTTGGATAAAGCCCCACTAGGATTAGGCACCCATTTCTTCAATTTAAGTCTTCCAAGGACCACACAAAGGGAATCAGACCTGGTGTGCAGCATCCGAACCGTCTTTCTTTACAATTGATGGTTCAGCTTCGCAAAAGTACTCTTATCGGTAAGAATCAAGAAACATATATGAGTCATTGATTGCTGAGGTGGACAACTTGGATGCACACACCAAAACCGCACACCAGCACCCCGGGTCCCACACAAAGAAGGTGTCACTCTTTTTCTTGATTTGTCGAAATTTATTGAATTCTGATCTTCAAGTCTTATTTCAGCCTTATTTAGAGCCCGTGATGCTTAAAGCGCATGAACCCAACCCGAGTCCCAAGGTGGGTGAGACTAATTTAATTTTTCGACCAAGGAGAATATAACCACGTTCCTACAAGTATAAAAAAGATATATGTAGATAACAACGGAGAAATAAACGTTTCTTCTTCACTCCAAACCCTAGTCCTCTTACACTCTCCATCACTTCCCTTTCTTTCTTGTACGAGCCGGGAGGGTTCTTGAAGGCATCATCAACTCTAGTGCCTCCAAGATTGTCTAATCCCTTTTCGACTCAGGATCAAACACTTGGACTGGCCGGACCCAACCATGCATAAACAAGCGCTTTCGCTACTAATTGATAATACTGTATTATAGTAGGTCATGCAATGATCAAATTGGTCGATTTCTTTATCTTTTTAGCCAAAAGATAGAATATCCATTCAACCCAACCAAAACAAACCGTAATACAACCTACCAAAAACCGAAACAACAAAAAAAAGCAAAGAAAAGCAGGAAAAAAACCCCCCAAAAATACAGGTGAATAGAAGTCGCCAGAGTTTGTCACGCCGCCTGCCGCCAATGACGGGAGTAGATCTGGTCGATTTCTTTACCTAAGTATTTGGCAGCATTTGCTTTCGACATTAATTGCTCGGAAGCCTTGGGGATAGCAGCATCTTCCTACTACTATAGGTACACGAGTGTGACGTAGTACAGTATTAAAAGTTGTGGACCCTAACCCACACGTGAAATGAAGTCTGGCACTTGGGACTTCTGGGTTGCAATAGTCCAGGCCCAGACCGCAACCGCTGTAAACTGCATGCAGGCCCTACCTCACTCCCCTTCTTGTTACCCTGTCCTCTGAAACTAACACAGCTGGCGTGGGACCATTCCATGCCCATACATCATCTATGTCTACGCATACATACATGGTTTTCTTATTTATTATTATTTTGTTTCGACCGGTGTCCCTTCCAGCTTACGCGCACCTTGACTAATTTTATATCCAGTCCGATCAAAGACAGGCCATCCATGCCATGATAAGAGGATTCACAAGAAATTACTTACTTGCAGTTTGACTCTGACGCCAAAAATCAAACCCTGGTCAATTGTGTGAGGCAAACTCACCAACCAACCGAACTAACCCTTGGGGCTTATCTAAGTACATATACATATCCCAAATATTTACCACGACCTGAACCGACGAGTTGCCAAAGCATATCATATTAAAAAGTAAAGACACCACATGACATCACAAAAGAATAAGCTGGTAAGAGCAACAATTGAATAGGTACAACACATTGTATGCCTTCAAAGTTCATATGCATAGGAAAAACATTTGATAAATAACAAACATAATGAGCATCAGCATCTTATTGCATACCTTTAAATTATGCAACTGCTGCGTTGATCGATCACAAGTCCACTAGTACATATATTTTCCCTTCAACCAATGGCACGAGAGGAAAATCGGAAGGAGAAGTTGAATCTCACGGCGGATGATTGTAAACCTAACATCTCTCTTTTTGAACGGCAAAAATCTTTTATTAATTAAATATCAGGGATGCATGAATAAAGGAACAAGAGAAAACATCAAACAAGAAGAGGAAAGTAAACGTAACATCTCAAGCGACACTGTTGGATGCTTCGAAATATGTGGAAAAGAATGTTTTCTGCTCAAAATTGTAATTGCAATATTGCATCCTAATTATATCTTCCTATCAAGCTAAAATTAATAGCAGAGTCAAATTAATAGCACAACACAAAATCAGAAATAAATAGATACACTTTTGATTGCAAAACCTAAGCCTATTGTTCCAGTTTCCTAATGGCCAAGTAAAAAGTTATTTCGAAGCTCAGAAGCCGCCACTCTTAGTTTTTGTTTTAGGAACACCGAACACACCGGAAAATTTCGAACAAACTGACTAGAGTCGAAGCAATCTTTCTATAACCACCATGAAATGGGGCCTAAACCATCAGCATCAAGTGAACCCTGCAAAATATATAGATAGATAGTAAAGTGGTAACCTCATTGTTAACAGAAACTGCAATTTCTAAAAGCAGCACTCCTCATGGAGTTTTTGAACACGAGCAGAGTGTCAATCATTTTCGATTTACGAGGCACCACTGAAGTAGTATATTACTGTAACTTTATCTCCAGTAATGCAAGGTTGGTACTAGGATCATGGACAAATCACAGCACAATGCAAAAGTAGAGTGTGGTCCCTCTTGTGAGGCTGCCTGAACCCAAAATATTATAACTTGGTGCATTGGCAAAATGCACAATGTGAGTATGATTTAATTACATCATAAACATAATTGGTCCTTCGCTTCTATATAGCCTATAGGTGCATCCAATTGGACAAGTGGAAAGGGTATAGAGATGAGATTGTTCACAATGGTACTATCAAGAAATTCACTTCCTGATTTTAGAGGCATAGAGCTAAATGCTAACTAGGAGGTGCTAAGCATCAAGTCAAGGATGTGAAAAGAAAGCGTTTTCCTGTACTACAGAGGCCCAAGTTCCATACATTGTAAAGTCACAAACCTCTGAGCCAAGTGGCTTCCTTGATAATTTAATCCACACAGGCTAAAATGCTTCCATATAATTTAACACTCTCTAAAACTCTATTTTACAGGATCAAAACAAGATATTTTATTCCAAAAGTGGATATATAGTGTTACACTACTCATGTCAACTCCAACCCTATTACTTTATTCCTTCAAATTCCTTAACTATTTCTATCTAAAACTCCAACAGTTCTCTCATTTCCTCCAACATTTGATTCACTATTCTTTTTTTCTTCGTAAGTATTTTTTTTTTTGTTGAAAAGGCATCAAGGAAATGCCACACATGAACAAATTTGAGCATGTTTATACATTTTTATCAAAATATATTAAAAAAACGATCGCCTATGAATTACCTCCAGCTCCAAGTCTCCAACAAAGTATTGGTCTCTTTCTTAGGTATTGTGAGTATCATCCTAAATAGTACTAATCATATGAAACACGAATGTAAAATTGAAAAGTTTATCCATTTCATGCATAAATGAAGTTCCATCCTCCATATTTGCACGATGATCCTCTTTTTTCCCTTCCCTCATCTATACTTAGAGGACCAACACCCATCCTCTAAAATGGAGAAAAGTTTTGCAGGATGAGTAGGAGGAGAATGATCCTCCAAAATGATAATATCGCGAAGAATAGGGGATGGATTGGAGATGCCCTAACACACAGAATTTGGCCATCACATATCCCCATATATTTCAATAAGAAAAAACCAATAAAAAATGGTTTATCCACCACACATAGTTCCACCTTTAACGTCATATCACAACACTCAAAAGGAGTGTATTGGATGCCTCAGCAAGAGGGGCCAGAAAAATTAGGGATGTTAGATTAAAAGGTGAACTTACAGTAATCACCATAGGAGCAAATAACTTGGATTGTTTTTCCTTTGTATTTGACTGTTTTTCTTGCTCAACTGGTAACGGATTTGATGGTTTTGCTTTCTCAACTGATGATGGATTTGTTTGTTTTCCTTGCTCAACTGATGATGGAATTTCTGGTTTTTCTTCCTCAACTGGTATCGGAGGATATTTTATACTGAAAACACGGAATCGAATCTGCAATTGAACACAGGAATATAAGATTCAGTTAATTAATAGAGTTCGCCATTATCTTAAATAACTGAAAAGCTTCAAAGCAAAATACCAACCTCATCAGTTCCATCTATAGGAAAACTCTGTCCTTCATACTCCCATACCCAACTGAATGTGGTACATGAATAATATATATAAAACTTGATCAGGAGCATTCTACAGTAGGCATTGCATAAGAATAATCAGTTAAAAAATGACTCTTACCTATCTACAGGGTCAGCCTCAAGATGGGATGGATTTGGCATTAGATGGGCAGGTACGTAGATATCATCAAAAAATCCAAGCGACACTGACAATAACAAATTCAACTTCAATGGAATTGCACTATTCAAACTTAATTTGACATTCTTCCAAAATTAGAACTACTAGACGGACAACATGCGAATTAGGGCCAAGGGATAGTGGGATCAATAGCAACAAAAGCATCCTCTACCCTTTTCGTCTCCCTTATTTTTCTAAACACCAGGGTGAATTGCATTAACCTCACTCGATATTTGGGACATTGGTAAGTACACCCCATTTTTGTGGGAATAATCAAAGACCTTTCTTGCCATTAGGCCCACTACAGATGGACCGCCAAAGCCCAAAAGCGACAGAGTAGGGGCAAAACAATTTGCATTAACAATACCCAATCAAGTTGGACTAGAATCACAGGACGTAGACCTTCACCTTATACAACATCAGGATCTACTAATGTGACACCACAAAAAATAAGTCAAATGCCACTTGCTTACCAATGCAACTTCATCATTGTTAGAACTTGTCCCCACATTGGTTAATTAATACCTCCAAAACTACTATATCGTGCCCTGATCGCCCACTTTACTCCCTACCACCTAAGAATATTGGGTGCAAGTGTTTTGTTCATGCACTGGACCTTGATCGAGATAAACTTGATCCACGGTCCATCAAGTGTATGTTTCTGAGGTATTACCGCTCTCAAAAGGAATATAAGTGTTATTCCCCAACCCTTTGTTGTTAGTTTGTGTGCGCCGATGTTACTTTCCATGAGTCCTTACCATTTTTCCGCTAGTTCTACTCCCCTGAGGACCTGTCAGACTACATGCATATTCTTGTGCCCTCCCCCCCACCCCCTCCGCCATTGCAGGTATATGTTTGCCGTCCTAAAGGTACATAGGCTCTGCTTCCGCCCACCGCTCCATTTTCTCCTCCGTCGCGAGATCCGGTCCTCCTTTTGTCTCTTGATTCGGTTTCATCCCCAAATTCTTTACCCATTGCACTCCATAAAGGTATTCACACTTGTACTACTTCTCATCCTATTGCTCAATTTGTCTCTTATGATCACCTCTCGCTATCCCTCAAGGCTTTTGCTACTTCTGTGCCTTTTGTTTTTGTTCCTAACACTCTTTAGGAGTCCTTGTTATTTCTACGTGGCATACAACTATGGAGGATGAGATGTTTGCTCTTCATAGCAATAATACTTGGATGTTGGTACTTTTTCCTCCTGGAAAGACTATTGTTGGGTGTCACTGGGTGTTCTCCGTGAAGTATCAACCTAATGGGACTATTGAGGAATACAAAGCTCATCTTGTGGCATAGGGCTATACCCAAACTTATGGTGTCTATTATTTGGAGACCTTTTCACCGGTTGCCAAGCTTGGATCTGTTTGGCTTCTCATTTCTCTTGTTGCCAATCTTAGTTGGCCCTTATTTCAATTGGATGTCAAAAATGCCTTCTTGGATGGAGATCTCATTGAGGAGGTTTATATGGAACAACCACCTAGGTTTGTTACTCAGGAGGAGTCTTCTTAGGTATGTTGCCTTCAGAAAGCTCTTTAAGGGCTTAAACAATCTCCAAGCAAGGGCTTGCTTTGGCATGTTCAGTGACGCTGTGTAGCGATTTGGCATGAAGCGCTGCCATTCTAATTATTCTGTCTTTTTTCTCACATATGATCAAGTGAAAATGAGTCTGTTGGAGCTACTTTGGAGACTAATTGTTGTACATGTATCATTATTCTAATGGTAGTTTACTGATCAATTTGAGGAATAAATAACTTGAAGGGCCATCGCAGTCAAAGATGGAATCTTCATAACAAAGGGGTAGGGTAGGGAGGCCCCTCTGTAGTTCTAACAATGCTGTCTAATTGCCTAATTCAAAAGCCTTCATGGCACAAAAATAAACAGCAAACTGCGACAGAAAGGGAAGGAAAATATGCATCATTCAGCACTATGGCAAATCCAACGATGAATGCTTAGACATAATTTGTCGCAAGGACTTTAGCTGAAAGAAAAGATAATAATTTGAAAAGAAAAGAATAAAATATGATAAAGCAAATTTAAGGTGATTAAAATGGACAAGAAATATATAAGTGACGTACAACGTAAACCGTTAGCATCAGATTCTTTGAGTGTTGCAGCTATAACCTCTCCCACAAATGGACGAAACATTATCAGCCGGAAAAGCACCTGTCAAAACACCATTATGACCCTTCTTTGGTTAACATGCGTTAAGGGGTGCAAGGAAACCCAAAGTGCATCCTCAATAACTTAATTTTTACTGCTTTTGTGAAAGCGCAAGGCACCTTTTTATGGAGACATCACCAACACCATGTTCGATGAGAATAAGGAAAAAAATGCCATCACCATAATCAAACTTGATGAAAAATAAGAAGATATCACCTAATGAAACTAAAATAGGTTTCTTTGTCCAAAGAAATGTCATATAACGCATGCCAATAAAGCCATATGACTATAGTCTCTGCTACAAACACCCTGTAAAAAACAACTAAGGCCTCATTTAAATTCCATTGAAGTACATCAACTTGAAGCACTTATTTATTCCATTCCAGGTTATCCTTCCATTTTGATAGTTGCTGCCATTATGGACATGACCACCAACCTATCAGTTTCTCTTGTCCAAACACTAGTTTGCAAAATGGACTACATATAGGACCCAATTATTGCCAACAAAACCACTCGTGTTGAAATACACAATGAGGTCGGCCCTGAGATTTATGAGGCCCAAAGTGAACTTGAAAAATGGGGCCCCTATGTATTTTCTCAACAAATTCGGAAAAAAGGCAACTCTCGAATAAAGATTATAGAACACAAAACAACTCTTTGTTGCTTCATATATAATTGATTTCCAATTTAAGACTTGGCATTAAAAGTTCAACACTAAGTAATTCTAGTAATTTTGTTCAAGTAGTAGAGATCTCACAAAAAAAAAAAAAAAAATTGTTTTTGAATTTTGTGAGACATCTGGTACAAGCGAAAAAGTTTTATTTTCTTTTTTCCCAACATGAAATATGACTTTTTAGTTCGTATACAACAAGAGTAAAAAAGATTAAAATATATATGAATTATGTTAGCAAAGAATCCACTAAAGTCAAAATTAAGGTACCTCTTTAACTATGAATTACTTCTTAACTATTTAAATTAATGTATTCATGGAAAAAAGTTTTTTAATCAAAGAAAATTTAAAGGATGAGGATAAATGTAACACCCCGTATTTTAGTAAATGTCCATATTTCATTTGGCTTATAAAATTGTTCTACTTCTACAATATAAAAATAGTTATGGTATTATTTTGAAAAATATAATATATATTTTGGTATTTTTCACAAGCTAGTTTGGGGTATCAGAATCAGCATCGTGGAGCGGAGTGGGACAAGTGTCAACACTAGGGAGGATCCTTGGTCCCCAAGTAAGGGTTTCCGGAAACTAGGTGAGGTGGCGCTTAGTAATTACCCTAACAATAAATAGAAAGGTATAATCTTGGAATATTCCTCAAGCTTCACACACACACCTCATGCCACACACATCCTATAACAGTAAGAGAAAAATAAAAACAAGGAAGGGAAAAATGACGAAAGAAGGAAATATAGAAAGAAAGAAAAAGAAAGTAGAAAGGAAATTCAGTCATTGGACCAAGGGCTTCGATTTGAGGTAAACTGGGTGGTATACAATATGCTTCTCAAATCTTCGAAGTATTTCTTTGTTCTCCTCATTTCGAATTCCCATTGTTGACGTTACTCTTTTTATTGGATTCCATGTTATGACCATGTTACAATTGATATTGCTCTATGTGATGACTAAATGGTATGGAACTGTTTGGTACGTTGATCGAGTGGACCTACCGAGACATTGACCCAGTAGCCGGGAATAAGCCAAAAAGGGGCTTGGCTCAGAGGGGGTGAGGTAGTTCACTGGTCATGTACCAAAAAGGGCCTAATTTGTCATGTACCAAAAAGGGCCTAATTTGTGGTTTAGTTATATGGATAGCTTTGATTGAATTCGTTGATTGTATCCCTCTTTCGTTGAGCATTTATATTCTGTCATATTGTATACTTCCAAGCTTAATTTATTTTCAAGATGGCTTTGAAAACGGGAAGTGCGATGGGGTCGGCTATTGGGAGTCACAGGACCGAGCTTAATCTCTTTCGTTGAGCATTTCTCATATTGTGTACTTCCAAGATTAATCTATTTTCAGGATGGCTTTGAAAACGGGAAGTACGATGGGGTCGGCTATTGGGAGTCACGGAACCGAATTCCTATTCAGAGAATTTGTAAAAGACCTTAATTTGTACTTTTCCTTTACGGAAAAAGTCCATATTTTTATGTATAAAAGAAATGTTTTCGTAACGGTTATGTAATTCATTTATTTTTGATGGCTCTAATAATTAGGGTCGTCAAAATAAAAGAGAAAATATAACAGAGAGAATAACTAATTACTATGTATGTATATTCCTAGTTGTACCAAGAGGCAGCGCTAGCATGTGGAACAGTAGTAAGAGTCCATTGGAAGATCCCTTGGACGCTGCCATTGAACCCAGTGGCAAGGTCCAGTGACAATTCATTTGTTTAATGTTTAAAAAGAAGAGGAAGATTCGATCCCACGATGAAAGAAATAAAATGGGGCATCCTTACAACTAAAGCACAAATGCTCCTCTTGCATGTAATCAGTCATATAAGGTATTTATTACGGTTTTTATAAGGCCCTGTTATTGGGTCGCAAAGTGGAGGCCCTAAGCGGGGGCCTAGTGAGGTATGCCCAGGGCTGGCCCTGTTCACAGCCTCATCACAGACTAAAATAGAAGCTGAAATTTCGTTATATGGATGATTCGGAGTATCCAATACTGAGTACATCGCAAAAAACCATAATATGTAACAAAGGAGCTTAAAAAAGAAACCAGTTCTGAGTCAAACCGAAAAATAAAAAATACTGCGCTAGAAATTCACACAACAGTGTACTGTATTCACAAAACAATGTGTATCACGCATAAACTAATCTAAAATGTAGCAGCAATAACAACAACAACATGGTATACCCTAGATTCTCACGACACCCAACACAAAGTCCTCACTGCTAACTTACCCTACCCTACGTAAACATTGGTTCCACATAAATAAGGAATTTGGTATCACCTGTGAAAATGTATCCATTGCCCATTCAATAGAAAACACAAACAAGGTAGCTTGAACTTCTTAAATCCTCTAACAATCATCTCCACACCACAACGTAGATATACAAATTCTTTCTTGGAAAAAAGCATTCTAAAGAATTCGACTAAAAACATTACAATATACGTACCGTATAGGTTGAAGCACCGTCTCCGGCAAAAATAGAACCACCTTCAATATTCAGAATATCGTAGACTGAGATACAAAGCCCTAAATCTGCAATAACCTTCATTAAAAAAAAAAGAAAAAGGAATGTCAAAAAAAAAAAATCAGAGGATGAGAGAAGAATGACTGAAAAAATACATACTGGGATGAGAAATTGGACCTTATCTAAGAAGAGATTCTCAAGTTCTCCCTTGATTGCGACGTGGAGAGGAAGGTCGAGCAGGTGAGGCGGCAAACGCAGCGTGTGCTCGATTTTACTTAAGCAGAACATTTGAGCTTGCTTAATTACTCAGATTATTTAGTATGGAACGTCTCGTTGGAATTGCAGGAGTTGGTTGTGAAGCGGGAGGATGTCGTTGCTGCTGAAATCGCGAGGGGGGAGAGAGAGAGAGAGAGAGAGAGAGAGAGAGAGAGAGTTTTGGTTTTTTTTCTCCTTGAGGGTTTAACTATGGGTCGAAACACTAGGGCAGTGGCCGCAATTTTTGACGTCATAAGAACAGTGGCCGCAAGGTTAAGGTATACCTCGTGGCCGCAATGCTCGCCCTGTGGATCAAAAATCGAGATTTCAAGTTGGGCCTTTTGAGCTTCATTCGGCCTGGCCTACCTCCACTTTAAATCCAAATACAATTAAAAGTACTTACACTGGCCCAAAATATTGACATCTTGCAAAAGTAATTTGAGATAAATACTTTGGAAATTATTTCCTTGAATTTTTTTTACGGAGTATAAAAATTACTATTATTTGGATACATCCAAAACCGATCTTTAGGAAATCCCAATAAAAATATTTTTATAAAAATTACTATTATTAGGATACATCCAAAACCGATCTTTAGGAAATACCAATAATAAAATTTAGTGAGACTACAACACGTTTTTGCTTAATATAGATACAAATCAATTTCTTTTTTTATTTGAAAAAAAAAATATAAAAACCTGTGTTGAATGTTTGAAGCATTTATATAATCCGTATCTAGATTTTTTAAAATAAATTTTTTGTTTCACCCAAAAACTAGTTCTTTTACAGAGACTTGAAATTAGTAATAACAGTAATAACTGATAAAAAGGATGATGAAATTTTTAAAAAAAGAAAAAAATTATTGAGTTTATTACCATTAACGTCAATCACTCCTTTTAATTACCACTAAGGTCAATCACTTTCTTCTTTTTTTTGAGTTTTTGCTTATGATGCACTTTCATGTTAAATAGTATTTTAGTGGTTTAAGCATTTTTATTGCAAAAATAATTTGTGCAAGGAAGATTTGCAAGAAATCACGCAAGGAAGGCCGTACGGGGCCCAACGCAGATCCCAAACGGCTGATCCAAGCCGCTAAAAAATTTAAAAAACACATTTCGAGTGAGCTTGCAAGAAACCATCTCCATCCGATATGTGTGGATGTTTGATCTAGACTTTCATTTTTTAATGGCTCGGATGAGAAAAGAAAAAAATGAAAGTTTGGATTGACCATCTAAACATATCGGATGGAGCTAGTTTTTAGCAAGCCCGCTCAAAATGTGTTTCCTAAAATCTTAAGCGACTTAGATTAGTTGTTCAGCATCCGTACTAGGCTCCACAAGGCCTTCCTTGCGTGATTCCCTGCAAATCTTTTCCTTGTATATAAGATTTCTGTTTTCATTGGGTGCCCTACTATTTTAGGTATTTTTATAGGGTATGCTAAAGTTTAGGGTACCCTAAATTTACAATGTACATTTAGAATTTAGACCGTACATTCAGAATTTAGACCATGCATTTAGAATGGACCCGACTTGGAGTACAGAAAATTTGGAACAGAAAATGTACCGAGCTGTTTGGGGGACCGACTTTTGGGTCCTACACGAGCCGTTCATTATTCTTAAAACATTTTTCAAAGGGGCTCCATAAAATTTCAGTTCAATCGGACGGTTAGAAGTGTTTAATCCAAAATCTCACCGTTTGAATAAAAAAAATTGGATTCAAACAGTGGGACTTTGGTTTAATAATTTCTAACCGTCCGATTGAGCTGAAATTTTATGGAGCCCCTTGGAAAAATGTTTTAAAATAATGAACGGTTTAGATCTCTCATATGGGACCCAAAAGTGGGTCCCCCAAGCAACTTGGTATATTTTTTGTTCCAAACTTTCTGTACCTGTAGGTTTATCCATTTAGAATTTAGACTTTAGTACTTAACCTGTAGGTTTACCCATTTAGAATTTAGACTTTAGCACTTTTATACGATACCATAGGGTTTAGTTTAGACACTTTTATAGGATACCCTATGATTTAGGATAGGATATCATAGTTTTTAGGTTTATGGTGCATTTTCTTATTATAAGATTTTAGTGGTTTAGGCATTTTCATAGGGTACCCTAGAGTTTATGTTTAGATACTTTCATAGGGTACTTTAGGATTTAGAAACTTTCATAAATTTGGGGATTTAAAATGTAAAATTAAAAAAAAAAAGAGAGAGAGAGAGAGAGAGAGAGAGAGAGAGAGAGAGAGAGAGAGAGAGAGAGAGAGAGAGATGAGTGGAGTTTTTGGTGCATTTTTTGAAAACTGATGGAGTTTGAAGTGCATGGCCAAAAAACTGGACCTACCCGTGCTTTTCCCAAAATTATTTCAACTAAACTTGTTTTCAATGTATATTTTGCATTCTAAACTACAGTGTTCCATCGAAAGTAATTGTGATGTGAAAAAAAAAAATCAGTTTTTTTTCCTCTTAAAAACACCTCAATTCTTCTAAAACTCTACCCACCATTGATTCAAAAAAAATTAACTTAGCTTCGAATGGGTGCTTTCATTGATGTCTAGATAGTTTTTTTCCCGAAAATTTCCAGGAAAAATAACTACTAGATCTTAAGAAAACCCGAAAAATATATTCGGAAACTTATCATCCAACTGAATACTTCAAATTTTTTAAAAACTTCTAACCAATTGATTATGAATAGTTTAGTCAACAAATTGCTAGGTTATATCATCCATATCATTTGAAAATCAACTATCGATTTCTAGAATGAATTATGTACAAACAAGCACAGGAACACGAGTAACCCCGTAAAACTCCCTTATTCCACCACCTTATCATTCCTAACAATTATGCAGCTCCTAGATGATTATGACCGAAGAAATTCTGTCCAAATTTTCCTCCCCCAGAAAAAAAAAAAAAAACTATCGAAAGAATGAGAGAGAAATCAAGTAAAAATGTGTGTAGTCCCGCTATCTCAAAACGACGAATCTGTGGTGAATTTGAGCCAAAATTTCAGGCCTCCAATGGCCCGATGATTTAATCATCTTTGAATGTTGCATTGCTGGAGGTATGGGTGTTCATAGTAAACATGCCTCCTCCAGTATTCCTTGTACTTCTCAAGCCCGATATCCAACCACGGCTTCATGATTCCGTCAAAGTGTACGACTGCAGCCTGCTCGATTTCTCCTTGCCTGACACCAGAGTCGTAACCTAGGCCAAGGACGTGCCATGTCATCTCCAAAGCCACGGTGTGGTTGTAGAATGTGACCCAACCTAAGGGCAAACTACCTGCCTTCCACAATGACCTTTCATATCCCTGCATGCCCCCCAGCCATAACAATAAGCATAGCAATTTATTGTAAACCACTCTAATGAATCCTTCCAATGCCCTGTTGATGTGCTAGAACCAACACAAACTAAAATGCACATCAACTAGACTTGAAACCATTGCAACAAACAAATGAAATGGCATCTATTATAAGGTTCCCGAAAAAACTGTACATAAAATCTCAGATTACAGAATGAAAGGAGTTATATCATTTCCACTTTCGAAGCAACTGACATCGTGGAGCTATACTACGACGGTGCTATTGGTTGGTTACACTATTGCATGCCGCTGTTGGTCCTATCATATTTTCACCAGGGAGAGGGAGGGAGTTTCATTGTTGAAATTTCACCTTCACCCACAAACCAATGACATGCATAGAACTTGACCAGATTTGGGAACACTGAAAAATAAGATCCATAACTCCAGAAGGATGCTATTAAAGTGATGCTATTAGTAGTTGCCTATATATGTATGTTTGCAACACATCATTCTTGTAAGACAATAAATATGAGAAACAAAATGAATCATCTGACAGGTCAAAAAAATAAACAGCATGAATCCACCAGTAAAATAGAATGAAATTAGCTTGCAAAGAAATGGTTTGAACTATACCAGTTGCAGATAGTTGTGGTAGACCCCAGTTAGATTTTGTCTCCTCCACTCTTGAAGATCAAACATATTCATCCCAAAAGCCCATGTGCATGCCTTGCGATCAAACCTCTCTTCAATGCTTGGGTCCGAGAAGTTGACAAACATATCCATCCGACGAAACGAGGATTCACCTTCTTGACAAGTCTCCACTGCTCCATTTACTTTCCCGTTCATATTGATGTTCCAAAGTCCAGTCAGATCCCTTTGCACAACCACGTCATGGTCAAGAAGTACTATCTTATTCAGCATAGGGAACACATCAGGCAGATAGAATCTAAGGTGGTTCAGTGCAGAGGTATATCTTAGGTCGGGAGAGTTCTGCTTCTCCAGTGTTGTATTGTACTTGATGGACAACCATTGAAAGGAATCTATACTCTGGATCTGCATTGCAGATTTACCAGGAGGATTTAATAAGAACCACATAGACATTGCCGGGAGGTTTATAGAATCTGTCACTATGTGAAAGACCATCTTCTCCGGTTCCTGCAAAGCAATAATATTTCGGTTCCAACTCAGTTAAATGCCTCATAAGCATAAACACGACGTGTGACTATTCATACATCAATCACAGAACTGAAGCTTGGGCATCGCACAAGCTTCTTTAACTGCATATCTTTTTCACTAATAAACCTAACAAATACAATTTTTTGAAAGCACTAAAATTTGTCACTATGTGAAAGACTATCTTCTCTGATTCCTGCAAAGCAATAATAATTCAGTTGTAATCCAATTCGATGCCTCATAACCATAAACAAGACATGCACATATTCACGCATCAATTATTATCTAAGTTATCATGCTATTAGTCAACTGAGTTAGCACAAAAAGACTGGGCAGCGCACACGCTTTTTTAACCACTTATCTTTTTCACTAACAGACCTAAAAAATAAAAAGTTTTGCGAGCACTGAAATTTGTTGTCATGAGACTTGCTTCAATTGTTCAGTCCTGTTTACTATGACACGGAAGCATCGCAACACCAACTGAGTTCCCAAAAAAATAATTGAGCGAGACAAAACAGTAAACATCCATAAGCATCAAATTCATATAACTAATTATGCAAAAAAAGAAAGTGATAGCTTTGAATGAGTTGCACCAAAAATAAAGCCACTTCACAACTGCACAGCACAAGAAAAGGTGCATTCAGCGTCAAAACTAGCAGCAGATGGCCACATCCATGCGGCAGGTGAACTACTGGCCAAATCTGCAATATATGATGGTTGAGTTTCCATTGATTAAATCCACTTCTGCCATTTTCTTTCTAAAAAAATCTGGACTTTTCATTTGTACTTCATGATTGAGATTGCTAGTTCTCTCTCCAAAAAATATGCTATCTGAGTGATATGGAACCAAATAAACCTCAGGCAGCTTACCGTAGAGGTTGAAATGGTTGAGTTCACAACCACAGCACAAGCCAAAATATTGTCAGAGAAGACAGCAAAGTGATAGAGATCAGGATCATGCAACTTATGTTGATTAGGGAACTGCCACTCCTCTGGCTGTAGGGCAAAGTATTCAGCAGTCAACCGCATGGACAGGCAGTGAAGGCCTTTGGGGGTCGTCCTTCCAGCAAGGCGAAGAAGAAATCCAACTTGACTCTTCTGTGCCCTAACTTGTTCCTCTGAATTGTAAGTCATAGCACGGAGTTTAGTGACCATGGCAGGGCAGTCTGCATAGACACGGCTGGCTTTTGACAAGGTAACCTCCATCGCTCTCATCCTACGCAAAGCCCTGAAAAGTTTTTAGTGCTTGTTAGATGAGATGTGGGTAATTACGTCAAAGCTATAGGCAACTTGCTACTCAATTATACATCTTTGGTTGCACCAACTAACCACTGACCAAATTTAATACTCAAGGGCCTTTCCTTTACATCTCTACGAAGTATTTAAAAACCCTGAAATTGGATCCCTTTATATTAATCGTGTAGGAAGCTGGATCTTCAATCCCAATCCAGAGAAGCAAAAGCAAGACTTGGTACAGAAAGATAGTTCAACATAAGAAAAGGATCAAAACACATTTCAAAGAAAGAGAGAGTGTACATCAACAAACATAAAAAAAGAGCTGCGTCATATTTCACCAATTATGGATCTTCATACCAATTAATGTGCCCCAGGTAAGATTTGTATCTCGTCTGTTCCATTCCTAAATAGCAAATCCCTCGCATCTCCTTCAAGCAGGATACACCTACTTTTGTTCCTCCCAAATTTTATGCAAATCTATTTACTGGTTAAGCAATTGTTAGTCAATGGAAAATGCACTGCTATGTTGTAGTTGTAAGTTTGATTCCACGTAGCATCATAAATTCATATTCAACTCATTATCACGGCTCATTTCTGTCAAACAGGTGATGGAGAATGGTAGTAAAACAGAAAAAAAAAGAGACAGAGATTAGAAGTTTACCCCCTAGACAAATCAGAATCCTTGCTGGAATCACCAACAGCTCGTTCCAACTCTCTAATTCGTAGTCTCAGCTCTCTTACTAACTGGGAGTTGCTACCGGGTGGTGCAAGTCTCATGTATGCTTTGGCCCTAATCAACTGATCCTTAATCTCTTTCACCTTCTCATCTGATACCCTAACTGTATTCGTCCGTATATTTCGATTGCTTTGAACCGTACCCTGTTCCAACTGTTCCTGCTATATGAAAACATATCCTGCCAGTCAGCAGATTGCAAAGCGGAAACAAGTTCATATTTCTACATTCGCTATGTTTGCATCTCGGATTTGTTAGGGGACGGATTAGGAAAGAGAGAGAATGCAAGATAATAATAAAAATCACTTTTTTTTATTATGTAAATTGAATGGCTCGGATAATGAAAGGAAAATGCGAACATATTTTGACAAGATATTCTTCTTTTCTTTTCTTTTTTTGAAAAAGAAAAAGTGTTTGAATGAGTAATTTTCATTCCCTTACCCTCGCTAAATACAAATCCGAATGTAAGGGAGTTTACTTCAAAAAGTCATTGACTTTTGAGATTAACAAGATCTTGATTTTGGAAGGGAGTTTACTTCCATCATCAACATTGAAAATTCTTTACTCTATTCAAAGAGGCATTGAATTTTGAGATTATCCTATCAAATCTATGTGGACAATATCATACCAATGATGGTTTCTCCAGCTGCATCTGTTGATAATCTTGCTTTGCGTCCTGATTAGAACCTAAAGTGTTGAAGGCAAGGAGGAAATGAATGAAACATTCATCACACAAAAGATGAATAACAATGAAGGGAAAATATAACAATATAATCACCATTTCTCTCCAACATATCTCTGCCGTTTTTGACATTTTCAGATTCGTCAGACTTAACACTCCCATTAGAAGAAATGTCGGCCGCCTCAGAACCGGAATCACCATCTTTGTACACAACCAGTGACGGCTCTTTCAAGCTTTCACCTTCTTTCTACGCCAAAGCACCCAATTCCGTTTAACTCCAATAAGCAACCAATGAAACAGAAACAACTTCGTCGAAAATACTAAGCGAAATCGAGCATACCTCCTCAATTGCACTAAGTTTGAGAGCATCTGTCCTATATTTCTGTCCTCAAAAAAGCAAAAATAAGTCATTAGATCTCCATTGGATAAACCCCTAAACCCTAGTTAGTGAGTGTAACATTTGAATTGGTATTCTGAAAAAAAAGGTTTTCTTTTTGTTTTCCTCTGTTTTTTGTGCAACCAACCAAATAACAACACTAGTAAGAAACGAAATTCGAAGAAAGTATTGAAATTCATACAATTGTCGATAAATCTTCAATATATTCCTCCGATGCTGCAAGGGAAAAAGAATCCCAATCAATCAAACGATCAAGCGAAAAACAAAAACCAACTAACCAAACTGAGGAAACAAAAAAGATGACAACGTTAATACAGGTTGATAAACATTACCTTCGGAATTGAGATTCGTCGACTTAATGGATAGCAGAAAAATCGGAAGAAAAAGAGAAACAGAGAGCAAAGAGAGGATTGATATCCTCGTGCATCGACGAATCTGCTTCATCGATATCTACAAATGAACCTAACGACAGCGACGCTAGGGTTCTCCAACATAAACATTGCTTGTACATACAGGTTTGGATCGAGATTCGATGCTTCAGCAAAAAAACAAAAAAGGAGCTAGGGTTTTTCCGGTGATTCTGATTTCTTGTTCGACGATCTTCTTGATTGAGAGAGAGAGAGAGAGAGAGGAGAGAGAAAAGTTTCCGTGTTCGTGACTGCAACGGGTTTGTAAACAAGAATTGACTGTCCAGGATTTGTTTTTTGGGGTTTGGTGATTCTTATATAGCTTGGGGGGTTCTAATTGGAGACAGGTGGTGGGCCCTACATAACGGATGGAAGGTGATGATTGGATGATTTGTTGGATCATGGGAATAGCTTTGGCATTCCCAGTGAATGAACACCACGTGACAGCTAGAGATTGTCGAACCGAATATTTCGAAGATCTTAAGGATTAATTACACTGATTTACCCTCTATCTATGTTTATTAATCAACGATACTCTTTTTCATCTCTAAAAATTTGCCCGTGTTTGAAAGTTAATGAGTGGATTTTACCAATTTCGCTCTTTAACCCTTGTAATAGAATAGTATTTAATTAACAAATCAAATCATGATTGAAGGGTAGAATTGGAATAACAATAATCATACAAAAGCAATCGTGATGAAGGGAGTATAAATATAAAATTGTGTTATTCTCTTTCTTTTTCCTTTTTAGAAAAGGCAAGAACTTCACTTGATTAATAGAAGCTACAAATGGAATTGAAAACTCTGTATCTAGATAATGCATAAAGTGACGTCAAACGCCCTATTCTCTAAGCAATGAGCGTGGTAAATGTCTTTGCGATGAACTTTCGAGATACTACAAAATAAAAGCTTAAAAATCTCATAGATTGCGACAAAAAGAGCATTTGCATAATGCATTATTCTTGTTTATTTTTTATAATATGGAGATATTCAAAAACTAGCAGACTCATCATTTTGACACTCTAAAATTTTGGCTTTCGGATTGATAAATATAGGGCCTGAGAGAGGTTTGTTTTAATGGGTGATGAGTTAGATGATTGGTTGAGAAGTGGTGTTTGTTTCCGGAATATATCAAATATAAAGCGTTATTAGGTTATGTTTGCAAGGGTAATTTCGAGAACAAAGCATTCAAAAAACAAATGATAATGTCAAAATTATTTTTTATTATGTCAAAACTTCAATGCATAAAATACTTTTACTTATATGTAATGTACTTATGTACATGCCTTTTATGCATTAGAGTTTTAGTACAATTAAAATCAGTTTTGACATTATCACTATCCTTAAAAAAATGACCAAAATCATGTTCCGTTTAAGTTCCTAAGAACAATTAATTAAACACAAGAGTTTGGCTAGGTTTTGTCTAATTCTATTAATAATTTTTTTGTCTTCATTTTTTTAAAATTCTTTATTTTTTGGTCAATATTGCATCAAATATACGTTTGTTTTATTATTCGCCTTATGAAAGGAATATAATAATAACTAAATTGACAGAGTAGTAGACACCGCTAGATACAAACAATCGGAAAAATAAGTTTGTACAAATATATTAAAGGAAATCTCTACAATTACGAGAAAACTCAGAGAAAGTCCATGAATAGTCACTTAAAAATTTACTCAAAAAGTAGTAAAATAAGTGGCTCACATTCTCTTACTAATAATTTAACCCATTTCTCCATGTGTCCGAAGTCCAAACCTTGTGTTGTGTGCCCATAACTGAGTGACACCTGTATCTCTGACCAAACACTAATAAAATTTGTTGACTTCTTGTTTTTTCGATCACACTACTGTTGTCGACCTCACCGGGTGATGATTGGAAAAATATTTAAAATAACAAATAAAAAATTGTTCGTTGGTCTGGGAGTTTTCTTCTTCCTTTTTTTTCTCCCTCGAACTTACTAAGGCTATGTTCAACTAACAAAAAATTAGTTTTGTTTTAAGGGTCCGTTTTTGGGAAGGACATAGTAAAATAGTCTTTACTTCAATAAGGACATCAACTTTTTTTTAATGCCAAAAGGACAAATCACATACACATTTTCAAAAATGTCCCCACTAACCAATGAAAATGCCTAAACCCCCAAACTTAATGAGAGTATCTAAACTTAAACCCTAGGATACCCTATAAAAACGCTTAGACCTCCAGCATCTCTGCATGAAAGTCAGCTTAAAACACTGCGCATTCTCTACGAAAAGTCGCTTTAAAACCAGAAAAGTAAGACCCTACGAAAGTCGCTTAAAACCGTAAGATTCCCACGAAAAGTCGCTTCTAAACCACTAAAAACCTATAATCGAAAAGTGCACCATAAACCTAAACCTTAAGTATAGCATCTCTACGAAAAGTCACTTAAAAACTACTACATTCTCTTCCCAGAAATGCTTAAAACAATTAAAACCCTATAAATGGAAAACAAGACCCTAAGCCAGCTTAAACCCAAAATTTAAATCCACTATACCCTATCCCAAAGTTGTTCTAAACCCCCTAAAATTGAACCCTAAAATTAAACCCAATCCCAATTTGAAAGGCATTCGGATGAGAGAGAGGGAAAGATAATGACAGGTACACCCGTCGCTTTCAAGGGTAGTACCCATCGCCATTCGATTTTGTCCGCTGGACATTAACCACCCTTCAATTTTGTCTGATGAGAGAGAGAGCCCGTCGCTTTTATCCGCTGGACATTAATCACCCTTCAATTTTGTCTGATGAGAGAGAGAGCCCGTCGCTTTCAATTGGTAGGACCCCATCGCTTTCAACGCACTGTTCACAGTCGCTTTCAGCGTACTGTTCACGCGCGTGAGTAATGTCTTCATTAAGGGTATTTTTGTCTAGTTTTGTCCTTGAGCCCTCAAAATTTTTCTATCAATGTATTGGAGGCATTAAAATAAATTAAGTTGGACTAAACACCATTTAAGATCCCAAATTTGTCCTTTACACCAATTTTCTGTTGTTTTAAATCAAAAACTACTTCATTCCAACAAATTCTACTAAAAACCCCACAAAAAACCAACAAAAAACCATTTCATTCCACTAATCTAAAAAAAACCAAATCATTGCACAATCAAGCACATGCACTTTAATCATGTAAAATTACAAATCTGCCCTCCCCTTCAAAAAAAGAGAGCAATAGTTGTTTGGGTAGAAGGGTAGATTTATAATTTCATAACACAACTAAAAAAACCAAAAAACTAAAAACTTGTTAGTGGAACTAGTTGGTTTTTTTGAAAAACTAAAGATAAAAAAAAACCAAAAAACTAAAAAACCAATTAGTGTAACACCCCCTAATTTATTCTCTGATTCATGCGGCAAATTATTTGGCCATTTGTTCCTTTTTCATTCCTCTAAAAATGTCGGGATTAGCACCTCTCCGTACCCCACTTGTCCATACTCCTTAATATTCTCAATTTGTGTTCAAATATAAGGTCCAAAATATAATCCAAATTATTCACTGCGTTGATCACGTACATAACTATAAGTCTACAAAATATTAGTATGATCGGTTATTGATGTATATGACAATAAGTTACACTTTGTTTTGTAAAAATGTATAATTTAGTTGTCATTCATTTTGAATAACAATTTATAAAATGTTTGAGTTTCTATCGATATCCGATCATGCTAATTTTTTGAAGGCTTTTAGTTTTTTGCCTGTTCTACTAGGTGAACAGTTAGAATCATAGTTTTAGTTCAGTATGTGAACACAAATTGAGAGTATGAAGGGGTATGAAAGGAAGCGGTATAGAGAGGAGCTAAATCCCAAAAAAAATGTAACAATGCGCTTTTTTATACTGCAATAATTTTAATAATCATATAAAATATTAGGCATTAAAAAAGTTGTGTGAACACTACAAAAAATAATGAGGCATCCGTACTTCCAGCTTTTGAGAAAGGATGATGATCATATCTCACTCCTTCACATACTATTTTGTATTGTACTACTTAAATATTTTTTTTCTTTCTTTGATGAGTCTAAGTACAGTACTCTCAATAGTTAATGACAACATTGTATATTTGAATCTGAGAGTGTTGTGCACTCATCGGCCGTCCAATCATATTTTGAATAGTCTGAAAGTATTTTGATCTTTTATAAGTATAAATAAATCAAAAATAAATTAAAATTGTCAAATACATTCAAACCGTCAAAATATGATTGGGCCGGGTCAATGGGTGCACAAAGCACAGCACCCCTAAGTCCTTATTTAGTCCTGTATATTCAAGTGTTTGAATTCAAATTTTAGTTGGTGGTTGTTAAGAATCTCGTCGAATATAAAATCGTTTTATCTTTAGATTATTTGCCATTTGGTTATTATTATTAGGCCTTGTTTCCCATTTGACTTTATGGGATTCAGTTGATTTTAACAAATGAGGAACATTTGTTAAAATCAATCCGTTTTAGCAAATGAAAATGAATGATTTTAGCAAATGAGCATAAGATTTTATGAAAAATCTTATTTATGAGATTTTCCATTTTAACACCTTGATTTTATGAAAAATTCTATAAAATTAACTGGTTGATTTTATGAGATTTCTCATTTTAGCACTTTGATTATCATATAATGATAAATCTCGTAAAAGCTTATGAGAAACAAGGCCTTGCTTCAACTAATCCCGTGGACTGCTAGCGAGCGAAGCAATTTGATTATGTTTTTCCTCCAATGCAGCATGTTAAGTACCGCGATAATAGCTTATTTATTATTGCAACCACATGTTCAGTGGTGCTATTTGTTTATGTTGTTGTCTTTTTAAGGGCAAATGTTAAAAGTAAACAGTGCCAATTATTGGGATAAAAAAACTCCGCTCATGCAAACAATTGTTTAGTTCCTACCCAATAAATATAACAAGCTTTAACATTCTTAACAATTTGCTATGGACATTTTATTTAAAATATAAAATGTCCCTCTAAAAGAAACTAAAAAGAAACTCCTATTTTGTTGTAAATAAATCAACTAAAAATGTAAAGAACAAATTTACCTGATTGTTCAATTTGGTTTTCTTCCCCCTTGAGATAAAATGTATCACTGATGATCCTCTAATTATAGGCAAAATGAAGACAGTGCAGAACCCCCAAAATCATCATCATTTTGTTGAATTCTTCCTTTATGAACTCAAGAATGTAGGTAACAACAATTTTTCAGACAAAATCAAGGAGATAAATTTTTTGAATCATCACCGAGTTCTACTTTCTTTTATCGAATTTGCGAAAAATTATAGTAACTGATGTCCTGCAAAAATAGACTACTGTTTAACTTATCCCTTGACATAATTTTCCCAAAACATTAAACAAAATGTCGAATTGTGTACGGTCCTACGATTGAAATTGCCTGGAAACAAAGATACATACTTCTTGTTAGTGTCGGAAATTTTGAATTAAAATTGACAGCCCTAAAGTCAGCTGTTACAAATATTGAAAACCCCTCATGAATTGGGAGCTGTTACAAAGATTGAAAACTCCTCATGAGTTAGGATTATGGCAGACTTAACTCTCCATATTCATTCTGGCAGTTACAAAGGGCTCTCCTTTGTGCATATATATTGCAATCCCATATTGTACTTCACCACCAGAATTTTGAGCTCCTACAATGTCACTCTAGAACTTGTGTTTTCTGTGTGAGAGAGAGAGCCGAAGTTCAGTTCGCAAAGGCATTTCGAAGAGATTCCAACAAGCGTGGTTCAACCGTTTTATCCTGGGAGACGGACACCGATCAACCTATAACATCTTCGATGAGGGCGAATCTGTTTTAAGGAGACTGTGATTTTCATAGGACTTGGTTTGAGGACTCGGTTTGTTTTTCGTTATTCAATTTTAGTTTTGTACAATCTGTTATGTCAGTTCTGTTCATGTAATTTGTTTACTGTTTATAATATCAATGAAATTGTTCTTCAGATTTCTATGCCGGTGTAATTTTTCCAACAATTAAAAGAACATCATTTAGAGAGCTACTATATTTTAAGAGTGGCAACACTACTGTGAAAACCGGTCTTTCTTCACGAATTTCAAGACCAAGAAATAAAAAAAGAGTTTTTCTATAGCCTCCTCGCTTTGAGATATGAGAATAACTTATTTATGGACGATCCGTAAAAAGGGGTTTGCGCCGAGCAAATCTCCGT
Organism: Vaccinium macrocarpon; assembly: GCA_022606695.1. NCBI lineage: Eukaryota > Viridiplantae > Streptophyta > Magnoliopsida > Ericales > Ericaceae > Vaccinium > Vaccinium macrocarpon. The sequence goes on along the minus strand of CM040178.1, from coordinate 38,118,196 downwards.
TGTCCATCCCAAGATCCAACGGCTCAGAGTCCGTGCACAATTTTTTTTTTAACATCTGCAGTGCATTTAAGGAAGAGAGAGAGTGTGCACGGCTCCGAGCCGTTGGATCTCGGGATGGACGGCGAGGATTTGCTCGGCGCAAACCCCTTTTATGGAACATCCGTAAATAAGTTCTCTTGAGATATTATGGCTTTGCGATCGACCCTTGAAGGAAGAGAGATTCTTAAAAAAAAATAAAGAAATAGAGACAACTCCACAGCACAGAACAGCCAGCAAACACATGTTAACCATCTTTCATTACGGCTTCTCAACTCAATTAAAAACAGAACCTACAACATAAAGATTTAAAGAATATCTTCACTGGAAAGCAGAAAACCTTAATTTTTTTCAGCTATCAAGTACTATTCCATGTATAGAACTAATTTCAGCTCTGTCCATTTTGACAGTTGAAATACAGTACAAATTTTACAAACAACCACAAAAAAAAAAAAAAAAAAAGTGTATCGCTGGTATACAACCCAAATGGGATGTTACATATCGTGGAAGAACTTGTAAGTTTTGACATCATCCACAATGAACTTCACCGCTCCAATGCAGCCCAAGACAGCAACAACAGAGAACCAAGAAGCAATAGCGAGATTAAGGAACATTAACAAATACCGATTTGTTGGGCTTCTGAGGATTTTGCCGGCTTTCATATATGTTAGAACAGGAAAGACAAAGTCCAGTGGGGTAAACCCAATAGCTCCGCAGATAGCAACAAAATCACCGAAGAAAGGCATGGCTGCCGCAATAAGCGTTATAAGAGCCATGTAGATTGAAGTGAACAGAAGACGGATAAGATGGTTCCCAAGAAGCAAACTGCTGGTGGTGGTTGTTTTGTTCGGCAGCATTCTTTCCTCAAAGCATGCATATGTTGGCCTGCAATATATCTGATAACAGAATGGAAACATACCTGTTATTTTCTCTTCGTATTGACATCACTCGAGAGTTAAAAGAGGCATCCTTTCTGTACGATCCCAAAGTTTATAGCCTTTGAAAAAGCTTAAAGTTTGATTCCGGGAAAAGAGGTGGTGAGGGAAAAACTATACCTGAAAGCATCCTGATATTTGAATAACGGCAAAGAGATTTGCCATAACGGTTGTCCACTTAGGAGTAGTAAGAGAAGCCACAATGTAAGGCTGGACAGCGTTTCCAAATGCCCAGTAGCCACAAAAAGCTAATTGCCAGTAAGTCATCACAATAATGCCATAAGCTGTTGTTACACCTTTGTACATGTTCTTCTTTGCAGGTTCCCTCATTGTACTCTACTAAGACACCACACGAAAAATAGTTTACTTAATTCCAAGCGTTTGCACATATAAGCTTTTTAAAGTGCTATGTCAAACAAATGCCAGAACAATTTTGTCAAGAATTAAGATACGATGCAAATTGAGTTCTCAAAAATTGTGTTTAGAGATTACCTGTATTTCTGGAAGCATAGCATCTCCAAATGAAAAGGCTATCACCCCAAGGGCATTGAATGCTGTAAACATTTTCAATGAGGAGCTTCCTTGCAAACTGTAGCTGACCGATTCTCTGTCAATCTTCTTACCTGCAGCACGATAGACAATCTTTTTCTGTGCAGTCCGAAAGAGATCAAGGATGCGTTTGGATAAAAGATTAGAGGAGGGATTTCACAAGCACTTCTTCACTTCATATTCTTATCTTTTTGTATCGCTACAGATATCTCTCCAAAAATCCATAATGCAAACACAACCCAAAAGAACAACCAACAAAAACGTTACCAAGCTTACCATCGCATATGGTGACACCAATGGCTGTACCAGCAAAACCAATAGTACTTAAAGTGCAAAGTGCATTTACCCATCTCAAAGAATGGATGTTTGGGAGCTGAGAGAGGAAAAGTTCAAAGATCCCGAAAAGAATAATGAAATGCTGCAAGGTTAAGTTACCATCAACATGATAGTACTTGTATACTGCCTGCAAAATTATGGGAAATAAAAGTGAAAAAGTTGAAACGCTATCAGTCCCATTCCTTGGAACTGTAATGGTTGAACAAGATTGGTCATATCACATATACTAACCTTAAGGCTAGTTCCTGCAGCAATCTGAATGGCAATGTTATTACCTAAGGAAGCCACCTGCTGAAAAAATGCAATAGACCAATAACCCCCAGATCCTTCAAAGTCAGAAAGGACAATTCCAGTCAACACAAAGGCACACGTAAAACAGATGGGATTCATATCACTTAGACAATTTATTCTAAGAGCACCTGGAAAACTAAAATCGGCCAAAAAGGTCTTAACCAGTAATTTGATCCTTTCAGCTTAACTGGTATGAAATTTAAAGTTTAAAGCATTCAATCAATAGGCATGAAGTCCTTTAAATCAAATATCCATGATATTAACAAATTGAACAACGAGAAAATATTAATCATAGGACGAAAAAAATAGTTTAGCATTTGCGTAACCACTATAAATGAAAGATATGGAAGTGAAGTGAGATACTTCAAGAGACTCGACAAGGGGAACATCTCCCAGTTAACCCCCAGGGGGCGCACAACGCACTAGTTGCCACTGTCAACCAAAGCATCCTCAGGAAGCCTTGGTGTGGGTTCAACTCTCACCCACGTGCTAATCAATTCCTATGTTGGGCCTTAGGCATTGCCCCAGCTTTAATTGGGCTCCCAATAGTGGACAGTGAGACCAATCCCTTGAATCAGTCAGTCTACTATGCTGGATACTGAGTAAAAATCTCTTAGTTCACTTCCTGCAGTCTGTGAGGTTGCATTGTTAGTCTTACAGAAGCGGGTTAATAACTTTAGCAGGGGTTCTAGCAGAGGCCCATATACTGCAAACTTCAATCCCCTCGACTTGGAAGGAGTTCAACATAGGAGGGGTTTCGAGGACCGAAATATGCAGTTTTTCCACACAACTACCATGATTAGGAGAAAAAACAGAATTTTGGCATTTGAAAGTTGAGGGGACAGGGAAACCCAAAAAAGATATCAATAGGTGAATACTGTGAAAAAAGAAAAAGGAGAGTAAATAGATGTCCAACTTGTTAGATGAAGTCAAGAACATAGTTTCAAACCGTATATGCTCCCAGCAAGATCTCGGTATGTGGTATGCTTTTTCCCATTCCATCCCCATAGAGAAGCTATTAAAATACTGGAGTACCAAGTAGCAAATGTAGCACCCACCAAACTAGCCACTCCTGAATCAAGAAGAACCAATACCGTCATCATTTTTTTACCAAAGAAACAAGTTCACAGTTCCAAGAAAGACATAGGAAACAATAGCAAAAATTTGCGGCGTCAAAATAATTTTAGTGTAAGATTTGAAACATGATCATATGAAGAACTTAAGGTTCTGTTAGATTGTTCAACTTCGACTGACAAACAAACCGAAGCTTAAAAAACATTTTTGAAGCTAAGCTTGAACACCCAATCCTGCAGGTAATTGAAACAGAATACTGTTGTGAATAAGTAGGAGAGTTTTGTAAATTATTACCGAGGGGCCAACCGAGAGAGGCGACGGCGAAGGGAAGAGGAGCGTAAGCGGCAGGGGTGGCGATGGTGGTGGCGACGTGGAAAGCGGCGTGTTTCCATGTTCCTCTGCCTTGTACCTCACTGCCACTCGAATCTCCTCCTCCATCATCAACAGCATATTCCACTCCAAGTCCTCCTCTTTCCTTGTCTTCATCGCAAAAACTTGAATTCTCCACAGCTACGTCTGAGTGATGTGAAACCATACTAGGTGGTGTTGTGCTGATAATGCTCTGAAACTAGTAGTTGGCTTAAATGATGGGGAAAAGCCTAGAACGGGAAGGTATAGAAAATCAAAGAGAAAAGTCCATTTGATAGGCAATCTATTGAAAGGCAATGATGGAGTCAGGAAGATACGTAGTGCAGCCGTCAGCACAATATTTTCAAAAAATATAATTATTATATAAAATTAAAAAATTTCTCCCAAAATTATATAGGCTCGCCAAAATTTCATCTTCTAGTTAAAGTAAATATTTTCGCCCCACAAAATAAAATCATGGCTCTGTTTCTTATTGAAGGTGTCTTTTTGTCTTTTTATTATTTTTCAAAAGTGTGGGTGGCATCTTTTGACTTTTGGATCGTTTGACTTTTGTTTGACAGGAGAGGAGGGAATATTCAATGGCCATTGCTCCCCATCTCACAATATCCACTATACAAATTTGAAAGGAGGAAAAGAGAAGGATGATTTAAGTTTACGCCGCCTACTTGTTTGGACTTTTATTTTTTTCCCCCTCAATTCCGACCCCGCTTAGTATCACACGAATAATTTGAACAGTTAAATAGTTTCAAAATGATTTTTTGAGTTTCATAAAAAAAAAAAAAAAAACCCAGCTAAATTGGCTAAGTGTATGTGTTTGATCCAATCTTTTAATTTATTCTGCCCTGCTCATTAGAATGCAATATGTGTTTCCCTTGAAAAAGAAGAATAAAGCTTGTATGCATGTGCGCTCACAACTAAGGCCAGCCCTGAAATTTTTTAGGAGTTAAGTGAATTTTAACCGTGGACCATTAGCATTTGATATATACACATTTGTTTCTGAGCATGAGGTTTGAAAACACCTTGTGGTATGGTTGTCATTTGCAGCTAGTAACACAAACTTGAGGTCTTGAGTTCCATTCTCGTGCATTTTTTGTGCTTATTCAGGGTGCATTTGTTTTTCATATTCAGCGCATGTTTCTACTTGACAAAATGAGATATCAATAAAAATCATTTGCTAAAATTAACCTATTTTAATTTTAGCAAATGAGACCAACCAGTTAATCTTATGGATTTTTCCCATTTTATCAAATGGGAAACAAAGCCTCAAAATATAATCGTCAAAGAGTGAAGGTGGAAAGAATCAAACCTAAGACCTAGTTAAAAACAAGAAGATCTTACCACAAAACTATTGTACCATTATCCACTAAGCAATTGACTTACATAATATTTAATAAATCTTATAAATTTGGGGGCCTATTATTGGGCCAAAATCTAGGACCCTAAGCAATGGTCTGAACTTATACCTAAAGTCAACTCTACTCACATTTTTTGTAATATACAGGGAGTTGTGAGTTAGATACAAAACTTTACCATTTTTTTTTTTTTTTGGGTACTTCGGAAATATAAAACTTTACCATTTTAAACAATGAAAAGTAATGAAAAAGAAACTATCAACCCTCACTTATATTTAATCAAGATAATTTACTTTACTTATTGGAGGAACTATTTTGATTAAAAAGGGTAAAATTTATTAATAATTATTTATTTTTTACTGCTCAAAAGAATTTTTTAATTTTTTTTTGTCAAAAATGAATTTTTTTTACTTTTGGGTCAAACATATTGAGAATTGAGAATTTTAATTATCTATTTTATCATTAAAAAGAGTGAATTTGTTAATATAAGAACACTTTGGCTGTTTCTATCAGGGTTGTTGGTTGGGTGTCAAGACAATTAACATAAAGGTTTCAACAGCAGTCATGAGTATTGCTAATTTGCTAGTGTATGGGGGATTTAGGAAGTTTAGATTCGTCCTTTGTTATTAATTTAATTATTTAATTATTTTTAAAATTGTCCCAATAATAGTACTATATTTTTGAAGTGTTTCCTTTTCCCCCCTCTTTTTCAAAAGCAGCCATGAGTATTGCTATATGTCAAATGAGGGGATTTAGGAAGTTTAGTTTCCTCCTTTGTTTCAATTTACGTATTTAATTTTTTTTGTAAAATTTCCCAATAATTTTATTGTATCTGTTTTTGAAGTGTTTCCTTTTTCCCCCCTCTTTTTTATGGGTTAACAATGAATAAAATTGTACTATTATTGGGACAATTTAGGGAGGAGGTTTATTTCATTAAGTTTGCTTTGGATCTTATTTCTATACTATTTCATTCACTTCAACTTCCTCAATTAAGTTTTCTTAAAATTCATATTTAGTTTCTAATTTGGAGTGTTGTTATATTGTGTTTCACCCTATAAATATGACGCTCTTTCTCCTAACCAAATCCAAAAAGACCGAGAACTATTTCCCTTGATAAAAATAAATATAAAGAGGAACAAAAAAATAGAATTTGTTTATAGAATTTGGAATCCACGGATCCTAAATCGATTTTACTTAAAGATTTCAAAAGCAGTCATGAGTATTGCTATATGTCAAATGAGGGGATTTAGGAAGTTTAGTTTCCTCCTTTGTTTTAATTTACTTATTTACTCGTATATATTTTAAAAAATGTCCCAATAATAGTACTCTATTTTTGAAGTGTTTCCTTTTTTTTACCCTTTTTTTATGGGTGAATAATTAATAACAATTACTAGTTAATTAAAAAATTAATTTTGGAAGTGTTAACTTTCTAGGAAGAAGACCTATACCATTAAGTTTACTTCCTTAATTAAGTTAATTTTATTAAAATTCATTTAGTTTCCAATTTGGAGTACAGTTGCTACATTGTATTTCACCCTATAAATACAATGCTCTTTCTCCTAATTAAATCCACAAAGACTTAGAATTATTTCCCTTGAGAAAAAAAAAGGAATAAAAAAACAGCCATGGCCACACCCATCACTTTTTGCATCTTGTGCTTGTTTTTGTGCTCATGGTTAATGCAAACATTGAAGGGGATGCTCTGATTGCCTTCAAACAAAGCTTGTCTGACCCAAACAATGCCTTAAATAGTTGGGATGGTACTTTTGTTAATCCATGTACTTGGATTTTTGTCACATGCAACGGCGGTACACAAGTCACCCGCCTGTATATATTTTCTTTCCACTCTCTCAAGCTTTCTTGATGGGTTTTAGATAGTGAAAATATACATTGCTCTAAGATTCAGTTTAGTTATACATATAAGAGTGGGCGTTTATAAAGTTTTTAGTGAAAATATACATAATCCGGGGGATGCTGGGCACTTCTCGGCTGTCGAATTGTGTTTTGGATGGTCCGGATGTGTTTTGATAAACATTGCTATTTGAAGTCGTCGTTGTTTGTTTTTTTTGTTTTTTGTTTTTGTCATAACAAATCCCAATCTATGTGCAGGGAGATGCCCGGTAGAAACCTGAGTGGTCAATTAGTTCCTCAACTTGGGAACCTTCAACACCTACAATACATGTATGCCAATTCTCAATATTTAAACTATTTTCTCATATTCTCCCAAAAAAGTTAGTCCACTGTAAAAAGACGTGTAATTTTAAAATAAAAAATAAAATACTTCCGTTCATAATTTTTTGAATTTTTCGCACTAAATTGAAGAACTAATTGAGATCTCTAATTTGGTGCGAAGATATTCAGTAAAGTTTGGACAAAAATACTTTGGTTGTGTTTGGTTAAATAGTTTAGTTTAGTTTTGATGACGTCAGCAAGTGTAATGAGTGGAGAAAGAGAGAGAGAGAAAAATGAGAAAAATGATGATGTCATTAAAACTAAAACTAAAATTAAATAGGAAAACGAACAAGACCTTTATTTTTTTTATTCAAATTTATACATCTTTTCGTAGTGAACTAACTTTTTGCGATGGGGGAGCAACATACATGAATAGTTTGTTTAGCCTATCCAATTTGATTTTCTATTTCTCAACATTTTTCGGGCAGGTTACTAGAAAACAACAACCTTCAAGGAACTATCCCTGCTGAGCTAGGAAATTTGATAAACCTTGTTGCTTTGGATTTACACAACAACGATCTCACAGGACCTATCCCACCTTCATTCGGAAACCTCAAGTCCTTAAAAATCTTGTGAGTTCTGTCCAATTTCAATATTTAAATTTCATAATTTCCATGAATTAAGTTTGAATTTCTTATTTTTCATTTTTGCGAGTTTTACTTCTCATGTAACTGATATTTTTGCGATTGATTTTTGGTAGACGGCTCAATGATAATCAAGGTTTAAGTGGAATTGTCCCACCCGGAGTTTCAACCCTTCCAAATCTGCAAATGTTGTAAGTCAGCTAATTTCAATCGTCCTAATTTATTTTGTATTTAGCTTGTTTATATTTTTGGTCAATTTTTTCTTTATTTGTGCAGATTATAGGAATCAAAAACTGGGTTTTCGTATTAAGTAAAAATTTTCAAATTTTGGCACAAAACTTTCGTGTTTTTAATTATTTTCACTTGTCAAGATGAACTAAAAATATACAAAATTTGATGTAAACCAAGAAAAAAGTTTTTTAATATAGAATTTTATTTATGTTTAAACAGGTTTTTCTTTTATCTTTATCACGCCCCAAATATTTTTATTATTTGACATATTGAAGTATATACTTATCATCTACTTGCACGTCTAAAATTTATTTTGCTTGTTGCAGGAATTAATGTTTCCGACACCAATATTGTAGGTGGACCACCAACCCCCGGAACCCCAAAAACCATACCGTCGAAGAGCATGGCGACACCACTTGGCCACTTCAAATTGTTTTTCTTATTTCCAATTGTGGTGGCTATTCTCTTTTAGATTTAGATTTTCCTATCTATATTTATAGTATTTATTTATTTATTTCCCTCCCTATCTATGTTCTCCCAAAGGATAGGAAGGGAAAGTTTTGGCTAAATTTTTACAAGTGATATGAGAAATAAAATAAGAACGGTTGTCGTTTCCTTCTTAGTTAATTGAACGAAATATATTTTACCTTCTTATCGCTTTCATCTTTAGAGTTACTTTGATGTGCATCTTTAATGACATACGATAATATTTTATGCCCTTGTGTAAACTGAGTGGCAATTCTTGATCCAACTAATTCATATGACCCGAACGGGTGAAACAAGTTGCGTCTAACCGAGTGTTGTAGTGTTTGAGCTCAACTCAATTGTAAACGTCTTTAACGAGTTGAGCCCAATTATTTACGTAACGATTCTCTTTAAATGAGCCGAACATATACAAACGACCTGAGCTTTTGAGTGTTGAGCTCGGCTTGTTTACTAAACAAGCTTAAAACTCGAAACAAGCTGCTCGCGAGGAGCTCAGGTCGTTTACCATCAAACCAGAACCTTATATTAATTGCATGTGGTATTCAAACATTCTTCTCAAACATCTCATAAAATTAGGCTTTTTAACAACCTCAACTTGCAATCTAAAATTCTCCCAAATGCTTCATATCCACCATCCATGAACTCATCCCAAAGCTTGTAATGTTGCATTTAACGCAGTTCTCTTCTCGAAGTATCCAACAACAGACTCGTGATATCAAATTCTTATAGAAGCATAATCTGTCTATTGTCTTCCTTAAAACCTTCTAAAAATATTTGCAATATTCATCTTCCATTCTCTTATCTGAACTTCGAAGACAAAAATAATCTACATTTGAGCTACAATGTTTAATACAGCTCGGATTACAAACTACGTTCTGTTCATGATCATTACTAGACAATATGAAACCTTCATGTTCTATCTTCTGGCTCATGCACCGTAAGTAGTTTAATACCGATTCATTCCTTAGCAGTATCGATTTATAGTTTCTGTCTTTCAACTTTCTGGATTGAATACTTCAGCTCTTGTTGAATGTTCAATCTTGAAGGTGACAAGACAATGTCTTTCCAAACTGACCCAACTGTAAAAGCTGGGTTCGGGCGCTTGTAAAGTTCGTAAATGGAGTTTGCCTCATCATTCAACCTGCCTACCGTCTTCAAACAGCCTATCTCATCTGGATCAACCAACAATGTCTTGTCCCTGTCTTTCCATCCTATCAACTTCACAAACACAATTCTGTCAGTGCAACTTGTTCAGTAATGTTCGTACCTATAAGAGGCATGGAAAAACTGCATAGAGATGCTTCTGATGTTCAGATGGAGATTGGAGCCTTCCAAGTTTTCGTAGGATTTGGACAACGCAGCACTGATGTATTATGGGGCCGGTTCAAACATTGAACTTGTAGGCCGGTTCAGACATTGAACCTGTAAAGATGCCTGATTTGAAGATTTGTAAAACGTTCAATTCAAAATCAATTGGTTATGAGAGGCCCACAAGGTTCATGAGACGAGCTCTATGAATTCCCTGACCCCCGTTGGTATACAGAAGAATTAGAGTACATAGTGATGGAGTTTTTTTTTATTTTATATTTTAATATTGAAAAACAAGATTTTTTAAGTATTTCAATTATTATTTGGATATAGCAATAAGGGGGCATATTCTAGAATGTCATGAGGTGGCATATTTTATCCTTGGAGAACAAGTATTGGACTAATTGTCTCATGCATCAAATGGGGAGGAGACTTAAGGATTGACTAACTTCTTGCATGCTTCTATATATGCATGCATTTCATGTGTGAGCAGGATAATAAGCAAGCCGAAGGCTTTTAGAGCCTAAGGCAGTGTGACTAAGGGTTTCTATATTGCTCCATACTTGTATTTTGTGTTTGTTTGTAAAGAGAGATTACTCAACAAAATGTAAGGTTGTTTATTTGGTAGAGTTTTGGGTTCTAACTTACTTGTACAGGGTAGTTGGAACCAACACGACTTATTAGTCAGGCTGTTATATCCTGAAGGAGACAGGCCGTGTGGGTGTTCTGCCGCATCGGCTAGTGGTTAAAGATTCAACCAAGCCGTAGAGGGCTTGAATCTCCTTAAAGAAAGCGAGATATCCGCGCCTCAATCCATTATTTGTGCAAATCCACTTTTACGGATAATTTTGTAATATCCACAGTGATTTACTTGATATGTAAATGGATATGTGTACTCATTGAGATTTATTAATGAGAATGATGAGGCTGCCTGTGGAGTAGGGAATTTGGATTAAAAACAAAATTTATCCGAACCACGTAAAAATCTTGTGTGTTCTCTTGGTTTGATTTATTGGCTCAATACCCATTTTGCGGTAAGAACCCCAACACATAGTACAGGAAGTACACCTATGGCGCAAACAATTGGTCAAATTACTATCAACTCAAGTAGTTGAGTCTCACCCTAGGCCTCCTGAAGAGTGGATCTGCTAGAATGTTCATTCCACTCAAAACTAATCAGCATTGAAGTCGCCTATAATGCTCATTGCTCACATAGCAAAGCTAGATATCTTTTCCAAATCTAAGGCTCAACTGTAAAGAAAATTATGGAGTTTTCTCCCATTATCTGAAGAAAATCAACCAAGAAAAGCATGGTTGAGAGGTATACCTTAGGTTGGCCCTCCAAAGCATTAGTGCAGTATAACCTTGCATTATCTACTAGTTGACAGTATGTTGTAAATGCATTTGCAAATCTCTTGTGTGATTTTAGCTGTGATTTCACCCTCACAGCTCGTCTGCACATTATAGCTCTCCTGCAAACACTCGGTTAAGTAAAAGGGACTGTTAGAATTTTGTTTCGTGACTTTTGGTGTCAATGAAAATACCAAGAGTTAATTATCCATTTTGGCAAAGTTTTTGATGTCATTCTGCAAAATTTTGTTTTATAAGCAAGAAAGAAGAGAGAATAATAGAACAGCAAGAGTCTCCCAAGTTCTGCATTCTCTTAAGAGTTTGCTCCTTTTTAACAACGTCACATTTGTTCTTTATGTGGAGAACAATGGATCTTACCTTATGCCTCTAATAACAGCTAAATAAGCATCGCATACAACTCCAATGAGCTCTATCCTGTATGGTCTTCTCTTCTTAGTTCCATCTTGTTCTGTTTCTTCTTCAGTCTGTTCCCAGTAGCTTTCAGTCACGACCCCATCATCACCCACCTTGTAACCAGCTCCCATTCGGTAACGGCGCCGGTGAACATTCCTAGCCATGGTTATTGTCTGCACAACAAAGGGGACCCAAGACAGTGTTCCATCCATGATCACATCCCTCCCTTCATTGAGTGCTGTTACAAGCAGGGATGATGCTGCATCAGTTGATGATTGGTGCACCTGTTTGAGTCATTTGTTGAGTTTTACTATCGAAGCTATTGCAAGAGCAGAACTTGAAAATGATGGATTACTGACATGGACATTAGGACTGGTGCTACAAGTCTCTTTGTTTTAGGCATAACAGAATGAAGAAAAGATTTTGCTCGTGAAGAAGGCAAGTGGGTGGTGCGTCAGTATAGAATGCAGTAGGTACAATCTCTTGAATCTTTAAAATACCATGAATAGGAGAAAACACAAACATGGCACTATGGAGGTGTTCTTTTCAAAGATATGACGGAGTCATTGAATTTCAACCTTAAACTAGGCAGTTTTGAGAGACCTGGGCAGGTTCAACGTGGGTTCTGGGAGGAGCTCAATTGCATTCAGTAATGGTGCCATTTCTGGTAAGTTTTCATCTAGGTATATATTGTATCACTTATTTACTTGTCTTTTTTCTGTTCCAGTGTTTCTACCGTTGTCTTGCAGCCCTTGCTGTTCCTACCCTGGACATTGATATATTACTGCCAGCTTGTGTAATGAATTGGCTAATTGTTACCAACTAGTGTTGAAACTGCTGTTAATTGATCCAACTTTCTGGGTTTGCCTCGTCAACTTACGTCTTTGGTTCTAAATCCTTCTTAGAGATTCATCTAGTACTCTAGTACTGACCTGTATGAGTACGCGGATTCGACCTAAATTTATCAGGAAACTGTTGTTTGATGTTCAAATTGTCTTTTCTCTTCCTGAGGCCAATGACTTGAATTTTACTAGAATTACAAGATGTCTAAGAAACACTAGGGGTCATTTGCAGATGACTGATCTGTTGCGAGGCATACGTGATGATGGTGTGTCCTGGGAACTACACTGGGAATCAAAGCTGAAACTAAGAGCAGTACTTGTTAGCCATCTCATGTTTGTTCGAAAGAGAGAGAGAGAGAAAGAGAACATACCAATTCAGCCGTTTGAAGCATGTCATGATGGCCTCGAGAGCTGAGGGCTTTGTAAATTACATCCGACTCTTTGAAGGCATCTGCTTCTATTATCACCATGTTCCCCGCTGCAACTGACCACAATGGTCTGTACACATTTTGAGGTAAAACCCGTGCACACTTTATTATCATTTCTATTCTGACCACTATTTCTGAAACAATCTGGGTGAATACAATAAAGTATCCATTGCTAAAATGGTAAATTTAGTTTTACACTTACTCTTTGAGAATGTCTTTGAGCACAGTACTCTTTCCAGCTCCCATACCGCCACCCATAAGAAGGAGAAGTGGACTCCGATCTTTGTGGTCTACGGGAGCCATCACGTCTGTACACATCGAATCATCAACCACCGATGGAAGACCGATAGCTTTCATCTCCTCCACCAACGTCGTGAACACTCTTGCCACCTTCAGGTCCTTCGTCACCCTTTCAAATCTCTGTTCCCTATCACCCAACAAACGGAGAGGAGTAAATTAATGGATCCCCAACGAAAAAGGACTTGCTCAATCGACAAAATCTCTGAGCCCAAATTCTTTTTTCACACACACACAAAAAAAATGCACGAAATGTTGTGCTGACAGCACTGCTTTCGCACAGTATCCTAAAAAATATTTAGAAGAAGAATAATGGCTTGACTATAGCTAGAAATGGAAAAAAGAAGAAAAACGGTTTTTACTGTTTACATGGAAAACCTACCTCGTAGCTGCCATGACAATGTGTTTGAGCTTCTTTTTTGGCTCAGAATCAGCACCCAGTACCTGATATATTGTTTGAGAACAGAGTTGCATAACTAAAACGATTATCGCATTTGCTCATTGTAGTTGTACGTCGTATGAAACTAAGATCTGTACATGGTTACTTACAAAATTAACACTCATGTAAAATATTCATCAAGAATGATGTAGTGACATTTATGAAGTTAGTGACATCTTTTTTCGGTGGATTTCGTTGTATTGTAATTGTGTATTTATAGGGATATTATGTTTTTGGTAGTTTGTAAAACATAATCCTCTGAAATTACCTGGCTGATCATTTGATGTGCATGGCTCCAATGGAATGCAAAGTAGCTAAGGATGCACCTCTCGAACTCTTCCACCATCTTTATATACAAGGAATCGGCATCCGGTTCTTCAGCAAAGAATGCATATATATTCTCTTCACACCCTTCAGATTTCCTAATATAATCAGAAGCCAACTTACACAGATGTGGACATTCTCGTCTATCTGCAAATCCCATTTGCCTGGCTGCATCCATTGATGAGAAAGAGATCGGACAATAAGGTCATCATATATATAAAGACAGGAGAAGATCCGAAATCCAAAAGGGTATTGGGAAAAATGGATGATCACATTGATTTATACCTACATAATGGGAGAAACGCTCGAGCTTCTCAACCTGGCCGGTATCTGATACTTTTATCCTAGGAATGATCTTTTGATCTCTTATCTTTTTGAGACGGTAATGCATCGCGGCTGCGATGATCAATCCGATGGAAGAGGCTACGAGGATCTGTGTGCAGGTTGGTCTGCTACTGCCATTGTAATAATCTGAAGAGAGAAACATGCTCATGATGAGAGGTAAGAAAACATGTTGTGATGACATTGATGAAAAGGGACAGAGGATTTACCTTTCTGCATGTCTTGGTTTGTCAAGAATGGGAAGACAAAATTGCTGTTGATTAAATTTTGGATAGAGATTTCCATTCAATGTGAGAGTTCAGAGTTTTTCCATTGAAATGCTGTTACAGCTGCTGGTTAATCGTCATGTTTGTTTTTGGAATAAAGATTCATGATAGGTGGCTCACGTGTTCTTTTTTACAACAGCATACTAGGAAATGACACGTGGGGTGGTTATTAACCGAAAATAGCTACTGTTCTTAGATATAGGGGTCAAATACGGTGACATCGATGAAAAAAAGTTTTGCGTCGGCCCCCAAATTAGAAAGTAATTTATGAAACGGTGACACAACGTGGTGCACTGTCGTGGTTATACCGATTATTTTACCACGAATGCAAATGAAAGTGCAATGATATGAATCCAAATGTACACGGAATCATTCGACGTGTTGCGGTGTTACGCCTACCGTGCAAAAGCCACTTGTATTTGATGGTTCCGGATAAATATTTGTTTTGGATTTGTGGATTCCTGTTTGCATTAGTAGCATTTCATATTCATATGTTCGAGGAGGGCCTCAAGATTGAACTAGCAGTGTTGAGTGGTCAGCCAGCTTGGTCTCGAGGTTTGCACGGGCACACGAGGAGGACCCACGAGGTCGGATATGAATCAATCGATGACACGTTAATGGGTGATTGGTGTCACTGCTTAAAAACAACCAGTTCTTAACGATTTGGGCCTATAGGGAAAATGACCAATAAATGATTTTTAAAACTAATAATACCAATTACATGGTAAGGTTTTTCAAAATGACTAAATACATGACAGGGAAAAAAATAATTTCACATATATGGTACTAATAAATTACAGGTCCAAAATATCTTTCTTATTTTTTTAAGCTTAAAACACACACACACTTTTCCCATTGTTCCTGTAAATATTAGCTGCCCAGAGTTGCACTGTTAATTTAACAACATTGCACTTTGAATGAAAAACTTTTGCACCTTCCAATAAAAGAATTGCATTCATTTTAGTTCAATTTGTCTTGCTAGTGTGTGATCAAATCAAATCGTTTTGGATAAGCAATTTAAAAGTTGCACCATGTATGCAACAATCTTGCACTGTAAATACAAATTCTTGTACCTTGCAATAAAAGAATTGCATTCACATTGAAAGTAAATTGTACACCGTATGTGAGACAAAATGACACCATTTGACAACAATATTACACCGGAACAAGGACAATTGGGTTGTCAATGTTCTTTCTCAATCTCACTTTTTATATTAAGAAAACAATATTCGCTCTTTTATTTACAAATTGTAGACCTTCACATGCAAAAAAATAGCACCTTTGACAATAATATTGACCCTGAATTGCCAATATTTTGTCTCAACAAGGACCACTGGCTCGTGAACTGGTCTTCTAAGTTCTAATGCATTTCTCAAACTGGACCAAATCATATGCAACTGCAAGAACCCAAAAACCCAGAATCTCTTTCTCTCTCGCAATAGCGTGCACTGTGCGGATGGTTTTCAAAGCTTCGCCTTGTTCAGCTGCTTCTTCGGCTGCAACAGCTGTTAATAGGTCCGTTCGACAAGGTACTCTTTCTTCTTTCTTTACAAACCCAGGTAATCCCGGTACTTCTAATACCAAATTCACAACCACCAACTCAATTACCGAAATCCCATCTCAAACCCCTCTGGAAAAGTTCCTGAAAATTAACTGTAAGTCAGGCAATATCAATCTCAACGATGCATTTAACTTTTTTGATCAGATGCTTAAAACGCAACCCAATCCCCCACTTTCGTCATTCAATCAGTTACTGGGTGCAGTTGCCAAAATCAAGCATTACAGTGATGTTATTTCTATGTACGATAGGATGATTAAAGTTGGTTTGGTACCTGATTACATCACATTAAACATCTTGATAAATAGCTTTTGCAATTTGAATAAGGTTGGTTTGGGGTTTGCGGTTTTGGGTGGAATTCTGAAGAAGGGTTACAGTCCAGGTACTGTTACTTACACGTCATTGATTAAGGGTTTGTGTTTGGTAGATAGGGTTGGAGATGCAGCCAAGTTGTTCAAGAAAATGCCTCGATTGGGTTGCCGACCTAATATGATTACTTACGGCACTTTGATCAATGGGCTTTGTAGAACAGGCAACACCAGCCTTGCCCTTCAGCTGCATCAAGAAATGGTGAATAGGGATGGTGGTCTAGATTCCAAATTCAAACCCAATTTAGTTTACTATAGTACAATTATTGAAGGTCTTTGTAAAGAAGGTATGGGAGACAAGGCTAAAAAGCTCTTCTTGGAAATGAAGGGTAGTGGGATTTCACCCGATGTTGTGGTTTATAGCTCTCTAATCTATGGTCTGAGCTATGAAGATGGATGGGAAGAGGCCAAAAGGTTGTTTATCGAAATGCTGGACGAAGGCATTCGTCCTAATGTAGTAACATTTAATGGATTGATAAATGCATTGTGCATGGAGGGGAAGACCCAAGAAGTAAATGGATTGCTAAAATTGATGATTCAGAGGGGTGTGAAGCCTGATTTGTTTACGTATAACATGTTGATGGATAGGCTTTGTACACAGGGTAGAGTTGATGATGCGAGGGAATTGTTTGTTTCAATGCCAACCAAGGGCCACGAACGTAATGTTGTTAGTTACAACGTGTTGATTAATGGGTATAACAAGAATGGGAGGGTAGAGGAAGGAATGAGACTTTATAGGCAGTTGATTCGTGAAGGAATCAAGCCGACCATAATTACGTTTAACACCTTGTTGACTGGTCTATTTCAAGAAGGTAAAGTCGAGGATGCTCAGAAAATTTATAATGAAGTACAATCTAATGGTATTGAACCAGATTCATCTACATGTAAAGTATTCTTGGATGGACTTTGCAAGAATGACTGCCTGTTGGAGGCATTGGAATTTATCAAGAGTCTTAGAAGTACTGGGTTTTCACCAACCATTGAGTTTTTTAACATCATCCTTGATGGGCTTTGTAAAGCAGGGAATCTTCATATTGCTAAAGAGCTATTCTACAAATTGCCAGTGAAAGGCTTGGTGCCAACTGTTGTGACATATTCCATCATGATCCATGGGCTTTGTAAAGAAGGGCTGTTGGAAAAGGCAACCAACTTGTTTTTGGAGATGGAAGAGAAGGGTTGTGCGCCAAATGTTGTCACATTTAATACACTTCTGAGATGCTTTTGCCAAAATAATGAGGCACTGAAAGTGGTAGAATTCTTACGGAAAATGTCAGAAAGAGATGTTTCACCAGATGCACATACAGCCTCAATAGTAATGGACTTGCTGTCAAAGGATGAAAACTGTAGCGAGTATCTGAATCTTCTTCCAACATTTCCTGCCCAGGGGCAGACAGTTAAGAACGTAAGATGATAATGTGAAGCCTATAGCATGAGTTTTGGTGGATGGCTCAGATTTTGATCCTCTCGTGAGGATCAAATGTTTGCTAGAAACCAGCAATGTCCAATGGAAATAGTGATTCAATCTATACTTGTTTTGACAAGAGGACTTAAGAGGATATTTCTGATGAGTTCTTACTTTTTAGAAGGAACTGAATCTACTAGCACGAGTATCTAAATTGTAAATGCAAAATTACCTTGTCAAGATGTGGGACATGAGCAAGGACACATCACATTGATATACGGCTTGATATTTCCTCTCACACTAAAGAATATGAGACGAGCTCAGTCGAAGAAAAAAAATTGTAAGTTGGACTCTACATTCTAGCAGAGTTATCACATGATGGCCCATTGCCAATTCTTTTCCAACATTATTTTTATGCATTTCTGTAGTTGACATTGTAGTTTTTGTGGATTTGCAAACATTGTAGTTTTTATGGATTTGCAACAGGATCTGCAGGGAAGCTCTAACTCTGTATTCTTTGAGTTATTGTAAATGCAAAATGAGGGCCAAAGATATTCTGCTTATAGGTATGAAATCTCCATGTGCTTAACTTTGGTTGTTTATTCATTAAATTCTTAATATGAAACTTATCATAGTTCTGTAAGCACCTGGTCCCCCGCCTTCTGTGGATCTCAATCTCTTTTGTTGGTAAGAAGAAGAAGATTGATCACTTTCTTTGCCTGTGTCTACGGAAAATTTATTTTTAAACAAGCTCCTTTGAAGGTATAAGAAGAGGCGTTTATGGTTTCAAATGTTTGGATGGTTAACCTATGACAATCCATGATTGAATAATGTGAATTAAAACCAAGTGACTCTAAATAAATTGACTGGTGATGGACCATGAGATGTGGTGTACCATACAGTTGATGCTGTGAGTAGAAGTCACACTTTAGGTAATGTTAGATGGTTTGTATAAGGAACGTGCTAAAAGATAATGGCAGAAGGCAAAGAGAATTTGTTAGTAGACACCAGACAGAAGAACATGTCATCACAAGTTGCAACTCATTTGGGAATTCTTTGTGAGTCTAGACCCAATTAGCATCTTGCAGCCGCTTTGCAATCTCTTGCGAAATGGCTTCCTCCTCGTAATGGATTTAAGATCAATTTTGATTTTGCTTAAGAAAATGGTGGTTCCTGCTATTGCTAGAGATGGTGATGGGTGCTATTCTTTGTGATAATTGTTCACATGGATTCTCTTTTCTGCTGTCTTGCAGAAGCAGCTAGAATGGCGCTTTTTGGGCTTCAGAAAAGAGTTAGGAATCATCGTATGCTCAAGCTGACCCTCTAGTTCTGATGCAATTGTTCTTTCTCTGCTTCCATTACCTCTGTTGAAGGCCAGGAGGATACGGCTGTGGAGATCATCCTTTGATGTTGGTGGGATTCGGTATTTTGTTTTTTCGCTCTTGCTGCTCCTTTTCTGTTTTTATGTTCTTTCGTTTTTCTTGTTTCCTCTCTTCCTTTATCGTGTCTTTCGGTTAGAGGGGAAAAAGGAAGAAAGATCCTAATGATGGTAGGAATCAATGTTATTATAAGCAATCATGGAGTGAAATTTCACCCCATTTTAAGTTTTAAAGTTGGTTTACGACTTTAAAGTCTACAATTGAGGTTCAACTTTTTCTTTGCAATGATTTTGATGCCTAGAAAATAAAAAATTATCAACTTCTCAAGGCAGGACAATAACAAATTATCCTTAATGTTTTTCAGGTGAAGGAAAATCCAAATTTCAAGACCACAAACCCAATAATCTCGTCCGTTAATCCAAGTTCTATCAAAGGTCTCTGAGCATATCACCGGTTGATTCGATGGTCAGACCATAAATTTCAACCTGCTGTGATTTACAAGGCGTATGTGGCACAGCTGGGTTACCAATTACCATTGTCGATCCAAATTTCCAGCCTAGCTAGCTATTCCACAAAGACCACCAAAATCCCACCTAATTCATTGTGCCATCATGCTATTTAGCTTAAACAGTTGCTTTCTTTTCTTGCCCTCTAAATTCATTTTTTTTCAGAATCATGGTGTGAAGTACTGTGAACTGTGAAGTGAGAGACAAGAGCATAATCAAGTGTAAACTCCAATGTAAAAGTAACTAAATTATGTGTAAACCTGAACCAAAACTCATGTCATGTTTGATTGGCAGAATTTACTAATTCGAATGTCGAATGAGTGATTCGACGTCTGCTTGTATCAAATCTTCCATGGCATTGTATATCTTACGTATGGTTCTTCTGTACTATTCTCTTTGTCCCATAAGTTGGTTCCTATGAAACTATGTTCAATTTTCAAACCTAAAAATAATGTATCCACTAAAATAATTTTTTGATTGTTTTGCGCCGTTCAAAGATCTTATCGAAAACTATAAAACAAGATCCATATTGCTCAAAAAAATATTTTGGTAAGTACATTATTTTTTAACTTGAAATTGCACGTAATTTCGTAGAGGACTAAATTTACCGGACAGGAGGAATTATATGTAGTATGTCATCCACGTGTGGTACTCAGAAGTCGAAATTGTGATACAAATCAAGGCTCTGTTTGAGTAAAGAAAGCAAAAAGATGGTCTAGATGACAAAAAATACAGTCATTATATTCACGTAATTAACCAATAATATTTCCAAGATGTTAAGGGGAAAGTCGAAGTGTTAAATATTAGCAAAAAGTTTAAGATATTACCCACCTTCTGCAAATAGTTTTTGCTTGATTCCAATAAGTCGTCTTCACCTTGTTCAAGAGGCAAATGCACAAGGATCTTCTTGGTATTGAACATTCCCGTTGTGTTCAAACCTCGTCACATAGTACATGAGCGTGTGAAGGAGTGTGAGTGGGAGCATAAAAGAGTCTTCCAAAAATATACCAAACTGCTAAAATTCACGAGAGAGGATTGAGAGACGAAGACGGAGTGAAGATTGAGCAATTGGTTCTGTGAAAGATCGAGTGACTAAGGTTCGAACCGTATATATTGTGATTTCCATGAAAACCTTGCCAATTAAGGCCATTCTTCAAAATTTGAGGGGAATGAAGCCTGGTCCGAAATCATTCACATCGTGTTTGAGCTTCTTCACATAGACACGAACGATCTCGATCCAGACAACATTCCTCTCAAACAAGAGAGAGATTGTTTTGGATTTGTCCATGCACTATTTTTCATGAGGTCTACTTATACTTGAGGGCCAGAATAAATTCTCTCCTTGCGTCACATAACTTGGGAGTCCACTTTCAACACCCCCCTAGCACCATGCTTTTCGGCTTTCGCACATAGTAATCTAATCTTTTGCCGTATTTAGATATTGGTTTATTGAGACAAAAAGAAAAATCAAGAAAAAGTGGAAGAATTTACAGATTTATGTTTTTATTTATTATTATTGCTTTTGGTTTTTGAGGGAATTGTGAAGAAAATGGAGTATACACTTGTCAAAAACCCCGTCTCTTTCGGTTGATTTAGCCCAAAAAATTAAAAGACTGCAAATGTTAGAACACGGCCTTCATTTTCCTTCATCTTAACTAATTCATCCTCGAATTATTCCTTTGTTCTCATAATCCGAGATAATGGTTTGATTTTTTACTTTTAAGTGAGTGGAATGAATATATATACTTGTCAAAAATAAAATAAAAGACCCCGAATAAGTTAGAACCCGGCCTTCATTTTTCTTCATCTTATCTAATTAAAATGTCAAAACATCGTAAAATCGAGAATGTTTTGACAAATTCACACCCAAGTTATTCCTTTGTTCTCATGATTCCAAAATGTTCCAATTCTTCTACTGATGATGAGGTCAACTCAAATAGCTTCTTTTAGGCTCCAACCATAATAGCATTCCAGAAAAAGGCTACTCTAACTTCCACATCTCTGGCTAACACAAAAGTTGGATTTAATATGGACCGTTAATTTATTAATCTCATAATCCACACAAAAGTGTCTGTTTATGATCATTACCAAATTGATAATATGGGTCCTTTGATATTCCCCTAGTAATGTCAATCAGCAATTGATGGGGTTCGTATCTTTGTCACCGACTTTACGGTACCCATTTTCTAATGCATTTTACCAATGGAATGTTTACCAATAAATTGTTGGAAATTTTACAATTTCGGAATGAATTAAATGGGCATGCGGAGGGTCACTCGAGGCCACCGATGTGTTCCGTTACGTGTACATAGTATCGGGACGAATGGAAAGAAGGGAACCGGGGGAGGTGCTACGCAGCCCTGTGTTGTGCAACGTGCTGTGCGGCCCATTTTAGTGTTGTTCCGACACTATTTCGATGATCGGAGACGTCCACCGTGTAGAGCTCGTTAAGTACTATGAATGTACCAAAAATCAAGTTGATCGGATATCGTTAAGTTCCTAATCGGAACACAAATAAATTGAAAAAATTTGGAACACATGTCTTGAAACATTAAATGAAAACCGTTGAAACCATTTTTTCTACATATTTGTGTTCTAATGAGGCACTTAACGACATCAGATTGAGTTAATTTTTAATATAGTTATAGTACTTGACGAGCTCTACGCGGTGGACGTCTCCGATCGTCGGAACGATGCTGGTGCGGCGCTGAAATAGACTTGCACAGCACGCTGCACAACACCCCCTGTTTTCGAAAAGAAGGATCTCAAGTTTCTTCCCCTATGTGGTGAGATTCATTGGCTTCATTTAAGTCAGGTGGTTGTTTTTTCCACATTTATTTATTTGGAAGCTTAAGGGCAAGACTTGCCTATTAATTGCTCATCCCGGACTTGTTGAATACACAAGAATTTTGTACTTTATAATTCACTTCCAAAAATACAGTTCTTTAAGAGAGAGGCAGATGCAAGTAAGTTCGCAAAGGCAATCGATGATGCCACCATCGACTTGTGGTTTAGCTGTTTAATCTTGGGGCGAATACCCCGGTGAATCCTACAACACCCATTATGCAGTGACTCTTTGTTAAGGAGACTGTGATATCACACAGAATTCAGTTGTTCCAGTTCCATCACTATGTTTGTATCACGTACTACGTTTTCATATTGTTCAATTCAATTTAAGTAATTTAGTTTTGTTGTGATTTTGGAATGGAATTGTTCTTTGGAATTCTCTATTTGCTGTATTTTTCCTTACATAAATCTCATACGGGCAAATAATGTGGTGAGTGTCGCTTTTAAATTATGAGTACAATGTTGATCGTTTTAGTTAGGGGTGTTTACGGTCCAGATTGGTCCGGTTCTCTGGCACTCTTATTTAAGTTATAGACACGATCACTTGTTTGCTTTTGGATTCGATCGAGTTGTTGAATTCTAGACATAATTTTTAGCTCTGACTTGATTATAACTTGAGTACATGTGTAAATTGTAATGAATTGACATTCTGTTTTTTGATTCCAAACTCTCGAGTAAAGGATATGTCCTTTGCTTCCCACTATGATAAAGGGGAGTAGGAAAGAGAACCTCAATCAATGAAGGCATATGCAGCTTGGTTTGTGATGCCAAGCTTGAGTCCCAAGCTTACCACAGTTTGGGCTTTTTTTATAACACCTACCATGTCAAAAGTGGGAGAGGATATGAATCAAAAAGTGGAATGAAAGTTGAAACAGTAACTAAAGGGTTTGTCCTCAAGAGGTTGCAATGTTGAATTTCACCAAAGACGTACATTCTAAACCCAAACCATGGGGCAATTGGTTGTTTGCTTGATCGTTAATTTTGCAACTCCGGTATTAGTGAGGTGTGTGCAAGCTATGGGTGGACATGTATAGGGTCAAGTAGGCTTATGCTATATAACAAGAAGAGAGAATTCCCGGCCGGTACAACTTGGCGTGGTGATTTACGCCCGGGTCTAGCTTCCCATGGAAAAAGCACATATAACGCTCCAAATTCCAATCAATGCTTTCTCTCTCTCTCTCTCTCTCTCCCCACCCCATTTGGGCACAATATTCTCTCTCTCCTCAACTCCCAAAACCATATGAAAGTGCCTAAATCTTAGGTTAACCCTATGAAAGTGCCTAAACCTAAACTCTAGGGTATCCTATGAAAGTGTTTAAATCACTAAAACTCTATAATAGGAAAGTATACCTTAAACCTAAACCCCCCAAAAAAGTAACTTACCTTAATGGTAATTAGATGCTTATTTTTTAGACCTAGTGGTAAAAATTTGTAATAACAAGACTTGTGTATATCCAAGCCCGATCCATTTATAATCGTGTGTCATTTAGTATTCTCAAACCCAATTCTATTAAAATTTTATTTTGCAAACCCGTCCAACTAGCCCATTTATTTCTTTAAATTATTGTACCCAAGTATAATCATCCTCAGTATTATAAATTAGAGTTTACAACTATAATAGTACTCCATAGTTATTCATACTCATCACCCACTTTTTCAATTGATTCCCGACTGAAAATTGCTATTGGAAAAGTTCCTCTCGAGCTCCATCAAACATGTGTTCAGGGAAGCTTAGGGTTTATTTGGAAATTATGGAAAAGAAGAGAAAGAAAAGGAAATTTTAAAAAAAATTCTTCCTCATTGTTTGGTGTAGAGGAAAAGAGGAGAGCAAATAACAATTTTCAAAAATTTTGTACAGAGTAAAATTTTCCTCTCATTTTTCTTCCGTTTTCCTTTCATTTTTTCTTATTTTCCCAAAGTTCCAAACGCATGCGGACAAAGTTCGCCCAATTTTTTTTTTAGTAAGTCGGAAATAATAGATAAAACTAAAGAAGAGAGTTGATCTACAACATAGGTACAGTAGCGTTAGTTACATAGCCAAGTGTCCTACTAGAAACCATAAAGAAAACCATCTAATTGAGAATTTGCCTAATATTAAGTTCGCCCAATTGGGCCTCGATGCTAGTTACATTATTTCATGCCTTTCTTTTTTACAAAATCAATTTGCTGATAATGTTGTAGCGGGTTACATACCCTAAAACTATTATTTTACAATTGATGCACTTCCTATTTCCACCAAAAAAAAAAAAAAGATGTCACGGGATTAAAAACCAATGCTGAATTTTTCCCGTGATGGCATCAAGTTCCCAGCAACTTGATTCAACCAACAAGTGTTTACACACACACACAAAGTATATAAGAAAGTCTAGCAAGCACACAAACGTTTACAGGAACCGTCCCAACCTTTTATTGCACCAACAATACAAGGAAACACCTTAGAGTGTTAGATAGAACATCTCTCTGTCTTAGACTCGAAAATGAAGTGCCTAAGTAGGCTTACAATCAGGAATACGAAATTCTAGCATACAAGAGATCATGGTAACTAGTTATTTTACCTGCAAAAATTACGTATTTAGAGAAATTATAAATGTTTAGCTTAAACTTAACCACACCGCATGCACACTACACGGCCACAAAAACAAAAGCTTCAACTATTCATGCACTGCAGTCAGCACCTCATTCTTAACAGCTGCTTAATTTGCTGCTTAGCTGCCTACACATAGAAATTGACAAGTTACAGGATTAGGGGCATTAATGCGCAACCCAAATCCCTATGCTCTCTCTCTCTCTCTCACGCGCGCGCAGGCGGAATTATGTAGAGGCACATGGGGGGCACGTGCCCCAACTCCAAAATAGGAAAAGTTTGCTGAGGCTTTTATTTTATTGAATCACATTGTATTGATTCTTTTTCTTTTAGATTGCGTCACCGGTCACGTTGCCATGTTCTACTAATTTAGCGTACTCTAATTGATCTGGAGAAAAAGAAGCTTTACACAAGTGGTGTATATAATTTAATCTCCATTGAATTATCTGATTTATAATTTAGAAGCCACAGTTAAGTTTCTCTCACCAATAATATCTAGTAATTCTGAGAGGAAAAAATACTGTAAGCAAATATATACGTGGTGCTGATTAATAAAGGCTATATATACACGGAAGACTCATATTTTTCATTTGGCATATGTTGTGCCCCACTGTGGTAAATTCCTAGGTCTGCCACTGCACACACAATGTGTACCAATAGCTCCATATGCTCGCTGATTTCATCCATACGCATCCAAAAATCATGAAGCTTCTGCTTAAACTTCTGCACATAGAAATGAGGAGTAGGGCTATTAATGCGCAACGCAAGTACCCAGCGCTCTCGCACACGTAAATATTGAGAGAGAGAGAGAGAGAGTATGAGAGCATTGTACTACCTTGTTGGCCAACGTAGCGGCTCTCCATCTTGCCCTTGTAGATACAGTTATGACGGCTTCCATGCTCTGAATTAAGTCCTGTATGTTTGAGTCAGTAATTGAGGGGAGCGAAAAATAAATCATACCCAGTGGGAAAGAAGACTAGAATATAACACCATATTCAAAACTGCTGTTACCATCCAGGCTGCCATAAGCGCTCTTAACTTTACTTTTGAATAATGCAAATGTTCCCCAGTGTACTGCACATACATTATGGATTAGCTAACATGCAGGCCCATCCAGATCATAGTAATTGAAGATACGTACAAAACTAATTCACGGAATCAAGTTAAAAAGGTTAGCCAAGGCTTGAGAAGGAGAGACGCTAACGCACAATCCTTGGGGCTCTATTTGGATCCTGGATTTGTGGAGGGAAACCCAGAAAAGGAAAGCCAAACCAAACCAAACCGAACCTTATGTCCCAATGAATTCGGATCGGCTACATGAATATTTTTGCTCCATTGAGCTTTTTCTAGTGCTACATGTTCACTTAAACCTAGTAGACTCAAATCTTTGCGCATTAGTGCATCTAATGTCAATTTGGAAACCCAGAAAAGGAAAGGGAAGAGGAAAATTTTGAAGATCCAACCATTCACACCCGTTGGATCCCCCAAGTTATTCCTTTCTCTTTATTTCCAGAAAAGGAGGTCCATTTGATAAGAAATAAACATATTGTTGGGGAATGTCAATTCACCGCTATGGCGAGGATCCCAAGTTGTTTTCCACGCCAAATGAATTTGTGGGAGGAAAACCAAAGGTAAGAGAATTCTCACGATAAATTCTAGTTGTATTTCCCCAAACTTTTCTTTTTTCCTCCACAAATCCCTCCATAAGTACAAGATCCAAACAGATTGTGTGGAGAAGATACAAAAACACACCGGCATGCTTGATGTCTAATGCGCACATTACCGTTTTAAGCATGTCATTATCAGCCAAATTTCTAGCACGCAAACAATTGCATAACAAGCCATCGATCTTCCAGAACGATTCACCAAATCCGGAGAATACCTCCATCTCAGATGTGTTGCAGTGTTATGTAAGGGGACTACTACCTTCTGTATACAGAAGGTGAACAGAATGGCCATGAACTATTATCGAAAACTACAGTATCTTTTAGAGATTTGCTTAGGTTTGTCAGAAGTCAGTTAGCCCGTTATGATTATTGCAACATTTTGGTTCTACTCCTAAATACTTTCAGAAAGGTATCTCCAGTAGGACTAGCCAAAGACAAACTAATCCTTCCAGGTCAAATGGGTTGGGTGAAACCTCCATCTCTACCACCAAGCCACAAAAATTTCAGCCTTGCTCTTGAAAAAAAAAAAAGAAAAGCCTTGCACTGATGTGGCCCTGGCAAAACTACGTGCTCTGTCAGAAGATTTAGCCACAAAAACCATGATAAACTTCAGTACATCAACATTCAAATCAGTTATGTTGATCGGCTTCATATTTCGCTTTTGCTTTGTACTCTGCTTCTGCTTCATAGTTCCTAGAAAATAAATTAAAGGCCTATGCATGCTATTGCATTATCGCAAGCAACACTTCCATTGCTGTCAAGCGGACAAGAGATAGAAAAGTTCATTGCTTTGGACAAAACTAAATAAGGCCAAACACAAAAAGGAAAAAAGAAAGAGAAAGGAAGCTAGAAAGAAGGCGAATCACTATCATGAACATGTGGCCAACTTAATAAGTACTGAAATTCTTCACTTCTTAACAGAGGCTCCTGGGTCCAAACCTTACTATTGCTGATAGATGATTAATCTAAGAAAACACGTAATTTGGGGGTATCATGTTTGATAAATTTTATACACATATTGGTACTAAATACTCCTACCACCCCAAAGAGATTGTCCAGTCCTCAAAACAAGAATTTAAAAAATGTATTTTGTTTCGATAAATTTCAAATTTTCTTTGAAGATTCTAGATATCAACGAGTTCTTTTAAATTTTTTAAAAAAGGTTTGAATTTATTGGAATAAAAATGTGTTCTTTCTGACAGATCATATATTCTTTTGGGGACGTTGTCAACTCCAAGTTCAAATCCTAGATCAAAATCCTGGCTCAGCCAATTCTTCCAAAGCAGCACAACAAAAACTATAACTCTATAGGTAATATCAATTCCCTCCCCCACCCCTTTCCCTCTTATTATCTTTTCAACTGGGTTTTCAGTAACCAAAATGGGAACATACTGTGGAAAGATAGAACAAACAAACAAACAAACACACACACACAAAAAAAAACCAGATGCAGAATTCCCTACTCATGTAGAACTTATAGAGGGTAGGATGTCGCATCGTCAAAATCAAATGCAGCATACGCCTCAGTACGAAGCAGGATTTTAACACACCCACCCAAATCACTTATCAAGAAAAAAAAAAAAAGGATAAATTTTCAAAGAAGAAAACAAGAGATCAAGTTCCTCTGTCCAGTGCCGGCCCCGAGATTTGGGTTGCCCAAACCCAACTCCCAGCTTGGTTGCCTACTTAATATTAAGTCATAAAAAATTAAAAAAATATGCAAGTAAAAAAATTAAAAAATTCATAAGTCATTTTAGATGCCCCAAGCAAACTTCTAATATTGGATACATCTTTAAGAGTTTTTTTTTTATAAAAAAAA
Organism: Vaccinium macrocarpon; assembly: GCA_022606695.1. Taxonomy (NCBI): domain Eukaryota; kingdom Viridiplantae; phylum Streptophyta; class Magnoliopsida; order Ericales; family Ericaceae; genus Vaccinium; species Vaccinium macrocarpon. The sequence continues at coordinate 38,089,581 of CM040178.1, read as the reverse complement.
TAACTACAAAATTACAAAAATATATATTAAAAGGATATAAAAGATATACGGGAAAGATATGTTTGTACGAGTTTTTTTTAAGGAACAATCCTTGTATCTTAACTATGATTAGTGTGAAAAACTTAAAAATCGGGTTACATCGCTCAATTTTGTTTTCAATTTTCCACCATGGGAAATTGTCTTTATTCAAACGTAAGAGCATATCACTTATACAATATTGTGGTGTTTGTTAAATACAAAATTTCTTGCAAGATAATTGACTAATGTAATTTTTTAAAATATTCATTGGATAGTAAAAACAAAAAGTTTAGAATCACATTTAAATGTACACCCACTTATACAAACCCATAAATAAATATATGGGGCTCGTACATATGATACCACCCTTTTGTATGGTCTCATAAATTTATGGGTGTATTTATATATGTGAGTGTGGTTTTAGACTTGCAGGGAAAAAATAGAATAGAGAAAGTTGATAAATAAAGGTAAAATAAAATAAAATATGGGAAAGAGATGAGAAAGAAGCCAAAACGTTAGAGCAAGATAGTAACCCGCAGGGATTCAAACCCAGCTCACACGGGACGCTAATACCATCAATAGACCATCTAGAATAGTGCACCTTTCGCGACTTTTAGAAACCTTTTTAATATTTATATATAACTTACGAAATTTTAATTTTTTTTGTTGCCCCGGCCTGGGGGTTGCCCAAGCCCGGGGGCTTGCGGGGCTTACCCCAGGGCCAGCCCTGCCTCTGTCGAGGAGTCCGTGACGGCGCTGACGGCGGTGATGTTGAAGGGACGTCCAATTTCGCGTCATGATCTCAACGGGGAGATTCGTGTCTGCGAAACTACTCACCCCCAATTTTTCTTTTCACGCCAAATTACTACTGTCCCAAAATTGTATTAGCTCCGACGTTTCTTTTTTCCACATTCCCAATATATGGCCAATTTAACAAATGAACAAAGAAAAACTGGTAAATTTCTATTTCTACCCTTGATTTGATGCCACTATTTGGGGTGGGTAATTGAAAACTTTAAATGCTAAAATTTTGGAAAAGGCCTCTTATCTCACATTGGCTGTAAGATTTCTCTGAAAACGGAATGGGTCTAAATTTAAAACTTGGCCCGTTTGATTCGTGGATTAACTATCTAGGATATGATTAATTGTACTACTTTTTGGCTTATCTTATGTTTGGTTCTCAAGTGATGCTCATGACTGTTAATCCTGGTATTATTTTTATTCATATATGCGGGGTACTAAATAATCTCAGGGAGAGGTGGGATTGACAAAGATGAGATTGTTTACGAAAATATTCTGATGAATTCGAATTGTTCTCAAAAAATATTTTCAAAATTATTTACAAAAAAAAATTCAAATTTTATAAATGTATTTTCAAAATTTGAAATAATACTGTCTATAAAAAAATTATTTAAAAAAATATTTTCCAATAAAAAATTCTAATTTTTTTTTTGGGATATAATTATTTATCTAAGAAAACTCTATTTATACCAAAAAAAAAAGGTTTTCCAAAAAAATAAATATGTCTAAAAAATTATTTGGAAATAATATATTATAAAAAAAATTTAATAAACTATTTTGGACATAATAATTTTTTAAGATAAAAATTATTTGTTTTAAAAAAATTCAAAAACTGTTTTCCACAAAAAAAAATTTTAAAAAAAATTTCATTTAAAAAAATAACAATAATAATTTTTTTTTAAAAAAAACTTTGTTAACTCGTTTTTTTCAAAAAAGAAATGTTTTTGATTAAAAAAATTTTATCCCATAAACAATCCCACGCGAATCAAAAATGGGATTGGGTAGCTTAGGGATGAAATTAATACCAGGATAAATAATCCGAGACTGCCAATCGCAAGATTATTATTCCCACCTATTTCAATCCGTGAATCAAACGAGGCCTCTTCCCTTTAAAAAGTAGAGTTTTCCATTTTAGGTTGTCTCTGAATAAGTATGTGTTTTGAATGGTTAATTGATGAGAGTTTATAGAATTAATATTATTTTTTCCTTTTGAAAAGTTGATGGGTAATGAGTTAATCGATAAAGTGAAGGATAATTTTAAAAAGTTGAGGTAAAAGTTGATGGGAAATGTATAAAAAATAGAGGTAAAAGTTGATATGAAAGATGTAATGATGTATCTGTTTTACAAGTTGAATTTATGAAACTACACAGTTAAAAAAGAACAGAGTAACTAGTACTCTCTCTAAGTACCCCTAGCTATCTTTTTGTGATTTACTGAATTTTTACTCTCATGTTCATGTTCCTCTTCCACCAGGTCTTCAACCAAACTTGAACTCTATTTTTGCAATCTACTGAATTTTTAAGGGCCTCCATATTTTAGTATCCTGAGTACCTGTAGCTATCTTTTGTAGTACCAAAAAAAATTTACATCGTATACAAAACCCAATTTCAAGCTCAAAATATGTCTAATTTCAAATTTACAGGCTGTATTTTGTTAGATAGTTTAGTTTAGTTTTGATGATGTTAGCAGGTGTAATGAGTGGAGAGAGATATAGAGAGACATGAGGAAAATGATGATGTCATCAAAACTAAAACTAAAACTAAACTGGAAAACGAACAGGGCCACAAATAACTATAAAGGATTTTTTTAGACAAAGAAAAAAAATAAGAAGCAAAAAGCAGACGCCCTAATTCAATCTCAAGTGGGTGCTCTTGATAAGTTTTTCAATAAATCACAAAAAATAAATTCAAGTTTGGTTGAAGACTTGGTGGAAGAGGAACATAAAGATTTGGGAAATGAAGAACAAGAGAATTTGGGGAATAGAGAATGGCTAAAAGGAACATGAAGCATATTTAAGTGACGAGTTTGAAATCTTTGAATGTTTGATTATTGTTTTAGGATTTAAGTTCCCTAAAATCATATGGTAGTATGAAGACTTATATAGAATTATCTAAAGTATTGTACATAATTCTAGACTTGTATGGATGATGGTGGAGAATTCTAGAGAAGATTAGTTGAGAAGCTTCTACATAATGTTCTAGACTTCTCCCTTGATGTGTATAAATAGGTGAGGGCTCATTTGCCCAAACCAATTTAAAAGTTTTTTACTCTCAAGTTCACTAGTGAAAAGCTCTTCCAAGTCTCTTTCACTTTAAGCCTCCAAAAAGGAAAGGTCAGCTCTGCCTCCACTTATTACCCCTCTTTTCAATTATTACTCTCATTTCTCTCTCCCATCATTTACCCAAAAATCATTTCCAAAAATCAAACCAAACACTATCTCAAAAGTATATATCTGAATTCTTTCTCAAAACTATTAATCAAACAAAATGGATCATCCCAGCGGTAAAAAGCCCACACAGGCAATCAATTTGGTTCTGCAAAAGATTTTGCTTTGAAAAGGGGTCCAAAAGTTTTGGCATATTGTCAAACTTAGAATAGACAATCACTTTGTTCACTATCGACATCATTAAAAAAGGTGAACATAACCCTCACTTGGTGAAAAACTTTGGGTCCCACCATAAAGAAATCCTATTATTACAAAAATTTGATCTCGTGGATTCCACTACAAAGTAACCCCATTATTACAAAAAGTGTATTGATTCCACATGTAAAGACCCGAAAATTTAAAAGTATTTTTCCTAATTTAATTGGGGTTTTTGCAAAAGTGAAAACATTTTGAGATACATGAGTTTAATGAGAGAAAACATGTTAGTTCCAGGTTTAATTGAGCTTGGACCATAGCTGCCCCTATATAAGACTTGTAGGAGAGAAAAACTTCATTTTTATTCAAAAAAAAAAAAATCAAATCTCTCTCACCCTTTCTCCCCCTCATATGGCTTTTCTCTCTTGCCAAAACCCACCACCACCACTTGAAATCACAATTAACCCACTCCAAATCTCTCACATTCTCATCATCTAGACTCGGTAAATAAGTGAAGAAGCTCGACATAGTTGAAATCTTGGTGGGTTTCGGTTTGGAAGCTGGGGTTTGTTTGGAGGTTTGCTTGGAGTCCAAATCTTTGAGGTAGGTTACACTATCTACATATTTATGTGATTATTGTTGTTGCATTGTTGGAGTATTGGTGCTCGATTCCCCTCTCTCTTTTCGAAAAGTCACATGAATGCGTGTCACAAAGACAAATATTTAAGTTATGATTACTTTAAGGTGTTAGAAAGAATATTTGCAGCAAGTTTTATAATATTTATGTGTGTAGCAGAACTATACAAAGTGTATAAGGCTTTAACATTACATGTTTGTCCGAAATAAGATATCATATAAAGTTTTAATTTGGTTGACTTTACACTAACAGAGTAACAAAACTATTTCCCTTCCAAGTGATCAGGAATCAGGATAGAAAGGTTCACAAATAACATATTATTAAAAAGGGTGCTTACCAATTGAAAAACAATGACTCTCATAATCTTTCTCCCCGTGTCAGTCTTTTTCAGCTAACTCCACCAATTGCTCGGCTCCATCCCGTCATATAAAAAGTCATGCAATGAAATACTTGTAAGAGAAACAATCTGATACAATTGCTGATATTGAACTAATGAAGAGTAAAAGTGAGATTGAATTGAAATGGTAATGTAAGAATGGAATTCTATTTATTCAAGAACTAAGGAGAGTAGTTGCAACAAATGCTTGTTCCAATTCATAACTGGCTTATAATTTATTTCTTACAAGTTGAATGCTCACGACATTCCTCTATCACTCATTTTATACAGCTCCCTCCTAACAAACTTTCTCACTAATTAGACTAACTAACTCATAGCTAAAACAAAAAGGAAATTTAAGAGAAAAAGATTCCAACTATAACGGGGTTGATGACGCATAACACTAGGGATGTATCACAATTTATTATATGTTTTCATCTCTCTTGGTGTATTGATTGTATTGATTCATATAAGTACAAAGAGAATGAGTCAAAGAAGGATACAATGTATTTATCCTTCTTATGATCGAAAGACTCCAAAAAACGGCCCACATGATCTCCAGTCAACTTCTTACTAAAGTATTGCTCCCTCAGAAGCACTAGCATAAAAACTCGCGTCCCCCACGACCTGGCTCTGAAGATAACAAACTAAGAAGGGTTTTTTTTTTTCTAAACTATAAACATAGAAAATACAAAACATTTAGAATTTTAGAAGGTAAAAAACCTTAATCTTTTTCAGTACAAATTTATCCACTGCATTCCCTAGTTGTGATACAAGCCATGTCTGCCCAAAGTAGCCTTGGCCTAACTCCTTCAGGACTGTATACGTGGTCAAGAATTAAAAATGTAGTTTAGTGTCACAACCTTTTCTGAACTACTAACCCAAAGCTTAAACAATATATAACATATTTTAGTGAAACGATATCAAAACCGGAGTTTATAGAAAGGAGTAATGTGATGTTATCACATTTTCTAAAGCGTTTAACCAATAAAAAAAACTAAGATTCGAACTGTTTACTTCCATAACTTTGGACGATTCAATGGTATTTTAATAATGAAATATTTAAATTCTTAGCAAGAGTACACCTTCAAACCTATTTTTAGAAAAAATCGTTTACTTTACGAATTAAGATTGTTAAGGGGAGATAAACAAGTGTTTCTTATAAGAGATTCTTATACTATTTTATACCATGATGGAGCATATATTCAGAAAATAGGCTTCTTCTCCTATCTAGCATTTTGCGAAGCACATCATAGGCATGAAGTGGTAACTAACATATCTGTCTAAAGGGGAAGGGATCTCGAGCTACAATCCCCTCACCTGGCAAAACCTAAGGTCCTCCTTCGGGTATATCTCGTCCTATCCAAAGTGAACTAATCACAGATGGAAGAAAAAATATCAAAAGAATCAAAATATAGAGAGTTACAAGAAAACCAAGGGGTTGGGTTGGCTATTATATTGACCACAAGCGAGTCTTCGTGGTTACCCTAGTTGTCTTTTGGTTCAATTGATCAGTACAAAGTTCCTCCTTATTCTTTGGTGTAACCGTGTAAGTGTACATAAATCGCTTACTGGGCTACATACTTGTAGCATGAAGTGAAATCTTAACTTTAGTTCGATGTAAGTACAAAAGAATCCCTTATGGTGCAAAATGAGTTGAGCCAAATTTTCTAGTGTTCGAGCTTGAGCTCGGCTCATTTGTTACGTGTATTTTTCTTTTTATAGCTCAAGTGTTATGTTTGCTTCAACTATTCCTTGACTATTCAACATACACTTTCGGGGCCATTTGAAATCGTATGAATGCCCCATGAGAGAGTTTTGAACTTGAAAAGTAGAAGGAAGCAATTTCCTTAATTTGACTTTACTAGTAAGCCAACCAAACCCCATGGCTTCTATCTAACCAAATGAGATACCTTGTGGTCAATATAATAGCCAACCCAACCCCTAGGTTTTCTTGTAACTCTATGTATTTTGATTCTTTTGATATTTTTTCTTCCATCTGTAATTAGTTCACTTTGGATGGGATGAGATATGCCTGAAGGAGGACCTTAGGTTTTGCCAGGTGAGGGGATTGTAGCTTGAGATCCCTTCCCTTTTAGATAGGTATGTTAGTTACCACTTCATGCCTATGATGTGCTTCACAAAATGCTAGATAGGAGAACAAGCCTATTTTCTGAATATATGCTCCATAATTGTATAAATTGTATAAGAATCTCTTATAACAAACATTTCTTTATCTCCCCTTAACAATCTTAATTCGTAAAGTAAATGATTTCTAAAAACACGTTTGAAGGTGCACTCTTGCTAAGAATTTAAATATTTCATTATTAAAATACCATCGAATCGTTCAAAGTTATGGAAGTCAACAGTTCGAATCTTAGTTTTTTTAGTAGCTAAATGCTTTAGAAAATGTGATAACATCACATTACTCCTTTCTATAAACTGGTTTTGATATATTTTCACTAAAATATGTTATATATTGTTTCAGCTTTGGGTTTGTAGTTCAAAAAAGGTTGGGACACTGAAATACATTTTTAATTCTTGACCCGGTATACAGGCCAAGGCTCCTTTGGGACAACATGGCTTGTATCACAACTAGGGAATGCAGTGGATAAATTTGTACTGAAAAAGATTAAGGTTTTCTACCTTCTAAAATTCTAAATGTTTTGTATTTTCTATGTTTATAGTTTAAAAAAAAAAAAAACCTTCTTAGTTTGTTATCTTCAGAGCTAGGTCGTGGGGGGCGCGAGTTTTTATACTAGTGCTCTGAGGGAGCAGTACTTCAGTAAGAAGTTGACTGGAGATCATGTGGGCCGTTTTTTGGAGTCTTTCGATCATAAGAAGGATAAATACATTGTATCCTTCTTTGACTCATTCTCTTTGTACTTATATGAATCAATACAATCAATACACAAAGAGAGATGAAAACATATAATAAATTGTGATACATCCCTAGTGTTATGCGTCATCAACCCCATTATCGTTGGAATCTTTTTCTGTTAAATTTCCCTTTTGTTTTAGCTATGAGTTAGTTAGTCTAATTAGCGGGAAAGTCTGTTAAGAGGGAGCTGTATAAAATGAGTGATAGAGGAATGTAGTGAGCATTCAACTTGTAAAAAGAAAATTATAAGCTAGTTATGAATTGGAACGAGCATTTCTTGCAACTACTTTCCTTGGTTCTTGAATAAACAGAATTCCATTCTTCCATTACCATTTCAATTCAATCTCACTTTTACTCTTCATTAGTTCAATATCAGCAATCGTATCAGATTGTTTCTCTTACAGGTATTTCATTGCATGACTTTTTATATGACGGGATGGAGCCGAGCAATTGGTGGAGTTAGCTGAAAAAGACTGACACGGGAAGAAAGATTATGAGAGTCATTGTTTTTCAATTGGTAAGCACCCTTTTTAATAATATGTTATTTGTGAACCTTTCTATCCTGATTCCTGATCACTTGGAAGGGAAATAGTTTTGTTACTCTGTTAGTGTAAAGTCAACCAAATTAAAACTTTATGTGATATCTTATTTCGGACAAACATGTAATGTTAAAGCCTTATACACTTTGTATAGTTCTGCTACACGCATAAATATTATAAAACTTGCTGCAAATATTCTTTCTAACACCTTAAAGTAATCATAACTTAAATATTTGTCTTTGTGACACGCATTGGTGCTACATCTCTCAGAAAGAAGCTACTTTTACCCTATGCAGTGACGTTAGTGTCCTTTTCCGATCCTTGTGGCCCTAGCTATCTGTTGGCCATTTCTGACCCTTACGATCATTAGCGACCCTATAGGCCATTTTTTACCCTTTTGGTCTTTCGCCTCCACAGTTTTGCATGACATACCTCTTTTCAAACTTTCCAAAGCTTACATCAGCAATGAATTTCTTCTGTCAAAGTTCACATGCGTGGAAAATCAATGGGACATTTACCATCAGGTCACCTTTGGATCCCATAATTACCATCAAGTCAAGACCAACTCTAAAAAATTCTCATCAACTTCCCAACCCGTATAAAAATGCCTAAATCATATGTTACCCTATGAAAGTGCATAAAATTGTCAGATACCCTATGAAAGTGCCTAAACCACTAAACCTTATAATAGGAAAGTGCACCCTAAACCTAAACTCTAGGGTACCCTAAGACTAGGGTACCCTTATGATTGGGTACCCTACGACTCGGGTACCTTATGAAAGTACCTAAAATCCTAGGGTACCTTATGAAAGTGCCTAAAATTCTATGGTACCCTACGACTAGAGGTACCCTATGAAAGTACCTAAAATCCTAGGGTATCCTACGACTAGGGTACTCCATGAAAGTGCCTAAAATCCTAAGGTACTCTATGAAAGTTCCTAAATCACTAAAACCCTATAGTAGGAGAGTGCACCTTAAACCTAAACTCTATGGTACCCTTATGACAAGGGTACCCTATGACTAGGGTACCCTATGAAAGTGCCTAAAATCCTAGGGTACTTTAAATCCTAGGGTACTTTATGAGAGTGCCTAAACCACTAAAACTCTATAATAGGAAGTGCACCCTAAACCTAAACTTAAAAAAAAAGTGACTTACCTTAGTGGTAATTAAAAAAAAATAACTTACCTTATTAGTAATTAGACATCTCTTTTTTAGACCTAGAGGTAATAATCCCAAAATGAATTTAGGTATGTTCTAATCACAAACTTGTACCTTTCCTCAAGGTTGAATACCGATTCTACGATGGGTTACTCCCTAGCAAAGTTGTAGCGTTTATTGCCATCTCCAAACTAATCAGAAGAAACCTTAGCCTTTGAGTGGCTAATCAACTGTTAGGCTAAATCTCAATGAAAACTAAATCAAGTATTCTTTGAGAACCCGAAGTAGAACTCCTACAAACAAAGAAACCAAAAGGATTTTCTTTGGTTGGAGATAGAAAGACGGAATGGAGAGAGGAACGAATAGGCAGGACTTTAAGTTAGCACCAAAGCCTCCCTGTGAGGTGCTAAGATGTGAAGATGAACGTCAGTAGTAGCAACTGGAAAAATAGTTATTCCAAAGATAAATTTTAAAGATTTACACAACTGTATTTTCTTAGGTACACTTTAAGTACAAAATCTTGCACCACCAAGTTCTTTTTACTAAAAGAAATATAGATGGACCCAAAAAGAAATTTACACAGGTCTCCCACTTAGGGAACCCTATGAAACGCAGAGTCTAAACTGCACTGAATGAATAGTGTAAATGACAATACAGAAAGAAACCCTAGTGAACCTTAGGAAACATCAAGTGATGACCACCCTTGATGAATAATATGAAAGAAACAAGGGGCATTTACCATCAGGTTGGATCCCATAATTACCATCTGGTCAAGCCCAACTCTGAAAAAATTTCATCAACTCTCCAACCCGTATAAAAATGTCTAAATCATAAGGTACCCTATGAAAGTGCCTAAAATCTTAGGGTACCCTATGAAAGTGCCTAAACCCTACAATAGGAAAGTGCACCCTAAACCTAAACTCTACATACTGATATGAAAGTGCCTAAAATCTTAGAATACCCTATGAAAGTGCCTAAACTCTACAATAGGAAAGTGCATCCTAAATGACAATACAGAACTTGTTTACTTGAAGCAAACATACTGATATGCTTCAGAAAAGACAGTGGCAGTTGCTCTGAAGCTCGTCGTCTCACTGGAGAATTGCTTACTGGGATTCATCTATAATTATCCCGTTTATCTTTTCAACTTAAAATTCAATCATTTGTGACATTAGATTATGTTGACCGACTCAATTTCTGTATTTTTTCAGCCGGGTAATTGATTTTGGAAGTGCTGTTGATGAATTCAGCATGCCTCATCTTTATCCTGATGGTCCTTCGAGGTACTATTGTAGTATAGTTTATTTATGGACAAGTGAGTGTCCGTGCCTAATGGCACTTCCTAACAAAAAGTGTTTTTAATTAAATAAATTACCTTGACTTACGTTGACTCAGTTAAATCCAACTTCTGATCCTTATCTTCTTGTCTTGGTTTGCAGATTGTCATAAAGGTTGAGTTCAATTAATTTTCTGACTTCCCATAAATTTGGACACCCCAGAAATTCGAAATATAGTTAGGGATTCTTAAAGTTCGAGTGATTGCATTACTTCTACGGTGCAGAAGGAATACATCAAGTGTAAGGGCATTTTTAGTGCACTAACTAGCTCCCAGATTCTTCGGGCTTAACATGTTTTTAGCCTTCATTTTCTCTCTGTTTTATTGTCAGTACTTCACTGTTAAATTAGCTTCTTAGATGTTAATTACTTTCCTCTCTATCAAAAGGACACAACACATGTAAGTCGTTCCGAGAAAGCAGGGGCCTTTCTCTAGTTCAGATTTTTCACAGCTATCCCAATTATTTGCATGGTTTATTGTGTCATTCGTCATTCTTAGTCTATTACATGGGAGAGGGGGGGAATGAGACTCAATCCCGGATACAATGTGGAACATTCAAGAGTTCTACCGCATGAAATTAGTTGAAAATGGAAATGTTGTGAAATTAGTTGAGGCCTGAATCTTGAGTAACCTAAAAAAATCTATTTAAAGAGGAAGAATACAATTCAAAAACACCATATAATAAGTAAGAAAAACTTGAAATGTGCTCAGTCTTATTTAAGTACAGTTAAACGAAACAACGAACTTTCTTTGTATTTCATTCCATAGATAAATATGAGTTCGAAATGGGGGCTTCCAGCTTCCTCCTCCTCTCTCTGCAATCTCTCTTTTTTCCGTCCGTCGCCATCTACAGCCGCCTCCACCATCTTCCACTCTTTGATCCGCTCACTGCGCTCCCTCTAACCCACGTCTAAATATGCATGAGCCCGCAAGCGCATCTGGAATAACCTAAAAGAATCCCCCCAAAAAAGCCCATTTACAGAACAAGAATACAGTTAAAAAAACACCATATCAGTAAGGAAAAAGTTGAAATATGCTTATAGTCTTATACAAGTACGATCAGACGAAACAATAAACTTTCTTAGTATTTCTTGCCATTGATAAGTATGAGTTCGAAATTGGAGCTTCCGAATCCTATCTCTGCAATCTCTCGATTTCCCGTCCATCGCCATCTCCAGCCACCCCCGCCACCAATAGGAGTATTATGTATTGTTAATACATTTATGTGTAAAAAAGACTTAAAGTAGAGGAATAAATAAATTCTAACACTTTGATATACCTTAAACCTTAGTAACGTAATTAGAATATTGTAGACTCTATGATTTTATAAAAAAAAATTACTATTTTAAATTATCATAAAAGGCAAGCATTTTTTTAGCAAGAAAAGAAGTGCCCAAATACTTTTGTCCCGGCTGAAATTTCGATTTTACTTTATACCGGTAACCCTTCGAGCCAAAGCTCTAGTATTAGTTTGGCGCCGAGTCATACCATGTGCATGAGTGAAAGCGGATGCGAGGGCGTGAAATTGCCATCCGAAAATTTCAATAACTATAATAAAATTCGTGAGTATGAGAATTGGGTTTCAGGGTTGGTGCCACACAGGGGTTGTGTAGCATGCGTGCTACACAAATTTGAGCCGTCCTCTGGGCAATGCATTGGTCAAGACTTCATCTTGCAATGAACAATTGGATATTGAATAATCAAGATGTGATCTGGACCATAGGATTGCCGAGTGGACGGCTCGGATTGCGTAGCACCAACATCAGACCCTAAGAATTAATTGTGAAAACGTAAAAGCGAGAATTGAGAGCCAAAATGGAGCAATAAAGTGACATAGGTTAGGCACCAATATGTAATACTAGAGGCTAGGACACACTCGATGTGCATGCAGGTCAAATCTTTACACAATGGCTTCATGCTTATTATTTGTTTGATTGAAAATTTGACAAAAATATATATAATTCAACCTGCACACATATCGAGTGTACCCCGACCTCTAATTTTCTAATAAACCCTAGACAAAGAAAAAAGATCTATGGGTACTAACAATGGGTGCAATAACATTCACAGACACTGGAACCAAATAATGAGTAATGCTACAATGTACACTCCCTCTTATATGAGATTTTGTGGCACCAAATATGAGAGAATATGAGATTTTGTGGCACAAAATATGAAATTTTGTGGCTCCAAATATGATATGGCACATGGTATGCACCCCATACGGAAATATGAGATTTTGTGGCTCCAAATATGAGATTTTGTGACATCAAATATGAGATTTTGTGGCTCCAAAATATGAGATTTTGTGGCTCCAAAATATGAGATTTTGTAGCACCAAATATGAGATTTTGTGACTCCAAAATATGAGATTTTATGGCACCAAATATGAGATTTTGTCGCTAAAAATATGAGTTTTTGTGGCACCAAATATGAGATTTTCTGAAAATATATGAGATTTTGTGGCTCCAAATATGAGATTATGGCACTGTAGCATTACTGTAGCATTACTGTAGCAATCCGCATGAGTCCAAATATGAGATTGTGTGGCTCCAAATATGAGATTTTCTGAAAATATATAAGATTTTGTGACTATTCATATGAAGTTGCATATCATATGCACTTCATATCTCCAGCCACAAAATCTCATATTTAGAGCCACAAAATCTCATATTGAGAAGAACACATTGTAGCATTACTCCCAAACAATAGTTTATTTCTCCTAGGCTTTTCACTTCGGACAATGCTCAAATTTTTACCCTTTCTACTTTTTAGAATCATTGAATCTGTGCAGTAAAAACAACTCTGATTAAAAAAAAAAAGCAGTAAACAACTCTAATTAAAAGAAACAACTCCGGCATAAATCTACTGTTACTTTTTTTTTTGATCGGCGAAAAGAAAACTACTTTTAAGTTAGAGAATTTTAAACATGGAAGAGTACAAAACATACCTTCTTGGAAGAAAAAACGCAGAAGGGCATGAATGGTGAGTTGGTCCAAATCCAAGGTTTGCTCTGCGGCTGGATGTCACTGATACATCCTTGCACCTTTTCTGCTTGAATTACGGGGAAGACCCAATTTCACTGAGACGAAAACAAATTATTGGCAGACTGGTATAACTGCACACTCATGTAAACGTGGGGTAGAATTGGGTATTTTACCATTTTGCCCTTGTAGTTATTTGGTGCAGAGGTTGGTTCGGGTGAATTGGAAAATTTGGTTTTTTGGTTTTTTGGTTTTGTCCTTATTCAATTTTTTTTTTGCATTTGTTGGTTTTTGATCGATTTTTTGTGGTTTCTTGGCTTGTCTCAACGAGAGGAATCTAAAAAGTATAAAATTATTAGTCAAACATAAAATTTTGTGAATAAAGACGAAAAATAATCCAAAAACTGGTTTTTTGAATAATTTTTCGTCTTTATTCACAAAACTTTAAGTTCGACTAATAATTTTATACTTTTTAGATTCCTCTCGTCGAAATAAGCCAAGAAACCATAAAAAACCGACCTAAAACTAACAAATGCAAATTTTATTTAAATAAGGACAAAACTCAAAAAACTAATTTTCTCAATTCACTCAAACCAACCCATAGATTCCCTTCTTTTTTTTTGCATGGGGCAATTTAGGAAAAGAAAAGTGTGAGCTAGCCTCAAGGGGAGTCCACACCAAAGTATTGCTCCCCATTATATATCAGAAAGATGTTCGCCAACAAGTACATACTCGAATGTAAAGAAAAAATACAAAAGAATTACTAATGTAAATGTAAAGAAACTGGAAAGAAAGTTAGGAAGAAAGTGGAGAAAATCTGGAGGTTTATTAAAGTCCTTCTTTTCTTTTTTTTTTTCCCATTCTCTTTTCAAACCAAGCAAGGCACATTTGTTTTCTTTTACTTTCTTTTCATCTTCCTCATCAAGCCAAACAAAAGAAAATCTTGAACTTTCTTTTTTATTTTTCTCCCAGTTATTTTTGCTTCCTTTCCACCCTTTTTCCTAAGTTCCAAACAGAGCCTAAATATGCATAAGTCCACAAGCGCATCTAGAATAGCCTAAAAAAATCCGCCCCAAAAAAATCTAAAAATCCCCCCATATAAGGAAGGAAAAAGTTTGAAATGTGCTCAATGTTATGTATATAAGTACGGTCACACCAAACTTTCTTTGGTTTGGATTTTGGATTTGAGTTTTGGGTAATGATTGGGCGGAGAAATTGAGATAATGATTATAAATATGAGTAATGACTAAAGAAAGAAATGAGAATAATAATTAAACATATGAGTAATTAGTGGAGAGACATGTGAATAATGATTGAATAATATTTGTGAACACCAGTTTGAAAACCCAAACCAAACAAGGTTTTAAATTTAACTTTCTTATTTCATGCTATATATACCACGGTTATGAATGTCATTAGGGCTATCCAGCGAATCATCTGATTTGCTTAATCCGTCCAATTTGATCCGTCCATTAACCCATCCGTGAATGTTTGGTTCGGTTCCGGATCAAGAATTTCTTACCTGGCAGTTCTGGATCCGAATCAGATCCGCTCAATAATCCTTCTTTAATCTGCCTGATCCAATCCGTGAACGTCCGATTTAGTTTCAGATCTTAAAAACCATAATCTGCTCTGAGCGGATCGGATCCGTATCCGATCCGTCCATATTCAATCTGTGGACACCCCTAAATTTCGTACTGTACCAGTCGGCCAGTACATACCAATTTTGTATAAAAATGGTTCAAAGGACCCAGTACCATACCGTGTTTAATACCAGTCGTACCAGGAAATATTGGGCATGTCGACAGTATTTCAAATACCGAGCGATATATTGCAAACTTGGTTATTTCGTAATTTTGTTGAAATTAACCCCTATTTTCAAAATTCCTCACCTATATATATGTGTAACCCAAAGAAAAACCCTAGGCGGTTTAGACCTACTCTTCTTGTGTCATTTCAGATCCGGGAAGCAGTAATTCTTTAATTGTCAGTAGACTACCAACGAAAGGTCTCTCTCTCTCTCTCTCTCTCTCTCTCTCTCTCTCTCTCTCTCTCTCTCTCTCTCTCTCTCTCTCTCTCTCTCTCTCTACATATATTTTACATCTATATATGTACATAGTCTTATACATGCAAGTCTTTGTGGACAGTTTTGGGTATTAGCTTTCTTGAATTATTGTTCGTTTCGGGGCCGCAAGTTCAATGATTGGTAGCTGTCAAAATTAGGGGTGTATATGGTCCGGATCGGATCGGATTGGCATGAATCCAATCTTAATCCGCGAGTCACGGTTTTTAGAAAACTCATCCCATGTCCGGACCAAAAGTCTCACGGTTCAGTTCCAATCCGATCCGCGAGTGACGGATCGATTCCGGTTTTGTCCACGGATTACATGTTATATATATAAACAAGTAACAAAGTTATATAATTGAAATTTTACCTAATGGTGTAAACACAACTAATTAGAAGAGAGGCATTCGTTGGAATCTCACATTAATGGTGTAAACACAAATACACAACTACTAATTAAATCTACTATATGTTGTCACAAATCCTGAGTTTATTTACTCTAAATGGGCAATATTAGACTACTTCCATGGGTCATCAATAAAAATACACATCCAAACACGGATATCAACCTAGTTTTGAAAGAGATCACAATTGACCCCAGAAATAGATAACAAGTACAAATAGTAGAAGTTAGTGTAACAGTTTAACCCCTAAGTTTTGAAAGAGATCACAGTTTACCCCATAATCTGTGTCATAGAAGTTTGTGTAAAATTTTGTGTGTGTGTGTATATATATTTAAAAAATTTATATATAATAAAAATCTTACGGTCTGGATCGGTTAATTCATGGTTTCAAAATCAAAATCCGTGTCCGACCGCGAGTCACGGTTTACTAATTTTTCAATCCGTGTCCAAACCATTAATTCACGGTTAAAATCCAAAACACACGGATTGGTTCAGTCCGTACCAGATTCACGGTTCACTGATTTTTTTATGCAACCCTAGTCGAAATCCCAATATCCGATTCTTCAAAAGTTGGAATCTTTTGTTTTCAATAGAACCCACAATTGCATTTTTATTTTGAAATGATAGATTTCCAGATTTGATATCGTATAACTCGATATCAATAGATTTTTCGTCGTTTATTTTAATGAACTTCTTGATTTAATACTCGTGTTTATGGGTTGATATTACCTTTATGTTAGCAGATCCTGGATTTAAGTTTCAATCTAGGACAACTTTCTGGGCTGTTGGATATGATCCAACGACTGGTGAAAAGGGAAGGAGTCCCTGGGTTTGAATCGGGTTAAAAACCCGAGTCATACTATGTGGGTTATATCCTTCCTCGCAGGTCACCCAGCCAACCTAGATCTTCTCATTTTCACACATTTTTTTTCAAAACAAAGGTGAGAGAGAGAGAGAGAGATCAAAGGAAGACAAATTGATCGAAGAAGAAGATCTGCTAATCGGTTTCTCTCTCTCTCTATTCTCTCCTTGTGCATATGTTTCTCTCTTTCTCGTTGATTTAACCTTTTTTAGAACGTGTTTGCTTCCGTGCGAACTTTTCATTTCCGGATCGAATTTTGACAATCCAAACCGTTCGATGTGTTTAAAACGTGTTTTTTAAGGATACTCGCTAAGACTCATAAAAAATAAAATAAAAATAAAAAGACCCAAAGGGCTTGACATTTTTATCAAAAACTGCTTAGATAAAGTTCTTCCGCATCTTTCTTTTTCTTTTTTGTTGATGAATTCTCACGGGGAGCCTTACATTTTTATCGAAAAAACTGCTCGGATCAAGCCTTTTTGTGTCTTTTTTTTATGATCAATCCTTGCGAGGACCCTTGAAAGTACATTTTAAACACATTGAACCATTTGGATCATTAAAATTTGATCGGGAAGCGTGAAGTCCACACAAAAGGCAGGATGGGGATCCCTCACAAGTCACAACTATTTTTTCACATTTTTTTTTGTGAGAGAGCCTTCATAGGAAATTTCTTGTATATATATATATATATATATATATATATATATATATATTTGTAGTAAATCCGATATGGTACCCGATACCGTCACCGTACCATATCATACCAATAAAAAAATCGGTACTCAAACCGCTACGGTATTCATAACGTTGATAGAGACCTATTGATGCATGCAAGAGAATGTGGGGGGTCAATGAAACCCTTTATTCCACTCATTATATCGTTACTTTTTGGAACTTCAGATTACTTTAGATTAGGCCTTGCCAATCACTAATCACCAATCAAACAACCTAATAAGACAACAAAGATGTTTGCACAACCAAACAAGACACTTTTGTACTTGAGATATGCAGTATCGCCCTGTTTGTTTGCAGTATATGAGGGAGGGATATAGGATATAGCCGGATATACATATTCAGATATTTTATATCCCTTGTTTGTTTAATTTTGAGAGGCCGAATATTTTTTAGCTAAGATATATATATCCCCTTGCAAGGAGATAAAATTTAGACACTCCCCTCCCCCATCTAAATTATATCCAGGCTCTCTTTACCCAATTGTCCTTCGAATTCTGACTTCCCATCAATGTCAGGCGCGAGAGACCGAGTGAGTGTATAAACAAATGAAGCCAAAGGAAAAAGATGATATGACCCCACCACTAGGTTTTTTTTTTTACTTTGTTTATTTAGGGCAAAAAAGACATTTTACATTATTCAACCCATTATATCCCTCTTCCACAACACCAAAACAAACACAGTAAATTTTAATCTTTCCTTCTAAAATAATACCCCTCAAATTATATCCACCTCTATATCCCCTGTTGAGTTTGGACACCCCAAACTATAAACTTGTATTGAATATTCTCACTTTTATTCAATACAAAATTACACAAGTACACTTGTACACAAGACACTTACTCACACTTGAGTATCACTTACATGCACACACTTTGTGCTTGTCACAACACTTGGTGTATCACTCACACACTTGGTGTCTCTCACCAACACACCTACACAGATGAGCTCCCATCTTTATTTATAGAGAGCCAGAGAACTTTCTAGAAAAGGACTATCCTAGAATAATTCTACAAGCTTCTAGAGAAGCCTAAATATTTCTACTATACTCTAGAAGATTCTAGAGTAACCTGGAAGACTCTATCATCTTCCATAAGTTTCTAGAAGGTTCTAGAATGACCTATAACATTCTGGAGGAGTCCGGAAGGTTCTAGTGGAATCTAGAATATTCTGGAAGAGTCTAGAATAGTCTAGATCAATCCGGAATATTCTAGAAACATCTAGAGACTTCTAGAGAGTCGGTGATGACTCTCAACACTCCCCCTCAGCACCGACTCTGCTTCATCTCCTTGAAGAATCTTTTTCCACTCCGATGATCCGTCCACGAACATTGTTGATTTCTTCTTGGTTCCATTACTTGCATAATTGCTCTGGGCCTTCTCTCGGCTTGTTGGCATCCTTAGCGACTGCCCATCTTTCTTATCATTTCCCGGTCGAACTGGGTGAGTTTCTTTTGTTTTATTGTTGGCATCTACTTGCCACACATTTGTATATTCTTCTTGTTTTCTTAGTTCCCCCAATTTCTCTTGCAACTGGGCTAGATTCTTTATGATCGTCTCTTCTTGATCACCTTGACCATTCACGGTCACATTGGCTATCTTCTGCTCTTTTCCAAACATGTGATCGATTTCTTGAACTTTAGCTTCTCCTTTAAAGGAAGACTCATTAGGCTCAATAAAGACATTGCATATTGCCACTTCA
The DNA here is from genome assembly GCA_022606695.1 of Vaccinium macrocarpon. Lineage (NCBI taxonomy): Eukaryota > Viridiplantae > Streptophyta > Magnoliopsida > Ericales > Ericaceae > Vaccinium > Vaccinium macrocarpon. The sequence goes on along the minus strand of CM040178.1, from coordinate 38,070,504 downwards.
TCATTAGTTTGCTCGTACCCATTCTTCTCTTGTGTGTCAAAGTCTATCTTTTCTTCTGTGTCTGCTTCAGTAACAACAAATAGAGTAGAAGGTGATTCGATTTCCCTGCCTTCTTCAGTTGGTATGCCTTCATCAAACTCGAGAACTACATAGCTAGCTTGAGCATCCCACTCTTCGTCACTCTCATCATTGTGACCGCATGAAGTAACCATGTTACCTTCGGCTGGTCTTCTAATAAATGGACACTCTCTTAGGTAATGGCCTTTCTTGCCACAATTGAAGCATTCTATGTCTTGTCTTCGATATCCCTCAGTCCTTTGATCACTTTGACTTTTGTTGAATCGAGCTCCCCCTGCTTGATAGCTCCTGTTAGACTCCAACTTTTCATCTTCTGTTTTCTTCGACTTCGCAGAGTTCTGCCACCTCGAGCCTCCGTTCCTCTTGCTGCAGAACAAGGCCTCCTCTTCACCGTTCTTTATTTTTGCTCCAGCCATTTGCTTAACCAAGGTCTCTTGATTCGCTAGGAGACTCTCCAACTCCACCAATGATGGTTGCTTCGACCATCCACGAATAGCCGCCATGAGACCACTATACTCTGGCCTTAGACCTCGAGTGATAATGCGTCTCATCCTAGATTCACTGATCTTTGATTCAGAGTCGAGTTGAGAAATTTCATTGCAGAGAGTCTTCACTTTGAGAAAATATTGGCTCACTGACATTGATCCTTGCGTCATCGTAGCCAGCTCATTTTCTAAAAATTGAAGACGAGCATCATTCGTCTTGGAAAACAAAGTTGCAAATGTATCCCAAATTTCTTTTGGAGTGGTAGCCTCCCGTACATACTCCAACAATTCTTTTTGAACTGTTGTCCTCAATACGAACAATGCTTTCCCTGCCTTGATCTTCCACTTGCGTAGTGCCTCGGCATCTTCTTTTGCCGGTTGAGTAGTCTCATCGCCACCAACGATCTCCCACAAATCTTGACCTTGAAGATATGCTTCTATGCACATCTTCCAATAGTCATAGTTATAATTGTTTAGTTTTTCAAATCCTCCTCCAATGTTGCCAAACTCCGACATTTCGCTGGTGCCTAGACCTTGCAGCTTTGCAATCTCCAACAACACTATCTTCCAACAACGTCTTCAGTCACGATCTCTGACCGACACACTCTTCAAGGTCCCGTCAGCTACACTCCTCCTGAGACCCCACCGTGACTTCACAAACGACGTCTTGGAATGACCAGCTCAATTCCTTTGCTACTCCCCCACGGCCCAGTCAAGCTCGATACCCAGTTGTTAAGTTTGGACACCCCGGCTATAAACTTGTATTGAATATTCTCACTTTTATTCAATACAAAATTACACAAGTACACTTGTACACAAGACACTTACTCACACTTGAGTATCACTTACATGCACACACTTTGTGCTTGTCACAACACTTGGTGTATCACTCACACACCTGGTGTCTCTCACCAACACACCTACACAGATGAGCTCCCATCTCTATTTATAGAGAGCCAGAGAACTTTCTAGAAAAGGACTATCCTAGAATAATTCTACAAGCTTCTAGAGAAGCCTAAATATTTCTACTATACTCTAGAAGATTCTAGAGTAACCTGGAAGACTCTATCATCTTCCATAAGTTTCTAGAAGGTTCTAGAATGACCTATAACATTCTGGAGGAGTCCGGAAGGTTCTAGTGGAATCTAGAATATTCTGGAAGAGTCTAGAATAGTCTAGATCAATCCGGAATATTCTAGAAACATCTAGAGACTTCTAGAGAGTCGGTGATGACTCTCAACATCCCCCTCTTATTATATCCCACTTCCTCCCTCGTATAAATATCCCTCTAACAAACAGAGCGTATGAGTATGAGTTTGTATATGCTAAATATAGTGGGACACTTATTCAATTTGGTTTGACATGAACTCGTTTGAACTCGAATCATATATTGAACAAACATCTTCAAGGTATTCTTATTTTGGGATAATTTTATTGCGCAGTACATTTTTTTTCTCTGTTGATTTTTGTTCTTGGTTGAATTATTTTTAATTTTTCTAACGTGTTTCAAAGAGATAAGTAGAAAGTCTTCACTAAATATGGCGGGAAAAAAAAATCTAACTTAATTTTTTAAAGAAATTAATTCACAATTCAAACTAAAAGGACATCCCAATCACACACTTTAGACCAATGTTGTCGATCATGTACCGCTAAGCATACGATTTTATCACTTGAAATGTCCATACCAATACTAATGTGTATGTTGACACGTTTTAGATTCCATAGTATATAGGAGCATTATGTACCATTAATATAGTTGGTGTAAAAAAGACTTGAAGCACTGGCGGCTCCATCCTATGGGGTGGATGGTCACATGACCACACTAAAAAAAAAATTGTACTAATAATACATGTAAAAATTTGTACAAATTTTAGGTTAGTTCATGTTTTGAACATTCAGCCGAAATATGAATGAACACTCAGTGTAAAATTAAATGAACACCAACTAACAAATCAGTCTACTTTGAACAACCTAAATTACATCCCGTTATAGCTCAATCATAGGTGGCACCACATATAAGAAAATGTACTTAATTGAATACATTTTTTTATTTTGTTGTTATATTGCATCTACTAATTTTATCTGATGTTTTGTTTGAACACTTAGTCATATACTATAAACAAAACATATTGCAATTCAAGTGATTTACAATTGAATATTTAAACAAATCAGTCTACTTTGAACAACCTAAATTACATCCCGTTATAGCCCAATCATAAGTGACACCACATATAAGAAAATGTACTTAATTGAATACATTTTTTTTTATTTTGTTGTTATATTGCATCTACTAATTTTATCTAATATTTTGTTTGAACACTTAGTCCTATACTATAAACAAAACATACTGCAATTCAAGTGATTTACAATTGAATATTTAATATACCATTTCAGAACAAGATAGACATCTTAATGACAAAAAAATAGAGGGGAAAAAATATCTATTGATATTGTTATGGTGTAGTTTTTCTTATAGCAGACAATCAAAAAATAAAAACATATGTTTAAAAAAATCCGTGCAAACGTATTCGCTACATAATTTCCTAAAAAAAGAAAAACATATTTATGCTCCTATTTAATTTTGCTTTGGTAAAAATATTATTAAAAAAATTTGAAAATAACTACAACATTTGACGTGTTTTTGTATTTTGTAGGTCGCATTGTACACTATAGTATACGGAATTTTGTGAAGATACGACTGATTGGTTAAGTTAGTAGAGTTAAAAGTAATTTCTAAACACCCTTTTAAAATTTTCTGGAGCCGCCACTGACTTGAGGTGAGGGAATAAAACAAAATCTAACACTTTGATATCTATCTAATATGTAGAGGTAGACCACCACCAGTTGGGTGTCTCTCTTTAGTTATCATTGTGTCAACTTTTACATTACCTAAACTGCCCATAAAAATACCCCTAATACCATCTGGCAAACCTTACATTATCCAAAAACCGAATAACCATAAGGGCAAAAAACGTCAAAACAAACCACCCACAAAAAACACTACACATACTTGCAGCTATAAACTCACACAATGCAACAAACACCCACTTCCCCCAATTCAGCGTCAGATAACTAGATGGTTCTGTTGGGGTTTCCCCACATTTGCATGTGATATGGTTTTGTAAGATGGTGTCGTTAGCATGGTAATGTATAATTTGTAATAATACATTGCATAAATATGAAAAGTATGAATATTTTATTTGATGTGATATTTATTTCCACTATTGTTTATTGGTCATTGTATGATTTTTTTTGCTATGTAAAAGATAATGCGATATTGCAATGCATAAATAATCAAATAGATTCCAATATTATTGTAGAATCTATGAAAAAAAAAGACATACTATAATATAGATTCCAAATTATTTTAAAGTATCCGAAAAGTCAATAATTTTTTTAGCAAGAGAAAAAGTACACAAATACTTATGTACCCACCGAAATTTCGATATTAAACTTTAGACCGGTAACCATTCAAGCCAAAGCTCTAGCATTAATCCGGCGCCGAGTCACACCACGTGCATGAGTAAAAGCGGAAGCGAGAGCATGAAATTGCCTTACGAAAATTTCACTATCTATAGGGCTTGTTTGGTTAACAAATTTAGTTTTATATTGTTTAATTTTGATGATGTAAACATGTGTAATAAGTGAAGAGAGAGAGAAATGATGATGTAAGCAAAATCAAAACAGGCCCATAACTGTTAATCGAACATGGCCAATAAAATTTACGAGTACAAGTATTGGGGTTCGGAGTTGGTGCTGCGCAAATCCGAGTTGTCCGTTTGACAATCTCATGGTCCAGATTTTATCTTACAATGAACAATCGGATGTTGGACAATGAAAATGAGATCTAGATCATTAAATTGCCGAGCAAACGGCTCAAATTACAAAAACGCAAAGCGAGAATTGAGAGCCGGAACGGAGCATATCGAGTCTATCGACATAGGTTTGGCGCCAATATGTTCGCGAACAAGTTACATACTCTGGGGGAAAAGTTAGGGTTACATTGTTCGACCCCCTATTCGCTCTCTGTGTCTATTCGTCTGAGAGAGGGAGAGAAAGAGAGAGAGAGCGCGCGACGCAGTTCAATCGCAGGTACGAAGCAATCCCTTGTGGTGAATTCTCTTTTACTTCTTCTTCTTCTTCTTCTTCTTTGCTAGAGTTTATGAAAACCCTAACTCTTTGTGTTCAGCAAGTCTCTCTCATAGCGTAGGGCTTTTGCATTAGAAATTTTTCCTGAAAGATTGTCGATTCCTTTGCTTGTTCCATGTGAAAACTGTAGATTTGAACTCTTTTTACGTATCTAGGGTTGATGTTTGTCATATTCGTGCTGATTAGTTTCTGCTGATTACTAGTTGCACCAAATGGCCGAGGAGAACTTTGATGAACAAGACATGGGTGACGTGCTTGAGAACTCGAATCCACCAGAAGTACAGGCAACTGAAAATGGTTCAGGAGTAGTTGAAGTAGAGAAGTGGCCTGGATGGCCTGGAGAGAACGTGTTCAGGATGTTGATTCCTGTGCAGAAAGTTGGTGGTATCATCGGGCGAAAGGGAGAATTCATTAAGAAAATGTGCGAGGAGACAAAGGCTCGCATAAAGATTCTCGATGGTCCTCATGGAAGCATAGAAAGAACTGTGAGTTTTCCTTACATTGTCAGTTGATATCTATTGCCTATGGAATGTGATGAGTGAACTGGTACTTAGATTGTGAATGACTATAGTGCCTTATTGTCTCTTATTTTGCGTCACTGATTGGTGGTGTGGTAGACTTAGTCGTTGAAGGTTGTCTAATTAATTTGAGCCTATTGCTGACTCATTCCACATGGTATTTTGTCTCCCCACCGCCACCAAGAAAAGATATGGAATTACACACTTAGCCTCAATAGAACAGACATGTCTTTCAACATTCAGACTACCTGCACCTGAACAAAAGACCCTACGAAGAACACTGCCTTCCAGGGGACCAAGTCAATAGTGAAATACCACTCTAGAAGAGTTAGAACTCTACCGTATGGGCCATAGACCTGACTTGGTCTTACCTGGTCTCTATTTATCCTTGTAAATTTGTAGGGTTATTGCAAGCATGTTTGTGTAAAATTTCTAACTGTGTAGTCTAGATGTATCGTTATTTGTATTGCTTGTGTAGCTGTTATGAATCATGAGTGACATCATTGCAGAATGATACTTTAATTTTCAACTTTCGGGAAGGTTGTTTCAATTTACATTTCTTACCAATCTAGAAGGTACCTTTTTCTGGAACAGTGGAACCAGTTAGTGACTATGTCAATTGGAAATGTTATTGCCTGCCATTACCTAGCTGGGGATGTTTTGAGAGAGAAAATACTTCCAAGAACTTCTAGCTATTGAGAATTGGTGCTGTTCAAGACTTGTTAAACATTATTCTGTTAATTGGAAAAGTTATAAAATACTAAGCAAGTTCCACGACTGAAGATGAAATTTTGATTGAGAAGGGTAAATAATTGAACAAACATCAAGAATTAAGGAAGAGAAATATTGAGTTCAAATAATTGAATAATTGTGACAGAAGAATGTTCATCACAGTAACCATAAGAGAAGTGCGTCGATGATAAAAAGGAAAATCAACCAAAATAGAAACCATGTTCATCACAGTAACCAAAGTTTGTGTGCAGGTTCTTTGCGAATCTAAGGCAACATTTCAATCACCAAACTGCTTCAATTTAGAAGAACAAAGATTCAGATTGCGGGGGGTTGGCATGAGCATTAGAAGTGCTGAAAAGTTTTTTCTGACTTAAAACAGTCAGAAATATCATGAGCGGACATTGGTGCCAAGAAGCTGATACTATTCCTGGTAACTTCAGAACTTGGTCGATTGGTGTCTTGCCACACGTTGTTAAACTCCTTACCAAAAGAAAAGAAACAAAAACGAAAATCGGAACTCGAAATTGGTACAAATAAGATTATGTATCCTTATTGACTATGGAAGTTACCCACATTATTTATGAAACACAAAATTATGGTGTAAGGTACGATAATGTTACCTTCATCACAATTTAATAACCCATACAATAGGATTTCGAGCAGTTCTTTGAATTTTGTCAAGGTTTTTATACAAATTGGAAATCAAATCAGTATGGTTGATTAAAAGTGACAAAGATACAATATTTATTTACACTCTTGCAAGTACATCTAGGGGAAGATAAAAAAATCGGATGTGTAGTGGTCCACATGTGGCTGCTTCTAAACTAGCTGTACCAGAAGAAATCTTATCTGATAATGTTGAGTAAGACTAGATCTCTTCTTGCCCTTCCTGATTGAAGTACAAGCTAGGTTTGAATATACGGGAATATGGCGTTTTAGGTATTTACTTCTGCCACTGATTGTACTACTATTAACCGTCTATGGGTTGAAACAGCTTGTTTGAATGGTTACAATCATCTACAGTCAACACCATATGGGGTGGGTGCATCCTTTAGAACCTTGTTTCATTTCTAAGATACAATGCAGAAGGATTTCTGGCATTAAATTTTCATCAAGGAAAGCAGGACGTATTTACTGTTCATCTAAGCAAGATCTGGTGGTTCTTAAAATGGTTACGAGTGGTATGTCAAACTGGCTTCTTTATATTTTCAAGTCACTGATCGAATCGGATATTTGGATTAGGATACTGAGGGTAAGATTCTGCCTTGTTTTGGGTTCAATGTGGTAATGCATGTAGATTCGATTTACAATTTCAAACTACCAAGCAAAAAATCAAGTGAGGTCTAACTCAAGTTCGGCGGAGCATATGAAACTTGATAATGTGACTATAAGTCTATAAGAGTCACTGCTGAGCTTGCCAACTTTGACACTCTAAAACTAATGCTTTTGATGCTTTGTAAGTCAAGCTGAGACGTAACTGAAGAAGAATCAAGGGCATAAGAGATGAAATCAGACATGAGGTTAAAGAGTGAATAGTAAGGTTGCGACACAAAGCATTCACAAGCCATGCAACTAAAATCTGGGTTGAGTTCCTTCTCCAATATGTGTAATTGGTGCTCATTTAGGAAGGTAAATGATCATAACCTAGATCTATGATACCAAATGATATGGTCAAAATTGCAAATCAATCACAAACTAGCAGGGAGGAGTTTGAGCTATTAAAATCACCACCAAGTCACTGTCAACTCAACTAACTCACCGACAGGACACGTACTAGAAAACTACCAACTCTTAGGAATAAGACTAATTTCAATTTCTATGGCGTCACTTCGGTCGCTTTCATTGTTTTCCTATTCAAGAGTCATCTTGCTATTTTGGTTGGTTTGATGAATTTGAGGTTTGGTAAAATTTGCTTATTAGTTTTCATGATACAGGATACCAATTGGGAATATTTGCTATTAATCTATCTTTGATCAGGTAATTTATTCTCTAAGTTTTCTGATATCACTTTTTGGGGATCTTCTCTCTTTTATTAGGTATTGGTTTCTGCCAAGGAGGAACCGGAACTTGCTATTTGTCCTGCCATGGATGGTTTGCTTAGTGTTCATAAACGCATTGTTGATGTGGACACTGACTCGGCTAATGCTCCATCTGGTGCTGGTGGGATAGTTTGCACAAGGCTTCTAGTTGCAGCCAATCAAGCTGGAGTCTTGATTGGAAAACAGGGTGCCACTATAAAGTCTATTCAAGATGCTTCCAGTTGTACAATCCGCATTCTTGGAGGAGGTGCTTTTCAGATCATTTCTGTCCTTTTTTTTTTGGTTTTTGAAACTTGTTTGCATGGAACAACTAGCATGTCTGTCTGTTTGATATTGTTTTCCCTTTAGTTTCTCATCATAAATGTTGCTTCTTTGACTGTCCGCTCGAGGAATTATTCTGAAAATAAGACTTTATTCCTCCTTGGCCCAGGGTTTTATATGAAAGAAATCCCAACGTCAATTTCATCCCTTATCCCTTTTGCTTGTGCAGATGTTCACTGATTTGTTGTCTTGGCTTTTGTTGGATGAGTAAAAGTTATAGGAGTTGCTTAATTTGGGATCATTGGAATGTTTTGCTGGCTCCTAATCATTTGCATGATACTTTTTCATTTTCTGAACTCTTATGGTTTACCTACTCAATTTTGTATTGATTGCTGCTCCTATATTATGGAACAAATTACTGCAGAAAACCTTCCACCTTTCGCCTTGCCAGATGATAGCATCGTGGAGGTACAAGGAGAGGCAGCAGGTGTGCATAAAGCAGTTGAACTGATCGCTAGCAATCTCAGGAAATTTTTGGTCGACCGCAGTGTTATTCCAGTGTTTGAAATGCAAGTAAGTTTTAGAGCCTCGTTTCATGTATTTATGGAGAATGTGGTTTCTTGTTATGGTAATCAGAAAGAGGGGTATAGTTGTCACCTCACAGATCCTCATTAGTGTGGGACTAGAATGGGTATAGTTTAAGTCAATAGATAGGCAAGTTGAATGCCCTTCCCGCTTTCCAAAAGAAATTGAAAGGCTGAGTGATGCAATTTTTACTTTGTCTATATTATTATTGCACTTAATACAGTTATCCTCTAATCTATCTGTCAAATGTTGATGATGTTCATAATCAAGATATGCACACGGGTATAATGATGTCTGTCATCTGATCAGATGCAAATGCCGAATGCTGAAGCAAACCAGAACATACCCGCACACCAACCTTGGGGGTCTGCTCCTCAAGGTTTTCCTATGAACGCTGGTGGTGGACCTGGTTTTATGCCTAACCCTCAATACATGCCGCCTCCACGCCAGTTTGACACTTATTATCCACCACAAGACAACATGCCTCCTTATGACAAGCAGCTTCGTCAAGGGCCACCTGGTTATGGAAGAGATGCATCTATGGGAGTTCATACAACTAGTGCACCTGCTTATGGAAGAGATGCATCTATGGGAGTTCATACAACTAGTGCACCTTCACAGCAATCAGTTGTCACAAAGGTTTGACACGTTGCTTTATCTTTTGTTCTCTTTGTGACGGTAAGAGGTCAGGGCAGAGTGCTAAATGTTGGGTTCCAGACTTGTACTCATTCTTGCAGCAGAAGGAAGGAGGGGGGAGGAGTTAATGCTACGGAAACCCTAGGGTATCCTATGAAAGGGCCTAAAATCCTAGGGTATCCTATCAAAGTGTCTAAACCACTAAAACCCTATAATAGAAAAGTGCACTCTAAACTTAAAAACCAAAAAAAAAAAAGTGACTGACCTTAATGGTAATTAAAGAGTGATTGACTTTAATGGTAATAAACTCTTAATGCTAATGATTTTCTATTATCTGTCGTTTTGTACCTGCTTCTGTTACATAATTTTGTCCAATTTTGAGAACAGATGTTTTTTTTGTGTTACTGTTGGTTTATGTGTTCACAGGTCACACAGACCATGCAAATCCCTCTACTGTATGCTGATGCTGTAATTGGGATCTCTGGTGCAAATATTAGTTATATACGTCGTGCCAGCGGTGCAAGCATCGCAATACAGGAAACAAGAGGTGTACCTGGAGAAATGACAGTAGAAATTAATGGTTCTGCATCACAAGTCCAAACTGCTCAGCAGTTGATACAGGTGTTTGATTCATTTAGCACTTAGTACACTCTCTCTCCATCCCTTCATATTACTGTATTAGTCCATGATTCGATTTTTGGTTGTCCCATATTGCAAAAGTCCATTTGAAAAATTCAAAGATCAAAAGTTTGTAGGATCTCCCTCTTGGCCCTCTCTTTAATTGGAGTACATTACTCCAAGGAATCAAATAATAAGGGCAGTTATGGAAAGTTAAAAGTCTTATCCCATTTGATTAAATTTGCTAAAATCAACTGGTAATTTTAGCAGATTTTATCAAATGGGAACTTTGAAGGGTAATCGAATAGCTTTTTTTTCCTTAAAAAGTTAGAGTTCCCATAAATGGACCTGGAGAAAGGGATGGGTGGAGTTTGACCGTTTTCATATTGCTTCTCTCTAGATACTCTTCAAACTGATTTTGCAGTTTTTTTTGTTCTGTTGCATAATCTCATCTTCACTTTTACATGAATGCAGAATTCGATGGCAGAAGCTGCTAGCAACACACAGAACAACCAAACTGCACCAACTGGCCAATCATACAACTATCCTAGTCAGGGTCCAGTGTATGGGTCTCCACCATCCAACCTTGGTGGTGGTCATCCTCCCACTGCAGACTATGCTTATGGAACCAACTATGGTTATTAAACAGGCTCACCTCTTGACCATTCATGTTGGGCTTGAAGTTTCGGGTAGTGATCTTTGCAGTAGGATTTCAGATGGGGAATACATGACAATTCTGGGTCAGGAAGTCTCTGTTGTAGTTGGACATGCTTTAGGAAATTCTCTTGCTTAATCACCTTTGCTCCCTTTTTGTTGAATCTCGCTGTTTATGGCTGCATGTGAACAGTTATACCGTTTGGTTGCTTCTTTAAATGGTTAAAACTTAGACGGGCAGGACTAGCTTTTTTCCCTTTCATGAGTGGATATTGATCGAATGGTGTAAAACCTTGTTAAACTGTTGTGGTGAAGGATTCTGAATAATCTTGCAAGTCTGTTGTTCAATGGTTAAAATAGTGTTCGTTTCCTGGCTTTAAAAGTTCAATTGATGAATTGACCACCATCAGGACAATGGCTTCCCTTTGATGTGCACTTAGTGTTCCAATTGGATGCGATGGTTAAATAACTTTTGCTGTTATGCACTGTTCAGAATGAGTAATTATTTGCTTCTTGCTAGTAGCCACGATTCAGAAACAGACTGGGGAGTTTTCTCAGCTTAATTGTCTGTGTTTTGTAACTTGACGAGGCTAATTTCTAAGCGTATTGGTTGGTCAATTTACCTATAAATCTTATTGCAGAATTTCTGTTAGAAGTTGGTACGGGAGTTTTGGCTGATTTTGAAATCAATAATGCAAGGGACACAACTCTCCGTCATGACACCAATCAAAAGTGTGGGCATTTGGGTTTTTTGTAGCGACTTCAATTGTGGATTCTTTATAATCTGTATTGGGATTGGAACCGTTCAATTTGTTAGGAATGTTGAATAAATTAGTCATGTAAAAAAATCAAACTAATTGGATATTGGTAGCCCTATAGGCGGATACCATTTATTTTATTAAAATGGACGGCCAATATGTTTAGAGAATAAGTTGTCAAAAAAATTTGTCTCAATTGTGTCTACCAATCTCCGATTATCATGATTTTGGACCCATAATGTACTCTACATCCCTAAAAAAAATGCACGGTTCTGATCTCAAATGAAAATTTCTGAGGGACCACAATTGAGATCACTATGGGGTACAGTGACTTAGGTCTCTACAAAAACCCCAAGTCCTGTGTGGTATTGCATGATTAGCGGTCCAAAGTAGCTTCAAAGTGCTTGTTTTTTCATTACCAATTATACAGTGCCACGCAAACTGTTCTGGTTGAGTATTGTATACCAGAAAAAGAACCGGAGACCTTGGACACAGAAAAAAGAACAGGTTGAGAGCGCGGACACAGAAAAAAGGAATAGGTTAGTAAATTTGCTGAAGAACTAAACTGAAGTTCAACAGATTCATGCTCCATTCAAGAGAGAGAGAGAGAGAGAGAGTGAGACAAAATCCACGGAACCGTTTTTTTTTCAGGTCTGTAATCCCATCGAAACAGCCAGAAACGTACTTCAACGTGACCTTCTAGCAAATTAGAAGTGACAGATTTGCAAAAAATTGAGGGGGGAAAGCACCAACTGATTGGGGACCAGTACAAGAGTAAGTTCGGGGTGAAACGATGTCGAACACATGGAACTCTCAAAATGTTCAGCCCAAAACTCATCAAGATTAAGACCCTTGCCTAAAAAAATGTGCCAAAGGACCAACGCAACAAAAATAATGCCGGACAATATGAACTACACTGATGTCCCAGTTACACGGGGGGATGTAAGAAGACTACCAACAAATAGCCAGTTAAAGAAACAATAATCTATATGGGTGCTGCACATGTGGTTCTAAAATGGCCAGTTTGATTACAACGGCTGCAATGGACAACCCGTTTCGCTCTCCCCTTGTCTTCAGTCCGAGCTCGCCTTTTCCGGGGTCGAGCCGGAGGCCGAAGAGATGTTGGAGGGTTCACAATTACATCAGAACCGTCACTTTCGTTCTGCAACCCACGATCTAGTGTCTCCTTCCAAAGGGTCCTATCAGGAACCGGGTGTATCGTCTGAGAATATGCTTTCCGATACGTTGCCACCGTAAAACAACTCTCGGTGAACCGATGCACATTTTGCCTGCAAGAAAGAAGGGCCGCCACAGCATGAGCGCAGGGTAGGCCGTAAAGCTGCCACCCTCTACACGAACAACCACGATTTCGAATATCCACGATGTTTGTTCCCTCGTGGGATATAACTTCGAATTCTGCATCATTTGCTCGGAGCACCTGGCGTTTGAAAAATAGCAGGATGAATGCACACCTTTCTTGTTTCAAATAGTAAGAACACAAAAAACTAAGCTAAAGTAAAGAACAGTCTCAAAAAATGAAGAAGAAAACACGGTTGATGGTATCTATTGAGCTTCGAAGTTCATTGTTTATTGAGAGGAAAAAATCTGATTGTGAAACTTCATTGTAAAAGGGAGTGTGACCCCTTGCATATCTTTTGAGAGAATTTCTTTTGGTGAGTGATTTTTCTGCAGTAAAAATTGTTCAGGTTGGGTGTTACTAGCACCAGAGTCAAAATTAGTTGCGTTAGGTGTATTAGCACTAGAGTCAAAATTAGTTGAAGTGACGGGGATAGATCACTTGTTGTAAAGATTGCCTAGCACCCTAAAAGCTAGAAGAATTGTTACCGTTGAAAATAGTGCAGTAAATCCCGAGTTGGACACGAGTAGACTAGGCCGTGAAGTTACAGACCGAATAAAGATAAATCGCTGTGTTTGCTTTCTCTTCCCTACTCATTTACTTTATATTTGTCATATCACAATTCCATGAGTAACTTGGCCTATCATTGAACGTCGCATGACCAGTAGAAACATTCACGATTGGTCACTTTGTTCTGCAGATTGAACAATAGATAATTTGCACATTCTTTCATTGATTTTATGCTCTCTGTTCTGCATTGAGCTACCTCAATCTGCTGCAGTCCCAGTTTTACTCTGTCTCATATTAGCTTTCATTAATTCCGCATTATATTTGAGAAAACTCAATTCACCCCCCTCGTGTTGCTATTTGGGCCAACAAAGATAATTGTTGAACCCAAAAAGAATAACGAGAAGAGAGTATTTTTTTTTACAAATATATTCCTTCTGCAATCAGGCAGTAGAAGAGTGTGTGTGTCTGAACAAGCTTGCTTTTTGGGAGGAGAACTGGGATTTATTAGAAATGTGAGAAATGAGTTTACGGAGTAAATAGGCTGACCACAACGGGGTTACATCAGATGACTCTTTGGAGGTCAACCCCCAAAGCAGGAAATGTATCGAATTCCAACGGATTGAGTGAGTGAGTTGATCTCCAACCAATATATTAATGTGCTGCTGCTAGCATTATAAGTATACTAGCGCATTGAGTAGATGATAAAAAGGCAATGTGAACATGGTGTAACGAAAAAGCCCCAACTAATATACAGTACCTGGTAGGTCTGAGCCCGCTCGAGCGCCTCCGACACGCGTCTTTCAGCAGAAGGCACAAGTATCGATGCCCACTGCATACTTGCTTCCCTTCGCTCGTTGAACCAAGTCATTAACTGCCGACGGATAGATTCCATCATTTGAATTATTGGAAGTGCGGAGGCTTCCAGTATCCACGAATTCAATGATTCTATTATGTTAGCGGTTAGATTCCCAAACCGGGTCCCCTCGAAATAGGCTGTCGCCCACAACCGAGGTGGAATCCGTCGGATCCAGTACGCAGCCTCAGGCGATATGTCTTCAATTTCAAGGACTTTAGATTCGAAATCAATCACTGTGAGAGCATTGGCAGCTTCCCAGAGAAGGTTGACAAGCACGGTGTTGTTGAACTCCTTCCGGAAGCTTTCGCTGAGGTGGCGCAAGCAGAAACCGTGGAAAGCTGTTGGGAAGTTTGCTTCCACCGCTTCTATGATGCCCTTCTGTCTGTCTGATAAGATTGTAAGCATAGGCATGTTTTCAGTGTTGGTTTCAAGCAGGTTGTGAAGCTCAGAAAGGAACCACATCCAGTTATCATCGTTTTCCTCGTCCACAACACCAAATACCAAAGGAAATAAGGAACCATCCCCGTCAAAACCATTGGCGAAAAGCAATGTCCCAAGGTACTTGCTTTTGAGGACAGTTCGGTCTAGCCCAATAAGGGGGCGACATGCATTCAAGAATCCATAGATTGATGCTTGAAACGAAATAAACAGACGTTGGAAGGAGTTATCCACTGGATTCACATAAACTGAAGCCATACTCCCTGGATTCGTCCGTTGAATCTGGTTACAATACTGAGGAAGGAGACGATAGTCTTCTTCGAATGACCCACGGACGGCAGCCATGATCCTCTCCTTCCCTCTCCAAGCTTGCTTGTATGATAATGTGATCCCATGAACCCGATGAATCTCCTCCAATATCTCCTTTGGCTTGTAATGTGGGTTTTCCCTAAGGCTTTGTTCCACAGAACTCGCAACCCACTGGACTGAAGCCTGTTGATGACCCAGATGGGTGATTCCACCACAACTGTGTTGGTTATGGATAGTCCTGATGGTGAAGGTAGGTAAACCTGGAAGCTTTGCAGCGTGAATCCGCCAAGGGCACCCTTCACTCGCACATTTTGCAGTAAAACGGGTCTTGTCGGATTTCACAGTCTGTATCTCAAAGTGAAGAGCGATTGCTGTGTCTCTCAATGCCCTCCGACAACTTTTGACGTCAGGAAACTCTTGCCCAATCGTCAATTCATGTGTCGGAGCAGGAACCAAAGTTCTTGACTGGATGACAGGTGTCGCGGCAAGATGCCCCTGTCGAACCGACTTATCTGAGGCTGCTACAATACTCATATCTTGACTAAGCTCTAAGTTATCGCCAATTTCAGTGCTGTCAATGACAGCCAATTGATTATTAATCTCCAATAAACCAAATTCGTGATTCTGCGAACCAAGATTCAACTGATGATCACGGCTGTCGAGTTCGGTATCATCGTCCTGGGAAGTAGAGTTATTGCCATTGCCAATATTTATTCCATTGTCGTGGTTTCGTTCATATCTGCTCTCATATTCATCACCATGACCATGGGTATGCAGCAGAACCATTTTATGGTCTTGGACCTGACCTAGCACTAATTCGTGATCATCTGCATCAACTGTACCCAGATCATGGTCATTGGAATTTCCAAGTCCTAAATCATGACCCTGTCCAATTATCACATTGTGATTATGTACTATTCCCAAATTTTGGTTCCGTGCGACCAATAAATCACGCCTCTGTCCAAGAATCATGTTCTCGTTCTCCATAATCAATTCACTCAAATATTACAAGCAATCACAACACCTTTTGAAGTTGGAATACTAGCTGGTCCTACGTAAGTCCAAGAAAACCTGTCCAAATGAAACGTCCTGATGAATAAAAAAGTTCCGCTTTGTTGTTTCAGACAGAATACATGAGTCCAAATAATAAGCAAAACAAGGAAAAACAAATAGCGTAGAACATGTCCTGAGGACATGATCACAGGATAACACGTAGTTACCTAAATCCTTGCTTTTCAGATCAGGGAATCTGCAGGAGACAAGGAACTTTGTACTGGCCAGACACTTTTAGTTGTAGAATGATACCTACAATTGGAGCCAAAAAACCAACATAGTGGACATGATTACAGACCACATATTCCAACTCCATATAAAAAACAAAAGATTAAAGGTGTCAATGAACAAATACGATTTGGATTGCTAGTGTAATAAAATGAACCAAAATAGTAAACCTTGTGTAAACGCCATAAGCAGGAACAATAACAAATTACAGAATCAACGCATTCAGCTGCATCCAGTTATAACAAGGTGTTTTTGCTTGCTCAAATGACCCCACAGCTTATGGCTTTTTCCATCTTGCAAGTTATGGTAATGTGAATGGCATCATTTCTGCATTGGGCTTGTCGTAATTAACAACTCAAAAACATGAAGAAGAAAAAAAAACTTATATTCGTGAACATCAATTTTGATTTCTTTTGGTAACTACTACTTGTGAATACTCAAGCTTTGACAGATTCCCCAGCTTTCTAAGCAACCAAACATCGAGCAAGAACGCAGTGAGTAATAAACGAAACCATATCTCGCTAAGAAGCTCACCAAGAAAAATCCGGGGAAGAAACCATAGCAAAACATACGATGTTTCAAAGACCTCAGCTCCGATTAAAGGAAACCTGCAAAATATAGACAAAGCAGAAGAACAGATTATTGGGGCAATGGTCAACAAAGAATTCATGATTAACAAAAATTAGGGTTTACAAATGTGTCTATATATGGATAGATGAGTGTATGTATAGGTATCTATGTCCAGAGAGAGAGAGAGAGAGAGAGAGAGAGAGAGGAAAAGTTTTGATTTTGGCGGTAAGAGAGAGATGAAAATACCAGAGAAAGAGAGGGAGAGAAAGGGTAGAGAAGATTGAGGAAGCGAAATTGAGCAAAGGGCAAAAGGGCAGAGGATGGGAAATCGGAAGAGTTTCCCGAAGGCCAAAAACTAGGGCAGAATCGGCAGATGTTGCATTCTATAGGAGGGTATTTAGGTCAAGCCGATATTCTCCTTTTGGTCTCCCAATTTTATGCAAATTCTGTTTTCCTCCCAAAGCTCTGGAAAAATTAATAGAACCACCCATTCATGTAAGATCCTACCCATTGACGTAAGTAGGGCTCGGGTCGGGTTCATGTCAAGTCAGGCCGGGTTCAAATCAACACATGTGAGCCTGAAAAAGACCTATTTACTTAAACGTGTCAAAAATCTCAACTCTAATCCTGCCCGAAATTACCTGTGTCGACCTAAACACGATACGATAACACAATACCTATGTCATTTCATATCGAGTTTGAGTTGACACAACAGGAATTGACACATTCAGAGCAGGTTAACCATGTCATTTTCAAATTGAATTCAAGTTAACGTGTCAATACAAATAATTAAACAGGTTAACCGTGTCAATTTTGGGTTATGCATGTTGAACTCAAACTTGACTTGTTTAGCAATCATGTTCTTGGATCGTGTCATATACTTATTTTGTGTCAGAAATAATGAACCCTGGGCCACTAACTTTGTGTTGTGTTTGAGTGGTGTTATCGTTTCGTGCTCAAAAAACTATTTTTTATAGCAAACAGTTTTTTAGTGTCTTTTCACATTTTACGAGACAAATTATTCTCTCACAATACATTAACCAAAAAAACCAAAAAAAGGTAGATACAAAACTTTATATGAGATCGAGTTTTTGCTACTAACTAAATTGTAATTATGTATTTTGCACTTGTTTTTCCACTATAGAAGACAAGTCATTTGTCACGACTACATAGAATACAATGGGTTTTTTAGTGGAAACGGATTGTCTTTTGTCATTACAGTGAAGACAAACACATTAATGGATCAATCTAAATGTGATTTCAAATAGTGTTGGAATACCATGTGACAGGGTTAGCATTGTTGAATAATTGACATTTGACGCACTCGCCGCCTCCAAACTCTGGCATCTTTATAATACGATTTACATGTTGATGGTATATTTGCTAGGAGGAGGGGTATATCAACTGTTAAACGGAAGATAAGGGCAGATAATCAAGAGGGGCAATCCAAATAACAGAACTAAGAAGGGTAGTTCTGTCTAGTGCTATACCCTCTCTGACCATTTCTCAAAGGATTTTTTGTTCTCTCCGTTGGCCAAAATGGATAGTTTTTTCTTATGACAAACTGACATGGGCACATATGGTTTTCAACACAAGAGCAGCTTGGCTTTTATTCCTTGCACTTTGTTTTTATTCAGATCTTTGAATCTTGTTTTTCTCTTCTTTCCGTTAGATAAAACCTTTATCTTTGTTACTCAATATAGATCGAAGTGTTTTGGATCGTTGTATCGCATGTGTTTTGTTTTAAAAATTTTATGTGATCCAATAGCCAAAAATGCACCGGAATAGAGGAATAATGCACCGGAACAGAGGAATAGAAGATTTTCGGAACAGAGGAAACAAGGACTTGTATTTGGGGGAAAGTTTAATCACCAAAACCAAACACAGAAACAAGGACTTGTAGTACTGGGACTCTCGGAGAATCCCATACACTCCACACACACAACCACTATACACAACCCAGTATCAAAATTTCCCAAACCAAAAGACAGCCTTTGCCCAAAATCATTTTCCCCTGTGAATTGCGCCAGAGAGACAATAGACATTATACAAGTTCAACCCTGTATTGACCTACTTATTTACTTCAAATACTGCAACTATAATCCCATCACAAGCAAATAATAAGCATTGAGGAACATTCTTTTGAAAGCATACTTATTGCAATGGCAATGGGCCAATCTGCCAATGGTGTTAAAAGTTGAATTGTCTACATGAAAGGCCGACCAAACACCCTTCCGAAACCCAAAAATTCTAAACTCTACGGCTTACCCAAGTACTGTTTCTAAACCATTGTCGCAAATCTCATCTCAATACTCAGCATCATGAAACATAAGCACCAAAGAATGCCAAATTTCCTCTTTTACCCAAATTCCCTCCGGGCGCCCCAAAGTCAAATCTGCCCAAAGGTGAAGCCTTCGAGTATTTTTCACTTCAACTCGGAGCCCCACTCCAATGTAACAGTTTCCCAGAGCCATAAAAATAGTGAACCCACAGAAAATCAGTTAGCAGTCACAAAACAGCAGTTGTTGTTAAGATGGAACTGCCTTACTTAGACCTGCAGATTCGAGCATCGGCAGCATTTCAGAAATGACCTTTTGCAGCAGAACACGATTCAGCCGAATATTGCTCCCATTTAGAACCATTCTGGATAGAAACAAAATTTCCTGAGAATCCAAGTTTTCGTTAATCAGATTGTTCCAGAATTTGTCATCCTCGTTAATGTTTTCTGCCATCATGAGTTCTATTACTTGCTTCAGGGATGCAACATTCCTGCCGGCACCACAACCCATGGCAGTTGCAGCCCCCACTGCATTTGCAATCGCTAATGTATTAACCATGGGCATACCGTGTATAAAACCAAATGCAATGGCAGCTACGAAACTATCTCCACACCCAACAGTGTCGACAACTTCCACCTGATAAACAAATCCAGAATACCAAGAAGGTTTCAGATGACATACCCAACACACACACACACACACAAAAACTGAAAATATTCAACCAAATAGATGAACAGAAAACAGCTCCGGGGCATCTGAAAGATTTGTCAAAACTTAACAGATATCCACAGCTTTGCATGCCATCTCTTTTTGAAAAGAAAGAGGAATAACGTAATTTTGGGACAAAAACGGAACAGAAGATTGTAAATCATAAATCCCATTGTAAAAGTTAGCATCAAGCCACAAAAACGGAACAGAAGATTGTAAATCATAAATCGCATTGTAAAAGTTAGCATCAAGCCAAAAATAATAAGAAACGAGGTTACTAACTTTTACACATGAGATGAAGTATGTCTGCCAAATGATACCTTGAATGCAGGTGCACACGATATGCTTGACCCAGTGATTAATATTGAACCCTTCGCACCCATTTTGACAATCACCCATTTTGTTCGTAATCCTTTCTTCAGCAATTCCTGACCAGCCAGCACTGGGTTTCCAATCCCAGTCAATGATTCAGCCTAGCACATATCAAGATGATCGAAAGCTATAATAAGCACTACTTTAACAGACAGGAAATAGCACGCACAAAAAAAAAAAATGGCAACTACAATGCCAAATTCAGTAATTAAGAAACGGTTATTCAGCCATTCAGTACAAGAATACTTGCAAGGTTTAGCGGACATCCATACTTCAATGATTTTGCAAAATAATGTTAAATGGAGGGGAGGGAGAATTTATGGAAGGTAGAAGTCAAACCTCTTCAGAAGTCAGAAGAAGAACATCGCTCATCCTCAAAAACTTGCCAAATGCTTTTTGCTCTTCAGGTGTTCCAACAGAAAGGCTCTTCCCTCGTGGTCCAGGATCAAAGAAAACTGAAGTGCCTACTTCCACTGCATACTCTATAGCAGATATAATCAAACCAGGGGAAAGCTCATCAAAACCATAACCATTGCAGAACAGGATCTTTGACTTTTTTATGGCCATCTTTGCTTTGCTCGACAATTTACTCATCCAATTGAATGCAGGCTCCTCGCTGAAATCAGCTCGACTGGTAGAAAAAAGTGTGGTGTTCATATAAACCGTTTCATGGCAATTATGGCAACAAAAATCCACTTAGCAATGAAATTCATAGAGGACTATTCTTCAAGATAAACCACAAACAGAAAACTTGGATGTAAATTTTACCTGCAAAAACCATGTCTTTGCAAAGGATCGACGAAAACCCAGCATAAAAGCGTTTCATATGCAGCACCAGAACATTCAATGTCATTATCATCACTCATTCCAACCGTGCCAATTCCCTCCTCATGAAGCACATCTAAGAGGAAGCGTCCATAAATTTCATTACCCACATGACCAATTGCCAAACAAGAAAGTCCTAGTCTTGCTGCCGCTATAGCCATATTGCAGTTACCTCCAGCTTCCCAGAATTTCTAGTTGCAAAACCAGAAATGTAAAAAAAAACACTCAAAACTTCAAACAGCAAAAAGAGATGGGAACATTCCAAGTGTATCGTATGATCCGTAAGCATCCGAAAATTTGTCAAAGGGAACAACCAACTAGGACCATGGCTTATCCAGATGTCGTGTTGGATCTACAATCAAAAGATCATGAGTTTTAAATTTCACTGCCTCATGTTAACCGTCATTCCCAACGCAAAACTTGAAAGTGTCAGGCAGCTTTTCTCCTAGTAGTGATGCTTAGTAGATCATCAGTTACCTTCTCAAACAATCTAAGCTTTCACATATATGGATATTAAAAAGAATAAAATGGTTTCAAGCCTAGGGAGTTGCACCTAATGTAACCCTTTCAAAGCATGTATTTTATAAACATTAAATGATTGCATTTTGCAGATTCGATAAAATAGGTAGGGCATATTTGTTGTGAACTCATTTTCATAGTGGGGATTGCCCATATAGGTAGTTACAAACACCACATCTGCAAGGGCTTTAGAACGAATAAATTGTGTGGAAAAGATAAATTCTTACCAAAGGTGTTGATTCCATCATAATCCACTGGCATTACAACATCAGGAAAAAACGAAAAGGAAAATCCTACCTACAAGTACCAAGTGCGTGTATTGCAGTATGGGGTATTATCTGGACAGATACTGCACTAAAAATGCAGCGCAAGTTGGCTTGTGCAACCATTGTCATCTTTAAAGCTCCAGGGAATATTTCATCCTTCCCGAGTTCCCGTTGCAAACATCCGAAACTAATTCATCGCGTGAGATTAATTCCATTTTCAGCTGCTTTTCACATAAGCAGGTTATAGTTTAAGAATCTTGTTAAATTTCCAAGAAAATTACAGCTAGACTAATTCATCTAGATAGATTGAAAGCTTGACCCCCAAAAATTTCCAAAGAATATAGAACATAAAAGTGCATATGTTGCACACAAGTGGACAAAAGTTTCACAATTTGCATACGGAATTATAGAGAAGCATATGATACAACATTAAAAAGAAATTGGTTCAAAAAATGCGTAACTACTGCTAAAAATATGCATACAACCTATTCGTAACTACTGCCTTAACAATGCGTAACTAATGAACCGAACAATATGAGTACCATGAACCAAAAAATTACGTAATATACCCCGAAAGAACGTGTGAGAAAAATGAAAAATGAATAACATTTCTACCGGGTGCACCATAGCTTTCTCCCGAAACTATTTAAGGGCCCTTCTATTGTCCCCGATAAGCAAATAAAAAGACACAAAAATGCACTTTTAAAGGTATATTCACACATTTTCCACCCATTTCAGTACACTTTTAAACCCTAACGACAACCACTGGACTGATTTTAGAAATTTCCAATTATTAAACAGTTGAAAGAGAAAGCACTCAAAGATAGAACTGACAGTACTTTAGTAAAAATAAAATAAAATACAGAACTGACAGTTAAATCCAAACAATGCGAAAATTGAAACCAACCTTATCAGGCGGAGACTTGGACACCCGTTCCATGTAATCCTTTCGTTCCTCAAAAGACTCCGGGGGCAAATTGGGGACGTTGAGTACAATATCGACGCACAGATTTCCCAGAGTGGCAACATCAACATCTTTCACCACGCCGAGGCTTCCAAATCTCTCTTCGTCACTAGAATTTCGCGAATCAGGTCGAAGTTTGGGAACTGAG
The DNA here is from genome assembly GCA_022606695.1 of Vaccinium macrocarpon. NCBI lineage: Eukaryota > Viridiplantae > Streptophyta > Magnoliopsida > Ericales > Ericaceae > Vaccinium > Vaccinium macrocarpon. Next base: position 38,047,589 of record CM040178.1, on the reverse strand, counting down.
GAGACTTGTTCAACTCGTTGGCAGTTGAAAATCCATGAACTGGACTTGTTGTGTGTGGGGAAAATGGCGCGAATGAGCCCCGAATTTTGGTGAGTGATTGGGTGTGGGGAGAAGCCATAGGGTTTGATTTGGGGTTCGAGGGTTTTGGTGTGGTGATGCATTCAGATATCAGTGGAGAGAGCGAGAGAGAGAGAGAGAGAGAGAGAGAGGGTGATTCAGTTGGAGAAAAAGAAGAGAGAGAGGACATGCACCAAAGCGAGGAACAAAGGTTGAACGGGTGATTGATATTTTTAGGATCGGATGGTCAACTTGAGGCTGCCAACTTTGAGTTATTCTCCGACCGTTGGATTCTCGGAATATAAACTTTTTTCGGATTAAAAATATGATTAAGATGAATTAAATTTTAGTAAGAACATATACATGAAGTGATTTCATTTCGGTGGTGTTTGAGTTAATTTAATACTTTTATACAATAAATAATTATTTAAGAAATTAATCAAAGTCAAATATTTTAGTTTTTGTAGCTCCATTGGATGTCTTTCACACCAAATCTCATCCACCATATCTCACAAAAAAAAAATAATGAGATTTGGCGAGAAAGAAGAAGAGTCAATCAAAACATTTCATTTTTATACTCTTCTCTCCAATTCTCACCAAAATGCTCAATTCAAATGAGTGATTTAGCTGGAAACCGTACCAATTTCTTTTCTTTTTTCACGAAACCCCTCCATCCAAAGAAGTTGTTAATGATTGAGCCAGATGTCTAAGATTATCATTAGTGAAGGAGTGTTTAGATTCTCATTGAGCTTGGGAATATTTTTCATAAATGAATATGTCATCAGAAATCGCATTTTTATTCCGATCTCTTCCTAATATTGGATTCTTAAAAATTACATTTATCTTACTTTGAAATCATTGTTCAATAAACCTTGACATTTATAATCTTAAATGTTGCTGTTTTTTCGGTTTTTGATTAATGAAAAGTTTACAATACATGCCCATTGATTAATTTTAGTTGTTGCAGCTGCATTTCCTGTTGTTTTAATTTTTCTTTCTTTCTGTTGTATTTTTGTTCGGGCCTCTTTCGGGCCAGATAATCGGTTTTTTCTGGTTTCAATATAACAACTTTGCCAGTTTCTTAAAAAAATCAAATCAAATCAAATCAAATCAACCTTTGAGATATTGATAAAAGCCCTTCAATAACTTCCCACTGAGAGTCTCAGAGGGAACCCCTCACATAACCCCTCACATAGAGGGTCGGGAAGTGCCTACACCGAATGCGTGTCATGAACAAGATGAACAGTCTAGATGACTTGGTCTCTGAAACTTATGATGCAGTTTAATTCATCAATATTGTAGATTGCGGTGGGAGTCACGCATCAATCCACTAGCAAGGAGCTGAGTTCATAAGAATCATGAAGTTTGTTCATGGCGTTTCAATGACTGTTATCTAGACCAGGACCACACATTTGATGAAATAAGAAGGTACGCTTTTATAGACTTTCGTAGACACCTTGCTCGTACAAAATTTAGTGCAGCCGATAAAAAAAAAACAAGATAGTTAAATTATAAACGTGGCACGACTGGAGAAAAAAATATGTCATGCATGCGCTATTCATCTTAAGTTAAATTATACATGCGGCACGACTGGAGAAAAAAAGATGTCATGCATGCGCTATTTATATTAAGTTAAATTATACACGCGGCACGACTGGAAGGGGGGGAAAAAATGTCGTGCATGTTTTATTCATCTTAATCTAAATTATACTCCGCAACAACGTGCCATTGTTCGCTCTTCAATCTTCCTGTTAAACCAAGATGGTTAAACTAAATCCCTAGAGAGTACAGTCATCGGATGAAATAGTTTTTGGACTGGACGTGAGGGGTTTCAGGAGATTATTGGTGCAATTGGAGCATGTACATAATGTTTTCAAAGGAAATTAATTACTTCTATACGTTGTAGCCTATGATGTGGTTTCCACCTAAAGAGCCAAGTAATGCTGCAGTAAATTTTCTAGATTCCGATGATGCACCAAATTTACTTATTTTGGTTATGTCTTATAAAACTGTTAATATTTTTAAATATATGCAATCAATGAGTTTAAATGCATTTCCTAGCACAAAATGTTTGTGGCTTACAAAATTATACCACGTCAACATGATAGCGTGGTGTAACATTTACATCTAAAGTTAATTTATAACGATGATCCAAAACTTATATATAGTCGGTTAGAAAATACATGCCCCGTATTTTGACAGGTATCACGAAATTCCAATAGAATAGAAAAAGAAACACTTAAAAAAAAAAAAAAATCTCCTATCGGTTTTTTTTGGTAAATGCATTTTAAATTTTTTTTCTTTGTTGTAAGCAATATTTGGGAAAATGATTTCTATTTTGTTTAAAAAAAACACAAGCCTTTGATAATTATGGAAATTAAAACTCACATGAATGCATGCTTACCATTCCCTTGGGCATTACTACATATCATGCAATGTAGCTAGGAAATCAGAAAGTTGAAACGTAACTCATTGTTATCATACAAATGGTCAAAAGCTCTAACTACCAGTACGTCACAAACAAAAGTTCCAAATTCATCAACCGATATCCCCTATTTGTAATCACTTAACTAAATTTGTCAAAACCGATGGGAAACTGTTAATAAAGGAAATGACACTAGTTTGTAAGTTGGTTGTCCTTTGTTTCAGCTCACAGGTTTATCTCTGGCCGGAGTTGTTGCTTCTTGGACAATTCTTGAAGTCTGCTTACAACTTTTTGAGCCACATCACCGTATGCTTTGGCAACGGTAGAATCGGGATTTGATATCACTACAGGGACACCTTCGTCAGAACAAGTTCTGATCTCCACCTCCAATGGTATCTGAAAGAGTAAAGTTGGATTAGGGCATAATAATGTGACTCCTGCGACAAACGTCTAATAGTTTCCAAAAGTGCTTCCACAAGGACAACGAATATAATGACAGCCACAGAGAGTTTTCATAATCATAACCTGCTGTGAATAAGATTCCCAAGTGTTCCATAGAAAATCTTATGACATTAAAAATTTAAAATGACATCTCGTTGCTTTATTTTCCAGCTACTCAAGAGAGTGAAGTTAACAAATTTGATTTGCAATTTTTTAGTATTAGGCTTGTTTTGGGGGCTTGTACTTGGTAATTGGATTGTCTTTGAGAGACTGAGTCACTGCGGGCACTTTTGGTTATCCACAGCAAATAGATGGTTAGGCAAACTCTTACTGCTCATCTGCTTAATCCATCATCTCAAATATAGAAAAATAGGCAACGAGTTGGCAAGCGACTTTGCTTATTACCCATTTTAAGCAAACAAGCAAATAAGGAAGTGAACCAAACGAACCCTGATAATGGAAGTTGATGAAATGGGATCCTAGCATCGGCCTTTTAACTCACACACCAACATTCATGTGTTTTTGCCATGCTTCAAACTTCATGTTTAAAGGGAGAATTCAAAAAATGTGAACTCCAGTCGGACAAAAAAATAGCCCAAAATATGATGTTCAGAAGTTTCTGCCTAACATTTGGATTCAGAATCAGGAAGAAGTAAAAAATATATCTGAAACTTCAGCCAACTCTTCCATTTCAAATTGAGGAAGCACGGGTGAAATTTAAATAGTTTTAAAATCCAGGAAAATGGGTATCAAAATAGGCTGAGTACCAAGAATTTCTGGAAATTTCAGGTCCAGAAGAATTTTGGATCTCACATAAAAACAATCATTTTGGAACCTAATATGGACATACCACTGGTAAAGGTATTTCAACAGAAACACATACCTCACCAAGAAATGACGAGCCCATTTCATCGGCCGCTTTACGAGCTCCTCCTTTCCCAAAAATATGCCAAGGCTCACCACAGTGTGGACACTTAAAGCAGCTCATGTTCTCCAGGACTCCCAAAATCTGTGAAGCAATCCGACTTCTCAGGGAATGAAAATAACAGCAGACTTCAACTCATTTATGAAAAGCCGAACCGAAGTACAATTCTATGGAAATCGACCACCATTTTCAGGACATGCAAAATTAATAATCAAACTGATTTCCGGCACAAAAAGAGGAGATGATACAAGTTGGAAACAAAGATACTTGCCGAGCAGACTTCACATACAAATGAAGCACTATCAACCTAATAAGGCGTGGTTTTCCAAAAACTAAAAGCTTTGATTTTATGTAATCCTCACCTCATTTGCTAAAATGAGGCAAACATAAAATCAGAGCTTAAAACAGGGGACAAGGACATCACGCAAAATTATCATTTCGCCCCCGTCCAATCAGAGTTTACTAGGCTGAGAGTTGAGTAAGTTGACTGGCTTGGCTTTTGCTAGAAGCTTCTTTTAGGTAGACCCTAGGCAGTGAATGGGCGTACTTTCTGTATGTCATCCGTTTTTTCTTTTTTTCCTATTAAGGGCAAAATGGTAGACGAAAAAGGGTGAAGATTTTAGCAACACATGGATTTTATCTAATGAGAAAGGAGGGTGATTTTACCAACTTATGATTTTATGGGATTCTACATAAAATATTTTGGAAAACTTAGCCTGAATCAAACTCAACCAAAAGGAAGGTAATAGTGGCAACATTAAAAACATTTATTCTTCACTGTCATCAAAACAAAACCCAGCTCCGCAACCAAATTCAACCATGCAAAATCTTCAAAAGTAAATTTCAGCCAAAGAATATTTCTGAGGTACAAAAGCTCAAAGCAAAGCATCCAATGGGACTAGAGAGCTTACTAGTTTTGACAGTTGACATTTTTCACAAAAGCTAAAAGCAAAAGTTCAAATTTTTTCCTTACTACATCTGAAGAAGACATTCATCTCATAGGAGCCAAAAGAAAATAATATAAGAAAGAAAGTAAAAGAAGAAGAAGAATAGATATGGGAAGTGAGTAAAACAAAATTGAAATTTCCAACAGCAAAGCCATGCAGGGAATGTCATTTACGATTGCAAAAGAATAGATATGGGAGGGGAGTAACAAACGTGAAATTTCCATCAGCAAAGCTATGCAAGTAATGTAATGTATTGCAATTTGCAATGCAACACTGACGGCTTGCTCTCTCACTCTCTTGTGGAACTCTAATAGAATGTTTAGTGTGGAAACAAAACTATTGAAAGACAATTACACACAAGAAGTGATCATACAGGAACGTGGACTTTAGAGAACATATTAATACCCCTTCGAGCATCCATTAAAGCAATATCTTGGGGAGTTGAAACAATCAAAGCACCTATAAGAAACTCAAAATGGTTAAATTTACCCAAGTGCAATGATTGTACCCATATACCTAACAGCAGCAACAAAAAAAGGGCAAAACAATTAACTGCGTTTTGCTAATCACCATCAATAGTTGTATCCACCACAGCCTGCCTCATACATACCCACACAAGTCCGCAAGGTACTGTGGACTAGCAAGACAACATTTTCATAAAGATCTCAGATACAGAGCATACCATGTAAAACCACGAATATGTATGAAAAATCAGATAAGGTTAATCTCGTTTACAAGCAGTTTCAAAGCACCAGCAACACTCTGTAAATAAATCTCACTTCCTGCATTACTTCTAACATGGAAATTCACACACACAATAGTCATAGTCAACAGTTGCTGTTAGCTAAAACCCTAAAACATCTATTCTGGAAACCTTCGCATAACTTTGAGGAATACAAGTTTCAAATGTGAAAATCGAAAATGAAGCATCCTTTTTTTTCTTTCATTGGCAAGTAATTTTTTTATTACTTTCAACTCCAATGAATTTACAGTAGTAACATTTTAACGAAGGAAGTAAATCCTCACACCATAGTTGGCTACCCAGAATTGAGGAGAACCATTAAGCAATAGAGTGCTTTATTTAACATGAACTGCAAACTGTTGATTCTCAAGTAGAAAGCATCACAACCTCTGAAACTTTGTTTTTATATTATTTTATCACCTGATAATTGCAGCCTTTGAGAAATAGATATCTGAGCATCACCGGTCCCAGGCGGCATATCCACCACAAGAATGTCCAGTTTTCCCCAATCGACTCCCCTTGACATCTGTTCTAGAGCTTTCATCACCTGGCACCACAAAAACAAAATGAGTTATGTTGAAATAAAAACACTTAATACTAACTCACTTAAAAAATCCATTAGCATAAAACATATCAATAGATGCATTGTTTTGAAGGAGTCTCAGTAGAAAGATGAAGTCATAAAAATGGGAAGACAAAGATGAATAGCGATGACAAAGAGACATACCATAGGTCCTCTCCATACAATTGGGGCATATTCCTCCACTAGGAATCCCATTGACATACACTTGACTCCATAGTTTTCAACTGGAATCATTTTCTTACCTGCTAGAGGGAAATACAAAGAACAGTATCTGAGTATAACTCAAAGCCTCAAGAAGCAGTAGACATCGTCATAATAGAACACAAGAGCACCAACTAACTCTTATCCAGCACCAATTTCACAACATATCGATAATGCACGTAAAGGAAGCAACATGCTAAACATTGCTTTCTCAAAAAGAAACCAGTCAAATGTGAACACCAAATCAAACATACCACTGTGATTTGGTGTTCATATCGTTTATATCGTTCATTACAGGGTGAAGGAACATCTAAGGATGAATCCATATGATTAAGCCATCACCTTCAGACACTTCAGGCTTTCCATGGAGTTTCATCATTGTAGGAATTGATGGCCCATACACATCAGCATCGAGCAACCCTACCATGAGTTGGCACTTATTGGCAAGGGCCACAGCCAAATTAACTGCAAAATCCACAACGTACGAAGGCAAATTTGTAATCCTGTTCAACAAATACCCAAGGCACTCATTCATCTATACAATGTTATGTGTAGGATGGTGCGTATGAACCATAAAATACATTAAAAAAGGTGCATATAGATACAACTTGTAACATATTGCCCCACTTTGAACTTCTTGCTTATGCTCAGATGCATCTCAACTCACAACTTGAGAGGTCATAAACTTTACATCAGCAGTCCCACAACTTTGTTTTTAATCCAATAAAAACAATTCGTCTATAACATAGGGTAATCTATTGCCTAAAGGAAACATAATGCCGCCATTCACACATGCAAGTGTAATTGCACAATTCCTACAATTCTTCCTTGAAGGGTATTGTGGACAAACATTCATTATCTTGGAACCCACTAACCCCAAGTAGGATATTTGGACATTGGCTTTTATCCCACTGAGTCTCCCTAGCCTAATGCACCATCTCCTGTGCCAGATAATCATCCTACTGATCCACCACCTGGTCGTCCAACTCGGGTAACTCAAATACCTGTTCGCCATCGTGACTATCTTCTTCTTTTTTCCTACTATTCTTTCTTAGCATGAACCTTACTCGTAACATGAGGCCAGTTCTAACCCTCCTTGGCAGCAAGCAATGGCAGAAGAATTGCTTGCAGGCCCTGGATAAAACTCACACATGAGATTTAGTTGATCTCCCTCTTGGAAAATCTTTGATTGGATGCAAATGGGTCTATAAGATCAACACTCATTCTGATGGTTTTGTCGAACATTATAAAGCCCGTTTGGTTACCAAAGGTTTTACCTAAGAGTATGGGATTGATTATGAGGAGACTTTTGCCCCATTTGCTTGTCTTACCTCTGGTAGCTGTTTACTTGTAGACTCTGCTGTCTGAAAGTGGGGATTATATCAAATGGATGTCAAAATGCTGTCCTCAATGGCTACCTTTCCTGTGTTTTAGAGGGTTGGAATAGGATGTGGTGTCATATGGCGTTGTACCTTGCTCAACATATAACCTCATGAGCTGGAAACAATAGAATTTAACCTTCGATCAAGAACCATATGAGAAAGAAGTTACACACAAGCCGCTCTTACCTTCATTGGAATGACAGTCCAACATCAAAGGGCACTAAAACTCAAAAATTCTTGTCAACACACAAGCCAAAAAGCCCATTAAGTTCAGCAATAACCATGGAAATTGCTCTTCTTCCCTCATAAATTGATTAAACTAGTCCAACTTGTGTAGGGCTGCAAATGAACCAAGTCATTTGTGAACGAATCTTAGCTCAGTTCACTAACAGCCTGTTCAAACTCATTTGATTTATTAATGGGACAATCTCAACCTTATGACCAAGCTTGGCTCTATTTTATTTTGATAGGGAAGAGGTTTATTGATGGAGAGTGCATGGACATATAGCAGAGATCTGCGCAAGAAAGTTTCAATTTGCAGAGCTAACCCGCATACAAGATAACAAGAAGTAATGTTAACTTTGGCTCTTTAACGTTCGTGAGCAAGTTTGAGCTCGTCTTCAGCCTAAGCCATCTCAGCTGGAGCTCAGTTCATTAAGTTTTCAGTGAGCTTAATGAGCATAATCGCACTTAACCCCGGCTGGGCTCGGCTCATTTGCAATAACCTAGGGCATTAGGATACACATACAAATATAGAGACAACAAGAGAGCCAATACCTGCCGTGGTGGACTTGCCAACGCCACCTTTACCGGAAGCAACGGCAATAATATCTTGTACTCCCTCGAGCTTGAGGCTTTGGGCAGCCCCAGTCTGCACTGCGAAACCCCTAAAACCTCCGCCACCAGCTCCACGGTTCTTCTTCAAAACACCAGCAACCCATTTGGGAAGAGAAATGGACAGTCAATTTGAGGAAAAACAACAAACAATAATTCGAAAATTCGACAAACCACGTTAACTTACGACGAAAGATCTCAGATAATTCGTCATGAATCAATGATCTTCGAGACGAAACCCTGAATTGAATTCGATATTGAATTAAGTAGTTTGTGGGCTAGTAACAAGTTGCGAGATGTGAGGAGTACGACCGGCGAGCGAATGCCCGGAAATCGGAGAGAGAGAGAGAGAGAGAGAGAGAGAGAGAAGTCTGGGAGGTACACAAGGGTAACTGTCACCATTTGACCCGCGTGCTCGAAGCCCGCACAAAGCCAGCCCGGCTCATCGGGCTTTAGTCCTGCCTAAGCGGGCTATTCCAGCCCGAAAAGTGAATGGGCTGGGTTCGGACTTGATGATTCAAGTTCGGCCCACCATAAATCCAGCCCACAAGCCTGCTATCTAGCCCGTAAGATAAATAATACAGTAAATGTTTATATTTCAATTTGTAAAATATTCTTCTTTGGAAATATTTTTTCTGAATAACAGTATTATAAACCTGTTGTGGCTATGGCCATTACCTACACTGCGTACTTAGCGGATTTTTCATGAACAAAAATATTTCACAAATAAAAATAAATAAATTTTAAAAGTCGTAAAGTTCGGTCTTGATTTCAAAAGTTATTCACGAAAACAAACTATTTACCAAAATTTTGATGGGATTAAATATATATTTCAAATCCTAAACAGGCTGAATTGTGTGGCTAGTAGACCGGTTTGTAATTATAGGTTCTTCTTGAAATAAAGATTTAGAAAAGTAAAAATTATGAAATTGCCTAAATATTTTGAAAAATTTATAAGAAAAGACCAGTTGTTGGCTTAAGATGTCTTTTCATACGTTTTCTTGGATTTTTCCAACTTATTTGGGTAAAAGTAATAGTAATTTTACCCAATTTTAATTCCTCTTGTTGATACGAATCTATAATCAGTAAAAATTTGACTCAAAACTAACAAACATACAAAAAAAAAATTGAATAAAGACAAAATCTAAAAATCCTTAACTCAAATAAATAAATAAATGTAGCACATTCACTGCCGACAAGGTAGCACGTCTGGCCTAGCTGGGGAAATGATATCTGCAATGTGGGGAGAAAAGTTCAAAACCACAAATAAGTTATTAAAGGAATCATAAATGATGGCATCACATTCGCAAGAAAAGAGAAGAATGGAAAGTTAGTAACTTTTTGATCTTCCACATGAGAATAATCATAGGGGAACGTGCACACTAATTAATCAAATGTGGATTTGCACAAATGGGATATTCTTCCGTCACTTTTAAGAGCCTGAACAATCCTGTTAGGGTTCTTTCTGAGCATTTCAGATTCATTTTAATGATTGAGACTGTTGATTTTTAAGGCCTTGTCGAGAATATTAGGCAAGCAAAAAAATCATGCAAATTGAATGTCGTTTGTTGTGTATTCGAAACATATTTATCCATAAAAATTGATTTTTTTCGGTGTTGTAATATTTTTTAATTCTGTTTTCTCGAGATAAATGTGTTTCAAAATATATTGAACGACGTCCAATGCACACAAATTTTGACGTACCTAATATTGTTTTCGACGAGATCTAAAATATATAAATAAAAAAAAAAACCCAATCATAAAAAAGGACCCAAACAAGACCGTTCAATCCCAATATGGACATTAAATCAGATAACATGTGTATTAAATGTTTAGATGATTTCCTCCTTGTAAATTTTGTATGATTAAGGTTGTCAAGTGCTTGCAAAGATGTAGTACTGACCAAGAAAAACATAGTTAAAAACAAGTGCAAAGATTTGGTGAATATAACTGAGAGATGGGGTTTGGTCAGAGAGCTCCGTCAAGGTGGTTCCATATTTTGGGGGCGAAAAAAATCACGCACACACACAAAAGTGAGTAATTCTTGAAACTTATTTATTGTTTTTCCCGTAACTGCTAGGAAAAATAATGATAAGTATTTTGAGAAATACATCAATTAACCCATTAAGAAAGTTTAACCCCTAGTCTATAACAGTACTCCCTCAACAATAATAAAAAGTAATCAGCGTCTAAGAGCATCCTCATCAGCCTCACAAAAAAAACACCAAATTTAACCACAAAAATATTTTTTTATAATTTAGCAAGTCACTTTATCAAAAACTCAAAAAATCAGATTTTTTATCCAAACTTTACCATATTAAACTATTCCCCTTAAATCTTTTTTTTATTTTAAAAAAATTAACACGGAATCACCTGGGGAAATGTTTTCGAAAAGTGCAGTGGTACTAAATAGTACATTTACCATTTAAATATCCCCCAACCACACATACTTAGCCATGTGTAACAGACCCCACCATCTCTTTCTTTTTTTACGCAACCTCCCTCCCTCTCTCCTGTTCACACCCGGGAAAAGCAACAACAAAAATACAATAAAAAACAAATAGTGCGTGAACAGTGCCGAACCAAATTAATTTGGTGAGGCACTATAGCAAAAATAATTTGGTGAGAAAAAGTAGAGAGGCTGATTTTGGTGGGTTTTAGGGGTTTGGCTTTCTTTCTTTAACCCAAAAGTTAAAGTGGAGAGGTTGATAAGGATGTCCTAAAAATAATAGTAAATCTCCTTCAACAACAATAAATCTCTGTAATAATTGACCAGTTAACTTTTTAATATATTAAAGAATGGTAATTTGGACTGAACAAATTAGGTTGTACTATTTGTTATAGTCAAAGATAAGGATCCTGTTCATTTTTCAGTTTCGTTTTAGTTTTAGTTTTGATGATATCATTATTTATTTCATTTTTCTTTCTATCTCTTTCCACTCATTACACCTGATGACATAAACTAAACTAAATTATCTAACCAAGCACACCCAACTATTTTTTAGCACCAAGAAAAGCCCACTTGCTTGACTTCTCCATTTTAATTCTTACACAAAAGGATCCACCTAAAATACTTTTAAATGTTTTATTCAACCCCACTTCTCATTCATAAGAAACAAGGGGAAAAAAAACTTACAGTTCCTAACAAGTTTTCTCTCTAATTATTAATGTCGTTTTTTTTACCCCTCAGTGCACTCTTGCCCCAAAGACCTGTCTCAAACCAACCAACTAAAAACCATAAAAAAATTCTTTGAACTCCTTTTCAATTGTCCCTATTGATTGTTAAAAATTCTTTGATTACTTTCCACTTGGGTAAAGGAAATTCCAAAACGCAGTTTCACTTTTACTTTCTTGGCCAAACAAGGATCAGAAAATTCGGTTGGTGGGTGGGTATCAACGGTCAGTGAATTTCGCAGACAAAAGGGTCCTCTTTGTAATTCCCACCTTTCCCATATCATTTGTTCCATTGCTTTTCCCAAAACCCATGATTAGATGAGATGATCTTTTGATCTCCTTCTCTCAATCCCTCTCTTCAGATTCCTCTGTCAATCTGCACACCAGGTACATCTATGCACACATTCACATTGCATTGAATCGTGAGTAATTTCCGGAGTTGGGTTATTTGAACTTAATCTAAAATTGCAATGTATATCGCTTTTCATTCTCATCATGTTCGTGCTATCCCAATTGATTTCCAATCGAGCTATTCATTGGTTATATTGGCATTTTGAATTGGGCACGGTTAGGGTTTGTTTTTTTCTGGTTTTCATTCCTGCTTACTTTATCAGATTCGATCCTATCGTGAAAATAGCCATTTTTTTGGTGATTGGCAAGTTTTAAACCTTTTCAGTAAATGGGTTGCCCATTTTTTTTTTCCAATAAATGGGTTATCACGGTTTAATCCATGATTCTTGGGTCATTTGTCCTTTTGAATAAAGCATTCCTGGATTTAAAATCTTATGAAGCATTTCTGGATTTTGTTTTCAGCTATTTTTGCAGCACATGCTGGTTTGGGAATTTCAAGACATGATTTGGGTGAAAATATAGACTCTCATTGATTTCTGCAAATTTGGGTTTGGTTGTGACACCTAAACATTAAGTTAGGCATGGCAGTGAAGCCTATGGCAAGTGTTAATCCGGAGAGGAAACCGCTGGGTTTTATGGAGAATTTGTCCTCTATGGCTTTTGAATGGCTATTGATATTCCTGTTATTTCTTGATGCGGCATTGTCCTATTTGCTTACGAAACTCGCAAGATATTGCAAATTGCAAACGCCTTGTATACTGTGCTCAAGGCTCGATCATGTTTTTGGAAACGAAAAACCTGAATTCTACCGGAGTCTACTGTGCAGCAATCACAGAATGGAAATTTCATCTTTGATCTCTTGTCATGTTCACGGTAACCTAGCTGATGCCCGTCGGATGTGTGAAGAATGTCTCATGTCCTTTGCCATAAGGACCAAAACAACCCCAGAATCATACAGGTTGTTGGTTGGAAAATTGGGGGTCAATCTCGATCATTGTGGTTTTCAGAGCCCGATTTTTCCTATGAATGTTAGTCTGGGTTCTTTAAGCACATGGAGCTGTTCTTGTTGCAGTAAGACGTGCAGGGCTAGACCAAACACTCAAAGATTGCTACAACTGCCAATTGGGTTTGGAACTCTTAAAACTAATACAAAACCTCCTTTGCCTCGATTGCCAGGTCGTGGCCGTTTAACCCGCCGTGATAGCTTTAAGAAGATAAGGGATAAAATTCCTGGCCCCACACTGCCTCGTTGCCTTGGAAATACCGGCGGTGATCCTTTGTCTCATGTTGGATACACTGAGCTCAAGATTAACTCGGATGGTGAGTCTGAGTACCTGTTTTCTGAAGATGATGATAGAAGTTCTGTAACTCGGGAAAATACATATCCGAGGGATAGTTCAGGTAGTTTACCAAAAACACATACAGAAGATTTAGCTTCTGTGAACCAGACTCAACAAGGTTCTGGTCCAGGGCCTTCACTTTTAGATCAATCTATTCAGCTTGAGGTAAGTGATCCACGTGATGGGAATAGTTCGGTATCTGATATTTACCTAAGACATGGTCTGGGAGAACTTAACTGGGAGCAAGCTAATCCAAAGCCTTATTCTTCTGCTCCACCTGATTTTATTTCACTAGACGATGTTTCCTCTTCTCCTCCTAATGTCATAAATGGAGATGGTATATCAGAAAATAAATCTGATGGTCCTCTACGTCACAACTCCACCCTCTTTATGCTATCTGAGCTTGTTGTACCCAATGACCTCCCTTCATCATCCAATGTCAGGACAATTCAAAATGGGGTGTCACCAGAGAACTGTAAGTCAAATCTCCTCTGGAACTCTGTGTGTGTATGCCTCAAACTTCTAATTTTGTAAGTTAATGTCCATTGTGATTTGACTCCTATCTCTTTTCTATATATTTTTAGCAGTAGATGTTCATGGAACCAAAGACATTGGACATAAATCTGTTATCGAGCATGGGGAAGCCTCTACATTGGTGAATACAACGACTGTGGAATGTTTAAAAAATGATCATGTGTTGGAAGAAAATGCTTCATCAATGTCAAGTAATCAGAGTCTAAGTGGCAAGTGCAAGTTATCAGATACTGATAATGGAAGAGAACTGTATGGTATGATTGCAGAACTTTATGACAGGAGCAGTTCAGCGAAAGTTCATGATCAAATTTTATCTGTAAATGAGATTAGTAGGTTGCCCGAAGATACAAATCCCAGATGGAATGGTCAACATGATGAATTACAAAGAAATGATGCTTCTTGCGCCGAAGGAATTCGGGAGGTTAAAAAATCACCTTCTTTGGAAAAAACTGATTCCAGCTATGAATCTTTTGATGGAATCAGTGTCAGTGAAATTGAGGGTGAGAGCAGTTTTGATAGGCTAAAGCGACAGATCGAATACGATAGGACATGCATTAGTTCTCTACATAAGGAATTGGAAGAGGAAAGAAATGCATCCGAAGTTGCTGCAGACCAGGCAATGGCCATGATTACGCGGTTGCAAGAGGAGAAGGCATCGCTGCATATGGAGGCCTTGCAGTACTTAAGAATGATGGAAGAGCAAGCGGAGTATGATATGGAGGCACTTGAAAAGGCTAATGACCTCTTAGCTGAGAAGGAGAAAGAGGTGCAAGATTTGGAAGCAGAGTTGGAATTTTATAGGGCCAACTACCCGGATGAAACAAAGGCGGAAAGTTTACCCATGGAAACCAGCAACTCAAAGGTAGGGAACGATAAGAACATTAAATCCTTCTTGTTGGACTTTGAGGCCGAGAAACTCTACATTTCCCAATGTTTGAAAGAGTTAGAAAGAAAGCTGTATCCGATAAAGTCACTTCCTAGCAGGGCAACTCAAAACGATCATCCAAAGGAAGAAAATGGTTTTTTGATACCAAATGATTTATCATCGTCAAGAATTTCTGCGGCAGAAGGTTCTGACATCTCAATTGAGGAAAATAGTGATGTTATTAAAGAGGACGGTCATTTTGATTCTGATCGAAGGGAGGAATTGATTTGATTGGCGGTGGAAAATGAAATTTCAGAGCTTGATGGCAGGTTGCAAGCACTTGAGGCTGACCGCAATTTACTCGATCATGCTCTTAGTTCCCTCAGAAATGGTAATGATGGTTTGCAGTTCATTAAAGAAATTGCTCATCAACTGGAAGAACTACGGAAGATTCGGATTGAGAAAAGACGTCCATCTGTTTCTTGAGTCGTCATGTCTACCTTCCCCAGGTATACTTTTGTTGAAATGTCACATGGTGCTTATATTGTCCTCACACATTTCATTAGAAACTACGAATCGATAATTTGCACATTGCTGCTTTCTAATTTTTTCCTCAAGTTTTCCGCAGAAGATACCATATGAACGTAATAGTCGAGCTCCTCAAATTAGTAGTCCATTAATGTTCCTCATGCTCGAGATCATTTTATATCTGAAAAGATGTTTGTGCAATTCTGAGATATGTGTACTCTTTGTCCCTCGAAATTATGACCAGATGAACGTAATAGTCGAGCTCCTCAAATTAGTAGTCCATTAATGTTCCTCATGGTCGAGATCATTTCATATCTGAAAAGATGTTTGTGCAATTCTGAGATATGTGTACTCTTTGTCCCTCGAAATTATGACCAGATGAACGTACTAGTCAAGCTCCTCAAATTAGTATTCCATTAATGTTCCTCATGCTCGAGGTCATTTTATATCTGAAAAGATGTTTGTGCTATTCTATGATATTCTGAGATATGTGTACTCTTTGTCCCTCGAAATTTTGGGTTATGGAATTGTTGATGGATTTATCAAGAGAAACAAATTGATATGAATTTTTTTTTTTTTTTGAAAAGTCAAGAAAAAATTGATATGAAATTGAAAGAAAAAATTTACATGCTTCACTTTGTGATCTTTTATATTTTCTACTTTCATTTTCCTCCTTTCCGAAATCCCTCTATAGACCTCAAATCCATGATCCATATGCAGCCTTAATGTTCCAAAGCATCTGAGCTCTCTGATGCGACCATTTGTGGTGGTTTCATTTCCCCATCTGTCACATCCTTGCCTTGATATAGTCTGGGTGCGAATTATCCCCCTCACATTTAACCTTGACTACATGCAAGAAACGTGAGGGGTAATCCGCACCCAGCCTATACCACATGGGGGTAAAACAGACCTTTCCCTTCATTTTTCATGGCAATGCAGAATTTACATCGTTCTTGCTTCTTTGATATCAGGTTAATTTTCCACCTTGAAACTTTTCTGTTACGCGAGAAAGAGGACGGGCTAATTCTGGTAAGCAGCTGCTCCATCGTCGAATGATATTGGGCTTCAACGGCGAATAACATCCTGACAGGCTGCCTTCAAATTGTGATTGAAGAGAGACTTTGTGCACAGTTCCCCCTTAATCATTAGTGAAAAAAGAAAAAGGGCAAAAGAATGATTTTCTCAGTAACTGTTCCGGTGAAGTTTGATCCGTTCCTCCTATATATTTTCCCATTGGAGTTTAGTTTCCTGTTGTCAATTGCAGAGTTTGCAGGATTTATATCCTTGTTTTCTGAGAGATTTTTTTTTGTAAAATTGAGTGCCCAAATGCTGAGATTTGAAATGTAGAGTTTTTTGTGTAACTGTTTTTATCATTCTCTTGTTGGCTACAATTAGCTGGCTCAATCTCATTGTAAATGCAGATTAGATTATTTGGTTTTGTGTTATCATTGTGATTATAAAATGAAAGGAGTTCACCAGAGTTGTTTGCTCTCCCAATGGTACTAAAAAATTGGATTATAGAGGTGACATTGTTGTGCCTTTCCATCACTTTAGTGGACAAGTCCTGCTGTACACTAGGTGCATGGCACCCCTTTCAGCCGTCTATTGGAAAAATGCACGACTCGGATCACATTCAAACGATGGCTCTGACATGGGATTGAATTTTTATTTTAGCCGTGCATTTTCACAACAGTTGGCTAGATCGTGCATGGTACCGTGTCATGCACATGGTACTGTGTCATGCACCCAGCGCACGACAGGATCCCCAAATCCCAGTAGTAGTTGTTTAGTTTACTCCTATTTTTTGTACCGTAAAACAACCAAGTCACTAACGTGCAAAGCAATCCCGTGAGGTGAACGTCAGACAAACAGCGCATCGTTATCCAGTGGGTTCCAAACAAAAGCCAAACAAAGTTACGATGACAAAAACCAAATTACTGCACGTCATCTCTGGCCGCAGAACGCCATACAGTAATGAAATACCATTTTTGAAAACAACTTTTTTTGTGTGCACCCACGGATCACAAAAACTCTCGGAGACGGAGCACTCAACCCGAGCTCAACTAAACTCTCTCTTTCTCTAACAACTATCTGCCGTCTGGTTTCTCACTTTCACAGTACAGTGCTGCCACACCACACCACGTATTCGACGAGATGAACAAAATTAACGGTTCAGATAATACAATGGGACCCCGGGTCGACCCTGCAACTACCGTGCAGCACGGGTTCAATGCATTGCCGCACAACACCAATCCCGCACCCAGTTTGGCATACAATGCAAGTGAACAATACACAAGTAGCCAAAAGGGGAGCCTGGTGCAACGGCAGAAAAGGGTCAAGGCATACCAATAAAAAAAGAGAAAACATTTTTTACACTCACGGCGTAAACCAAAATCTCCTCTAAATAGATTGCATTGTGTCATGTGTTTATGTTCTACCTTTTGAGACCACTGTTTGGACACATGGTGCAATGTATAAATTTGGAGGAAATTTTAGTTTACACCGCCGGTGTAAAAAATGTTCTCCTATTAAAAAAACCTCTCCAATGACCTCCAACTGCTCTATTCCAGAGCTGCACTACTGAGGCTTTTGCTACCTCCGTCTGTGTTTGGTAATCTTTTTTTTTTGGAGTTTGTGTATTTTTCAAACATTTATATCCTCAATTTATAATACCTTTTATGATTTTATAAACTTTGAATAATAAAACTAATTAATATTTATCAAATACGATTTATATTTTTTTTGTAGACCCGTATAAAAATATAGAATTAAATAAAAAATGACACAAATTTCCATAAATGACCAACAGGTACGGACGGAGTGAGCAGAAGATAAGGTTTTATCCTTTGATTTGTGAGCTAAACTCTCACAAAAACAAGATGGGCAAATGCAAGCTGTCAAAACGGTACCAGCTGTGACTCTGTGACTTGGAACTTTTATGCAACGACCCAAAATTCACCTCTTCACACACCCACACATATACACCCAACGCTAGCTTGGCTTTCCCCCATCAACATCGTAAAGGGAGAGAGACAGAGAGACAGTGAGAGATGGAATTTCAGTGTCCAGGTAAGAACAGTGATTTTTCTGTTTTGTGAATTTGTTTTATTTTATTTTATGTTAATGTGGTTTCCAAAGGCCTTTTTCGGGTGTGAATAAAAAATAAGGATGGATATTGAGGTCAGGTATGGCTGGATATCCATTATCGAATTATAGTCATAGTCACGGGTTGTTTTAGAAACTGACTTATTATTATTATTTCAGGAAAGCGTGCGTGGCTGGAAGTTGTGGGTACGAGAGGGGAGGCTGCAGCGGCAAAAATAGAGATGGAGAATCCGGATGTGCACGCGATTGTGCTGCGTGAAGGAACCCCGGTAACCAGGGACTTCAGGTGCAACCGGGTCCGGGTTTTTGTAAACGATCATGGTGTCGTGGTTCGGGAGCCTACAATCGGGTAGGATGTATACTTGAACCCGAGCTAGTTGTTGGGGCCCGGTGGCTGGTGGTATTTCATAATGCTGTGTTTATGAAAAGTTAAGAATAAATTAAGGGGTTCTCAGTTGTAGTAGTGACTATGTGAATTTGAATTAATCAATAAAGGTTTCAGTTCCAAGTTTCGTATTGTTGTGTTTATGAAAAGTTACTTATACATTAAGGGTTTTCAGCTGTTGTAGTTACCATGTGAATTTGAATAAATCAATAAAGGGTTTTCACTTTTGTGCACATCATCGTGTGGTGCAATAATACGACGTAGTAGTCTTCCGTCTAGTGTTTGTCAATTTAGACCAAGGGTGGCCACTTTGTGCACAGTACCGTGTGGTGCAATGATACGACAAAGTGGAATTTATTTGCCTGAAATAAGAAAAAAAAAAATTATTACTTTGAATAAGTGCCTTGTTTTAAATTGTATTTCTTGTATTGGGGCTCTGGTCTAATTTATCAATACTCAAAGTTTTTCTTGCAAAAGTTTCTTAATGTTCTAACCACATAGCATGCTACTTAATTGCATGGCACCATGCTGTGCAATTAGCTGCTACGGCATCCTTTGCCCCAATTTGAGAGGTTTTTGAAAATCAGATTCTGGAAGGAGAAAACTAATGCTAATTTTGTTTTTTCGTCTTTTTAACAAGTATTCATAAGGCATTTGTTTAACTGTAATACTTACAATTAAGACCCAATTTCCCTAAAAAAAAAAACCACCTGACTTTTTTTGGGGCCTTTTATTATGTTGTATTGTTCGTTTTTCTTCTTCTTCGTGTTTGTTAGTTTTTAGTTTGAGTTAATTAAATAATAATCCTATTTTGGACATCACATAAGTTTTCATCCCGTCCACTTTACGGAATTATCTTTTTGTCATCTTTGTACTCCCTCTGTGATTTACCACTATTACCCTTGATATATATAACCAAAAGTGGAACTACAGAAAAAACCAGTTACTTATTTTTAGGGATTGCCTAAATTTTTTGAATGATAGTGTTATCTAAAATCAAGGAATTTTTTAAATGGTGAATGATTGTATTACCTAAAATTAAGAAATTTTTGAAATCGTAGATGAATATATTGCACAAAATCAAGGACTTTTGAAATGGTGGGGGATACAAAATTAGTGGGATGATATTATTCAAGACCCCAAATTTTAGGCATTTTTTAAACAGCGGGGGAATGCAAAGTGGTGGGGATGGCTGTTACCTAATATTTCGGAAAAAGGTAGGGGGACTAATCTTGAATGATATATAAGACTTAGTGATGATGCTGAATTGTATATATGAAGGCTCGTTAATTTATACCCGTTATGTTGCATGTGACTTGACTTCATTTGGGTTATTTTTGTGATTATAGGTAACTGGAGCCGTTTGCATAAATTTGGCATTAATTGAGAGCTTTGATGCTATGTTCTGACATTGGAAAAAAGGAGGGTAGTGCTAGGTTTTTTATACAAGGGGTCTACCACGCAAAACAGATAACAAAAAAGGAAGAGGTCTGCGTGACTGTGTCGTGCCGAGTCAAAAATAAATATTTAGAAACCTGTAATTAACTTCTACTCTAGAGAATAGTGGTTAAGTCCGGGTGTCGATCCACAAGGACAAATTGGCTGAGTTGCGTTACTTCTGATTAACTCCTAATTTAATTTGGTAAACAAATGTTTGATTGGTTGTGAAATTGCTGAACTGGAAAGCACAATAATTAAAAGTGATTTAGATTTATGGAGAAGGGATCTAGGGTTTATAATCCACTCCATCCTCATAACCACGACTTTTGTCTTAGGTTAGGTTCATAATCGAATCACAAGGGATTATCGCTAGGGCTTGCAATTCCTATCGATAATCGTCAAGAAAATATTTGTGATTGTTAAAAGGCATAAACTATCCCACGGCACGAACCGTCTCACTTTCGCGGCACGATCCGTCTCGCGAGCATAGCCTATCTCAGAACTCCAAACACAACGTTGTAAGCAACCATATGAACGGGTATTTGAAAACCGGTACACAAATACACAATATATTGAAAGAATAAAATTGTGATTCCATTGATCCTGTGAAATCAAGTTCTGAACATATAATTGGATTCGATTAAAAACTCTTAACCTACACAAAATGTAATGGTTACTTGGTGTAGAGCTTCATTCTCCCCCTAGAAAATGGGTTTAGCCTGCCATGGAGATGATCGACATCCTTTGATTTGAAGGTTGCTTGAAGAACATGGAGAACTCTAAGTTTCTCTCTCAAAATAGTCTCTCTCCAATAGTGGGAACTCTAAAACAATGTTAGGTTATAGTATTTATACCTAGGGCCCTCAAATTACACAAAAACTAGAAAAAAACGTAAATTCCCGTCGCCATGGTTCGGACGGGGATTCCTTGGTCTGGACTACCAATGCAGTAGGTTTCTCAGCAGCTCGCAAGGACCTTGGTCCGGACAGAGATTTGCATGGTCCGGACCATGGTCCCAAATTTTGGCCATTTGATCCTCTTTTGCTCATCTTCGCATCCTTGATGTTTCTAACCACTCCAAAGCATGTTTTCCAACTCTTCGAGCACCCGAAGCCTGTAACACCATTAACCAACAAACGCTAATCAAATAACAACTGAGCATCACGAGCCAGATCTGTAATCATCGCATGCACGCATCCTTTAATGAGAATTGAGCACGTAGCGTAACCGCTTCGGGTACCGTCGTGCTGACGTAGGGACAACTTAGCATGCAGATGTGCCTTCCCAAGTTTGTTATGAGCGCTAACCGCCTCGGGTGGCGTCACAAAGGACGTCATCGATATCTCCGGTTATCCTTTCGAGCCATCTCGAATATGGTCTGTCTTAGATGACTCGACCAGTTCAGTTTCTTTTGGCTAAGATACCGGTATGCCTCGGATGGGCCTATCTCGGACAGCCCATCATGTATATCTTTAATTGTGGGCTTTGGTACAGTAATTGGGCCTTGGACCTTCTGGGCTCGTGATCTGAGCCCCCTTTGGATGTTATTTTTCGGCCCACTACAATTTTAACACAACACTGTGTGTTTCCATATTATCTGTTACTATGGTATTGTATGCTTGTTTAATTCCTTGCAATATTTCTCCATATATGTGAGTTAATTAACTTACCATGAATAGGGGCAAATCATCTTCGATCCATCATTTCAAATATTTTCATATTTACCATGAAAGATTTTCCTTATACTATGCCCAATCAATTGTCTATTTATAGGTTTAGCATGGGAAAAGTTGATTCTTCGTATTTTCTGTGATTTCTGGAAAATCATTTTAGTATGACCTGATTAGTTTACCATGATCACCTAGTCAATGTACCACGCAAATATGTTTCTTTCTATTCCTATTTACCATGAAACCTAGTAATTTTTCAGAGTAATTTGGTTTTCGAGTTTTTTGCCCACCTACTTTTTTGTTATTCAGTCTACCATGCAACTTGAATCAATTTACCATGAAAAATAAATATTTCATGTTTACCATGATTAATTTCGTCTACCTTAGATTTGTGTTAATCAGTTTATTTGCACGTAGAATATACTATATCTTTTATATGATGACATTTACCATGATTGACAGACTTCATATGTACATTTCATTTTGTTTCATTCATCATCATTCACTTTTAATAAATTAGTGGTTATTATTATTTTTGTATGCAGATTTGTATATCCTTATTGTGATGGTGAGTGATCTAATCTTGGTGTGTCGACTTGCTTGTGTTAGTTAGTTTATTTGCACGTCGAATAAACTATATCAATAGTTTTATATGATCACATTTACCATGATTGACGGACTTCATATGTACATCATTCACATTTACCATGATCTTGGCATGTCGACTTGCTAACAAGTTCATTGCCATCCATAAAAATCAAGGTTGGAATTTTCGGCCAGGTGTTAAAGAAAAATATGTGACAGGTGTAGTACTGTCCAACCGGACTTTGTCATTTTGAACTATTCTTTCTCGATGATGAAAACCTGGTGTTGGACAATGACGAGGACTTGGAGACCATTTTGTTCTTCTGACGACAATAGTATGGTGAAATGACAGCTAATGTGGCTGAATCATTCAATGCATGGATTGAAATGAATGCACCTTCTAATAACAACCCTTGTGGATGTTATAAAGGTTAAGATCATGAATCTAATCTCTAGCACGGGGGGAGATGCAAGCACGTGGGTAAACAAAATGTGCCCTAAGATGGATAAGAGGTTAGTGGCCGCATTCACCGAAGCTAGAACGGGGATAGTAAGCGAAGCTAGAGGTGGCATTTACGAAGTTCACTTGCAACTCAATATAACTGTCCACTTATGAAAGCTAATTTGTTCCTATCAAAAATGGTATCTTATTGGGTCCCGTGCTCTCGTGCAGTTGTCGAGATTGGTTCTTGCGGTAAAGATCTCGTATCATATGTTGACCCATACTATTATACACAAACATTTCAGGATTTCTATTGTTTTTTTATTGAGCCATACCATTTGTTTGGATGCCGGAAAGCCAAATCAATAAGGATGTCCTTCTTCCCCTACTATGTAAGAGGACTCCTGGAAGGCCTAGAATTCAGAGGATACCTTCAAGGGGAGCATATATCTTTGATTAAATGCGGGCAGTGTCACAAAATAGGAACATATAACTGGAAATCTTGCAAGGAAGCTATTTAGCATAGATGCTCATTGATGATGATAGGGGATATTTAGTGCTATTAACTAATAAGTGTTGATTGCATGGTAGTGGTTGTCTTTGAATCCTAGCAGGGCCGGCCCAGGCCCAAGGCCCACAAGGCCTAGGCCTAGGGCATTCCAAATATGGCTCAAATTTGGGGCACTCCAACATTTTGTACAAATGGGTTTGACTAGAACACTTTTTTGACCCAAATAGAGAAAAAAAATTCATTATTAGTTATAAAAGAACCCAACCATTGTGGCCCAATATTTTAAAAAATGCCCAAAAAACCATTATAGCCCATTATTAAAAAAAAGGCCCTAAGGCTAAAACTAATTAAAAAAAGAAAAAAAGAAAAAAAGAAAAAAGAAAATCACAATGAAAAAGCAACGACACTACATACAAGTGAAGTATACAACTCCTCTCTCTCATCATACGACAAGAGAGAGACTGAAAGAGAAGACTTAGAAGAGGAATAAACGAAGAAGACCAGAAGGAGAAGGATAAACCGAAATCTGATCGCTGGCATCCGTCCGTCAGTTGAATCCCCATCGTGACTTCCTTTCCTCAAAACCAGTAAGTAGTAAGCGGCCCTCAAAAATTGGGTGTATATGTATATAACTGAGTAATAGATCTTCCTAGTTCTTAGTTCCCTTGGATTTTTCCGTTGTTATGTAATGCTTAGTAGAATTTTATATTATTTTGGTTTTCTTGTATAATGATTGTTACTTGAAAAATTAATAAGTGTTATACTTGAAGGGCACAATTTTTGGACTAGACCTAGGACATTTCAAACCTTTGGGCCGGCCCTGAATCCTAGTACTGTCTTTCATTTTACAAATAAGTGCAGTTGCACAAGTAACTGGTTTTTTTTTGCAGTCCACTTTTGTTATTAGCTCGCAGTCCACTTTTGTGGTTAGCACTACCGTGCGACTCAATATCCCCTGCCATCCTTAATGAGCATCTACGCTAAATAGTTTTCTTGTAAGATTTTCAGTTGTGTGTTCCCATTTTGTAACACCACCCGCATCTAATAAAAAATATATGCTCCCCCTTGAAGGTATCTCCGAATCCTAGGCCTCCCAAGATGCCTCTTTGTATCTATACAAACGGTATCGGCTAGATAGAAAAAGAGTACAAGTCCTGAAATATTTGTGTATAATAGTAGAAGGTCAACACATGATGCGAGATATTTATCGCATGAACTAATCTCGACAACCGCATGTGAGCACGGGAATCCAAGAAGCTGCCACTTGTGACAGGAACAAATTTGCCTCAATAAGTGGACAATTACACTGGGTTGTGAGTGAACTTCATAAACGCCATTGCTGGCTTCGCTCATTAGCCACGTTCTAGCTTCGGCGAATTCGTCTACCATCCATCTCGTGGCATATTTCGCTTACACGCTTGCTCGCATCTTACCTCGTACTAGAGATTAGATTCATGATCTTAATACTCATAACATCCATAAGACTTGTTATTGAAATGTGCCACTTATCTTCAATCCATGAATTGAATGATTCGACCACATTGTACGTCATTTCACCATACTGTTGTCCTCGGAAGAACACATTGCTCCAAAGTAAAGTAACCCATAAAAGTTCTCGGAAGAACACATTGCTCCAAAGAAGAACACATTGCTCCAAAGTCAAGTAACCCATAAAAGTCCTCAAAAGAACACATTGCTCCAAAGTCAAGTAACCCATAAAAGTTTGGGACAAAATTAACAAATGGTGATTTTTTTTTAAATAAAGGAAAAAAAAAAAGTCAAGTGATTTCTTTAGGTGAACTGAAGAGGTCGAATGTAACCTATCAACACATTTTTTATTTTTATTTTTTAAATTTTTGGAAAGAGCTTACGGTTCCAGTGTATATTTATAAGAATGACTTATTGCTGCGGACTACCGTGGTAATTACGTATTAATCCTAAACGTTTGTGGTACTTTCTTTCATCTTTGAAAAATACTACTCGTTTATTTCCAAAAACCTAGGTTGGTAACATCATAATGAGATGAAAAATTGAGGCAGATTGTCAAATTTTTTTTTTTTTTGGGGGGAACAGACTAGGATTCGAAAGTGATTCTTTAGTACGTGATGATTACTCATCCCGTCATCCATGATAGTAATTTAAAATTTTCGGCTCATCTCGCACGGAGTAATTTAAAATACCGTAGTAAAAATTCACATTTTTTGGGCCTTCTATTGATTTCCTGTTTAAAAAAAAAAATACCCCTGTCTTCCCTGAATAAACAAAAATCCGGTCTTTCCTTTTTAGCTAAAAATAGTTAAATATTTTTTCAATGCCGGATGGGTATCACGTGATGTCTGTTTACATACAGTCGACTATCAAAAAAGTCAACAGACAGCCGGATTTAAAGAGGAAAAATGTATTTTAATCAGGACAGTTTGTAACATTTTTAAACGGCCGGATATTGAGGAACGTGTACAATTTTAGTAATACTCGGTGGGACTGAATAATTCCTTCCCAAACACTTCATATGTTTTTTTGCCTCCCCCGCCAAAAACGAGAGAGAGAGAGAGAGAGGATGGAGTGAGCGTGAGACAGTGAAAGAGAACCACAAGAAGCTCTAGCTAAGCGGCGAAGTTCAGCGAGTACTCTCAAACGGCTTCCGAAGTTTTAGCATTCTCCAAAAATGTCACCACCACAATCCAAACGACACGCACACACTCTTTCCCAAACTCGATGCAACAACCACCCCAACGATCAACGGCCCCTACCATTCAGACCTCTTCCGCATCAATCTCACCGTCCGTCTACTTTCCGACGTATCACCGGAGCTATTTTTGCCGGCATTAGATTCCGAACCTCTGATACTGCTGATCAAACGCAGTTTCCGATGGAAGATTGGGGTCAGAGTTGTTATTGACTCGAAAGGCTTGCGAAAAGAAGAGGAAATTCGATGTGATTGAGTTTTTCTTGGGAATTTCGAAATGGTAAAGCTATTTTCCTTCTGAATGAGGCAAAATTTGGCAATGCGGATTCCAATTTTCGTTTAGTTAAGTGATTTACTTGTATTGTTATGTCATATGATCAATGGTTTTAAACTTATATGATCAATGGTTTTAAACTTAACACATTGTTTGTTGAAGCGTGTGTCTGAATCAATTGCCCAAGTTCTTACAGGCCACCTGGACTTTTTTAGGGTTGTGGAGGAAAGATAACACTGTAGATTGAAAAGAAGACATGGTTATTGGCAGATATGACGATATTGTATAAAAGGGAAAATAATTTTAAAGAGGTTTTAAGAGATGAAGGCTAGACGCATTTAGGAGATGACTGCGTCAAAATTCCGCTACGATAGGTGCTCCTGTAAGTACCTATTACTGTCTGAAAGACAATACTCATTGGAACAAGCAAGTTAGGTCGTCATTTAGTAGCCTTAGGGGATATGAGAGGTTCTGCACGATTTGTAGTCTTATTCACCGGTGTGCCACCTTCATGATGAGACAACAGTTCATGCTTTTTACTTATTTTGACTACAGATGGTAGTTGGCAACACAAACAGCTCTGTAAGATAGTTTGATACCATCTTTAGCTTACCTACGTAAGCCTTGTAATCAAATTGAACCAGGGTTTCAGATCACGTCAGATATTCTTTTTCCACATGCTGAGAGATAATCATGGTCTTTTTTTGTTTTTTTTCTTTGGGGTTGAAGGAGTTTATTTTTCTTTTGCTTATTTTGGGATTATGGTGGAGAAGGCGGCATCTGTTTCAGATTTTTTATTAAGGGGAAGATATTCTTCGGAAACACACCTCTTTTAGATGAAATTTGCAAGATTGGGAGGCTGATGAGTTGCTGGAATGGATATACAAGATTGCAAGCATACAGGAGGGCGATGATGCATTACGATGTGGGATGTCTATACCTTGATATGCTAGGATGCATTTCTACATGCCAACAATTTTGACTGGAATAGCGTGATCAGTTTAGCATGCTTGGGTGATTTGTAGAGGCGTGGTGGAGCTTTTGTAGTTGCCCATGATGGAGAGCTGGAAAGAGCAGAAACTAGGCTTTCATATTCATTCCGTCCTCTTTGATTTGAATCATAAGTTGACAACAAAAATAATTGGTTATTTTTCTTTTCTTTTTTCTCCAGGGATTGAACAATACTTTTCTATCAAGTATATCAAGTAGACTTTTAACCTTTCTATATGGTCTGATATTATATTGTGCAACACCAACGCTCTGGATGCTAAATGAAAGAAGCATGGTAATGTGCACATAAATCAAAATGATTCTTGGGTCTGTCCTCTTTGATGCCTTTTGGCTTTGATTTGAGGGCATGATTCCGCAGCAAACGCAACGGTATAGGTGGACCACTGTTTCAGTGGTATTTTGTGAGCAGCCACTTTGTGCATTTATTGCCAAAGGTTAGGTCTGTCTCCAATCCATCTGTTTCAGTGGTATTCTGGGAGCAGTCACTTTGTGCATTTATTGTCAAAGGTTAGGTTTTTCTCCTATCCATCCCCCGCCCATACCCCCAATTATTGGGGACTAAATGAGTTATGTTATTGTTGTTGTGTATATGGTCTGATATTAGCGATGGTGAACTCTTTAGTTGAGCAAAACGTGAACTTTTGTATAATCTTTAAGTAGCGTAGGTTTCTTGTCTTGCTCTTTGATGTCGTATATAGGAAACATGGCGTTTTGATGCTTTATTGTCAACAAAACAGTCACTTTTTCTATAGGTCTAAATCTAACATAAAGTATTATTTAGAGTGGCCATTCTTTTGCTAGATATCTACAACTATCTGCATTCAGATTCTGAGACTTGGCACACATTTTGAAAATGTTATAATATGTCAACATTGTTAACGCTTAACGCTCTGCTTGGAACCTGTGGAAAACAGAAAGTAGATGAAAATAATTAGAAGAGAAACTATAAATAAAGTTGAGCATTCCTGAATGGTTCCAAACAAGGGGACGGAGGAAAACAATAAATTTGCCTTCTTTCCTCAGGTTCCACGACAAAGCATAAAGGTTCCACTATTTGCCTCTTGGGTTAGCTGTGGTATCTTTTGAGTTTGAAGTCCCAAACTTGGTAAGAGGAAGAAGCTATTGTAGGCTGCTACGTTTTAGGCTCTAATATTGAGAATGAGCAAAATTCTCAATCACTTGGGATGACGGCTTTGATGCATTCTTTTGGGTTGTACTACTGCAGTTAAATTAGATGTTTTGATTTGTTGGTGGATAGGCTTTAATAAAATCACTTTTGTAATTATTACGTAGTAATTCAATCATTCAGTCTAATTACATGTCCGGACATGTTGGTGGATAGGCTTTGATGTACTATTTGGGTTTTTTACCCATGCAGTGTAATTAGATGCCTAGACTTCTTGGTTTTGATATTGACTTTATTTATAGGAGCTTAATGTAGGAAAGATCTACAGATTACCTGTCTGGATATAGGCTAGCCTTTAGATGTGAAGTTTTAAGTCATGGAAATTTCACGAACTGAAATGGAATTTTATTTGGCCTTCCTCCGTGCCGTTTGTATTCAATATTTGACATGTTTTGGGGTTTTCATGTGTATTTATGTCCAGAACTCGAATGGTGCATATTTCAAATGGAACATGGTTGTATGTTCATAACCTTCTATATCTTGATTGATTTAGACAATGTTTGTTTTCCTCCATTCCTATTTTGAGTTATTAAGCTTTGACAATTGTAGTTCTTGTGTTCTAATTTTTGAATTTTGGATTTGATATGCAGGGCACACCAGTTAATATCGTTGCAGGTTCTCATGTTTGGGTTGAAGATCAAGACGAAGCTTGGCTTGATGGACAGGTGTCAAAAATTAACGGACATGAAGTTGAGATCCAGACTATTAGTGGGAAGACGGTAAATAACATAACACTAACTGGAAAGCATTTTCTGTATCTTGCACTTGATACTTGATCCATATCTAGAATCTGGATTTTCAGAGTTATTCCTAGAAAGGATGAAAATCTAGGTCGCTGTCAGCCTAAAATTTGATGAGTTGACGAAATTTTGATTTTTGACTGCTAAACCGATGCGAAGTACATTATTCGATCATTTTTTTAGATCTCTTGCAACAAACAGAAAAATATTAAAACGGAAAAAGAACAAACAAATGGATGTCTACAGTTTGTTTGAAAGCTCATGAAGGACTCTGTAGTGAATTTATGGATCTGGGCTTTGGAATGTTTCATAATTGAGGGGAAAAAGTACGAATATTTGCTGTATTCCTCAGTCCTATGAACTTTTTATTTTGCTTTATATTGTTCCTATTGTTCTAAACTGTAGCTATCTGTCTTTAACGTTTCATATTTGTTAAGAGGTAAAAGAGGTGCGACTTATATGTCTATAGTTTTCAGGGAAAATAATTTAACTTCTGCTGACTTGGGCTTAAAATTTCTGCATTGTTTAATAATTTAGCTTGTTTCATCTACTTGAAACTTGTCCTATGTTCTGTGGAAAGGTGGTTGCACTTTTGTCAAAGATTTATCCAAAGGATTTGGATGCTCCTGCTGGTGGAGTTGATGATATGACTAAGCTATCGTATTTGCATGAGCCTGGAGTTCTGCAGAATTTGTCTGTTCGATATCAGCTAAATGAAATCTATGTAAGGCTGTCTTCACCTTTTAATTATATCATCTGTTGGTTGATGTTTATCCTTGTGAGCGGAAGCAAAGGATTAATACAGCTACAAAAGGCTCTGTGATAATGCTACGTCCTTATCTAACCTTATGACAGACTTATACTGGAGGTATTCTCATTGCCATTAATCCATTCCAAAGACTTCCTCACCTGTATGATGCTCACATGATGGAACAGTACAAGGGAGCACCATTTGGAGATCTGAGTCCTCATGTTTTTGCAATTGCTGATGTTGCTTATAGGTGACCTTGTGTTTTGTTTATGTTTTATGGAGTATGTTTCTTAAGGATGTTCCAATTAGTCTCCTAATTTTATTGAAAATCAGGGCAATGATCAATGAAGGAAAAAGCAACTCCATTCTGGTCAGTGGAGAAAGCGGGGCTGGCAAGACGGAAACTACCAAGATGCTTATGCGCTATCTTGCCTATTTGGGTGGGCGTAAGGGCACTGAAGGAAGGACTGTTGAGCAACAAGTTCTACAAGTAAGATTCAGGACCTAGCTCTCATTTCGTACATGCTAATATTGGAATAGTCCATAGGTTTGTGCTGTTATGCAGTAGGTAAACTGATGAACATCTAAGGCAACTGATGAAATTGTTGCCCGCCATCAGTACTAGTTTTGTTAGGGCCAGATAAATAATGTGATGGAACTCAGAATGTGAATACCAGGGTGCCAGGCCCCTCCTTGAAGCACATAATATTTTTCATGTATTAAAAACATCATGCTTGAAGTTGGAGGTGCACATGTGACTTTCCATTTAATAGTTTTATTTTCTCAAATTTTTATAAGTAATAATATTCCTCTGTTTGTAAACATTTCATGCACATTTTTTGATGGATTAAAGACTTTTTAGTAGAAGGCTTTGTGCACAAGGAGCTCAATTGGCATAACGGCTTATATGTGAGCCATTGGGTCAGCCAACAGAATCATAGCTGGCCCTACAGAAGCATATCAAGTTCCAAGCTCTACAATATATAAGTAAATGAACTTAATAGTGTAAGTACACCATTGCAGCAACTGACCTGTTCTTGCTAAGATTTTGGGTGGAATTCTTTGCATTTTATTGCAGACTGTTACGTGGCATCAATAAGCTTTTTCCTTGGATATGGTCTAGGCAATTGTGTACCCCAACAACCAAGGACGCACACAACGTATTTGCTTTAACATTTTCCATCCTGTGTCTCATAGAATCTTTTTGCAACTAATAGGGAAGGGGAGTATGTAAGATTGAACAATTGACTAAATCAGAATCTGGCTTAGACGGACGATGCTGGTTGGAAGTCTACTTCCTCAACATCTGATGTGCACCTAGAGAAACCTTTTCAATGTACTTGCATTTTTTCAATTTAACCGCCCTTTAAGCAGATGATGCAGGATGTGTAGCTTCCGCCTTTCTAATATGCTTTTCTGGAATCATCTCCATCTTCTTAAAATCAATATGCATGATGTAATTTGCAGAGGCTTTTTGTTGGGATATTTAATTTCGTTTTTATAATGTCGTCTATCTGATACACACTCAATCCACAAAATGCAGTCAAATCCAGTTCTTGAAGCATTTGGCAATGCAAAAACTGTCAGAAACAACAATTCCAGGTGAGATGTCTAAGTCATTCTATGAACTTTCTGCAATTGTTTCATGTACACATTTCAGAATATGTCCGAAGTATGACACTGAACTTAAATATTGTGCAGCCGCTTTGGTAAATTTGTTGAGATTCAATTCGATAAGCATGGAAGAATTTCAGGAGCAGCCATTAGAACTTATCTTCTTGAGAGATCCCGTGTTTGCCAAGTTTCAGACCCAGAACGTAACTATCATTGTTTTTACCTTCTTTGTGCAGCACCACCTGAGGTAGGTTTTTACCTTCTATCATATTGCAGATCCTTTGATGAAGATCTTTCAAATTTGTGGACCGAACAGCCTTTTTAACTTTTTCCAAATCTGATCAGGAAAAAGAGAAATATAAGCTAGGAAGTCCTAAAACGTTTCACTATCTAAATCAAACAAGTTGCTATGAACTTGTTGGTGTAAGTGATGCTCATGATTATCTAGCCACTAGGAGAGCTATGGATATTGTGGGAATAAGTCAGCAAGACCAGGTACACCTTTGGATCCCACAATATGTTTGTTGCATGGTTTGAGATAGATAAGGTGGAGTTGGGAATAAATTGTCTTCGTCTATCAGGACGCAATTTTCAGGGTTGTGGCTGCAATTCTTCATCTTGGTAATGTTGAATTCGCCAAGGGGAAAGAAGTTGATTCATCCATTCTGAAAGATGACAAATCTAAATTTCATCTTCAAATGGCAGCGGAACTTCTCATGTAAGAAGAGATCCTTGGTATTTTTCTTTTGGCTTTTGATCCCTGTTAAAGCATTCAACTCAAAACCAATTGGCAATGAGTGGAGAGGCCGCCCAGGCTCATGCCCTAGCTTTGGAGGTTATAATTAACCAATGTGGGACAAGCTCTAACAATCCCCATACTATTTAAATTGATTTTCATTTCAGGTGTGATTATGATGCTTTGGAAGATGCACTATTGAGGCGTGTAATGATTACCCCAGAAGAAGTTATCAAGAGAAGCCTTGATCCTGTTGGTGCGACAGTAAGCAGGGATGGTTTGGCTAAAACACTATATTGCCGCTTGTTTGACTGGTAATGGAGAAGTTCTTGGATCCTTGTTTTCACTTATAGGGATACGTCTCAGTGGGTTGCTTGCTCCTGTGAGTTACAATAGTAGGCCTTGAGGTGCTGAATTAAAGCTAACGCTGCCTGATTTTTGTTACACTCAGGCTGGTTGATACAATTAATGTTTCAATTGGGCAAGATCCCAACTCGAAATCTTTGATTGGAGTTCTTGACATCTATGGGTTTGAAAGCTTTAAGACTAATAGGTAAGGAATCATTTTTCCGATAATTATGATTCTATATTGAGATCAATAACTATGTAACATAGTTATTTGACTGAACTTAGTACGTTCACGAGTGCAGTTTTGAGCAATTTTGTATAAATTTCACAAATGAGAAGCTGCAGCAACATTTCAACCAGGTAAAGGTCATTGCATTTTGTAAGATATTGTAATCCATTTCCTCAACTTCATGACTGTTTGTGGTTTCCTTCAGCATGTGTTCAAGATGGAGCAAGAAGAGTACACAAAAGAGGAGATAGACTGGAGCTACATAGAATTTGTTGACAATCAAGATGTCCTGGATCTTCTCGAAAAGGTTCCCATCTTTACTAGTCTCTTGGCTTGGCATTCATGTTTTGATGGCTATAGTTCTTTTAGAATTGGACCTAATCTAGACCCAGTCAATATGCAATGAAATTTTTGTTGGGTCTCAGGATAGTATTGCTTGCTTTGAAGGATTTAAGTGGGATTCAATCCAGTTATAGTGCTTCCAACAACACATGCCTGTTGGTTGACAACTTGGCCACTAGGTCCATTCTCATACAAGGACACACAAAATATACGTCTATATTGGAAGTTGAGCTCTGGCCTCTGGGTTATTTGTCTTCTGGACATGTTATATGAACTTGGTAGATGGAGGGGGATACATTCTGCCTGAGAAGGATCAATTTGTTTAAGCCACAAAGGGACTTCCCAGTAAGGCTAAGCTATCCTCAATAACAAAACAGGTGCACTAGAATGTCTAGAAACCATATGCAAAACCTTCTCAAAAAGATCATTTCTATTTGCCTGGCAATCAAAATATTGTGAAATCCTTGAATGTGGGGAACTAATCAGTGTAATATTAAGAACGATTTGATCCCATACTGCAGTTGTTGCAAGGATAGGGAAATTGATAGTGTGAATGTAAACTAAAACCTTTTTTTTTGTTGCTTTGGATTTGAGTTAGTTTGGCCATGCTATTTCAGTATTTTGTAGTTGATTGCACATCAGCATTCTGTTTTTTAATTTTATTTTTCTTTTTCAAAGCAAGCTACAATTTTATTGAAGAAAACTATCCCCTAACAGCGTAAAAGAGTGACTGCCGAGAATCTGATATGAAAACAACCCAACAAACAAGTATAACAACAGGAAAGCCCGAACCAGAGGTACATGGATAACAAAATAAAAGCCCAAGTCCTATGAATATTCTTGCTTTAAATTCCACTGAAGGAAGATCAAGCAGTAAGCGAGAAAAATAAATGAATATAATCAAACCAGTTAAGCTCATTTCAATGCAAAGGTCAATTTGGCTTTCTGGAAACTCATTCTCCATCCAAATATTACGATTTTTTTTTCTGTACAAGAAAGTACATTTCCTTTTGGATAAAGCAAATAGGGAGTTGATGGGTTTAGGCTTAGTTTGCCAAAAGATTTTAGCAACTCATTTGCTAAAATCAACCATGATTTTAGCAAATGAGTTGAGTTGCTAAAATCATGGAAATTTCAAATCACAAAATTAAGTGGTTCCATTTATCGTTTTTCGATTTTTTTCGCACCAAGTTAAAGTACTCGAGGAATACTTTAATTTAGTGTGAAAAAAATCGAAAAACGATAAAAGGAACCACTTAATTTTGTGCTTTGAAATTTTCATGATTTTAGCAACTCAACTCATTTGCTAAAATCATGGTTGATTTTAGCAAATGAGTTGCTAAAATCTTTTGGCAAACTAAGCCTTAGTGGTATGGTATGGGACTTGGGGACATATGTTGTGCAGAGTGCCTTCTTCTAAGCCTTTTATCCTCTTGCTGACTTGGTCATGTTATTTTTTTCTTTGCTTGAGTTTTTCATGCCATGTTTCTGTCCAGAGGTAGGTAGCCCTTATTTCCAAGCCGTGGTAATCATCCTGCCAATGGCTCATTGCGTATAAGGATTCGTATGCCCGTAACTTTGTTTCCATGATGACTGCATTTCCCCGTGAATCAGTCTATCAAACTTCAAGTTAATTCATAAAATTCATATTGGTTTTGCAGAAGCCTGGAGGAATCATTGCTTTGCTTGATGAAGCCTGGTGAGGAAACATTTTTATTATGCAAGCTCGTGTTCATGTAGATATGCTATTTGCGTGATTGTATGCCTGGAAGTGATGACATACCTCTCAAGGTTGCCAATGTCTGACTTCTGTCAGACATTGGCGACCTTGGTAGACTCATGTACATTAGTGGAAAATGCATCTGCAATTGTTTCATGCACTTGTGTATTAACTGTGTGGATACAGATGACAATCTTGTTGCAACTTTTTGAAAATGTTATTGGGGCCAAAGATAGAGGCAATTGAAGTATGAATTCTATACATTTTGACCCCTCCTCCTTTTGGCCATCTGATTTCTAACCACCCTTAAACCTAACAGCTTCCATAAGGCTTCGTAGAGGGAACAGTGCTGCTATTCCCACTTCTTTTCCTACATATAGTGTAGAGAGTCTAGA
This sequence comes from Vaccinium macrocarpon, assembly GCA_022606695.1. Classification (NCBI taxonomy): domain Eukaryota; kingdom Viridiplantae; phylum Streptophyta; class Magnoliopsida; order Ericales; family Ericaceae; genus Vaccinium; species Vaccinium macrocarpon. The sequence continues at coordinate 38,012,090 of CM040178.1, read as the reverse complement.
GACCAGAAAGATTTTATTACTTTTTCAGGCTATAGACATTAATTGTCAATTTACCAAAAGATAAAACATTAATTTCCCTTCAAAAGGAAGATTTTTGTAAACTAGGAATACAAAAATATGTCTCCGAATTTTTTTCTCAAAACTGAACCAAACACAGTGGTCATTTTTTTGGTTATTGTGGCTCTTCATATCTCTCCTAATTTTTGGAAACTGAAATACCAATGTTTCTGTCCATGTCAACTCCTTATTTCTATATTTGTGCTTTTAGTTTATATGTTAATATTTGCCTGTGCTTAGATATTCATGCACATGTATCTTTTGTGTGCGTATGCATGCATAACTCGAATACATGTTTCTTATTTACGGAAGATGAATTGACCTTTTTTGTCTATTTGATGATGGACTGTTCTGTTTCCAGCATGTTTCCAAAGTCAACTCATGAAACATTTTCACAAAAGCTTTATCAGACATTCAAGTCTCACAAGCGATTTATCAAGCCAAAACTGTCTCGTACAGATTTTACCATTGCTCATTATGCAGGGGAGGTTAGTTAGATTACTGTTACATTTTTTGTCAGTAAAATGAAATGCCTTTCTGTTGAATAACTTAATTTTATTGTTTTTGTTCAGGTTCAATATCAGTCTGATCAGTTTCTAGACAAAAACAAAGATTATGTTGTGCCTGAACATCAAGATCTGTTGAGTGCTTCCAAATGTTCTTTTGTAGCAGGCCTATTCCCTCCGCTTCCGGAGGAGTCAACCAAATCTTCCTCCAAATCATCGAAGTTCTCGTCCATTGGTTCTCGTTTTAGGGTATCTTATCTTGTATTTGGTCTATTTCCATTCCAGAGGATTTCCTCAATAAGTTGTTTATTGAGAAGTACATGTAATTGAATTATGCTGTTATCATGAAGAAGATAACCTAAACTTTGCGATGCAAGATGTTATAATTGATGCCCTGATTTAAAAATTCATGCAGTTACAACTACAACAACTTATGGAGACACTGAATTCTACAGAGCCCCACTATATTAGATGCGTGAAGCCAAATAATGTTCTTAAACCTGCTATCTTTGAGAATGTCAATGTCATGCAACAACTACGGTGTGGTGTGAGTATAATCTTGAAATCAGTGTCATGCTTTTTATGTCATATGGTTAAAACTTGTGTACTTAATTTTCTCTTGTCAACGCAGGGTGTTTTAGAGGCAATTAGAATCAGTTGTGCTGGATACCCAACTCGTAGGACATTCTATGAATTTCTTAATCGATTTGGCCTTCTTGCTCCAGAGGTTTTGGAAGGGAAGTAAGTATTATCTTGATAGCCAAACAATTGTATGTTTAATTGTGGGCATTGTTTTTTGACTGCTTGGTCAAGTTGGAACCTCTGGCTGGGTTTCTTATTTAGCATGGTTAGATCTTACGTCTAATTTGTTCTTTTCCACCTATGACCAGCAATGATGAAAAGATAGCATGCAAGAAGATTTTGGACAAGATGGGTCTTAAGGGTTCTCAGGTAAAAATAAAGTTGTCATTACATGGACAAGCTTCTTATTCTTCACGAACCAAAAGTTCACAATTGAAACTCTTATATGGTTCATCTGAGTCCTGGTTTGCATGTTGGGCTTAACCAATCGCTGGCAGCTTATGTAAAATAGGCTCTGGGAACTTAAAATCTGATATGAAGAATGCCTGAAATTTAGGGATTAAAGGCTTTTTGAGACTCATTGGGGAGTGAGTTGGTTGAAAATTGAGAGGCGTTGGATGCACAAATTTTCGATATCCTTGTGGGCATACACCTCATGAGTGCAATTTTTAAAAACAGATTGCCTTCTACATGTGTTCATGATTTCATGCTGTACAAAAATGAGCTGCTTAACACAGTACCACCACCCAGGTAGCCCTCCCCTCTAACCAATTACATTCCCCTCTAACAAACACCACTACGCCACTATATAATCAGTCTGTATTTGTAGGCATATGCATAAACAAATAAACGATAACTCATGATTCATGAGCTATGTAGAACAGACATGGGCACAGATACGAATACGGACACAGAAATTTAAAAAAAAATAGACACGGACAAGGCGGGGGACACGGTAAAAATAAATAAATATATAATTATATAAATATATTATATATGTATGCAGTAACAGTTTATATAAATAAATATATACACTTTTCTTTTTATATGTAAGATATTTACAATGTTATGTGCTGGTATATACGCACATATATACATGCAAGATATGTTGTTTAGATGAGAGAGAGAGAGAGAGAGAGAGAGAGAGAGAGAGAGAGAGAGAGAGAGAGAGAGAGAGAGAGAGAGAGAGAGAAGTGTGTAAGGTGTTAAATCACCCCTCACACAAGTCAATATTATATATATTATTGTGCACCTCAATACAAGTCCACGATAGGCGATGTGAGACAACTAACATAAACATATATTCTAACACTCCCCCTCAAGCTGGAGAATAAATATCAAAAAGTCCCAGCTTGTTACATAGCAACTCTAACCGCGGCTTGAATAATGATTTGGTAAACATGTCAGCCAATTGAGCACCCGTAGATACATATGGAGTAGATATCACACCACCAGTCAGCTTCTCACGTACTAGATGACAATCAACCTCAATATGCTTAGTCTTCTCATGAAATACTGGATTTGCGGCAATGTGAATAGCCGCTTGATTATCACAATACAGAGGCATAGGTAGTTGCACACTAAATCCAATCTCTTCAAGAAATGATCGCAGCCACACAACCTCACATGTCGTGTGTGCCATTGCTCTATACTCGCTTCAAGATCGACCGGAACTTACATTCGCTTATTGCTTTTCCAATTAACAAGATTTCCACCAAGAAAAACACAATAACCAGTAGTAGATCTCCAATCAGACGGTCCTCCTGCCCAATCAGAATCAGTAAACACCTTAACGCGTAAGTGTCCACTAGCTCGATACAATAAACCCTGTCCAGGATGTAGCTTAAGATACTTCACAATTCTAAGGACAGCCTCCCAATGTGGATAACGAGGAGCTGACATAAACTGACTCACCAAACTAACTGCAAATGAGATATTCGGACATGTAATTGTGAGATAGTTTAACTTACCAACCAACTGACGATACTGATTAGGATTATGAAGCAACTCCCCCTGGTCCACACATAGTTTGACATTGGGATCCATAGGAGTCTCAACAGGCCTAGCTCCCAACAAACCTGTATCCTTAAGAATATCCAGCACATACTTTCTCTGTGATAAGCTAATACCTTCTTTGGACCTGGCCACTTCAATACCTAAAAAGTACTGAAGTTTTCCCAAATCCTTAGTATGAAATTGCTGATGTAAGAAGATTTTTAACTCATCAATACCTCGCTGGTCATTACCAGTAATGATAATGTCATCCACATATACAATCAACAATACTTTCCCTCGATTAGATGTGAGGGAAAACACAGAATGGTCAGTCTGACTACAATGCATGCCAACTCTCAAAACTGCATCGCTAAACTTGCCAAACCAGGCCCTACGAGACTGCTTGAGGCCATAAAGAGCTTTACGAAGCCGACATACCTAATTACGCTCCCCCTGAGCAACAAACCCAAGTGGTTGCCCCATGTAAACCTCCTCTTGAAGATCCCCATGGAGAAAGGCATTCTTGACATCCAGTTGAAATAATGGCCAATCAAGATTTGCAGCTAGAGAAATAAGAACTCGAACAGAACCAAGTTTAGCAACAGGCGAGAATGTCTCCGAATAATCAACACCATAAGTCTGGGTATAGCCTTTGGCAACAAGTCGCGCCTTATAGCGTTCAATAGTACCATTAGGAAGATTCTTGACAGTGAATACCCAACGACAGCCAACAGTTGCCTTCCCAATAGGAAGAGGAACCAGGTCCCAAGTACCATTATGATGAAGAGCAGACACTTCATCCTCCATAGCCGGCCGCCACTCAGATACAGATAAGGCCTCCTGAACAGATGTATGAACAAACAAAGAAGAAACTGAGGTAGTAAAAGCTTGAAGAGACGGTGACAAATGATCATTGAAAACAAAATGAGCAATAGGATGGAGAGTGCAGGACCGAATACCTTTACGGTGGGCAATAGGAAGATCAAGGTTGCCTGGATCCCGCAACGGAGAAGAGGATGCCGCGGTGGGTGAAAGTGGTGCTACTGGCTGAGATGGCGCTGGTTGGGGCTCTGGCTGAGGCTTTGACTGAGATGGTGCTGACTAAGGCATAACTGGTGAATTTTTAGGACGACGATGATACACCTGCAAAGGTTTTGGTGGAGGAACGGTACTAGATGGGACAACTAAAGGACACATAGACTCATATGCAGGCAAATCAGTAGTGGTGACAGACTCCGAATAAAAAGGAAGAGACTCATTAAATGTGACATCAGCACACACAAAATGACGACATAAAGATGGGGAGTAACATTTATATCCTTTCTGAGTGCGAGAATAACCAAGAAAAATGCATTTAATGGATCGCGGGTCCAATTTACTCTGGTCGGGATCCAGAGTATGAACATAACATGTACACCCAAAAACTCGAGAGGGTAATGGGTGGAGAGGCCGACTGGGAAACATGACTGTCTGGGGTATCTGACCTCCAAGGATAGTAGAGGGCATACGATTGATCAAATAGCATGCAGTAAGAACTGCGTCACTCCAGTAAGACTTAGGAACCCTCATTTGAAATAACATGGGATGCATAACTTCTAATAAGTGTCGAATCTTGCGTTCAGCAACCCCATTTTGCTGTGGAGTCCGAGTGCGGGATGACTGATGAATAATCCCATGATCATAAAAAAATTGAGATAAAGTACTATGAAAAAATTCACGTGCATTATCAGACCGAAACATACGAATGCAAGTATTAAATTGAGTCTTTATTTCCATGTAAAATGATTTAAAAATAGTCTTTAACTCAGATCTCTCTTTCACAAGATAAAGATATGTAATACGAGAGAAATCATCAACAAAAATAACATAATACTGAAAGCCAAAAACACTGGGCACATGAATAGGCCCCCAAATATTTGAATGAACTAACTGAAAAGGATGTGACATACGACGCTCAACCCTAGGATAAAAGGACACTCTATGATGTTTACTAAACTCACATACTTCACAAGATAACTCCTTAACAGAACTATACAAGGGCACTGGACGCTTCAAATTTTGAAGAGATGGATGACCAAGCTGACAATGTTGTTGATATAAGGACTCCGATGACTAGAGAGCAACATGTTGAACACCACCACTGGTTAGGTAATACAGACCACCACGCTCAACACCGGCACCAATCGTCCTCCCCGTCTTGAGATCCTGAAATACACAACCATGAGGAAGAAATGTGACCGAACAATTTCAGGATTTTGTCAATTGATTAATAGACACAAAATTAAAGGGTAAACGAGGAAAATGCAACACAGAGTTTAAAGTAAATGATGGAGAGACTAAAACTGAACCCAAACCAGTAACCTCAGTGGTAGAACCATCTGCTAAGGTAACATGAAAGGTTTTATCCATGGGCTGGCAAGTAGAAAAGAATTTAGAAGTACCAGTCATATGATTAGTAGCACCAGAATCGATAACCCAAGGAGAGGAAAAAGATGATGCAACACAAGCAACAGAGGGACCTGTCTGTGCGAATGTAGCTGTGGAAGATGAAGCTGCAGCAACAGAAGGCTGAATGGACATAAGATGCTGATATTCCTCTGCTGAGATAGTCACACTGCTATCAATAGAATGAGTAAAGCGCCCAAGATCCTCCCGGAATGAGCAAACGATGCGCGGGAAAACCATGAAGATCATAACAATAGTCCACTGTATGATTTGTACCTCGACAATGAGTACAGAACTTGGTACCACGCCCACGACCAGAACCACCACGACCAGAACTACCTCCCCCTGACGTGCGACCATGACTATTTCCACCACGACCACTAAACCCAGAATCACCACGACCACGAGGCGTTACGAATCATAGCCACGAACTTCGACTACGGAAACCACGACCCACGGCGCGGAACCCGGGGGGAATCACGCGCGCGACCATGGCGGTACTTCGACCTAAAACCACTAGAACCCACCGAAGCTAGCATGAGCGATCAAATGGTGATTGAGAACACAACCAACATCCGAGATAGAAGCAGCAAAGGCGACTAAACACCTCATGCGAGATGGCAACTCCCATCTCCCAATATCCGGAGACGAATCGGATCATAAAATGATGGTAAACCATACAAAAATCGAGCAATTTCCAAACGCTCACACTGACGCGCCATAACCTGAGGATCACTGGAGATAGGCTCATAAACCCGAAGATCCTCACAAATACCACGAAATCTGGCATAGTAGTCCTCCAACGATCCAGTACCAAATGCCAGAGAAAAGAACTGATGATGGAGATCATATGTACGACAAAGATTATTAACCCCTGAATACATCCTGGCAACCCGATCCCACACTTCCTTGGCACTATCAAGGTGAAGCAGAGGGCCATTGATCCAAGGTTCCATACTATTCCACAACTCAACTCGAATATGACAATCCTCAGCTTCCCAGTCACTATAATCCTTAACATCTTTATTTGGAGGACTGTCTGTCAAATAACGAAATTTTCTCTCACCCATATAATAAACTTTGACAGCACGAGACCAAATAGCATAATTGTTGCCATTCAAAGGAAAGGACGTAATGGAATCCTTCTCACGACGCCGAGAAGAGCCAGAAGAACTACCAATAATTATAGAACCACAATTAGGAACAGATGCAGACTTTTCTTCAGACATAATTACTGATCATCACAAAATACCACCACTAGTAAAAAAGATAACCAACTATCTCGACAAAACAACCAAACAAACTAATGAAGTAACAACCAATAACCAATACTAAATGAAACCACTGAAAGTCTGCATCTACTACTAGATCATACCAATCAGACAAGTTTGAGCACCAGGTGTGGATTTCGAGTGTTAAAGCATCCAAGTCAAAACCAATTGGCAATGAGTGGAGAGGCCGCCTAGGCTCATATACTAGCTTTGGAGGTTATAATTAACCAATGTGGGACAACCTCTAACACTCCCCCGCACGTGCGACCCCTGACCCGCACGTGGAGAGTTAAACAATGGATCCACAACATTGGGATCACAACGAAACAAGGTGCACTTAAGGCACAAACAATGGGCCAACCAATTAACAAAGTCTTGTCCAAAAGCCTCCGAAAGCCCTAGCTCGATACCATGTTAAAGCATCCAAGTCAAAACCAATTGGCAATGAGTGGAGAGGCCGCCCAGGCTCATATACTAGCTTTGGAGGTTATAATTAACCAATGTGGGACAACCTCTAACATCGAGCATCAACAGAGCACAGGATGTGGATGTCGAGCATCAACAGTGAATTTTGAGCAGTAACAGTGGGTTTCGAGTAGCAACAATGGATTTCAAGCATCAATCAGTGGATTTCGAGCATCAACAGTGGATTTCGAGCATCAACAGTGGATTTCGAGCATTAATCTGTGGATTTCGAACATAGGATGTGGATTTCGAAGGTTTTTAGGGCTTGTACAATCTCATATGGGGTTTTCGAAGGTCGTCTATGGCTGTATAGGTCTCGGTTTGGTACTAATTTAGGATTTCGAGGTAGATGATGGTTTAGGCTTGATTAGGGTCTGATTTAGGGCAGCGAGGTAGACGATGGTTTAGGGTTTTGAGTTAGACGATGATTTAGGGTCTGGTTTTAGGGTTTCGGCTGGTTTAGGGTTTCGAGGTTGTCGGCTGAGGAAGATGATGGTGACGTCAATGCTAGGTAGGGTAGGGTTAGGCGGGGGATTAGGTTATGGGTTAAGAACCCGCTCACGATACCATGTTGTTTAGATGATGAGAGAGAGAGAGAGAGAGAGAGAGAGAGAGAGAGAGAGAGAGAGAGAGAGAGAGAGAGAGAGAGAGAGAGAAGTGTGTAAAGTGTTAAATCACCCCTCACACAAGTCAATATTATTTATATTATTGTGCGCCTCAATACAAGTCTACGATAGGCAATGTGGGACAACTAACATAAACATATATTGTAACAAGATATATACACACAATTACAGGGATACATCGAATATATACCCACACCCACCCCACTATATACATCGAGAGAGAGGGAGGGAGAAAGAGTGAGATCGTGAGAGTCAGAGAGTGTAAATATGGGACACGTGTATATGCCGTGTCCCCTGAGTGTCCCCCTCCAAAAAATACTTTAGTTTAAGGGACACACCATGTGGCGTGTCCAATATGTGTCCAGAAGTGTCCCCCGAGTGTCCTGGTGACCTTTGGAAGTGTCGGTGCTACATAGCTCATGAGACTACTATGAAGAATAAGGAATGATTAGCAGAATCTGAGGAATAAAGAATGATTTGGCAGAATCTTAGTAATAAAGAATGATTTAGCAGAATCTTAGGGTTTCCTTGTTTTATGATTTAGTAGAATATTAGGGTTTCTTTGTTTTGTTATTTCCGTATTTGTCATCTCCTATTTAAACACTTGTAATAAGGTAGGTTTATGTATTCAGAAATATATATTCAGTATTTCAGTAATAATGCCTTGGTTTGTTTCTCTCCCCTTTGGTTTCTATCACCTAATGGGAATAGCTTTGATTGTATAGAGACATTGAGGCAGTTTCATGTTGTTCTATTTTGCTTAAGATTTTAATAACAACTCACTGTTATCTGTTTTGGTGGATAGAAATATAAAAGCATACATTCAACTTCCTCATCGTATACATGAATATGTCATGGATAACTCAAGTCTTCATCTTTGGATATTTTAGCGTAATATTAGATACTTTTTCTTTGGCTTGTGTTCCTCCAGCATGGGTTGGCATATTGGCTTTTCTCCTTATATGGCTTCATATTGCTAGAACTATGGTGTGACAGTTCTGTTTCATTGTTTATATTCCTGTCCTTTCTAGATGTCTCGTATGTTCAAGGGGTTTATAAATGGTTTTGCAGATAGGAAAAACAAAGGTGTTCTTAAGAGCTGGCCAGATGGCCGAGCTGGATGCACGCAGGGCAGAAAAACTTAACAAGGCAGCCAAGACTATTCAAAGAAAGATGAGAACTCATATTAGTCGCAAACGTTTTATTGCAATGCGGAGGGCTACAATTTGCATTCAATCTATATGGAGAGGTGCGTCAGCGGATCTTTGAAGCAAGAAAACTTTCCAGTAGCTAAAAAACCTGCATTTTACAGAGAACATGTGCCAGACATACTTCAGCTGATGCACTTATCGGAAGGATATTTGCTTCTTCCCTTCTTACACATTGTTTATTTTTTCTTGCTCTCTTTTCTGTCAATGGCCCGATTTGACATAGGTGCCTATTCTCTTTTTCCTTAAAAGAATTCTCCATTTCCTTTTTTGGTTATGGCTTTCAGGAAGACTAGCCTGCAAATTGTACGAGACCATGAAAAGGGAGGCAGCTGTTGTTAAGATTCAGACCACCTCACGCAGGCACTTGGCTAGAATGGCCTACATCAGAATCAAGTCCTCAGTGCTTGTCTTGCAGACAGGTTTGCGTGCAATGGCTGCTCGCAATGAATTCAGATGTAGAAAGCAGACAAAGGCATCAATTATTATTCAGGTTATTTACTAGTTGTTTCGGTGTTGTTTTATTTATACAACCAATGCACATTGTGCTTCCAAGGTACTATTAGTTTTACTTGAAAAAAATGCAGGCCCATTGGCGTGGTCATAGGGATTTTTCACACCACACGAAACTCAGGAGGGCATCCATAGTTACACAATGCAGATGGCGGGGGAGAATTGCCAGGAGAGAGCTTCGAAAACTAAAGATGGTAGGTATTGGTGTTCTAATGCTATTGAAGTCGCAAGCAGTTATGCACCTTGTTATTTGAATTGGCAATGGCAGAAACGCATCCATGTGATGTATTTCTAATCCAAAGGAAAATACTATTTTCTTTCAAATGTAATTTCACTTGACAGAGACATTCTTGTTGGAAACCAACAATTGAGGCATTATTACCTCTTAAAACCCATACACAGACACAGGTCTGCAGCCCATGTGTCCATAGAGCATACAAATTAAAAGATGAATTGCTGTGTATTGCTATTGAATTTTGCACTTATCTGCAAATCCTCACTCATTTACTTGCATATGGAAAATTTTCAGGCTTCAAGAGAAACAGGTGCACTCAAAGAAGCAAAGGATAAGCTTGAGAAACAGGTGGAAGAACTCACATGGCGTTTGCAGTTGGAAAAACGTTTGAGGGTAATATATGTGTTTGATGTAAAGTATTTTACTTTCTGCAGGATTTGAAAATAAATTATGGCTTTTCTTTGGTGAAAATATAATGAACACTGAAGCCTCCACATCTTTGTATTCTGCCGCAGTATGCACTACAGAAGTTTACTCACTGCTTAATGGCTTCCATTGGCAGTAGCTTGGAGCTTCTGGCTGTGATGATTATGCTTGTTTTATAGAAGTTATGCTGCATGTTTAAATGGGCTTCAACTGAAGTATAAAATCATGTGTGCAGACTGATTTGGAAGAGGCGAAAGGCCAGGAGATAACGAAGTTGCAAAATTCCTTGCAAGATATGCAAAGCAAAGTTGATGAAACTAAGGAGATGCTAGTTAAAGAACGTGAGGCTGCACAGAAGGCCATTGAAGAAGCATCATCTGTGGTCAAAGAAACCCCAGTGCTTGTCCAAGATACTGAGAGGATTGAGACTCTAAGTACAGAAGTGCAGAACTTGAAGGTATTGTGGCTTGTACATTTGCTGAGCTGCCTTAAGCCCTTAACCGCTACCTCTTTCAAGTGTGTCATCATTTCTTTGCACATGGTCCTTAGATCGCATTTGCAGTAGATATTACAGCAAACAGAGAACCTGGAGTAAAGAATGTCAGAAGGATAAAGTGAAAAAAAGTCTGAGCAGGCAAAAAGACTGCTGATTTGAGGCCATCTGTGGTTCCTCAGGGAATCTGAAATTGTAAAACAATCTCAAGTTATTCTCTTTCTGCACTGGATAAGAGATCGTGAAATAAAATGTTAGTAAAGCTCATTTTTCCTTCCAGGATAAGGACCATTTGTTTGCCTTGGGTTTTGTTATTATAGTTCGTACGATGGAGTCCCCTTCGGGTAACTTTCTTTTTTGTTTTGAAGAGAGAGAGAACCATTGGCAAAGAATTAGCAGAATGTTAGTTATTCCATATTGTGCTTTCGTTCAAGTATGCTGAACCATCCTTTTGGTGCATGAAGCTGTTTCAGACAGTATGGACTAATCTGCAAAAACACTGTGCATTGATGACCTATTCTCTGCATCAAATAACTGTCATCTTTCAAAAGTACTTGCTACCTGAGTCCTGAGAGTTATTGACTTATTTCAATGGCAATTGAAGCTTCTCTAAATGAATGAATGCAAGCTGACAATCGTGTTAAATTGTACAAAAGTGATGTTTGTTTGTTGACCTCTGATCTCTGTCAGTGTGAGAGAAAGCTGTGTAGGGCTGGGCCCCCGTTGCCCCAAAAGGCTCGCTGAAAGCCATTTTGTGCCTGTTAGTTATGCATGTTCTGTATGATCTATATGCTTAGAGACTGCATCTGTATGGCATCAATTCAAATTTCCCAACTTGTGTTTTCTCCTTTTTTTTTTTTTAATTATCTGATAACTTGATTGTGGGATTCCTATTAAAGCTCATATGATCAGAATTCGAGTCTCGGAATAATGTATCATTCTTGCTTGCACAGTTTTCACATCTTTCTTGCACTTCTCCTTTTTAATAGTTCCATGTCACTTGCTGAAATGATGATTATAGACATCATCAATGGACTCCTCCAGAAAGGGGTTTTATACCTTGGATAAATATTTGGTTGCATCATCACGCAGTTGAATGCTGGACTATACTGGTGATAGCCTGCCATTAACTAGGTGGGTCAACATTTTGGTTGAACTCATGACGGATAAAAGCACAGTTTTCATATTCTATGTGACGTACACAATGAGATTCTTATTAAAATGTGGCAGTTTAGCTATTTAATGAGTCTGTGGTGTGGCACTTGAATCATGAGTTTCTAATTTAGCTTCTCCATTCAATGGGGTTGTCTCTGGTCAAATACACAAATCTTTTCTTTGTTTTTGTTGACTGTATTTTCCTGTTTTATTGAAACATTGTCTAGCTTCTCTGTCCTATTGCTTTACTCCACCCTGTTTTTATTTATCATAGGCTTTACTGCAATTGGAGAAACAACGAGCTGATGAATCTGAAAGGAAATGTGCAGAAGCCCTAGAATCAAGTGAAGAAAGGCGTAGTAAGTTAGAAGAAACTGAAAGAAGAGTTCATCAACTTCAAGAATCTTTGAACAGGTAGCATCAGTGGCTAAACTTTCAAGTTTGATGTATGGCATATATCTCATTCATCATACTAAGTTGAACTCATGAAGAGTTTATAGGATTAGAATAAGTTCTAGTTAGGGGTTAAGGACTGCATGGGAATGTATCTGGGTTGCTGAAGTGCACTAATGGTACTCAATGAAGTTGGAGGTGTTGTCATGTCCTCTAGATGAACGGAATATTCTTTTCTCATGCTGAATTCAGCACACATGTCCAAATAGATTAAATTTTAGTGCTAGTTTAGAAGCATTTCAACTTTGTTTAAACCTCTAATTAACATCCACTGTCAATGAAATAATAGTTTCTATCACTCATTTAAGAGGTACTATATCTGCATCTGCACGTTGAATGCGACAAGTTGTCAGTGTCTGCTTTTACCTGTAAGGTGTCAATATATCATGGAGGCATGGAGCTGTTAGATAGCTTGATATACATTGTTGGGCCCTTTTCCTAACAACTTAAGCTTTTGAGACTACTGGTAACTTCACATGATATTCGAGCTTAGGTTGCAAGAGATCTTGAGTTCAAGTCTCTCTATTGGCATTTGTTCCCTGTTTGCACTATGTTTCTCCCCTTGCATTCTCTCACCGTATGTATGAATATTTGCATCTTCACGTGCAAGGCGGAGTTGCGAGTGAGGGAGGGTGTTAGATAGCTTGAAATTTATTGTTGGACCAATTTCCTAACAACTTAAGCTTTTGGGACTACTTGTAGCTTAACCAGAGCATGTTTTAAAATTCTGTTTTTACAATAAATAAGGACCCACAAAAGGAGCCTATATCAGCTATTCATGGTATCTACTCAAACGATTCCATACAGTAGAGATATTGGTTCACTGTTCAAGGTGGGATCAATTAAGCCTGCGAACCAGCTGTTCAAAATGCCAAAATTGTTCTGTACTCTTCAATTCAGAATAGGCTCTTCCAACTTGAAAACATCTTTGATTACTTTCTCCCTTAACATTCACATAATAGTCAAAGGCACCAGCAATATGCCTTCTCCTTCTCTTTCCCGCTCTAGTCCCCCTCCAAGAGAGCTGAAAATCCTCCACCTTCCTTGCCTTGGAATGCTAAGGCTATAAGAAACGTCCTTAAAAAGTAGTTAATAATTATTACAACATAAATAATTCTTCCACATGTCTTTTGACTAATGCTAGAAATGATCTAGTGTGTCTCAGGATGATATACATTATGTCGGACCAAGTTTCAGAGCTGAAAATGATCTTGTCTACCTCATCTGCCTCGAGTTCAACATCAGGATTCATTGCTACAGATGTTCGAATTGATGCGATGTCCAATTCCTCTGATACAACATCCACTGACTCTGATTTCACCTTTCCAGCTCCTGTTTCAACTCCAGCAAATTTCTCTTCCCTCCATTCCAATGATTTTCAGCTGATAGTTCAGGATCTTTCGACTGCTGAAGTCTCAGGTCAGTCTAGTTCTCTCAGTGTCTCCTGAGTTCTGACTGTCTAGAAACTCGGTTGCTAGTCGATAACCTAAGAATAATCTATCACCTTGGTAATACAATTTTAAACTTCTTGATTCCTCTCAGAATTCTCCCTGCCAAGAATTATAATCTTTCCAGTTCAGCCAATCGTTTCATGTTAGAGTTAGTCGTTACCTATCGGTCTAGAGATACCATTAGCTATGTTGAGAAGTTCCTTTTTTTTTTTTTTTCCGATTGTGCATGTTTAATGCAAATGTGTTACATATCCCTTTTTCTCTTGATGTTGCCTTGTGCAGGAGCTGAAAACTGGGAAAGTGACCGGGAGGGGGCATTCGATGACTTCTTCTGATGGAACTTGCTCGTTCTATCTGTTGTATCTTGTTTATTCTAGCTAGTTGTTAGTCTAGTTAAGAATGTTCATTACAGTAGGTACTTCAATAGTTTGTTACTTTGCTTCATACAAAGTGAAATGGGCAAATACCTTCAAGTTCCAAATTCTTCCTTTTATAGTTTATGAAATTTTCCTTCACATCTGATATTTTGTTTGAGTTTACGACTTAATTGATGCATGAAAGATTGAGAGTCAAGTCCAGTCCTCGATGTAAAATACTTTTGGGATTCCTTTCGAGTTAAATTCTGGTATCAGCGTAAGTTGATGACATCATTTCACACAGATAGTCTTGCTTATGGCTAGAAAATCAAGCTAACTCCAGATAATAAACTGATAGTATCTGGCTTAATTATTCTTGGGACAACAGAACGACATTTTTTTTCTGGCTTGGTTCGGTTTAGAAAAAAAAACTTGGTGGTTGTTGGTGTTTAGAAATGTTCAAACAATCCCATTTTGTTGTAAAATCCATTTTTGCTGAATAGCAATCTGATGTGCTACTGATTTCAACGGTGTGATAAGTTGCAGCATGCATTGCATTTTGATATATGGAGTCCATTTGCTATCATCGCGCTGACTATGTGGCCTATTCTGCAATCTATTTTGGTTTTTGGAATTCGGAATTATGGTGTTGATTTTTTTCCATTCCAGAGTCATTTGTTCCTGGTCATTTTGTAAAGAATAGTCTATTTGAATGATACAACAGCCCAAGTTTTTCCCATGTTCCATCTTGTTTCTTGCTCTCTGATATCTTCCATCCTCCACATAAAATTAGAGTGGCTTTGTAAATTGTCTCTATGGATGAAAAGTTGATATTCCCCCTCCCACACTAGTACCAGTGGAAGGCCCGCATAGAGCAGCATCGTCCGCTTCCTTTCCATCAGGTTTTCATCTTACTCTTCTATCTTTGGCAAGTCTTTGTTCTTTCTTATTGGTTCTGCTCTATTCAGCATAACAGCCATTTATCATTTCGTTTATATCCATCGTTCCTTTTTCTCTTCATTACGGTCTATGCTTTGGTTCTGAATTCATCGGCATCTACATAGGTGTTAAGCGGTCAGATAGGGAGATAAAGCTTGGAAATTTAGCGGAGTATGGTCATGAAGAAAATATCCTGCAAGATGTTTTAAACCTTGTTGCCGATAAGATTCCTCACGTAGTGCTTTTAATTTATAACTTTCCAAGCTCATGGCATCTGAAAACCATTGCAAATTGCCATGATGTCGACTATGTGCCTTCGATGGTTGAAGGTATCATGTCCAGGCAACTGAGATTTCAGAAGGTTTATGAGAAAATCCTTGTCATGAATAGTGCGAAGCCCAAGTGGAGCCAACTAGAGATTCATTGGTATATGAAGAAAGCTTGAAAAATGGTATTATTAATACAGTGAGCTCGAGGATATCAAGTTGAGTATCTGCTAAGTAGATGGTATGTCCATTTGGTGAAGTGTCATTTGTTTAGAGTCTGTAGATAGGAGCAATATATTTTGGTCTTCCCTTCTGTTGTCCCTGGATCAAGTTAGGGAACTGCTTTTGTGTCTGATTTGGACAAGCCATAAAGAGGGCTGAATGTGTGAGAAGAGTTCATCATTTTTGTTTTGGACTATTGGAGGGAGTTCTCTATGATGTTTTACACATGGGGAGCAGGGAAGGATTATACTGATTAAGAAACCACAAAATCTTGCTGGGAAGCACAGTGCCTTTGGACTGATGCTTCCTGAGTCAGAAATCACGCTCTCCAGGTTGAGAATATTTGACCACCTGTAGGCATGCACATACTTACATCCTCAGCTATGCTCGTTGAAGGTAGTGAATTTGACTGAAAAAACAAGACAGTAGATGTTATGCCATGGTTAAGCAGCACATGGACTCGATGTATAGAGTAAACATTTCCAGCATTACTTTTATTGACAAGATCTTCCGATATACTAATCCTTTTGTGAATGAGACATAGTCAACTAACAGAGCAGAATTGTTTGTTGGTTCATCCTTACATATGATCCTTTGAACTGTAGATCTATAGGTTTGAGCATCTTTTAAGACTTCTTAGGGGATGATATGATTGTGAGTTGTGACCAACAAGGGTGCTTCATGAACTGTCATGATTGGTCCGTATAGTTTGAGCCTACCACCTCATGCCAATTGTTTTGAGATGGGATGCCTCCAAAATTCTAACTCTAGTTTACTTTAGACCCTAGTCCACGCAAGAACTTGAGTTTTTTGGTTGTCTGTTTTCTGTCTAGTGCACCCCCATGTCCACTTTCCAAGATTATTCTGGAATAAGTCTACAAAATATCATTAATGGTTCACCTACAATTGGCTGTTTGCAATCTCTTTGTCCTCGGAACATGGCTGTTTCTACTGCTGACAAATTGGGGCAGTTAATGGAATTCTTGTCCTTCTGCGATTAGGCTTGAAGAGAAGCTTGCCAACATAGATTCAGAAAATAAAGTTCTTCGTCAGCAGGCTCTAATGATGGCACAAAATAATAAGCTCCTCTCTGGACGCTCTAAGTCAGTTATTCAGGTAATAGAAGAAAACAGTGATGCATTCTGAACATTGAATTAACTTTTTATATGTTTTGTATATACATCTTACACTGCTTTATTCATATCTGGCAGAGGGAAGAAAGTACCAAAACTGCTTCTGTAAGATCAAGTGCCTCAAGAACTGTACCTCCATTCTTACTTTGTTTGACTTGCACTGGCTTTAATCTTAAAGGCCACTCTGAAATATTTCAGGAACTGCAAAGTGCTTCGATGAACTTAAGAGATCAGTCAGAGGTAGAGGAGAGACCGCAAAAATCACTCAATGAGAAGCAACAGGAATATCAGGACTTGCTCATCCGATGTGTTGCTCAACACCTAGGCTTGAGTAAGGGCAGACCTGTTGCAGCTTGTATCATATACAAGTGCCTTAGGCAGTGGAGGTCATTTGAAGTTGAAAGGACCAGCATTTTTGATCGGATTATTCAAACCATAGGCCACGCTATTGAGGTACTACTTGCAAAGTTTAATGCTTCATGCAATGCCAATTTGTATTCATATATCAGAGAGCTGTTAAGAACTTGTGTTACATTTGTGAATTGAAGACTCAAGACAACAATGAAAACTTGGCCTATTGGTTATCCAATGCATCAACTCTGTTGTTGCTGCTTCAACGTACATTGAAGGCAGGTGGTGCAGCAGGGATGGCCCCACAACACAGGCGGACATCATCAGCTACTTTATTTGGGAGGATGACATTGGTAAAAAGAAAAAAAAAACGTTTTGGTTTTGCCTTTCAAAGTTTATGCCACTATGTCTGACAGGGTGTAACAATTTCTCTTTAGAGTTTCCGTGGAAGTCCACAAGGGGTCAATCTTTCTCTTGCCAATGGTGAGTTATCTGGTCGAGTGGATACTTTGGACCAAGTTGAAGCCAAGTACCCTGCTTTGCTGTTTAAGCAGCAACTGACAGCATATGTGGAAAAGATATATGGTATGATCCGGGACAACCTGAAAAGGGAGATTTCTCCATTGCTGGGATTGTGCATTCAGGTACTTGAAGTTGAGATTAGGATATGTTTATCTTCATCTTTTCTTTTGAACTTACTGGAAGACTTATAAATAAACTTTTGTGCACCTTGAATGGTCTAGGCACCAAGACTCTCCAGAGCAAGTTTGCTTAAGGGGACAGCCCGCACCCTTGCCAATGCTGCTGCTCAGGAGATTTTGATTGCCCACTGGCAAGGGATTGTGAAGAGCCTTGGAAATTTCTTGAATGTATTGAAAGCCAATCAAGTAAGTGCAATATCTAGTGATGTCTTCTTCTCCTTTATTTTTGTTCTTTCTATTTGACTGGCTTTTAACATGGCATGTTTGTTTGAATTTGTTGTCACTGTTGTTTTCCAACCTTTTTATGGATCAAGGAACTCGACAATGCTCCCCATGCAGATTAGGTGCACATGTATCGAGCAAAATTTGCGCAATGTCACCCTTTTTACCGATATTATCCCATTTACTTGAGGTTGTGGGTTGCAACTTTTTGCAAATAATGCCAAATGTTAGGCCTGTACCCCTAGCTGGCTGCCATTAATATGATCTAAACTTCATGTAAATTGGCTTATGCGCTAAATTGGAGGGCTTGGGGGTTAAATTTGTGCCAAATGCTGGGTTGGGCTGCTCAACTATGGCTTCTGTTGTTAGTTAGGCCAAGCCCGACCCACGTCCACCCAAAACATTGTAAAATACTGCAATATGAGATAGACTATGGCTGAAGGAGGAGTTAGATTACTCTTAAGTTTTAAACCCCAAACACCTCAACGCCCTTATGCATGGAACTTAGATTTTGTCTCGTTCTAGGCTATGTTACATGGATCCTTGAAAATTTATGAAGTAACTGTTTCGGCCACTTGGCACTCAGTTAAGGGTATCGGATCCGTTTCAGACATGTATAGTTATAATTTAACAAGCATATTTTCTAATTCGAATTTCTTGCAAGCTACACGTGAAACTCCTATAATATGCATCAAAGAATCTAAGACAACTAGTAACCACCGTTTAAGTTACAAAATAGAAAAATCATATATGAAGGATGTTAAATATTCAAGCGAGTCCCTGTATCCTCAAATGAAAGGAAAATGAATTCGACTCTAAGAACCCGCACCCAACACCTGAATATATGTAACATATATTCCGGGTGGAGCACCATACAATCGGCAAATCTCAAAATTGCTCTGCTTTTTTACTGTATCGAATTTCATGTAGTTCCACTTTATTTTGTGTTAAAAGGTAATCGACCTCAGGTACTTTCTCCATTGAAAATTCTGTTCAGGTACCCCCGTTTTTAGTTCGCAAAGTGTTTACCCAAATATTCTCCTTTATCAATGTGCAATTATTCAACAGGTATGTAGTCCAGAAGGATTCAGTAATATATAGAGTATATTTTATTTTATTTCTTTTTTTATTTTTAGCATTCACTAACATATTTGTTTACTTGAGACCCTCTTCTGATTATTCTCTTGGCTGCAGCCTCCTATTAAGACGAGAATGCTGCTCTTTCAGTAATGGTGAATATGTCAAGGCAGGATTGGCTGAACTGGAACATTGGTGCTACAAGGCAACTGATGAGGTAATCATACTCTATTCCGGAGCAGTTTATTTTCCTTTCCTGATTTTTTTGACTACTCCAACTAAAGAAAATAAAATCTTCAGTATGCAGGCTCAGCATGGGATGAGCTCAAGCATATTAGACAGGCTATTGGGTTCCTGGTATGAGACAATCTCTAGTGCTTAAGGGCTTCCAGCAGTGTTATGTTCTTTATATTTACGGCTGCAATTGTCTGGAAAATGTTGTGAAAAATCTTTCTTCTTGATAGAGTTCAGAATTATGAGTTAGTATAAGTGTCACTGATTCTTCTGTTACTTGATTTAGGTCATACATCAAAAGCCGAAGAAGACACTCGATGAAATAAGTCATGACCTGTGCCCAGTAAGTGACCGGCTTCTAAAATTTGCAAACAAATCATTTATAAGCCGACCCATCTTCCTTTCTTTCTGAACCAGTTGGGGTTTATTATTATCGACAGATACTTAGTATCCAACAACTCTATCGAATTAGCACGATGTATTGGGATGACAAGTATGGAACCCACAGCCTTTCCCCAGATGTAAGTCCCTGTTGCTGCCCTTGACTTGTTTTGTCTGTCGATCATTCTGATATATGTCGAGGGTGATATTTATTATCAAAAACATGGTCAACCACTCCATTTGTGTTACAAAAATAAAACAACTTTGGTATTTCTACCATTGCGATTGAGCAGACCTCTTCCAACAATCCTTGTTAGATATTTCCATTGTCAATGTTGATGGATCGACCTGAACCTCGAGGAAAAACAATCTCTGACTACAGGCTATGATCCATTTTTTTTTTATTTTTATTGAAGGTAATATCTGACATGAGGGTTCTAATGACTGAAGATTCAAACAGCGCTGTCAGCAGTTCTTTTTTACTGGATGATGATTCAAGGTTAAATCAGATAAAATGTCTTCATTATGTATTTCATCTTGTCTTTTCTTTCTTTCTCTATTCTTCTTTTGCCAATTACTTTCTCCATTGTTTATGCAGCATTCCATTTTCAGTCGATGACCTGTCCAAATCAACGGATCAGGTGGACATTTCAGATGTAGAACCACCACCGCTTATTCATGAAAATTCAGGCTTCAGTTTCTTGTTACCGCGTGCTGAGTGATTCACTTTTCATAGTTTTTCTATCAACTCGCTCTCACGTTGTCTTCAATCTGAGGGTTACACCGGAGGTACAACCAATCGCATCTTGAAAATTTGAGAGTGCACTCAATTTATAATCGTCTGTCTAATTTCCCATACTTTTGCCCCTTATAATTGTCTGCATCGCCTGTTCATTGTTCCATGTCTTTTCGAATCTTCTGTAGCTCCTTATGTTGCAATTTGAAAAAAACCAAAACAAAAAGGCCTTGCTGCTGCAATGAGTTTCAACATTTTCGCCACAGACCATTCTTCAACACATTACACATAGTTTCTTAGTACGTTTGGTTTTCTGGAGGATTATCCAATATGTGGTCATCTATTATTCAAGTTACTGTGACGAGTTTCCCTTTCAACACAAGACGTTGATGTTTACAGGGCTAGATCTTGAGAGTGCTGATTTCAAATTCATTTTGCAGACTATTTCAAATTCATCTTAGGATGCTATTTCTCATGCACTTTTTTGAAGTTATGTTTTACTTTTATTTTTCGTAACCTAGCGTATTTATCTTTATTGATGATCGGAAATTCATTCCAAGGTTCACTTTATATATTTTCAGATAATTGTTTCAAGTCTATACAGCTGCTGAGCCGTTGGGTTATAGCTGACATCAACGATGCCGCAAGACTTGAAGAAAAGGAAAGAGAAATTTCTCTCTGTCCAATCCAAGTAAAAGAAAAAAGAAGCCACTAAAATTCACCTGGACTTTTAGGCAGACTGGAGGGGGTTGGGTTGTGGGTATAAATGTATCCTGGTGTGATATACTGATTTCGGTTAATTTTCAATCAGGTAGTTGCTAAATTTTGTAGGCTGTTACATTTGAGGACTTTCGTTTTGCTTTTTCTTAGGAAGAAAATGTATCCCAGTGTGATATACTGATTTGGGTAAATTTTGTTGTAGTCTCTTACACTCGGGGAAAAGGAAATTTAGTGTCGTTTTGCTTTTTCTTAGGAAAATGACGAGAAAATCCCTTGTTTTGGTTAGTCCCACGATGTGTATGTAATTTAATTTCCCCTTTTTTCTTCTTCTTCTTCTTCTTCTTCCCTGGACCTCTGGGAAATGTGATGTTACACAGTGCAAGCCGCTACAGCTATGGGTCTTCCTCTTTGTACAGTCTCAGGCAATTGAGTTTGACAAAGCTAAACAGTACTTCAATTATTGGAAACTTGTGTGTCTTAAACTTTTTGGAGACAGTTTGCTTCTCTTTATTATCTGGGGAAGATAATAAAGACAATTTGTGTCTAAAAACTTTTGGAGACATATTTTGCCTAAGGTAGAACTTTAGCTGGTAAGCGATATAGATTACTTTTAGGGAGAATTCGATGCTACCACTTTTTTATTTTTTGGTTTGAGAATTAAGCATTCGATACTACATAAACTCAAACCCAAACCTTTTAAAATCAAGGACAAACTACGTACTCGGGTGGCATCTCAATTTTTTTTTTCCTACTCTAAATTTTTTTCCCTACTTTAATTTGGCTTGCGTCCTAAGTATGTTCAACTGACTTAAAACTAAACTTGAAGGAAATCAGTCCTACTTTTGACGTAATAAACTATTGGAATTCAACAGGCTCATATATTTCCAAAGTCAATTATCACTCGATTCAAATTACAAAGATTCATCAGTTAATATAAGGTAGTATAAACAAGATGTACCTTGCAGAAAGTATCTGAAAGACCAAAGCTATCACTCTTTCTCGACTAGCACAGATGTTTAAGTTACACGAATAAGTAGTACAACCATGAGGAAGATACAGGATGAGGTTAAACCCGAAGAAATGTACATTCGGAGTTACTGCAGGCAAAATGTTGGGTTTCATGATCACTACCTGAGCAATTAAGTAGACCCCTCAAAAATCAAAGCCATACTTGAAATGCCAACACCGAAGTCGGAGAAAGATGTTAGGAGCTTCCTGGGAAAAATTCAATTCATTAGTCGTTTCATCACTAAACTCACGACGACTTGTGAACCATTATTCCGTTCGCTCAAGAAAGAAACAAAATTTCAATGGACTAATCGTTGTCAAATAGCTTTTGATGAAATTTGACGCTACCTCCAAAATCTACCAATTCTATCACCTCTTGAACCAGAAAAGCTATTGATCCTTTATTTGTCAGTGACTGATTCGGCAATGGGATGCCTATTGGCACAAGAAGGGGAAGCAAAATCTAAGAAAGCCATTTATTATTTGAGCAA
This sequence comes from Vaccinium macrocarpon, assembly GCA_022606695.1. NCBI lineage: Eukaryota > Viridiplantae > Streptophyta > Magnoliopsida > Ericales > Ericaceae > Vaccinium > Vaccinium macrocarpon. The sequence goes on along the minus strand of CM040178.1, from coordinate 37,989,372 downwards.
GAAGATGGTGGGTTGTGAGGAACGCTACACGGCGTTGGAAAAGACATGTTGGGCTTTGGTACGGGCCACTAAAAAGTTGAGACACTATATGCTTGCACACTCAGTGATGTTGATTTCTCGAATGGACCCACTAAAGTATCTGTTTGAGAAACCAGCACTCACTGGGAAACTAGCGAGGTGGTTGCTCTTATTGGCCAAATTTGACCTCAATTATGTAACAAGGAAGTTTGTCAAGGGGAGAGCCGTCGCAAAATTCTTAGCTGATCACCCGGTGGAAGGGGGAGAAGACGCAGAGTTCGAATTTCAATTTTTTCACAATCTATCAATATGGTGGTGTCTGGGTGAACACGATATCCTTCTCGTAGATGTTATCTAATGAGGTAAGTCCAAACCAGCTGCTGCTGTCCTGTTTTATCAGATTAATGCAGCCAGTCAGCTCATAAAAACAAATCACCATTTGAGTTAAGACCATTCACGCATGCTATATATTTTGCTTCAAAAATAAGACCAACAAAACAAGGCGACTGCCATTCTCAAACCAAACAATAGTCTGTAATTTTGTTACAATTCTTTTATGAATTTGCAAGTGCAAACACTTTTTCAGACAGTTGTTGAGAATTTTGCCAAGGCGGAAACACCAGCAATCATTGGGGACATTTGAAATTTTGAACAACATTGATTTTTTCCTGGAGCTTGACGTGAAAAATGTTCCAAAAGTACGGACACTTGGTGTTGCCTAAACATAGAAGGCCATACTAGAACACTCTTCATGAACTGGTTTCCATGCGACAACAACAATACAACAATAACAAAACCCATTAAGTCCCCAATAATTGGGGGTATGGGCGGGGGATGGATAGGAGACAGACCTAACCTTTGGCAACAAACTGGTTTCCATGCGACACTGAAAAATAAAAGAAAACAATAGACCACATTCTTTTACAAAATCCTTCGTTAACAGCTACGTAACTTCTGACCAATAAAGGTCACAAATGTGAACCCTTGATCCTAAATACCTCCGCCAAGACACTTCCAATCTAACAAGTAGCTAGATCCTATACTCCATAAAGATCAATCTTAAGAGATGCACTTATCAGGAATCTTACATGATTCCCTGAAATGGCAACATCTGCATAAACCTTTTTTTTTTTGCTAAGCAAACAATTCATTAATCTTTGAAAACGAATTACAAAATTAAAGGGACCCAAGACTGAAAAACGCCAAAGGGCCAAAGGGGGGAAAACAAGAAGGGTGTAAGATACCAACCAAGCTGAAACAGAAACTAGAAAAAATCCACACCTGAGACACCCAAAAAGCAAGAAAAGGAAACAATCAAAGATCTCCAACCCCTAAGCCAACAAAAAACAAGCAGAACCAGAAGCACCGAAACAACTAGAGGAGCTGAAAACCCCCCAAACGAAAATAACTCCCACACCTTACTGGATAATTCACATTATCTGGCAATCTTGGCAGAAAAAAGACGCTAATGCGTTGGGTACATTCTCATTGAAGAGGGGCGATAGTGCGAGTCAATTATAGAAAAGACAACATACTGAAGAAAAATGTACTCACCTCGGTAATCCATCTGAGGTTTCCTCTTCAGCCAATTGCCCCAATTGTTCTCGTAGAGTGGCAACATACCGCATCACGAGAAAGAATATACAAGGCTATCAGTGGATCACAATGACAATGACTTCATCATAATTACACATCAGTCCACTAGGTATATAACAGACTCTAATGCTGTGTTCAGTTCAAGGATTTGTGCATGGATTTGGCAAAGGACTATACAAAACCAAACATTTTACTAATGAACAAAAGATAGGGAATCAAACCCAAGGGTTGGCAAAGTGGTCAAAATCTGGGACTCAGGTGTTCACCCCCTAAGAGTTTCTAAAACTCTCAGTTGCTATAAACTCTTTAAAGAAACGGCAGCTTTGGTCCTCCAAGATTAGGCCGGTGTAAGCTGACCTGGCCTAGAACCGTGAGTTATCAAAACATAACCTCTGGCATTTTCCTTGAGGTTTTTCATTTCCCTCAAAAAACATTTCACTCACAACAACTAGTTAATTGATGCAAAGACTACCTAAACAAGTGCAAGAAAAACAATATCCTGTAAGCACACAAACGGTGCGGAGAGTTATTTTGTATTTTGAAGGGTTAAAACGAAGGAAGCATTTCCAGAGCAAAATTGAGTTGAAAGATGTGTAGACTTACGTACGTGTACAAGCTTTGGTTGATTTAGTTGGTGAGGTGAATCTCCTCAAGTTTATTTCTGTTTTACTAATCCCCATTCCCCAGATATCTTCCTGTAACGGCGTTGAGTTGAGTTGAAGGGATTGATCGATCGATCGATCGCAGAGACGAGCAAGGAGTGGTAACTGTCAGGGCATTCCAACAGTCTCAGCAAATTTTGAGCCAAAAATGCTAGTGAACCTAGTAAGATTCCAAAATCAAATTAAAATGGGTGGTCTGCTCCGGAGGTTCTTGATTCCAAAACTTCAACAAACTAATTAACGAAGAAGACGAGACCCAAATCCCAATTTTTCCCAATACAAAAAGGGTCGCATATACAGTTTTACATCTATAACTGTAAATCCCAATTTTCCCTTCTATGTCTCTGCATTTCTTGATTTGTTCAAAGCGAAATTAGAGGTTTTCATGGGGGAGATCGGGCGAGTTCTCTGTGTAAATCGGGTGGGAGATTTACTGTAGACGCAACTGGCGAGGTACTGTATACGAATGGAAAAAAGCGAGCCATTTACAGAGGCTGCTGTGGGGTGGGAAAAATAGCGTGACATAGGTTCAACCTATGTCATACCATGAAAAACGACGTTGTTTCTGTAATTAAATTCCTTTGGGACTTTCTACCTATATTAGCCATATTTTATTAATCCGAGACATTCATCATGTATATATTATCATAATATACATCCAAAAAAAGTTTCATTTTTATTGGATTAATATTAGTACTAAATCGCAATGATTTTTTGTTTCTTAAAATGGGTATAGTTACACGGAATCGAAACCACAAGGCCTTTCACTTCCCAAGCGTTCCAATTCTAGCCTCTAAAACGGCGTAGTTTTTGTTAATTTCTTCCGAAGATAGTTTCTATCTATCTCAATTATATATTACTGATCTGAAACGTTCATTTTGTAGAATTTGATAGAATATAAATCATGCAAAAGTTTCATATAATTTGGGTGTAAATTAGTAGTTGATCTTGATGAATTTTTGGTTCTTGAAATGAGTTTGGTTTCACAGAATCAAAACCCCAACGTTCCATTAACGTGGTACGGATGCGAGTAATAACGTTTTTATTTTTAGGTTTAATAAGTGGATTCGATTCGGTCCCATCATCATCATCAATTCATCATCGTTCGTTCATCCGATTTCCAGTTTCTGCTGCAGTAGTTGCAGAGAAACGGCGGAAATGGGTTTCAATTTTAGCGAGAATTCATTCACAGTATCTGCTGCGACGGAGAAGTTCCTCTGCGACCGATTATTGGACCAAAACCAACCCATCTCTGAGCGCTTCAGAGCCCTCTTCCCTCTTCGCAACCTCCGCGGCCCTCGTCCCCGCTCCCCCCTCATCGCCGGTCTCTGTCTCTGTCTCTGTCTCTGTCTCTCTCTCTCTCTCTCTCTCCATAATTCGCTCGGCTCTTTTGCAGCCATAGTTCGGTGTGTCATCCGATTGTTATTTAGTGTGTTCTTTTATTCCGATAAAGTGGGCATAAGTGTATGATCAATTGGTAGTTTTTTTGAATAACACTGGAAGTACACCATGATTTTCTCCTGCTGCAGCAACAAGAGATAACTCAAATCTGCTGGCGCATGAGGCTGCTTTTGCTTTAGGTCAGATGCAGGATAGTGATGCTGTCCCTGCTTTGGAATCAGTTCTAAATGATCTTTCTTTGCATCCCATTGTTTGCCATGAGGTAAGAGTATCTCCAGCCCTGTGCAAGTATTTTAAACTCAAATTGAGTTAAATTCCGACTAAAAAGTGAAGCACTTGAGTGTATAAACTCCAACCTAAGCATATATTTGAGTCATCAATAGCATAGTTCTAAATTTGTGAGACAGAAAATAACCTTCAAAAATTTGTGGATAAATTAAGGTCTCCCTTGGTATCAGTAAAATGCAATTTGATATAGGTTTGAGTCAAGCACTGAAGATGTTTTTAATCAGATTTTGGTACTGAGTGAAAAAAAGGGTAAGGGCTAGAGATGCTCATTGGTTTCTTTTATTGTTTTATATTTCGAATACACTTATGACGTTTCCTTCAATAATTTGAACAGCTTAGATTGTCTGCTATGCATAGGCTGCGGAAGCTCTTGGTGCAATTGGTTAAGAGACCAATGTTCCTCTTTTGAAGAAGAGTTTGACTTCAGATCCGGCTCAGGAAGTCCAAGAAACATGTGAATTGGCTCTTAGTCGAATTGAAGAACAGAAGAAAGTTCAGAATTGTGATGGAGAGTCTATGGTAGAATCGTCGCCCTTTTTGTCAATAGACCCCGCTGCACCTGCTTCTTGTTCTTCTATTGATGAATTAAGGTTTGTCTCGGAAGAAATAATCTATCAACAAACATGTTTTATTGGATTGAGTTTGCTGATTAGCTGACTGAATTCAATGGCTTTCAGGGAAGTTCTTGTGGATGAAGAAAAGAGCATGTATCAGTGATATTCAGCTCTTTTTGCACTGAGGAACCATGGTGGAGATAAATCTATCACTGCTACTATTGATTCTCTGGGTGCAAAGAGTGCTTTCTTGAGGCATGAGGTAGGTTGATTAAAATACTTGATTAATTTGGTGTTTCTACAAAGTTAAGATTTACACGTTCTGGCTCTACTGAAGTATGTGGTTTTCCAGATTGTCGTTTGATGAAAAAATAGGTAGGGGCTCCTCCCCTTCTTAAAACTCCCCAGCACCCCACCCAAGAAAAGGGGGTAGGGGAAGAGTAAAAACAACAAATGTGAACTATGAAAAGGCCGACCAAAAGCTTTTGCAGATTTAGGGACACCTTGGATGTGAATTTTAGTATTCCAGTTCCTACGTAAGCTTGGGAGCTGCTTATGATGCGCATGCATTATTGTCAGTCAATTTAGTGGGCTAGAGATGTTAGTTAATGTAGTTGAGTAGTTGACATACTTTGGAGTTTGGAGGAAGAAGAGTAAATTAGACCTGCATTATATACGCAGGCGTGATTTCAGCCGCAAATTCAATGACTGAGGGAACAAAATAAACGTGCAGTTCCTGCCTTGGTGCTCATTGTACGTTTGAGAATTTGTTTCCTAAAATTATTTCTTGGCCTTTTTGTCATAACAATAATTAAGAGTAATTGTTTTCTTAGTGTGAAGTGTAATTGTTTTGTTGTGTTAGATTGTATAGATACACTGGATGTATATTTTAAGTCTAGTATCACAGGTCTGTACATGTTTTTGTACTTTTGAACCTATCTACTGAAGAGTCACAAATTGTAAATAGTAACTGTTGATCATGGAAATGGAAACCAACTGGCTCAGTTGGCCATCACGGCTGTTAAGCATCCTACTCAAAACCAATTAGCAATGAGTGGAGAGGCTGCCTAGTGCCCACGCTCGTGCAACTCCTGACCTGCACGCGGAGATGTAAACAAAGGATCCTTAACATTGGGATCTCAGCCGAACAAGGTGCATTTAAGGGACAAACAATGGGGCTATCAATCAAGAGTCTTGTCTAAAAGCCTTCCAAAGACTAGCTCTCATACCATGTTAAATTATCTAATTCAAAACTAATTGGCAATGAGTGGAGAGGCTGCCCAAGCTCATGTACTAGTTTTGGAGGTTATAATTATTTAATGTGGGATTAACTCTAACCCTAAAGGGGAGGTTATGGTTTCTACTCGTAGAGTGGAATGTTGAGTTTATGATATGCGCTTGATCGTGGAAAGGTTGCCTAGTTGTTAAGGGTAAGCGTTGGGTTCAACTCTTCCTGGTGATGCCCCCAGACTTGCTCAATTCACTTCTACTTTGATATGTTTTGCTCAACTACATCTTTCTCCCACCTTTGAATGTTGTTTTGTTTTCCCTCTGGCAGGTTGCTTATGTCTTGGGCCAATTGCAAAACAAGACGGCTTCAGCTGTACTTTCCATGATACGTAAGGATATTAATGAGCATCCGATGGTTAGACATGAAGCAGCTGAAGCTCTTGGTTCTATTGCAGGTTTGCTAACTTTTACTGATATCTTTGATATTCCGGTATCATTTCCTGAAAATAATACTGGGGATAAAATTTACCATTGTAATTAGGTATGATGTACCGCTAATGGCAAACATGCGTGACTTTGAAGATCTGCCTAGGTTGGGAGAGGAGAGATTGTGGGTGTCAAAGAAAAGCATTTGCGTAGATGGCGGCAGTTGGCAATATTTTAACCATTATGAGATATAACCTGATTGCAATTGACGCTAGTGTAAAGTGGAAAATCTGCTAATCATCTTTTCATAAGCTGTAAGGTGAGTAGAGAATTTGGGTTATGATTGGTGATCCTGAGTAGGTTTAGATTTGAGTTGGGTGTTTCCCAATAGTGTTTATAGGTTTCCACCTTTTCCTGGTTCTGTTAATTGTGTCTTGGGGACGTGTATTTCACATGGTACATTTTGAATGAGCCTAAGTTCCTAACTAGAAGTCAAGGTGGAACAAACTATTTGTAAACAGGAAGGAACCCTTTCTATGGTTCGTTCTCAGATTTGTCAGTGAACCAAAATTTGAAGTTTTGAGGACTTTCAGTAAAGCATAATGTTTTTTGTTGGTGTTTGTAGATGCCACGTAGGATTTTCTGAAGTTTGTAAATGTTCTCTTTCCTATTTTTTGTGAGCAGACAGAAAATATAGAACAACGTTACCAAATGACAGCTAGGGTTTTTTTTTCTCCACTCTATAGTGCATACTCTTGGCACCTGCCTGGCGTCGTTTAATTTGAAAGTTACTGTAGAAATTCATTTCCAAGTCTAGGTTCTCCTTTCACAGTTCGTGTTAGTTTATATTGCATTTGTGTACCGATTTTATTACGGCTAAACTTTGGAACAATTGGTGGACACTTACATATTTTTACTTTGGAATCATAGATGACCAATGTGTAGCACTTCTCAAGGAATTTGCAAAGGATCCTGAGCCTATCGTCTCTGAAAGCTGTGAAGTTGCTCTCAGCATGCTGGAATTTGAGAGATCAGGAAAATCATTCGAGGTAATGTTAAGAAACATAATATATTGCTGTACGGGTTTGTTCATTTTGGTCAAATGATTTAACGAGATATATTTCGTGCAGTTACCTTTTTATGCAAGCACCTCAAGTTGACGAAGTTTCATCATAAACCTGGTACTTTGGATCAGTTGGTTCTTTTATCTTCCAATCTGTGAAAGGAAGACTCCAACATGAAGATTACCTTACAACAGTTCTCTCCTGACTGGTGCAAGATAGTATTATTTGTGAACTAGGTACTAATCACGAATGGGACTCAAGTCTCGGTTTGGTTTAGTTTGGGTAGTGCTAAACACAAGGTGGAATTAGAATGAAAAACATAAGCCCGCTAGGCCGCTACTCTTGTTAATCAGTTGGTAGAATTCGTTGGACTACACCATGTTAATGTATCCACTTACTCTCACCCACGAAAACAGTAGAGAAATGGCTCCATATATCAGCAGTGGAATTAAATCTTTTCATAGAGTTATCCTGTGATCATAATAGATATGTTGTATAATTCTGCTGTATCACTGATTTGAACAGTGATACTTTGGACAGGTAGTTGTGAAACCATTCAAAAACCAATGACTTGATTATTCATTTACGAAGATTGATTTCCTCTCGTGGGTACATTTTGTTGCTTGCAAAATTTTAATCAGGTCATCTTGTGGTTGTGTTGATAGAAATATACTAAGGTCATTCAATAAATGGATCATGACTCTTATTTGGGTTTATGTTAATGGTGTGTAGGGGTCCCATTGGTGATGTATATGTGTTTGGCTCTATTGAGTCAAGAAACATGGCAATTGCCTTTTTGGTGCAAACTGCCATTTTCCTTTGTCAAGCTGACAGATTTCCCCTCATGGCTCTTGTGCCTTCCTTTTTCCCTTGGTGTGATGTATGCTGCCTCCAAGCTTCTGATATTCTAGATTCGTGGCGTCTCTCTCTCTCTCTCTCTCTCTCTCTCTCTCTCTCTCTCTCTCTCTCTCTCTCTCTCTCTCTCTCTCTCTCTCTGTGTGTGTGTGTGTGTGTGTGTGTGTGTGTGTGTGTGTGTGAGAGGAAGAAAATCAATCTGCAGTTAGGAGTTCATGTAGGGGTGGAGATTTCCGACGCGACACGAGAATCCGACATGAAATTAGCGAGTAAGGGTTAGTTATTTCTGACACGAAACATGAATAGGACACGACAAGATAACACAAGAAGTTAAACAGGTCGGATTAGGGTTGAGAGAATTCTGACAAGAACACGAGACGACACGACATGAACATGACTGACATGAGAATTTATGAAAGGACACGAACCCGACACAAAGTTAGTGGGTTAGGGTTGATTGGCTATTTTTGACACGGAACACGATTTTGACACGACACGATAACACAAAAAACTAAATTGGTCAAGTTAGGCTTGAGAAAATTTTGACACAAATATAAGATGGCACGACACGACACAACATGATGACCACCCCTAATTTCACGTCTTTGTGCAATGAAGAGAAAGGGATTTGAAAAGTAGGTAAAGGCCAAAGGGCACTCGAGTTCGAAACTTTGACAATTTCTTGGTGTTAGCTTGCTAGAGCTTCTCTTGTAACTTCCGTTGTTCTGGTGTGGATGATTTGCCTTTGGCTGGATTAGAGGGAATTCAATTGAGGTCTGCGCGAGCTGGTCCACTCACCCTTGACCGTCAAACAGAAAAATACAACAGACTTTTACTGGTTTGAGTTGGATTACATTTGCAGAGGGAGAACATGGACTGTTTCTCAAAGTATAGTTTTTAGCTACTTTCAGTTGATCTTTTTTTTTTTTTTGTCTCATGTAATGAATGAAGCATGTTAAACGAGGGGGGGTTGGCACCAGTTCATCAACGTCATAAAACACAGCACTGCCGTTACATTTTCAGTAGCACACTGATTCCATCACCCCATTTGGATGAGACTCCATTTTCCAGACTCCATTTTTCCAAGCTTCAGAGTCAAATTGACATTGAAATTACCACTTCCGATTGTTCTCAAAGTCAAAGTTTCATAGAAATTACCAACTTGTTTATCCTCCATTTGGTTTTCATTTCTCTTCGAGCTTGTAAGTTTGACTTTCAGTAATACTGACTGGAAATTTTTGTGGTTGTTAATTTTAGGGTTTCGGAATTAGCGCGATACCTATAAGTTAGTGGAATGACATTCCAAATCTGTCTGCAATATTTATTTATTTATTGAGTGCTAGTCCATTGGTCATTTGATTAATCATAGAGGTCCCTCCAATCAGCTATGACTAATCAAAAGGAGTATAAACAATTCCACAAACCAACAAAGAAGAGGGGGCTAGCAGCAGTTCCCAGGTGCGGCGTTCGGCGGAAAAAGGAAAATGTTTTGGTTGAAATATCAAAATCAAACTCATCTTTTCTTTTGGGTTAATTCCACAGAGACTCTCTTCTCTATGACCTTTCAAGGTTCAAAGTGTTGCTTCCACGGCATATTTTAATTCTAATTTTTTAATTGATAACAACTAAGAATACACAACTTATCCAAAAATAAAATAAAAAATGAGACTATTATTAAGTGGATTCCAACTTTTCAATTTTTTCCCATCGCTTGAGGACTTCAAATTTTTACAAAATACTGTTAGTCACTCGATTGACAGATGGTTAAAAAAAAGTAGTACATCTTAATGGATATGCATTTAACCATGAACTTTGAGTACTACTTATCTATTGGACCAACCACTTGGTTGTGACGTCAACGTTCAAAACTCATTAACACAATATATAAAATTTAAATTTAAATAAATGTGGTAACTTTTAAGCTGGCCTAAGCTAATTAAAAAACCCATACACACACACACCCCTTGCATCAACCATTAATAAATGCTCCCTCATAACCCAACACACAAACCTCCTTTGTCCCCCATTCACATCCCCTTATAAAAGTCTCACCCACACCCCTTTATCTACCTTAACACTCACCACCCCACTTTGTCACCCTCTCCACAAAACAAGTCCTTCAATTTTAATTAACACCATTTCCTAGTGTGCCCGTGTGCCTAAAATTTTATTCCAACCTCTCTCTCTCTCTCTCTCTCTCTCTGTGGAAGATGGCAACAGGAACTGGCTCCCCATGTGGTGCATGCAAGTTTCTGAGGAGAAAGTGTGCTGCTGATTGCATATTTGCTCCTTACTTTTGCACGGAGCAAGGGCCGGCTCGGTTCGCGGCGATTCATAAGGTGTTTGGTGCCAGTAATGTGTCCAAGCTTTTGTTACATGTCCCAGTTGCTGAAAGGTGTGAGGCTGTTGTGACAATTGCTTATGAAGCTCAAGCCAGAATTAGAGATCCTGTTTATGGATGTGTTGCCCATATATTTGCTTTGCAGCAACAGGTTGGCCTGATTTTCACATCTATACCCTTACTTGTTGCCTCAGTTTTTGATTTTTAATCATTACCTATCTAGGAATCATGGGTACATATATTTCATTTTTGTCTTATGAGTCCTACTTTGAGTAGATCATATATAGGGTTTTTAAGGTTTCCATGTCAATTCTCTCTCTCTCTCTCCCTCTCTCTCTCTCTCTCTCTCCCCATCTCCCCATCCACATTTAGGGTCAGTGGAGGTCATGTTAGAAATCAAATAACATGCTAAATCCACAACGTCCCTACAGATCTTTGAAACTAGAGTTACAAAAAATGACAAAATAAAAAGAAAGTGTGTAATATTAAGTAGGGCTTCCCTTAGCTCAGTCTTTTTGGTTCTTGAGAATGGTTGCAACTTTCTCCTCTCGTGTTTAGAATGAAACGGTCTTAACCCTAATTAAAATACAACTACAATATAAGTATGTAAGACCCAATGACTGTAATAGCCCTTGCCAAAACACAAAATACCTTTGGGCTATTGCTAAAAGTTGTCTGCATCTCCAATAGGTCATGACTTAATGGATCAATAGTTCCTCTCTACGTTGAGTAACCTCTATAAATATTATTATGAAATTGCTACCAATATATGTTGGTATGGATGATGTGTTCTTTTGTCCCAATACAATCTTGCTGATAGATGTGGCAGAAATATGAGAACAGGCTAACACTATACACAATTGTGTCTGTAAAGAATGTACGTATTGAGAGTTTGAGACAAGAGGACAAAGATTCTGTGTGCAAAAAGGCTCTTTCGTTAAGTGTGTACATGCTATACGCATGTGTACAAGTACTTTTTCGTGTAAGTTCATGTATCTTGGTCCACCCATGAATTTATCGTAGATAATTTGTAATAGGTTCCTTGGAAGCAAGGATGGAGCGGGGGCTAATAGCCTCGTCTTTGCTCTAGAGATATAGCCCGTCTCCCCTACGCAAAAATAAAAAATCTTGGCTCTGTCCCTGCTCGGAAGAATAACCTCTTGCCAATAATAGGAAATTAATCAGCTAATAGTACTAGTTTTCTTTCTTGCTTGCTTTCTGATCTGTTAAGTATTGTTGATAGGTGGCAAGTTTGCAAGCCCAGCTAATGCAAGCAAAGGCTCAAGTGGCAAAAAATCTCATTGACTCAGGGAATGCAGATCAAAATCAATGGCCTGTAAATATGGTTGGAATTCCTTCTTTTCATCAGGGTTATTCACCTAATTATCATTGCATGAACCCTTCTTCGATCTCAGCTCAGAATTCACTAGACTCCGTCGATCTGAGCACCGATGTGATAATGGGAATGGGAGGTATGCAAAACAACAGATCAGCTGATGAATTTTCTTTCCAAACTTATAATTACTCTAAGAAGAGACCTTCACAAACTGATCTGAGTGAGCTTCAAGCACTGGCCCTTAGGATGATGAGGGACTGATCTATCCATTCATTATGTTGGAAAAATGTGATGTTCACAAAAGACATGTGTACTTGGGGGTTTTAATGATGTACATACTTAGAGACAGTGGGGAGAGTTGGTATAATGTTGTATGCCTAAGATCAGGCAGTTTTTTTCTCACTTCATTTTACCGAAAACTTGTCGCGACAAAATTGATGTTTTTCCTCTTGTTTTACCCCCCTCTCTCTCTCTCACATACAATATTTCTACACAAAAAGAAGTGACTATTAGTGAACAAGTTATTCTGAAAACATATTGGCAGTGGAGGCCTTGTAGTGAGATAACTCATTATACGGTTGTAGTGTAGTGAACCTCATCTGATCGCCCAGCTCGGCACCGACGGTTTGGAGTTAATCCAAACTCAGAATGATCCGAGTCATTCATTGTTTGGATTAAAATCGTGTGTTCATTACTGAAATGGACGGCCAGATGGGCTCATTACAGGATCCCCATACCCTAACAACAATAGCTTATAATTTCGAAATTGTCATTAATTGGCAGGTAACCAATAACGTTTAGAATTCTCAAGGAAGGTCATTTTCCATTAGTAAAGGTGTAAAGTTGGAATTCGGCTAAGTACTTAAATTAATATAGTATATTCATGTACATGCAACAATAATAGAGACACTTTATTTGACATTTTGAAAGCAAGACTTTGGAATTAGGTTTCTCGAGCTGCTAGCTAGGTATAAATATTATTCGACCTATCGATTCCGATGATCCATAAATAAATAAAAAATGTAAAATGGGCATGTTTTAGATATTCTATATTCTTTGCTAGTATGCATAATTGAAGTTTTAACACTCTCTGGTGTAGTTTCCCAGAGAAAGGCAGGGTTGAATAAAAAACAAAGGCAGGGTGCAAGAGTTTCTAGAAGATGCCCTAGATGAAGTCTTAAAGTCGTCCTAATTACACTTTCAAAACACTTCCAAAAAAAGAGGTCGTCCTTATCAAGGGTATAATGTATTATTTCTTTACTTTGCCAAGAAGGAATTGTACTTATAATCCAAGGGTTGGCTAAATGGTTAAGGCCTGAGATTTAAGATTTGTGGTCTCTTCAGGTTTTAGGTTCGCAACTTATTAAGTGCTATAAATTTTTTTGGGCTAGTGTATACGGAGCTTTCATCCGGTTTTGATTGGACGCCCCGTAAGTGAGAGGTGAGATTGAGCCTCGAGAATTATTCGAAGTATCCTTAAACTAACCCTAACACCTTAAGTTATAAAAGAAAAGGAAAGGGGTTTTTACTCAACTCACTAAATGGGGATTAGAGAAGGGATGAATGTTATCATTGTGGTTAAGGGAAAGAAACCATTGTGGTGAGTATGCAAGGGACCCACTTGTCTAGGGATTATGGTCCGATTAGTGGGTTAACTTAAGCACTCTTTTCAATATTAATACAAATATTATAAGTGGCCTTGTAAATAGATTGAAGGACAGAATGTCCCCTTAATTGACTGCACATTTGATACACCAAGATAGTGAGTAGCATTAGGCAATTTCTATCATACCAATTAACCTAATGATAGTATGATATTGGTTCTCCAAATCCTACATTCTCAAGAAAGCTAAGCTAGTACATGGTGTAACCTTCTTGGTGGGGCTATCTCTCCCACTCATCAATCTAAAATTACTAATTGGCCCATTAGAACGAGTTTCACATGTGATCTCTTAATTGCATTCAATATCGGTCGTATATCTGACTCCACTCTTAATAGTGATTGGAAGGAGCTGAACAACAATAATAAAAGCATCATCGGCCCCATGACATTCTAGCTTTGATACCACTTTTCATACGAATTTTTCAATTTCTTCTAAAACCATTTGGTCATAGAAAGAACTTGCTAATTCTTATGTCCTTTATGTGACATTCGACAAAGTACCCATAAGTTGTTATAATATTTTTCATAGCAACTGCGAGGTTTTACACCAATATATATATGGCTTGATGATAATTAGCTCATACAACCATACAAACAAGAAATTCAAGTATTTAATTTCTCATATCTGTTGTTTGGATAGTTTGTGCTCCATTTGTTTAATTTTAAAAAAACAATGAAAAATCAGAAAAAATAATAGAGCATTAGAGACCATCGTAAAGAACAGAAAGCACATTAGAGAGGGTTTTTAACAAAAGCCATGCCATAGAAAAATGTCTCCATAAGACTCCATCAGAGACTCAGAGATAAGCTTTTAAAATATTAAAGATTGATCGATCCGACGATGCATGATCTTTAATTAGTTGAATGTGAGTTGAAGCAAGGCGAGACAAAAAGCTCCATTTACTTCTAAAAAAATGGCTAACAATGACCCTTGAAAAAGAAGACAAAATAAAGAAATGATGTTTTGCATAAAAAGAGATCAAGAGTGAAAGGAAAGATGAGTTCAAAAGCGAAGGGGGTCATATATGCTTTTCTTTTGTTCTTTGTTAACTTCTAAAAGGAAGGAAAGGCAGTCCGAATCACGACAAACAATCAGCATTTGACTAATTTAAAAAAAAATGGTTTTTTGATTTTTTCGTTTTGTCTTTATTAAATTTTTTTTGCATTTGTTAGTTTTGCGTTAAGACTTTGTGGTTTTTGGATTTATCTCGTCAAGGCGAATCCAAAGAATATAAAATTATGGTCAAAAGTAATAGTTTTTTGAATAAGACCGAAAATAAACCAATTTTTTTATTTTATTTTTCGTCTTTTTTCAAAAAAACTTTAAGTTTGGTTAATAATTTTATAATTTTTAAATTCTTCTTTATGATTATCTTTTTTGCGCGTCAATCATTAAGGTCATAGGCTTCTGCATCAATTCCAACAATGCCAATTTTGCAACAACTTTTTTTTGCAAGAGATTTTGATTTTCTTCTTTTGCAAATCTCTCCACTGGTTCTTTGTAAAAAACTAGTGGTTTAAAAACTCCAATAAAGTATTGTATCTAGAATAACTTTTGATATGAATGGTCACTCAACCTTAACCTTCTCAAGGGGCATAGGTCTAGTGGGTAGTTACCAACGATCAAGCAGTCGTCTTAACCAACAACGCTTCACGCGTATCCTCGATCTGGTGGTTTCGAAGAAAATTAACAATGTCCCAGACACCAACCCGTTGGGCCACCACCAATAGCTTCTCCTCAAGTCGTTGAAATTTCTCCTTCATTCGTGCTTCTCGTGCAACTTTACTTCGTTCATACACATCTTCGGCAACGGTATATTGACCATCATGAACTCTTTGTGACGCCATATTCGGCAGCGAGCCCAAACTCTGATACCAACTGATGCAAGGAAGAGTGTTCAATCATTAAGTCATATGCTTCATTGCATCAATTGGTATTAGAGTTTGCGCTCGATTCTAGGTCGTCATGACGCGACAATGAGCTTGTTATGATCGTTATACTATTGCCAAAGATGTGTATTAACGAAGTAAAGTTGCATGAGAAGCACGAAAGGATGAGAGATTTAAATGACTTGAGAACAAGTTGTTGGTGGTGGCACAATGGGTTGGTGCCTCGGTCATTGTTAATCTTCTTCGAAACCATCTAATCGACATACGTGAAGCGTTGGTTAGGTCAACTGATTTGGTTGTTGGTAACTAACCCGTTAAACCCACCCCCTTGAAGAAGAAGGCTAAGGTTGAGTAGCCATTCATATCAAATATTATTCTAGATTCAATAGTGGATTGGACTAAGCCACTAATTTTTTACGAAGAACTAGTGGAGAAAATTACAAAAAAAGAAAATAAAAATATTGAAAAAAAAGTGGTTACAATGTTGGTGTCATTGGAAACTGATGTAGAAAAATCAATTAAATTTGAGTTTTATGAAAAACTTGAAGATGGTGAGTTGACCAAAGTAATGAATTTGTTGATCGGATTTGAGAATTTATTGAAGACACTACACGTAAGAGTCCATGTGTTTTTATCTGCGAGAAAGATGGATTTGTTTTGTTGATGAAAATTATTCCTCGACACTTTCAAGACGCTTCTTTACTATTTGGGTTCAAAAATCAATTCGAAGTATAAAGATTAATTTTGACATGTTTCGGCGAATTCAACTATATAAACTCGAGGACGAGTTTCTTCAAGCCGGGGAGAACGATGCAGATTATTGAAAATTAAATTTGTTAGTATTTTATTTTGCTATTTTAGTTTTAGTAATTTGTTAAGAATCTTATAATTTGGGATTACCAATATTGACCTTATTTAGTTTTCTTATTTATATAGATTGAGTCAGTTTCCTATTTTATGTTTTCTTATTTTACAATAGAGTTGTTTCAGTTTAGAGTTTTGTTTTAGTTTTGATTTTGTTGACATCATCATTTCCGTCATTTCTCTCTCTCTCTCTCTCTCCACTCATTAACCTACTTACATCACCACAACTAAATTAAACTACAAACCAAATATAACAATTTTTTCCTTTTCAGTTTTAGGGTTGCCACTATTATATAAGCTTGTAGCCCTTAGATCTAGTGGGTTTTGTTTATGATTTGATTAAAAAAATGGAGAGTTTCTCAATATCGCTTGTTTGTAAAGAGAATCACTGTGTTCACTTCATATTTTCAAAAAAAATTTCAGAAAGATTCTTTTCTCATCTCTCATCTCTGCAATTATTAATCATATTTCTCTCTCTACTCAAACTCCTTTATCTAATCATTATTCTCATTTATCTCTATCTCTCTCTAATTATTACACCTCTCTCTAATTATTACTTTTTCCAAAAACCCATCCAAACACTATCTCAAAAATATTTCTCAAAATATTCTTTTTAAAATTATCAACCAAACAAAGCGAATATTTCTAGTTTAAACTTATTCGTTATTATCATTGTTGCAAGCTCTGAAACCGATCACACCGTTAACAACTTAACATGCTGTGCAACTATGCACAACACATATGTACCCCTCCCCTAAAGATGATAATACAATTAATGTTTTCTCCGTACCCAATTTTTTTGTGTATCATACCAAGTGAATTGCAACTTCAATCGTATTTAAAGATTCTCCATTTTAAAGAATTTCACATGATTATGAGTCCGCAATTCACTTCCCGAATACAACAAAATTGGGTACAATGAAGCTTGAAATCAGTTCTCACCAGCTTGGTTCAAATTTTATAAGTACCTTGGTTAAAATTTATTGCTACCATATCATATGACATAGCACTACGAGAGTACGAGAGGGACATAGAAATTGTGGTGACTAAATAGACAGGAGATTACAAGATTTATGGGTTGGGCTGGTCTCTGCTACTTAAAATTTAATCTACCAATTTCGTTTTTTTTTGGCCTGTCCGTCATCAGTTTGTGTGTCAATGGAGACCATGCTGAGTCACAAAAGCAGTCGGTGGTTTTTATATACAGTATTGTATCTTTGCTTCAATGTTTCATGAATTGAGAAGGCATTTTGGACATAATTAAGGCTAAGTTTCCACGGATGATATTTTTGTACTTTTCAGTTACTAATTTTATATTTTTTTACAAGTTATTCTATTAACATATATTAATTGATTTGACATATTCACCCTAACGCTGCAATAGTTAATAATTAGAAATACTATGCGCAAGGAAGCTCACCGAACCATATATGGAATGTGAGGACTTTTTTGAAAACGTGTTTGCAAAATATGACTTCAAATTCTCACATTACTCACATTTTATGTATAGTTCGATGTAAACTTCCTTACGCATATAATTTTTCGTTCACAATACTTCGTATAAAATAAGGAAATGGCGAAGACAACACGAAGAGGGGTCGAGCCAGTTTTTTTGGAATGAGGTTTTGGAACAAATTTCTGTCTGTTGAGAGAGTACACGTGCAACTAATCTAATCATTCCCAGCTGCCACTCCTGCTGGATTAATACATTTTTCATTCTCATAAGACACATTAGAGTATCACTAGTGATATACTCAAATATTGTTATATCACATTTTGAGTATTCATTTAATAGGTTTATAAGTTTGAGTATCTACATTTGTGTCCATGATAAAAAAAAATATTATTCACTCTATTTTTATTCATAAAATGGGCACAACTTTAAATTTGTACATATATATTTTTATAATATTAGTACCATTTAAAAGATATTCACAATACGTTTAAAATGATATCAATTGTGAACATATTTTGGTAAAGATTAAAAATTGATAATTTCAATTTTTGAGAGAGTGCAAAAAATTTAGTTTTGAATTAAGTATTTGAAAAATGGAGAGAGAATGTTGTTACTTTTGACAGGGAGTGGTCCCCAAAATTTGGTTATTGAGGTTTGGTTATTAAGAAAGATTGGTAGTTTTGAGTATCCAAATACCAAAAGTTGAGTATTTGTAACAAATGTTGTTAACTTCGAGTATTTATCCAAATACCATTGTAAGCCTCTTTTGTGTATCAAAATACTCATCTTTGAGTATTTTTGTGTTTGAGTATACCACTAGTGATGCTCTTATAGATAACTAACAGAGTATCACTAGTGGTATACTCAAATGTGGATACTCAAATACTACCACATCACATTTTGATTATTCATTTAATGAGTTTATAAATTTGAGTATCTACCCTTCTACAACGGTTCATTTGTGTCCATAACTGAAAAAAGTACTATTCACTCTATTTTTATTCATAAAATGGGTACAACTTTAAATTTGTACACATACATTTTTATACTATTAGTACCATTTAAAATATATTCATTATACGTTTAAAATGAGATCAATCTTGAACATATTTTGGTAAAGATTAAAAATCGATAATTTCAATTTTTGAGAGAAAGTGCAAAAAAATTGAGTATTGAATTAAGTATTTGAAAAATGAAGAGAGAATGTTGTTACTTTTGATAGGGTGTGGTCTTCAAAATTTGGTTATTGAGGTTTGATTATTGAGAAAATTTGGTAATTTTGAGTATCCAAATGCCAAAAGTTAAGTATTTGTAACAAATGTTGTTAACTTTAAGTATTTATTCAAATACCATTGTGAGTCGCTTAATTTGGTGCATCAAAATACTCATCTTTGAGTATTTTGTGTTTAAGTATACTACTAGTAATGCTCTGGCCATATTTAGCAACAATTATAACATAAGAGTTGTTGCCTGATTGGTTTGCATTACTTATCTTATTTGTTTATAACGGACACATGGATTTTGTATGCATTGCAGTGCTGTCTGGATTGGCCCAGGGGTTTGGAGTAGGCCTAGTTTAAAAAATGCCTTAAGAGTATAACACTTAAATAATTTTTTCAGCAACAAACACAATAAGAGAAAACTAAAATAATATAAAGTTTTACTAATCATCATACAATAATAGAAAAATCAAAACACAAAAAATCTCCAAATACATATAAGGCATGAGTATCTCTAACATGACACCATTAATTTAAGATAATTAACCTAATGGTGCGAGAACAAATTAAGTTCAACATGACACCATTAATTTAAGATAATTAATCTAATGGTGTGTTTCTCGTGACTTTTTTTGTCTTTAAGTTGCAAACAAAAATAAGGTAGTGTTGGGATTTTTTTTGTGAGGAGAAACCTTTGAGACTTCCAAAAAATGAAAAAAAAAGGTAAAAAAGTCTATAAGAAGAATGGAGCCTTCACAACTCAGCGTTGTGAAGGCTAACTTATTACAACTGAATTACTTATATAATTAATTATACAATTTATTTAAATGAAAAGCCCACTTTATTAAAATTCCAAAGAAAAATTTAAATTTTTTTTTAACAGAAAAGCTAAAAATTAGCCAACTTATTACAACTGAAAGGGGAAAAAAAAACAATTGTCTAAACTTTTAAACAATTATAAATGTTCAATTTAAAACAAAGGATTTCTACATAAAGAAACTACTGGTAGAGCCACGACACATCGTATCCTTCTTCCTACTCCTTTGCCTCGAAATTAGTAAGCGGCTCTTCCTCTCCTTCTGTACTGGCATTGGGGACGCCACGACCACAAAAAGTAGCACTGTGAGTGATAAAATTACACTCAATAAGGTGCCCTAAGCCACCCTTTTACTAAAGTTACTCATGCAACAGGTACAACCTAATTGAAATTTTATTTCGTATGAAATACTCAAATTTTTACGTCATTCCTCAACATAATGGATTCACAAGATTTATTAATCTCATCATCGATCTCAAGCTTTCACAACCCAAAACCTCATGTACCTCATGAATTCGATATCTCATACCAATTCATAAGGTTATCCGATATTGGTTCCCATCCACAATATAAACAATCTATTGGGCTCCCGTCCACAATGTCTAACTCTCCAGGACCATGGCACGGCTCAATATCCTTGGGAGTATATTACGATAATTGGCTCAAGACCCATATCTAATACAATGTCCCATTCCCCAAATCCGATAAACAAATCACACATATTTTATCCGGCATCGATTCTCCCCCATAATATACTTCCGGTGCTCGATCACACAACAAAGCTACCTAAAAGTATAAACTGCACATGACTCAAAACCCATACCGGACACGTTCCAACCCCAAATTTCGCGCTTAAATTCATTCATCCTTATACTTAAAACATTTTGATCGATACGTGCTTAATAATTGGGTCCATGCATCACGTGGGTCATTATTCACCTAAGTTCAGTATAATGAAAAAATAAAATAATTACAAAGTTAAAGAAAAACTTAACATAGCATGTAAAATGAGCAATTTTATCAATTTACTAAAAAAATAGCAAACTAACTCCTTAAAAATCACGAGATTTTACAAGAACATTAAAATTTACACTACAAACAGATTCCATGTTTTACTTGAGTTCTAATTCTTTTATAAAAGATGTTGAAAACGGGTTTTAAGAATAGTTTGCAATCTGTCTCGTGTTTCATTACGACAGAAACTTTGAAAATTCATATTAAATTCTGCGTAACTTGGATCTAGACGAATTCCATATAAAAGTTGCTCAACTTTTCAAGATCTACAACTTTCCAGTATTGAGTTTTTCCTGAATCGACTTGAAAGAGGGCCGGAACTACCGAACAGAATACAGTGCACGAAATTTCGATTTTTCAACGTCATACTTTCACTACCCATGCGATATTGATCTAATTTTTGGTGTTCTAATTTTCAACACTTCACTCACGTACACACAAACTATAAAACAGTAAACTAAAGTAATAGTTAGGTTTAAGAAGCCTTACCTCTCCTCTGATGATTTAAGCACGGAAACAAAAGTAATGAACGTTAGGGATCATTGAACGATCAAATCACCATGATAGAAATTCTGTTGAAAAGAATAAGAGAGATATATGACATATGGCTGGTTGTGAAAAATGAGTAGGAGAGTGACAAACTTAAATATATATAGAGATGGGGAATTTATAAGAGATAAAATGGTAGAACAAATAAAAAGAATTAATAGGAAAAAGGGAGATGATTGTTGGGGAGAATAAATAATAGAGATAAGATATATATACATACATAAAGAAATGATAAATATGGATTTTATTTTCTTTTAAAACAATAAAATCAAATCTAAACAAAACACGTTTATCTATTTTTTTTACTACATAATTATCTAGTTGTTAGGGAAATACAAACTATAAATTTATGTACATATATATCACTAATAGATAATCATCTAGTACTTGAGGAGAACTGACTGACTTATTCTTTAACCACAAATAATTAAATTAAACTTACTATCTTTATGTCAATATTATATATTTATCTAATAGCTAAAAGAATTCAAATTAAAATCTAGGAAAAATTATCGAAATGGTCCCTGTAGTTTCACTCAAGTCTCGATTTAGTCCCGCTAGTTTCAATTGCACTCTAATGAGCCCCATAGTTTTAATTTTGGTCGAATTAGGTCCAATCAATAACAGACGTTTGTAAAGATGACGGAAATCCCAATTTGGGGGTTTTTTGAGAGGCAAAACTGACTTTTTGACCCTCTTTTTTCTTTCCCAATTTGAAACCCTAACCCTAATCCTTCGCTTTGCCAAAAAAAAAAAAAAACAGAATATATTCCTGATGTCTTCTCTCTCACCTTCTTCTTCCCCAAGTTGAAACCTTAACCCTACTTCAGTTTACCCTCTATTTTTTTTAAGCCGGATCTCTCTCTGGGTGTTTGTGGAGTGGGATTGAACCAACTAAGATCAATTGGAAGAGAATAAACTCGATTCTTTTAATAAACGATCTTTATGAGCACATCATGTGAAACAAGTGTCTGAAAAGTGTACTGGGTCCTAAACCATGTATAAGGTCCCAAATTTTCTGGTGAACGGAGGCAGTAATGACTGTCTGATTTAGAAAAGGGGTAAATGAAATAGGGTTAGGGTTTTAAATAGGGGAAGAAGAAGGAGGGTCAAAAAGTCAGTTTTCCCCTCAAAAACCTCCAAATTGGGATTTCCATCATCTTTACAAACTTTCGTTATCGATTGAACCTAATTCAACTAAAATTGAAACTACAGGGTTTGTTAGAGTGCAATTGAAATTAGAGGGACTAAATCGAGACTTGAGTGAAACTACAACGATGACTTCGATAATTTTCCCTAAAATCTATTGTTGTCAAAATAAAAACAAGTAAAAGTCTATTTATATAAGTCATAAAAAATGGGTCTTTACATATATGTATATATACAATCCGGATCCGGTCCGGACTCCCTGAATTTAATAAAATCCGAACTTTTAGTTTAGGCCGTTGGATCTCATCCATAGACTGAGAAAAGAAGAGGCCACGCATGGGTTAAAAAAGGGTCACACGCAGCTTAAAAAAGGGTCAGGGGGTCAGGTCAACGGGTTAAAACCACAACTTTCCCCTTCACCCTTTCATTTCACGCGTTCCAGAAAATAAGAGAGAGAGAGAGAGAGAGAGAGAGAGAGAGAGAGAGAGAGAGAGAGAGAGGCAATTTTGGCACTGAAAGGCTACGAATCGAAGTAGATGGAAGCAAGAAGAGTTAGGGTTTTTGTTCTAACACGGGTGAAGGAGGAAGGTCGACACTAACGAGGGTTCTCTGTCTCTCGCACGATTTCGTACTTGCCATCTCGTTCTCTGTTCTTCTCCATCACCAAGCACCACACCGACACACCACCACACCAGCAACAGGTTTCTCTGTCTATCTGTCTGTCTGTCTCTCTCTTGGTTTCTCTATCTCTCTCTTTCAGTATAGATGAAACTAAGGTTACGTTGGTTCAGTTTCATTTTGAAAAAGTAGGGTTTTCGTTAACGGCCTAAAGTGAGAGTTCGGATTTTGTTAAATTCAGGAGTCCGGACCTGATTGAACTTGTATATATATATATAAATGGAGCACCTGCTAATAACAGACCCTTATTTTAATTTTCATGCGGACTAAGGGGTATTTTCGACTTTTCAGACCAAATTTTGACGATTTGAACCGTTCAATTTTTTAGAATGTATTTTTAAAGGCCCCTACGAGGAATCCCAAAAAAAATGCCCGGAAGTCAGTCCTTGATAAAAATTATATATGTACAATTTTTATCGAAAACTAATCAGATCAAGCCCTTCCGGATATTTTTTGTTTGGAGATTCTTCGCGAGGGCCCTTAAAAACACGTTTTAAAAATATTGAATAGTTTGGATCGTCAAAATTTGGTTTGGAAAGTTGAAAATACCCCTAGGTTTGCATGGAAGCTTAAATAAGGGTCACAAGGGTCTGCATGGAAACTTACACACACACACACACACACACACAACACTATTAATATATAAACTTCGATATACCCACACACTTGATAATTTTGACAGTTTTAAGTTTTAGCGTTCCATCTGCGATGTATTTTATGAGTTGTTTTAGTTATTGTTTTATATCAATAATGGTATACAAGGGTATTTTATGAGTTGTTTTAGTTATTGTTGGACTTCTTAATATATTTGTGGGTTGACTTAATAGTAGTAGTTTAACGAAGAACTTGCAACTTTTGGACAACTTTTTCTGGCAATTTTTAATGCTAATATGGTTTAAAACCTAAAACCGAACCAAATAGGACCCATCAAATGTTTGGGTGTGGTTTGGTTCTCTCTGTATAATGGTCTGATTATGGTTTTCAATTCTTTGGAACCGTTTAGATATGGTTCGGTCTTTGAATTTTTACAAAACCGGTCCAAATCAAACCATGTACACTCCTGAGTGTAGACATCTTTTTCCAAATACATATATAGCATTTTTATTAGGTAAAGTTTGCATGAAGGGTAATATTTTCACACCTTTCTTTTGTAAACATCCATTTTTTTGTTTTGTTTCCATTAAATGCAACCTGTTTTTATGACTGAAATCTGAAGATCAAGACTTAAGAGGTTGGTTGGATTTATTATTTCATTGGGCCTCGTTTAATCCAAGCCCATCTAACTCTTTAAATGTACCTTTCCACTTCCCTACCCAAAGAAAATCGTAGGAAGTGCCAGTCATATGATCTTGGGCCGTGGGCTAGTCGCAAGCCCACCCCTTAATCTTTCTTGCGATCTTCGGCTGGGCCTAAAGAAAGCAGTAATCTTTTGGCATCTCTCCCTATAAAATCCTCTCTCGTTAGGGTTAGGGTTTTCTGTAAGGGTTTCACTACTCAATCCAGTCGGCCAACCTTCTCTAATCTATTTATACGACCACTCATGATTTCACCAGATACATTCGTTTACTCTTAATTTACTCGTTTAATGGGTTTTTTTCTTCTTCTTCTTCTTTGTTGGTAGTTCAAGGGCAGTGGAGAATGAGATGATGAACAGGATTTTGTTTCCCTATTGGTTTGATCACCAGTATGATGGTGTCTATGTATTAGCTCTATCTGATCATTCTCTCGATACCCACCTCTAGACTTCTTGCAATTATGTTGTTTTCTTTTGCTTAAATCGTTTTGAGATTGTTCATATTTTCCTGCTTTTGCATTTATTCACTGGGGAGATTTTCTCTTTGCATAAGATTTTTTTTTACCCAGTTTTGTGTTTTGGTTTCTTTTTTCTTCTTCTGAAGTTAATTTGTTGGAGAATGATATGATGATTAGATTTTTTCCCTATTGGTTTGATCACCAGGATGATGGTGTCTATGTATTAGCTCTATCTGATCATTCTCTTATCTTACTTTTTTCTTTATATTTTTCTTACTCTGTTTTTGTTTCTGGGCTTAAAAGAGGAGTTGATTAACACTGATTTGTTTTGCAAGTCTTCAATATTTTTATTCTTGTTGATTTTGGTTTCTTCAAATGTTCATTCTTATTTGCTGTACTCATCAGTAAAGATTCTTGGATTGTGCGTAATTTCAAGTAACTTGAATCCTCAAAACTGATATGCATTGGTAGCTCTGCCCAGAATCATTAGAGACACTTGTGTACGCTTGGCTATTTGATTTTGGGAAAGAAATGTGTTTTGGATTTGGTATCCCTACGGTTTTAATTGCCAGGATTGAGGTGACAAAGCATGGGGTTTGTTTCAATGGATTGTGGAGAAAAGAGAGATGCACATATCGAAGGCTTTTCAGGCCTGATCCATTGTGATCAAAGCCTGTTGAGCTCAATACTTGTGCTACATTATTGTGTCAACGTTGCTGCCACCCCCTCTAGCCACTGCTAGCTAGATGAATCTGCAATGTCGACGAAGATTTGTTTGTTTATTTTCTTTTCGGTGTCCATTTATTACGTACCTCCTTGTTTTCTTGTTATGTGCTGCTCTCTTATATTTCTATCAGTTTTGTACTTACTATTTGAGGCTGCAGTTCTCTATTTGAAGAAGACAGGGTGCTTAGATTCTTCTGGTAGTCAATGTTGTATACCTTGGTGATGAAATAAGTAATAAAATTGATGACGGAAGTTACTAGTAAACGGGGAAGATAAACTTCCGGGTTACATATTCTGAGGAATGACAATATCAACATTGAACATCGAAAGCAAACTGTTAAAAATTGTGGTGAATTGTCGAGAAATTTAGCTTGCCGAATCAGTTTATAATCTTTGATACCACAAGCTAGCAAAAATAGACCATGGAAATGGATGCATAGAAAGCTTGTAAACAGGGGAAGATGTGTGGAAACATGACATTCAAATTTAGTACTTTTGTTTAGGCTTTGCAGTGGTTGTATATGGTAGGTGGATATTGTCTTCGTTGGAGAAAGAGTTTGTGACTTTGTGGGGAATATGGGATTTGTGAAACTTTTGTCATCTGTACAATTTCAAACAAATAGATACATCTGGGGAACTAACAATGTTGAATAGGGATGGGCATAGGAATGGATCGGTGGTTGGAGAGTACTATCTCCACTCTCAATTCCTAAATCCTTTATCCATATTCATCCCCTACCCGATTTCTAACAGGGCCTTATTTGTATTCTCCATCCTCACTCTAAATGGGGAACGAGGATTCCCACGGGGATTCAATCATTTTTTATATATAAAAAAAATAGATTACTGGAAATTTAGAATCTCAGTTACAAATTAAATGCTAAAATCAAGTTACAAGTAGAGGTGTCGAACGGGCTGGGCTGGCACGGGCATAGTAAATTTATCATTGGCACGGTATGTCATGGTATCCATTGTAAGCATAAGTGTTTGCTAGCTTTAATTTAAGTTGTATCAAGTATCAATTGAATTTCTAATTTAAAAATTAAAGGAACTTCAAGCAAGATAACACATTATGGTATCCATTAGTCGTATAAAAAATTAAGTGGATTGCGTATCAGTAGGCATTTAATTGGATGAAAAGTATCATTAAAAAAAGACAAATTAGGTCCTGATCAACAAGCATTCTAAACTTGATCGAGAAGAAAATTTACACAATTGATTTCATCAATAGGAACAACAAAATCAATGGCTCCATTGGAAAAATATTATTTTTATTTTGCATTTTTTGTATTTATTTTAAGGAATGCATATGATTGATAGTTGAGTAGATGTCAACTTAGTTGGGATGTATTCAAATTATAGTGATGAATTTATTATTTAATCACATTTATTGAATTAGAAAGTTCAATTATAATAAAATATTTGAAGAAAATTTAGTCTAATCTCATGTGTTTGGAAAAAATTTATTGACACCCAAAAATTTCATAACTCATGTGTTTGGAAAACAACCATGGCGGCTTACTCTCGAAGAAAATCTGGCCCAATCCTCCGTTCTCTCTCACCAATGCTGTCGTACTCTGCTTTCGCCTTATCCTCCTCTACTTTCTCCTCTTGATCCACCACCACCACCTCCTCCTTCAACCGCCCAACCTCTCCAACGCTTGTCAACAACCTGTACAGCAACTCCTCTCCGTCGTCCCCATCCGTACGCTTCTCTCTCGACCGTCCGACCTCTCCTAGCCGTTCAATCTCAGCTCTAAAAACTCAAAGTGGCCGTCTGATGACGTCATCATCGTCAGCCGAGAGTAATCGCAAGCTCTAATTCGGCCTTCATCTCACCAACAACGGCAGCGCGTGGGGTTCCAGCCGAAGCCGAGTCGGCTTTCCGTCATGTAAATAAGTTCTCAGTTCGCTCATACTCCCTTGTTACTCATTCCATTTGTTTAATTAATCTGAAAAATCACGTCATTTTGACCTCCCATTGAAAAGAAGCTAAGATAATCTTGAGGTGGTTAGAGATCCAACAACGACCAGATCTCGATGGAATCCTGAGCAACCAGAGCAGTGACGCACGGAATTGACTTCAATTTCTGTGAATGAAACCCCAGAGATCCTTGAATCCTTCTTGTGTATATGCATATAAAGTTAGATACTGATATATATCCTAAATTTTGGAGATTCAGGACCATCTAATCACCATTCAAATGAACTCATGTTGTTAAATTGCATAATCAAAATTTAATTGGGGATTCATGTCATTAATTGATTCGTTAAGGTTTGGCATTTGGCTTATCACCATTATTAGATTTGTTTGATGTAGATTTCACGTAAATGGGGGAAAAGGAGAGGGAACATGGGTGGAGGTATATTGGGTAGGTCATGTCATATTTTTTACCAAAATTTAACGATAGGGGGGTCAAGGCCTAACAGAAGGTAAGGATGAAAGAATTTTGCTACTTACAAGGGGTGTTGTTGTAGGTTTTTTTCTTGCAGGGGGTGTTCGGGTAAAACGTATACTTACAGGGGGTGTCTAGGTCACTAAGCCTTTGGTTAAATAATTTAGTTTAGTTTTGATAATGTCATTAGGTGTAATAAGTGGAGAAAGATAGAGAGAGAAATAAAGGAAATAATGATGTCATCAAAACTAAAACTAAAACTAAAACTAAACTGAGAAAAGAATAGGGCCTGTATATTTTTGCATACAATTTGATATTTCATTCATATTTTCTACATTAGCGAACCTCCTAATTTTGGAAGTATTTTTTTTCATATTGTTAGGACAGAGTTAGTCATACAAAGCAATAGTAGATGAAGATTCACTTGAATTTGTAAGTAATTAGATCATATAGTTCAATATAATAAATAAACTAGACCCAAGAGTTCAAAAAGTGAACCTCCTAAAATTTTGTTTTATATTACAATTTTTTAGTATATATTTTTAACACAGCTACCCCTGAACATGAAGATGGGTGCGATAATATTACTTGTAAATTTTTTAAATTAATATTTAACACCTCCGTAGAAAATAAGAGAGGGGACTTCCAAATTAAATAAAGACCCAATACTGCGGAGGGAAATTACAGAATTATATTTTAATTAACAATATCTAGAAATAATTATGAATCTAAAAGTATTATTCATAAACATATTATATAATCATAATAAATTACAAGGGCAACATGGTAAAAAACCAATTCATAATCTATTTTTATTATTTTACTTCTAAACAGTACTTTGATACAAAATCTATTCGACACACATCTTCCAAACACTCTACAGATTCATACTCTATTCTGACGATTATCTAAAAAACCTACAATTTACAATCAAAATGTAATCTATATTTAAGCTCCCAAACGGGCTAAGTAGAAAAGTGAAGGAGAAAATTGATAACATAATCTGTTGGAAGTTTGGCGGAAGCAAACCAAAGCTGAGATTCAGAAAGAAAATAATTCACGACGACAACGAATTAATTAACGATGATTAAAAAGTAATTTGAAAGATGGACACACAAGAATTTACGTTACGTGGTTTGGCCCCAAAACAACCTACTTCCATGGGAGATATTTATTCTTTACTCCATGAAAATTATCATTAACAAATGCCTGGGCTAAATAACATAACCCAAATTTTGTACAACCACTCTCACCACCCAAACAACAATTTACAATAGAATAAAAAATAAACTATTTTCTCTCACCACAAGCATTGTATTTTTTTCCTTCTCTGATTATGTTTTACAATTTACAAGCTTTCAATTGTGGTTTAAATGAGGAGGAAAAAAAAAAATACTCCTATTTTGGATCAAGGCAGATGCTCAAGTCAACTACGATGGCTTAATTTGTGTATTCTTCTACTTCAATTGGAGTCAAATTCCAAAATGATTTCTTCAGCCACCGTAACATAAAAAAGCATGTGCAGAAATCAACATGAACAACTTGCCTCGGATACAATATCTTTAGTAGTGTTCATAATTATCTACCGCGCATCTTTGCATGGAAATTGGAATGAAGAATTGTAGTAGAAGTCAACAGAAAATTAACAATTTTCATTCAAGCATGGAATATTGAATTGTAGTAGTTACATAAATTAAGCCAAACATAGGAAGCCATGCACACATACCTTAACTTAGATGCACAATTTCCCCAGTATGGTACTAACAGTGGTCCTTACCGGGAAAATACTACAATACATATACCCCTTATTTGGGTGTATACCCCTATAAAGTTACGACTTTTTTTTATAATTTTTTTCATTTATAAAAAGTTACGAGACACACCAAAATATTATAAATTATATTGTTGAAAAGTTACAAAAAACTAAAAAATGTTACAATTATGATTGAGATGACGCAATTTAAATTATACAATAAGTACATATATATAGTACCTAAATAAGATGTGTGTATAATAGCCATTTCCCCCTCCTAAGTATTCTTTTGGAATTGTTTTTGACATACCAACCCTTCTCCAATACCTCGCCCGTTGAAAACTTGAAACATAGTCAAATACCATCCACGTGCCTTAACTGGTCTGGAGCAATTCGGGATGTTGATGGTTGATATGGATTTAGGACAACAATAATTGACTGTACCCAGAGCAAATGTCATACAAAAGTCAAATTGAATGGGCGGTTCCAGAGGACAACAAAAAAAAAATGAAAATTCTCATTTTGGAGTCCCAAGCAAATGATCGGAGCCATTTAATTTATTTAAAATATATTTTTAAGAGTACCCATGAACGAGGGTGGCCCCACATAAGGGCAAGCGGGGTCTGGACCGAAATTTCCTACTGCTGTGTATATATAATTTTGGGTATTTTGCCCCCATACTGTATAGATTATTTTATAATCTTGTTCTAAGTAACAAAAAATAAATATAACTATGCCTAAATAATTTTTTCAGAACACCTCTAATTTTTTTTGGAGAGAGCATTTTCTGCAATAAAGATTGTGAAGAACCGACTTTGTAACAAAATGGGTGACCAGTGAATGCATGATAGTTTGGTTGTGTACGAGTGATTTTTGTTACAATTTCAAATGAAACTATCATGAATCGGTTTCAAAATATGAAAAACCGTCGGGGCGAGTTGTAAACGATATGATATGTTATGGTTGACATACCACTTTTGCTAATATATATATTTAATATTTTTTGGTTAAGTATTATATTGGATCTACAGTATACTTGACCCCGCTGATATTAAATCATGCATCTGCCCTGCCCATGAAAAATTAGTTCATTCAAATAAAGGTAAGGGCTTGATCGGTATTTATCCCTAAAGTTGATAGGATAAAAACCGAATGAATTGAAGTCAAGATAGCCTTACCAATATCCTAATTAGTTGAATTTTTATGGCTACCCATACAAACATGTTTTGAACTTATTTAATGGCTCCGATTATTAGCGTGGGTCTCCGATCATTGTTGTGTTAAATGTTGTATATTAATATAAACATTTAATACAACGATAATCAGTCATTCAATTTGTTTAAGACATTACTTTAAGAGTACTCGCATAAAATTTGCTCGTTCGGATATCGATAAAGACTTGATCTATTCATTTAGTTTTTATCCTGTCAGTTTTGGAACAAATACCAATCAAACACTTATAAATATCCACATGAGCTGATTATTTATGTGAACTGAATGACTCGGATTATTTGCGTGAGACTCAGAAATGGGTTATTTACATTTTTTGTGCCAAAAGTTGTGTGACATGTTATATAAATGTTTTGAAAATTCTTTCTGTTCAAAATTTGAAAGCCTAGAGTTTTAGAAATTACTTCCTTTACATGGAAGGTGAAGTTTGACCATTACCTCAAGTAATTCAATGGTTCTCTCTCGCTCTTCTCTATATAAAGCCAATGCATGCATCCATGAATTCCACACAGCCTCTCTCTCTCTCTCTCTCACACACACACACACCCACACACACAAATGGCTATTGATTCTACATTACCAAAATCTTCGTTGCGCCCACCGGCAAGTGAGAAGCATGCCAAGGCACTTCGATTCATCGAAGAGGTAACTAAAGATGCCGACTCTGTTCAACAAAAGGTTTTGGCTGAAATACTTACTTCGAATGCCAAAACTGAGTACCTCCAGCGGTTCAAGCTCAACGGTTCTACCGACAGGGACACCTTCAAATCCAATGTTCCCGTTGTCACTTACGCAGATCTTCTCCCTGAAATTAAACGCATTGCTGAGGGTGATCGTTCCCCAATCTTGTCCGTTTATCCTATCAAAGAACTCTTCGCTAGGTAAAAGTTGATAACTTGAACCCTGAAAAAAAAAATAATAAATAAAAAAAACAAAAAAAAAACGTCGTAATAACAATGGTGCGGAAATGGTATTTTTAGAACTCCCATAAGTTAAATATAACAGGAATGATGCGGTTGAACCTTCTAAGAAATTCTTGGACATACATATCGGTATGGCATTATGAGCCTTCAAATTTATTTTTGCCATAATAAAGGTTGAAACTATACTGCTGTATCATTTCTGTATTATTCTTTTCATCTTTTATATGGCTTTTTCTATCTTACGTTTTATGTCTCAAAAAAGTTAGCATTATGTTTTTGTGTCTGTATACAGCTCTGGGACTTCATCGGGTCAAACAAAGCTCATCCCCACGACTCAGGTGGAGATGGATCGTCGCGATATCCTAACCAATCTTCGCATGCCTATCATGAGCCTGTAAGTATAAATGCATATGTACATAATCCTAGCAGTTTAGAAGAGAAAACCCACATCATTTTGGCAGTTTGTTTTCTTATGCAGGCCCGGCCCTGAGATTTCCGGGGCCCTAAGCAAGCTTTATACTTGTATGTATATTTGTTGTTCATTATTAGTACTATAAGCACCTTCTGGTGCTGCGGTTGCTTTAGACGAGTAAGACCAAGGCCTCGAGTTTGAGTCGCAATAATTGGAATGTTTTAGAAATTTTTGTGCATATTCCAAATGGTACTTCAGAAAAACTGAGGCTTGAAAGACTCAAACTCGAGATGTGCAAGTTATAATGAAGGATGCCTTACCACTGAACCACTATAACATCAACTGCTAAGAAACTGACCTATATTATACGTATCATGACTTAGAAATTTGGGAGCCCTAATATTAGAC
The DNA here is from genome assembly GCA_022606695.1 of Vaccinium macrocarpon. Taxonomy (NCBI): domain Eukaryota; kingdom Viridiplantae; phylum Streptophyta; class Magnoliopsida; order Ericales; family Ericaceae; genus Vaccinium; species Vaccinium macrocarpon. The sequence continues at coordinate 37,956,701 of CM040178.1, read as the reverse complement.
AGAAAATTGGGAGCTCTAAGCTAAGGTCTGGTGGACTTGTGCCTAGGGCTGGCCCTGTTCGTATGTGGGTACAAATGTCCTCTCTCTTTTTCCTTAACGAAACGTTACTGAATAATCCACCAGATTGCTGCAATAGTGAGGAACTTAATATCAGACATGTTCTTTCATTGAACACTCTTGTTTTAGAACGATCATTTGCAGGCACACAAGTTGGTATAAGTTTTTCCTCGTAAAATGGCTAAACTAGTTTACTTATGGCTAAACTAGTTTACTTAGTTATCAATGGAAAATGCTGGCCTTCACCGAATACGACAACAATAATAACAGAACCCACCTCGTTCCAATCATTGGGGGTATGAGCGAGGAATGATTGTAGACATACCTAACATTTGACAATATGTACAAAGTGGCTGCTCTTAGAGTACCGCTCAAATAGTGAACCCTAAACCTCCAAGAACTAAGGAGTTATAAGAACATTTTGCTGTAGAACCATGCTATCAAATCAAGGCCGAAAGGCATCAAGGAGGGCAAGTTTAGAGACCCAAATCAATTTCTGTGCTCATTACCAGGTGGAGGATAATGTGTAAAAAGTGTATCGATCTCCGAAAAAGTGTACGCATTAATACCAGTCAAAGTGTATTGTTATACGTGAAATGTGTATTAAAATTTGAACTCATTTGTCTTTATCTACTTATTACTCCCTCCGTTCCTATTTGTTTGTCCCACACCCTCTCTCTTGCCTTTTTCCAAATAAAAAAATTAAGTATTTCTGTGTATCATTTTTCAAATTTTTTTGCAACAAATTAAAGTAGTAAAAAATTTTGAAAAATGATACGCAAAAACACTTTATTTTTTCATTTGAAAAGTGACACGACTTTTCGTAGAGGACAAACAAATAAGAACGGAGGGAGTATCTTCCAAAAAATACCAGTTAGATGGAGGTTGGCAAAAACCCTTTTATCAATTTTTCTTTTCTATGTAACAGCTATGTTCCGGATTTGGACAAGGGCAAGGGGCTTTATTTCATGTCTGTGGTGGGAGAAACAAAGACCCCAGGTGGGCTTTTGGTCCGCTCAGTATTTACAAGTCACTTGAAGAGCGACCACTTCCAGGCCCGACGCAACGACCCATACGATCTCTACACGAGCCCAGACGAAGTGATCCAGTGCCACGACTCGTTTCAGAGTATTTACACCCACATGCTATGCGGCCTTTTGGAGCACAAACAAGTCCACCGGGTCGGGGCAGTGTTTGCCTCAGGCCTACTCCAAGCTATCAAGTTCCTCCAACTCAACTGGCCCCAACTTACTCAAGATATTCGATCCGGAACTCTGAATTCAAAAATCACGGATCCAACAATCCGTGATTGCATGACCCATATACTACAATATCCTGATCCAAGACTCGCAAACTTTATTGCTTCGGAGTGCTCAAAAGAAAACTGGGAAAGGATAATCACGAGAATTTGGCCCAATACTAAGTACTTGGACTGTATTGTATCGGGTGCAATGGCCCAATACATTTCGGCCCTAGAATACTATAGTGGCGGGTTGCCCGTGGCCTCCACCTCGTACGGTTCGTCAGAGTGCTATCCCGGACTCAATCTCAACCCGCTATGTAACCCTCACCAAGTCATTTACACAATCATGCCAAACATGGCCTACTTCGAGTTCATACCCCAAAAATGTACCAACTCTACCAAACTCGTTGACCTTGCTGACGTGGAAGTGGGACAGGAGTATGAACTAGTTGTCACTACCTACGGTGGACTGTACCGGTACCAAGTCGGCGACATCCTCCGAGTGACCGGGTTCCACAACTCGGCCCCTCAAGTTCACTTTGTTCGAAGAAAGAACGTGTTGTTGAGCATTGACATAGACAAGACAGACGAGGCCGAGTTACAGAAGTCAGTAGATAGTGGCGTGCGCCTGTTGAGCAAGGATTGCAACTCGACCCTGGTTGACTACACGAGCTATGCCGACAAAAGGACGACCATCCCGGGTCACTACGTGATATACTGGGAGTTAGATGATCACTCCAGTTCCACTAACCCGCCGAGTGATGAGTTGCTGAGTCGGTGTTGCTTGGCCATAGAGGAATCCCTGGGTTGGGCATACCGATATGGCCGAGTTAAGGCAGAAACAATAGGGCCTTTGGAGACACGGATAGTGAGGAGTGGAACATTTGAGAAGCTTATGGACTACTCAATCTCAAAAGGGGCCTCCATTAATCAGTATAAGGTGCCAAGGTGTGTTAGTCTTGAACCAATGAGGGAGCTTCTTGACTCTAGAGTCGTCTCCGCACATTTTAGCCCTTCTTTGCCGCATTGGTCTGCTGACCCGAGTCACTAACCATGAACCAATACCCCCCTTCAGGTCCATGAAAAAGAATAGTTTGGTGATTGTTTCTTTGGTGTTCTTTGTCTTTGTTTAATTTTTATATGCTTCAGTAAGGTCTTTGCGGTAAGCAATAAAATACATCAACTTTCAAAGGAAAGGTACGCAATGGGAATGAGGCGTGCTCTGTAGGTGAAATCAAAGGATGCCGCGAAGGATTTATCAGTTAATGCCTTGGGTTTGTTCCAGTATCAAGCTCTGAAATCAACTTTATAAGGTGTTCAAGGGATATCCTTATCTACCATTGCCTATTCTTTGTTCACTGATTGTAAAAAAGCTGGGCATCAGTGTTCAAGCACGAGCATTGTTGTATGGTACATTTTACGTGCCTTTTTTTTTTTTTTTTAAATCTTGTTTCTGCTGATATTGTTTGTTTTCGGCGCTGGTCAGTTGTTTTAATGGTTTGGTATTTTTTTGAGTTCTGTATTGCCACCAACCTTGGCTGTATTCTGTTTTGTGGCAAGTTTGTGGTTGTGGTGTGCTCGTTCTTTCACTACCTCTTCTAGTTTCTTCTCTTTATACTCGCTATGAAAAGAACCTTAAAGAAGCATGTAAATAAGAGCTATATCATCAAATTATAACACCCCGCGCCTCCTCCACTTATATAGCCCTGCCTCACTAAACAAAAATCCTAGCTCCGTTCCTGCCTCTGTAGCAGATGCATTACAATTATTTGAGTATAGTGGGGTTGTATCATCGGCCGCTTTACCCAAACCCCCGGCCGGGGGCACTTTCTGAGCTTTTAATTTTTAGCAGTTTAAGTTGGGTTCTTCTCTCAAAAGATTTACCCCAGTGCCCAACTCAAAGGCTTATCCTATAGGCGGGCATGCCAATCTTGCCAATCTTCTAAAAACTGGGTTATTTTGGTGGGTCAAATGTTTTTTTTTTTTTTTGAACATAAAGGAAGAGCTTATTGCATATTATTTTTTGGGACCAAGATGGTTTTATTGTGGGGTTCACTATCACGTGGACTTTGCGCTTTTTATTTATTTACTCAAACTATGCACAATTGATTAGTTTTGAATGGGAGACAACTAATTATTTTGATTGCACAAAATAAAAATAATTAATTAGCAAAAGATAAGGGACCTTACATGCCACTAAATACAAAAAATTGATTACACAATCCAATTGATTATTTTGTGTTTAATGCGTCGGAGACAACTGGACAAGAGTTATTGGAGCCGAAAAATTCAAATCCAACAGTAGAGCATGGACAATTCTTTGTCTAAGAACTATTTTAATTACGTTAAAAAAAAGGTACTATTATAATCTCTTTTTTTTGTTTTTCTTTGTTAACCATGTGCCGTATAAGGAGACATGGAATATTTTTGTTAAAAACTCACTCTACGCGTGTATTAGTGTACGCATTTAACGGGGTACGGTAGATTCTCCGGGCGGATCCGGGTTGGCCAGTTTAAAATTTGGTACCAAATGGAAAAATGGAAAAGTGAAATTTAAATTTCCAGCCAGCCACTTAGCTTCGAAGCCAAAAGCCCAAACAAAGCTTAGCGGGCTTCCTCTCGGGCTTCAGGTCAACGGGCCGAATGATGAGACTTAATTAGCAGTATGCTGCTGTTTTTTTAGTTGGGCTAGTGCTTTTGTTTTTAATTAGGCTATTGTAAAATTATGATGGGCTATTGTAAGATTCTGATGGGCTAAATTGTGTTTGAACTTTGAATGAGCTTTTTTTTTATGCTTGGTTTTCATTTAAATGGGATAATGTTGTTGGGCTTGGCCCGAAAAAGGCCTGTCAATGGAACCGGACCAAACCGGAACCCGTTGAACCGAACCGACTTCTTTTCAACAGGTTTCAGTTCCATGTTATCCCCGATCCGATTTTTCCTGGTTCACTGAAAAATAGGCAAGAATCGGACCGGACCGAACCGGTTTCACCCCTAATCTGTGAAACTGAATATGTTATCTGTACAATTTCAAACAATTGGATACATCTGGGGAACTAACAATGTTGAAGAGTTCTATTGATATTTGTATCCATAACCTGTAGTTCTGTTGCCATCTGCTGCCATCTTTTGGTGTTGCACTTTTTTGCCAGTCGATGGGATGATACTAGAGAGTAGAAAACCGGAATAAAATTCATCGATATGTTTCCCCAAAACTGCAAGAAACTATGACCTAATATGTGGTAAACATAATAGGAGTAGTTTGAGGTTTGGCTTGGCTAGTTGGCAAAAAGGAGTCAGCTCGAGTTGCAAGTCGGTTCCTTTATGAAAATTCAGCTTGTTCATAGCTTGGTAAGTAGTGGGACTGAACTCAAACACCTAGATACTTAACGAATTGAGCTTGAACTCGAACTAAATTAGTTTTGAACGAGCAAAGCTCAAAAACATCAAAATTTGGTTCAACTCGTTTGCAGCTCTAGAGTCTAACTCTAGACTACCGCAAACTACTAAACCCTGTGTGAAATGGGCCCCACAAAGATTTTACTCTCTCCATCTTAAAGTTAGTTTCCTACGAAATACGTGCAATTTTCAAGCTTAAAAATAATATATTTCCCAAAATGTGGATCTCATTTGGTAATTTTCGATGCGATCTTTTGAATTGTGCAAAAAAAAAAAAATCAAAAAAAAAATTTAGTAGATACATATTTTTAAGTTAAAAAATTACTTGTAATTTCGTAAGGGACCAACTTTATGGGACGGAGGGAGTACTTTTAAATGAACGGAGCTCAAATACTTTTAAACTTGGTTCGACTTGTTTGCGGTTTGCAGCTGTCGAGTCCATCTGTTATTCCATAAAAATACTTATACCTCACGAATATGACCTATTTGCCCCCGGTTTTCCTTTCCAACCACGTCTCTTTAGGCCTCATTTGTTTGACCGGAGATAAATGAATAAGATATAAAATCTCTTGGAATATGGGTGTAGTATTAAATCCCTTGGGATATAGGTGTGATATGAAATTCTTGGAATATTGCTCAAGATATCAATGGATGAAGAAAATCCATATCCAGTGTTTGTGTTCAACGGGATATAGTCATTGGAAAGCTTTTTTTTTTTTTTGTGTGTGTGTGGTTGTTTTAGCCATTGAAAATCCATATCCCATCCAAATCCCCCCACCCCCCATGGGATTTTGGGATTTTGTGTCTTGTACGGATTGGGATAAAACTTGGTGAGGGATTTCAAATCCCATCTAAAAAAAGGTTAACAAACATGAGATTTTGGATCCCACTCCATCCAAATCCCACCCCAAATCCCACCAAACAAACAAGGGGTAAAGCCTAAACTGCTGTGGTGTACTCTTCCTTATCAAGTAGGGACAAAACCAAGAAGCCCAATGTTACATAACCGAGTTCATTGATAAATGATAAACACAAATTCAAATCGAATTATGTGGAAGATTGATTGAAACATGGCAGACCAAACAAATTGAAGAACATGGTCTCCTAGGGGCTACCTCATCTTGTTAGCATAATACTATTAAGAAATATATTATGTTACCATGTTTTCAAGATTTATTATTGTGTTTCCAATTTAGTTTAGATTATATTATTAACGTTTCCTAATTAATTTATATTTCCTTGTTATGTAAATTTTCCTAATATTGTTAGATTTTTTAGTCACAAAGTCTTATAGCCTACATAAAAGCGTTTTGGAGTTTATATGTTTTATACGCATCACTCAAAGAAAGTTTCTCTATCTATTCAATTCTCTAGTCAACGAAAGTTTCTCTATCTATTCAATTTTCTAATCTCTCACGTAATTGTGTTCACCACGGAACTTTTTGGACTATTATTATTATTATTGGGGGTGGGGGGCGCAGCGTGCTGTGCTGGTTCATTTTGGTGTCGCGCTGGCACCATTCCGACGATCAGAGACATCCACCACGTAGAGTTCGTCGAGTACTATAAGTGTACCAAAAATCAACCCGATCGGATATCGTTAAGTGACTCATCTGAACATAAATAAGTTTTAAAAATGGGTCAAATGGTTTTCATCAAGTGTTTCAAGACACATGTGTTCCTATTTTTTTCAACTTATATTTTTTCCGATGAGGCATTTAACTATATACGATCGAGTTGATTTTTTTTACACTTGTAGTACTTGAGGAGCTGTAGAAGGTGGGCGTCTCTGCTCTGATGAACGATGCCAGCGCAACGCCGAATTGGGCCGCACAACACTGGGCTACCCAACACCTCTCCATTTTCTTGTTATTTAGTTTACGTCTCAATCAATTGCTATCGGCTACACAAATCATTTACGTAGTGCAGCTCTAAAACACCAGCAGTCCAGCACTTCAAAGAAAGGATATACTCCAACAGTCACGACTCACGACCGTTGACCTTTCAATTTCGGCGAGTCCACCACAACACTTTTTGGACTATTTTGGCCCTGTTCATTTCCCAATTTAGTTTTAGTTTTAATTTTGATGACATCATCATTTCTCTCTCTATCTCCATCCACTCACTACATCTAATGACATCATCAAAACTAAACAAAACTATCCAATCAAACATAGCCTTTAGTATTTAGCTTCAAAGCCTGGAAGCAATTCTAGGGAGTAGGACAAGTGGGTTCATTTTAAACATGCAATGGCCAATGAGAAGTCAAAAGGTTTGGAATTGGCAATTGTTTTTGATGGAATTTCGTGGCCAAAAGTTTAGGATCAAGCAATTCAATGTATGGTAAATCATGAGCCAAATCACTTGTAATTTTCAAGGGGGAATATGTTGCACCTTGCAAACTTAAAATTGATTTCTGTGCAGCATTTTGTCATTGACAGTTTCTTATTCGTGCGAATTTGTGACATATACGTCAGCCGGATTAACAATTATAGCACAATAATAGTCAGAACCAACAATGATGGTAGCCCAAATAGCAAAACCCAACGACACTTGTTGACCAATGAGGGTTATTTATTTTTTTACGCCTGATCTATATAAGTATATATAAATCTTATAGTTCGGTTCGGTTCGGTTCGGTTTAGGGCTAAACAGTTCAATTTCTTTCGGAAACGGTAGGATGGGGTCGGCACCTGTCGGCAGGGCCCCCCAATTCGAGCGAGTTATCCCTAACCTTAAAACTTGTCGAATTGAAAATTTCTAGCAGATGTGGTTGGTTTTTTTTTTTTAGGCACACCACACCAGATGTTAATGATCGACAAAGAAGAAAAGCCACCCTCTTGGCGTTGATTCAAGGATTAACAGAATTTTCAAATGACATGCTTCTATCAAGAAGTTTCTAATGATGACTCCTTATTAAAAAAGTCAGAAAAAAATAGTTGTGGGTTGTTAGATCCTATACTCTTCATGCGATCCAATGGCTCACAACTATTTTTCCGCACTTTTTTTTTTTGTTGTAAAGGAGCCATCATAGGAAACTTCTTGGATCGCCGGTGTATATGAGTCCCGATCTAGTCCGGAGTCCCCGGATCCGGGACTCCACCTTTCCGATATTTTTTTAACGATCCGAGCCGTCCAATGTGTTCAAAAGGTGTTTTCCAAAGTATAAGCAAGAAATCTTCAAAAAAAAAAAATACCGGGAAGGGTTTGATCCAAGCAGTTTTCTCAAAAACTTTATATTTACAGTTTACGCAAAAAACTACTTGGATCAAGCCCTTCCCGGTATTTTTTTTTTGAAGATTTCTCGCGTAGACCTTGGAAAACACCTTTTGAACACATTGGACGGCTCGGATTTTCCAAAAATAATTTTTAAAAGCATCAAAACACCGAAAAAGACTTCAATCCAGAAAATCCGGGATCCTTGACTGGATCGCCGGTGTATATATATATATATGGTTGATATCTCATGTTGGCCGAATCAATTTATGTGTAAGAGAACTCATCCTTGAGGGACCATAAAAACATGAAGACGGGTGCAATAATATTATCATTGCAATTCACTCAATTATTATTGAAATAACTCGTGCTTGGTAGAATGTGTTCTATCAAAAGTAAGGGGGCCGTTTGGTAACCTCATTATGTATGTTACATTTCCCATTTTCTTTTTTTGCTTATGACAGTTTATGAGATTATTTTCAAAATTTATTTTTCTAAAATGCATTCTCAAAACAACACAATGGAACAATTTGATACTTAGCCCCAGAGGTCCCTTTTTTTTAAATTTTGAATTCTAGATTTTCCCGACAAATAAAAAGACTATATTACCCCTGTTTTTGTTTTGTTTCAGCTTTGTACGTAAAATTTTATTTCTATCATCATTGTATTTTCTAAGTCCATCACAAACGTACTTATTATTTCAAAATTTTCAAAGGGATATGTGAGACTTCCGTAGAAAAAAAGGGAGACTTTCAAATGAGGATCCAATTTTATAGCGTGGGATTACAAAATTATATGTTACCATTAACAACAACTAAAAATAATTATGAATCTAAAATGGTTATTCATAAACATATTACTACCATAATAAATAACAAGAGCAGCATGGTAAAAAATCAATTCATAATATATTTTCATTATTATACTTTCAAACACTACTTTGTTGCAAAATATAGTTTGTACACATCTCCCAAATACTCCACAGATTCATAAGCTATTCTAGCCATATATGCAATTTATAATTAGGCTCCCAAATGGGCTCTATGTAGAATATTGCATGTCTGTGATATGCCAAAAGTAGAATACAAAAATGAAGTAGAAAATTGATATTGTAGCATAAACGGTTGTGATTTTAGCGGAAGCAAACCAAAGTTGAGATTCATAAAGAAAATAATTTACAACAACAACGATTGAATGATGATAAAAACGAAAATTCAAAGAGAGACACACAAGAATTTACATGATCGGGCCTAAAAATAATATTTGGATCAAGGCTCATAAACTACCAGATCATGCTCAAGTCAACAACGATGGCTTTGAGTTATCTTCCGATTGGAAGCCAAATTCCAAAATGATTTCTTCAGCCACCATAAATAAATAAACATGTGTAAAAATCAACATAAACAACTTGCCGCTTGGGTGGCTTAAATAGACGATGTGAGATAAAGTCTAACACTTTTTGATGGGTGATTTGTTGATGTACAAGTAGGAGATAATTTGGGAGATTTACGTTGGAAACAGCGAATCTTTCTAATTCCTTCTTCTTTTTCTTTTTGATCTTATGGTTATTAATGCGATGGACGGTTATCCTAGCTTATGTTTGGTGGTTAGAGGAAAGACTCAAGGTGGCGTGTGGGGTCCTAATTGGCTGATTAAAAGGGAAGGATTTTTATGGTTAAACATGAAATGATGTTTGGATTAAGAAGGTTTTAGGAGTGTAGTTAGGCATATTATTGGTTAGGAAGGAAGTGATTGTATATTTTTGCATATGTAAGGGTGAGATAATAATATAGGATATAAGTAGGCATGGTTTAATCTATTTAAATCAAGTGACTAATTAAAATTGATTTTAAATATAAAATATATATCTAAAATTATATATATATCAATGAAAATGTTTATTCGGAAGAAAAAAATATGGGTGAAAATCCGGATCATTACATTTCAATCATTATTTTGAAAAGAAAAATCCATGAGTAGAACACAACCATCTAATACCAAACATTAGAAGCCATACACACCTTAACTAACATGCACAATTGCTAAGGTGGGCAAATTGGTTCTCTCAATGGAAATTCGATGTCAAACAAACATATCAAAAGTCAAAATAACTTCTCACCAGATTTCCTCCCTAAAACTCAAAAGATCATATCCCCAGTTTTTCCATTAATAACCCGTATAGAATCTTTTCGGATTGTTTCAGAAAACTTTTTTTTTTTTTTTTTGTTAACCGTTATTTACTGTATTTTCACGCTCTATAAGATAGGTTATTCTCCTCTCCACATATCTCCAAATCTCCATCCTAGAGACGGTCCTCAAAGCAAGAAGTGTTGAAATGCTTCGAGCATTTCTGAGGATATACATTCGCCATAATGGTACTAACAGTGGTTCGTTAGCCAAACTAATTCCTTTCCGGACTTAGGGGAAGTGTTGGTTGTGTTTGGTTTGGGTTTTGAGTTTTGATTTTTGTAATGATTAGAGGAAGAAATAAGGGTAATAATTAAAAAATAGGTATTGATGATTGGAGAGAGATAAAGAGAAAAAACAAAAATAAAAATTAAAAATAGGGGTAATAATTGAATAATAATTGAGAAAATTGGTTCTTAAGAACCAAACCAAACAAGGCCGTTGTGCACCCCTCGGCCGTTGGATCGAGTTTTGGACAGCTCGGATGCGTTCGGCAATTATCCTTTAATTTTGATTTTTTCTGACGGTAAAAAATCAAAACACATCAAAATCGTCCAAACACGATCCAACAGCTGAGGGGTGCACAACGCCATGCACAGCACGGTTGTGCACAACACCCCCATTACCTTCCTTTCCACCCAATTTTACACGCGTTTTCTCTTATCGTTAGGAATTAGGATATCATTCACTATGAGACAAATCAAGAAGTCTTTCTCAATCCAGAACTTCTTTTGGAATTGTTTTCGACATAGTACCAAATTCCTGCTTCAATACCTCGCCAAGTAAACTTTGACAAATACCTTCCACATGCCTAATTACGTACTTCGAAAATTCCTTTCCTTTTTAATTTGTTCATAATTGAATTACCCAGAGCTAATGTCAATCAAAAGTCTCAATTGAAACCCCACACACACATATTTTGTCATCCATCTTTCTATTTAAAATTTCAAAGATTAGGTTAATGTGTTATCTTTTGTATGTAAACCAAATTACCAAGTAATCTCTGAACTCGTGGGAGCTAGCCTAGAGTTTTTAAAATATTTTAAGGTGAAAATTAATTACTAAAGTTCTAAAATTTTCGTTCTTTTAAAAAGTCATTGGATCAATTAGATACTGTAACAAGATTTTGATAAGAAAATTAACGGCTAAAAAAAATTACTCCCAATCGAACGTACGCAATGGATAAATTTGTAGAGTTTGAATTTTCGTAGGCACATTTACATGCTTCTTAACGAGATAATGCACATGCTATTGTGAACATTTCAACCTTTTATTTATAAGGAATGAATGAATAGGACACTTGGCTCTCGAAAGCAAAAAAAGGACCATTTTTTCATATATATATATGAACTGGAATATTCTTCATAATTAGAATAGATACAATGGTAAATCTTAGACATAGGTGTGACCACAACATAGGAGGTTAGAACATCTTTACATGACAGGGGCGGACAGAGGGGTGCATGCGGGGGCTTAGGGTCCCGCACACCTCCCAATTATCTTACTATTGGTATTATATTTTAGTTTTTGTTTGTACAAATTATGAAGGAAGGGTCTCCTCAAAATTATTATATCAGTATAAACGAGGATGATATTTTATTGTTAATTTAAGAATACATGTGATTTGGTCCCCCACGTTTTGAATCTTGTGTCCGCCACTACAACATGTGATAGGTTTTTATGCATGTTTAAGTGTTTGTTAGATGACAAAAAGTATATATAAAATGCGTCTCAAATTTTGTGTTTAAGAGTTTGTTAATATGGGTCGCAATATGTTGTACCTGGCTGATAAATACCATTTTATACATGCGAGCTCATGAACTTCTATTACCATTAACTCCAGTGTAATTCAATGGACCTCTCTAGCCTTTCTCTATATAAAGCCATTGCATCCACCCATCCATGAATTGCACACAGCTTCTCTCTCTCTCTCTCTCTCTCTCTCTCACACACACACACACACACACACACACACACACACACAAACACAAATGGCTATTGACTCTACATTGCCAAAATCTTCGTTGCGCCCACCAGCATGTGAGAAGCATGCCAAGGCACTTCGATTCATCGACGAGGTAACTAGAGATGCCGACTCGGTCCAACAAAAGGTTTTGGCTGAAATACTTATTTCCAACGCCAAAACTGAGTACCTCCAGCGGTTCAAGCTCAACGGTTCTACCGACAGGAACACCTTCAAATCCAATGTTCCCGTTGTCACTTACGCAGAGCTTCTTCCAGATATAAAACGCATTGCTGAGGGTGATCGTTCCCCAATATTGTCGGTTTATCCCATCACCGAACTCTTCGCAAGGTAAAAGTTGATGAGATAAAAATAAAAACGTAATAACAATGGTGCGGCAATGATATAAAGGTCGAAACTGTCGTATCATTCTGTATTATTCGTTTCATATTTTATATGGCTTTTCTATCTTAAGACTCATCTCTCACCTCCTGTCTATTCAATATAGTAAAATCTATAGCTTGAGGCTAATTACACCCCCGTGCTCTTACGTTCAAAAAAATTAAACATTACCATGTTTTTGTGTCTGTATACAGCTCTGGGACTTCGTCTGGCCAAACAAAGCTCATCCCCACGACCCAGGTAGAGATGGATCGTCGTGATATCCTAACCAATCTTCGTATGCCTATCATGAGCCTGTAAGTATAAATGTATATGTACATAATCTTAGCAATTTAGAAGAGAAAATCCAAAGGACTTAAGACTAACAAATATAAGATGGCATCTGCATCATTTTGGTAGTTTGTTTTAAGCTTCGTTCATGTTTACAAATGTCCTCTCTCTTTTTCCTTAACGAAATGTTATTAGCGCATAAGCTCTATACTGAATAATCTACCAGATTGATGCAATAGTGGAAGTTAACGTCAGACATGTTCTTTCATTGACCACTGATCTGGTTTTAGAATGATCATTTGCAGGTATACAAGTTGCGGTAAACCTGGGGGTACAGAAGGTGAGGGACAGAAATGGTACAGAGCGCGTTCAGGGATCTACTTTTGAGTCCCACACGAGTGATCCAAACTATTCATTGCACTTAAAACATTTTTCCGAGGGAGCCAAGGGACTTTGATTTAAGCATTTCTAACCGTCCGAATAAGCTGATTTTTTGTGGGCCCTCTTGAAAAAATGTTATAAGAACAATGAACACACTATTGTGGGACCCAAAAATGGGTCCCCGAGAGTGCTTTGTACATTTTCTGTACAACTTTTTCTGTACCCATAGCAGGGTCCTACAAGTTGGTATAAGTTTTTTCTAGTAAAATGGCTAAACTAGTTTTGTTACTTATCAATTTTCTTTTCTGTGTAACAGCTATGTTCCGGATTTGGACAAGGGAAAGGGGCTTTATTTCATGTCTGTGGCGGCAGAAACAAAGACCCCAGGTGGGCTTTTGGTCCGCTCAGTATTTACAAGTCACTTGAAGAGCGACCACTTCCAGGCCCGACGCAACGACCCATACGATCTCTACACAAGCCCAGACGAAGTGATCCACTGCCCCGACTCGTTCCAGACCATTTACACCCACATGCTATGCGGCCTTTTGGAGCACAAACAAGTCCACCGGGTTGGGGCAGTGTTTGCCTCAGGCCTACTTCGAGCTATCCGGTTCCTCCAACTCAACTGGCCCCAACTAACTCACGATATTCGATCTGGAACTCTGAACCCAAAAATCACGGATCCAGCGATCCGTGATTGCATGACCCATATATTACAATACCCAGATCCAACACTTGCAGACTTTGTTGCTTCGGAGTGCTCGAAAGAAAACTGGGAAAAGATAATCACGAGGATTTGGCCGAATACTAAGTACTTGGACTGTATTGTGTCAGGTGCAATGGCCCAATACATTCCAGCCCTAGAATACTATAGCGGCGGGTTGCCCATGGCCTCCACCTCATATGGTTCATCAGAGTGCTATCCTGGACTCAATCTCAACCCTCTATGTAACCCCCACCAAGTCATTTACACAATCATGCCAAACATGGCCTACTTCGAGTTCATACCCCAAAAACGTACCAACTCTACCAAACTCGTTGACCTTTGCCGCGTGGAAGTGGGGACGAGTATGAACTAGTTGTCACTACCTACGGTGGACTGTACCGGTACCAAGTCGGTGACATCCTCCGAGTCACCGGGTTCCACAACTCGGCCCCTCAAGTTCACTTTGTTCGAAGAAAGAACGTGTTGTTGAGCATTGACATAGACAAGACAGACGAGGCCGAGTTACAGAAGTCGGTAGAGAGTGGCGTGCGCCTGTTGAGCAAGGATTGCAACTCGACCCTGGTTGACTACACGAGCTATGCCGACAAAAGGACGACCATCCCGGGTCACTACGTGATATACTGGGAGTTAGATGATCACTCCAGCTCCACTAACCCGCCGAGTGATGAGTTGCTGAGTCGGTGTTGCTTGGCCATAGAGGAATCCCTGGGTTGGGCGTACCGATATGGCCGAGTTAAGGTAGAGACAATTGGGCCTTTGGAGATACGGATAGTGAGGAGTGGGACATTTGAGAAGCTTATGCACTACTCAATCTCAAAAGGGGCCTCCATTAATCAGTATAAGGTGCCAAGGTGTGTTAGTCTTGAACCAATCAGGGAGCTTCTTGACTCTAGAGTCGTCTCTGCACATTTTAGCCCTTCTTTGCCGCATTGTTCTCCTGACCCGAGTCACTAACCATGAACCTATTCCCCGCTTCAAGTTCATGAACAGAATAGTTTGGCTGTTGTTTCTTTACTTTTCTTTGTCTTTGTATAATTTTCTTTCTTATATGGTTCAGTTAACCTGTAAGGTCTGTACGATAAGTAATAAATGACATCATCTTTCAAAGGAAATGTATTTAATGGGAATGAAGTGTGCTCTGCGGGAAAAATCAAAGGATGTAGTAAAGGATTTATCAGTTAATACCTTGGCTATTGTTTTGTGGCAAGTTTGTGGTTGTGGTATGCTCAGCCTTTCACTACCTCTTCCAGTTTCTTCTCTTTATATTCGATGTCAAAAGAACCTGAAAGAAGCATGTAATAAGAGCCTCTGTGGCAGATGCATTACAATTATTTGTCGAAGTGTTTGCTAAATATACTTGGAAGGGATTCCATTTTCTCTACCAAAAACATCTTTTTTTGTCCTGTTGATGATCAATGCTTTAACGAATGTCTTAAACTACGTGAAAATCTCCTAATTCAAAGCAAAAATAGTAACAATAATTGCAAGGAAAAATGGCATGCATAAAATCTACTTAATTTCTTGACCAAACACTTTATGCTATAAGGTTAATTCTCGGGCAACAAACCCCACACATGTTTAACAAGAATTCCATATTTTTCAAGGTCGTTGAGTACCAAAAATATACAAGTTGGAAGTTCTCTTGAGAGCCATGGAAACAGCTCTTTAACCTCCACTTGAACTACCCTATCGATTTAACCTTGAGCCAAGCTCAAGGCCCAGATGAAGAGAGCAAAGGCTCTAATCAACTTTCTAACTAGGGCTACTACTTAAAGCATTGAACACCATAGCACGGTTACTACCAAGTTTCAAGCTAAAAAATCAGCCAAGACAGCACTCTTCGGTTTCCAACTGATTGAGCATGCAGTTTACCAATTATCAATGTCAGGTTTTCATTTGGAATTACTGCGTTATTAACAGAGATAGGAGTGAAGAAAACAAGTAAATGGAAAACTTACGCTTTTTATCTAAAGAAGCAGAACTAGAAATGAAACTTACCTTCTCAATAGCTACCATGGTTCTTGTGGGCTCATATCCATCTACTAACCGAGTTAGGTTCAATTTGCATACTCTACAATTCCACTGCATATTCAAGCCAACCAAATTACACAATATACTACCATGCACCTGTAGGGCTGAATTTCTGGAGGAAAGAAATATCATTTGACATATTTGGGAACCTATTCGGCCCTCTTCAACAAGTCCTGCATGAGAACAAGCACCAAGAATGTTGACAAAAGTAACACCATTTGGCTTTATGAATCTCTCTCCATTCTAATTAACATTGCCTGTTGAAGCATCCAACTCAAAATCAATTGGCAATGAGTGGAGAGGCCGCCCAGGCTCATATACTAGACTCACTGTGGGACAAGCTCTAATAACGCTGCTTCTACATATCCATGCAACGCAGACCCTTCATTCCACATAGTTGGAAACCTATTCGGCCCTCTTCAACAAGTCCCGCATGAGAACAAGCACCAAGAATGTTGAAAAAAGTAACACCATTTGGCTTCATGAATATCTCTCTTTCCATTCTAATAAACATTGCCAACTCTGCTTCTACATATCCAAGCAACGCAAGCCCTTCAGTTCCTAAATTCGAATGGATAAGGAGTCTTGTCCTGTGAATTGAAGGACACCAAGTAAGGAACAATGATTGTCTTTCCCTACTTAAATTGCATAACATATAATTGTCTTTCCCTACCCAAGTCCAGAGCTCCAACATGGGCACAGGCCAAAATAACATTTGCCATGGTCACTTCATCAAGTTTCTCAGCTTGACAATAACTCAGTGTTTTTGGATAAAATAACTCATTGTTCTTCATGAGATGAAATCATTTTTTAGCATTTCACTGAACAATGAAGCCGTAGCGTCGACACCCCCTATCCGTCAATCTTGAATTCCAAAAGCCCTGTTTCATTCAGGCACTTCATCAAACAGCCATCTCGCAGAACCAAAACTCCCAACTCCATCAGCTGTAACCATAATAATCCACACAAAACCGTCTCTTTCTGGCATTTCATCAAACGGGTGTCCCAATACAACTATTCTGCAGAATTTGAGTGAAAATCAATCAAAGTTTCCCAAACAAGTAAAGTATAACTATGTGGAATGCAAACCCAAATTTCCAAAGGGAACAGTAAAGTGCAGTTTTGAACTATCAACGAAATAGTATAACTATGGGGAAAATTTTGTACTTTCAACATGTCCAAGTAAAGTAGTAGACCTTGAATTTTTTGATCGGCAGTGGATGACCTTGGAATTGAGGTAATACAATAAAAAAAGCCTCTAATTAACGCGCTGTAAACAAAATCAGTGCGATTTTTCATCTGGGTCATGGCCAGAAGGGCGTAATCTGTTCGACATTTCGGCGAACAGACGGTGATAAAATTGATTCATCAAGATACAATCTTCGTTTCCAAGGGTTTTGATCATGATTGTGTATGTTGATTCCACCTGTTTTCGGCCCGAAAGGTTGATTAGTCTACCAATAAGAGAGGCGAAAGGACGTTATTCCGTCTTATGGTGAAATGGTGCTTCTGTTCTTGCAGAAGGGGCGGTATGGAAGAACGGTTGAAGTTCGTTATGGTTTCGAGCCAAGGACTTCACTGCAAACTTTGTAGAATAATTCTAGGACACACCCCAAACCACGAGAAAATATTTGGTGCAAAATATCGTACCGCAAACGTGGTCAAAACGCGGATCTCAGCCTTCTAAAAGTGTTTTTGATGGTCCAGATTTCTCACTTCCTCCCTCTCTCTCATCTTTCTCGCACTAAAGACCGTTCAAAACACTTTTGGACGGCCAAGGTAAACATTGGGTACTGCCACGTGGTACCCAATCGGCACCCAAGTTTTTCTCCCAAAGCCCACCCGTTTGCGTGACAATGCATGATTGGTGATTGCAAAGTACTCTCACCATTCTTATTTGTTTGTCTCCCACTCTCTCTCTTGCCTTTTTTCAAATAAAAAAATTAAGTGCTTCCGTGTATCATTTTTCAAATTTTTTCGCACCGAATTAAATACACGATAAGTACTTTAATTCGGTGTAAAAAAATTTAAAAAATGATGCACGAAAACACTTCATATTTTTATTTGAAAAGTGGCACGATTTTTCGTAGCGGACCAACAAATAAGAACAGAGAGTAATTTCAAAGTTATTGTCTCTCTTCATCAATCATACAATGTCATGCAGATGGATGTGGTAGAGAGGTTTGTCCCTAGCATTATTGAACTTTGTTTCTAGAGGAGGGGTAATTGGGGTTCGGGAAGTCTAATAACAAAACCTTTTACACAAGCAGCCTATGTGACATTATTGTAACAAAAGAATTTGACAAGCATTTATTACTCACCACAATGCATGTAATGAATTGGAGATCCTGCATGTAGTGCGGAGCCGCACTACAGGATTATAGTGTGACATTTGAGCTAGTGATTTTGTAATCAATGATCCTGATTTCATATCAGCACATGCATGATCCGAGCTTTCCATTTGCCGATATGGAATCTAAGACATTGATTACCGAGATTAACTGTTTGGATGTCGCACTATTAGTTTGTGTAAATAGTTGTGTTAAAAGACTTTTATATTTGAATTTTGGATTGAATGAGACAAAATTCTAAAGAAAGTGTAGAATTTTTATTGGCTTAATTGTACAGATGGTCGCCAAAGTGTTCGCAAAATGTCACTTTGGTCTCCAATATTCAAATCGTGTCTATCGAGTCCCTAACGTTCACAATGTGTATTTAAATTATCCCTGGGTCTAACTCGGTCTGTCTTCTCCGTCAAATGCAGTGGTAACTTTGGTATTTCATCGTTAAACGATCCTCATCCCCACAAAACTTATCTTCAAACCCATATTTATATCCTCCTTCAACTTAGGCAAAGGTTCTTGAGACGTTTCATGAACAGAAAGTAAATCAAGCTGCGACCCATCTCGTTTATCAAAAAACAACTTGTTACCAACACGCTGAATTACAATATCCCATGAGTAAACGGACATGGGGACACACATTAAAGTGGACAAAATCAAATCGGTGGCAAAAACCGTGGCCTTATCCTTGTTGGCGAGTCCACAAATGATCGGATGGTCGGTGGTTGTAACCTTAAAGAAGTTCTTATTTTTAAACCACTCGAGCGGACGGTAATTTTTCAGCACCACGCGATCGTAGAACCGATCGTAAAACTCCAGCTGCCGCAGAGGATAAGGTCTTTGGGCTCGGGCATGGAGAAGGAGAGTTTAGAAAAGGTGGAGAAGGGGATCTGGTCGAGCACGTTCCGCTTGGGCTGGATATCGACGAAGGACGTGAAGGCGGCTGCTTCGCGGCGCTGGTGATTGCCTCCAAAGCGATGGTTTTGGTGGTGGTGGCACTCACCCACCCCCCTCTATCTCTCTCTTGACCATGAAAGTTACCAAATCCGTACCACTAGCCACTGTGTCACTGCTGATCGCTCCGACATAGAGAAACTCAGTTACCTCTCCTCTATCTGTCTATCCTAACTCTGTCATTTATAAGTTGAGCAAAGATAGTGTGGTTCCAGCAAAGATCACCATCGTCTTTTGAGAATAACTCCAACGGTTTGGGATTTCTCTTTTTGGATCTCTATTTTAATGTGTTGAACAAGTATACACATGTATGTGTGAGATAAATATTTGAGTATATTTATTTTCTTTTCTATGTCTAGAGAGAGAAAGAAGGGTGTAAGGGTTGGAGATGAGGGTTTTGAGGTTGAAGAAAGCATTATGAGGATGAAGTACCGAAGTTACCCTTGCATTTGACGGAGAAGACGGACGAAGTTAGACCCATGGACAATTTAAATACACATTGTGAATGTTGGGGACTCAATAGACACGATTTGAATATTATGGACCAAAGTGACACTTCGCAAATATTTTAGAGACCATCCATCCAATTAAGCGAATTTTTATTTGCTTGGTTTTCAAGGGGAAAAAAATAAAAAGATAGGAAACGATGCCTTGTTTGGCTTACATGAAAAGGATCAAGAAAATAATGACTTAACTTGACGAACAAAATGACTTCAAACGAAATAAAGGGTCATGCTAACGGGTGTTATAATTCACCCGTTAATGGTACAAAAAAATAGACTTTTGTGGGTCTCATTTGTACAAAAAGTAAACTTTAAAAGTACACTTGTACGTTGAAATACACTTAAAGATGTACTTTAAAATACAAGTGTATTTTTCTGTTTACTTTTAATGGGTGCACTATGGCATCCGTTAGCATTCCCTTATAAATGACGAAAAAAAACCATTTTTTGTTTCCTTTCTCTTTCTTGCCCTAGCAAATTGATCTTCATTTAAACAGATTTTCAGAGATCTAAACTTTTTCCCTATCTCTGATCTTCCAAAAAAAAAAAGAAGCTTCGCTTCTAGTAAAACCTCGGTCCTTGGAGTTCCAGGATCAGTTGTCGTGCCATATATATTCTCTCTCTCTCTCTCTCTCTCCCTCCTGTTGTCATGCATGCGTTCAACTGAATTTTGTTGTGGCGGCCAATGAACTGAGGAGGTGTGTCACTAACAAAAAATAGTTTTTTTTTTAAATCAAGACATATTATTCTCTCGTAATACATTATATAAAAAATTGTAAAAAATTAGTTTATTCTAAAAACACCCTTAGCGAAACACCCCTCGAGTGGTTATTCTACAAAATTGTCTTAAATTCAAAATGGATATGTTGAATTTTACAAGACAAGTCACTCATAAGTCACACCACATTAAGCATATTTTACTGACTTCTGGCCAATAAGTCAGTTTGTAGAATAAAAAATACTACGCGTACGCAAGTGTGCATACGCAAAATGCACAGACGGTGCATCTTAACCATCTGTGCGCATTTTCGATCGTCCAGATTAATTTTAAATAAACTGTTTGTGCGAACAATTTATTTGTTTGCGTGAACAAATTATTTAAAATTCAGACCATTGATTTTTGAGATGGATGGTTGAGATGAATTGTGTGCATATGACGTACGTAAGTGTGCGTATCCATAGCCGCGTTGTTGTAGAATACCTAGCTACTTTTTATTTAAAATTCTAAACCTCTTAGAAAAATTGCGAGTCATAAATGGCGGTTTCCAAATTTTTCATGCATCACAGCGATTTAGGCATGCATTTCATGCTCATTAGAACTTTGTGCACAATTCAGTTGTGTTTCCCTTTTTTCTACATTTGGTCTTACCAATCTTTCTCCACACTTTCTCAAGTCAATATTTGTGGCCTCCAATTGAGGGAGCCAGTTCACAGATATATGGGGATACTTACTACCTTGTACAGGTAAATTCATAAGATTATAACGTATGGCCTAGCTATATATTAGCTATATAAATACTCCCTCGTCCATTATTTTTAAGTGTATTACTTCATAATCTAACTTATTAAAGTGAGCAACATTATCACTACACCTTTGACTTCAATTTTTACTCAGCTTTACACTTTTCATATCAACTTTACCTCCAGTTTACTCAATAATTATTCACCCAATAACTTTTCAAAAAGACAAAATGATAATTATACAAATTTTTACCCACTAAATTTTTAAAATGCACATTTATTAAAGGACAACTCAAAATAGAAATATCGACACTAAAAAATGGACGATGGAAGTACATATGGCTTAGCTAATTAATTATTCAGTTGATCTCCATTTAATAATTGATGGACTATGGCCTCATTATTCAGTTGATCCCCTTTTAATACAATGGGTTTTTATTGCTATTTTAATTCTAAATGGGTTTTTATTTTCCTCATGATAGTGTGGAAATAGTGCCTATTATCATGGAGCATTCGTACGTGTAGAGTAAAATCATATTTGCTGGAAGTTGATTTGCTTTGATCTAATTATTTAACCAAAACCTCAAGGTGTTGGTTTAGGTGGTCAAAGATATGGAACTTAAGGCTTTGCTTTCCCCCGAAGTTTTCAAGTTCGAAACATTTCAGCTATTATCCGTTTTTTTTAGACTTGTCTATATAGAGCTTTTGCTTCGCCTTTATTTGGGGTCAATGCATGCGGGGGGTTAGATTGAACCCTCAAAATTAGTCGAGGTGTTCGTAAACTGGCTATGACGCCCGAGTTATGAAAAAAACTAGGAGAATAGATGTTAACACTTCCCACATTTATATCCACACCCTTTTTTCGTCCCTATTCTTGCGATATTTCAACAATATTGTCCTACACCTATTCAAATTTTTCACACATTATAAAAGGCATATTGTCTTCATTTTGGAAAAAGACAAAAAGGAATTAATGGAGTGCAATGCTATAGTACCAACCTGGGCAAAATCTGCATTATTGCAGGACCCATTCTTTGAATCATATATCAACATTTTACTAAAAATATTTGCTCTTTTTTGTTACTACTAAACTTGACCAAATCCTTAACGGGTATAGGTATTTGACTACATTGTCTACAAATTCTGGATAAAGCATTTGTTTTGTGAAGTATTCCTATGGAAATCAAGCGTCGGCCATTCAACTTCTACGCGCGAGCACATGACATACCCCCCAAATTCACCAAAAAAAAAAACCCCTTATCCTGTACCATTCTTCATGTATTTTATAAAGGTACTACGACGATTGGTGCATGGTTCAGTTACTTGATGATTTTTTCCCTGTTCAACTCATAAAATTGTTTACCATAAAAGAGTGAAGATATGCATTTTTGATTTAGTAACTAGTACAATTTTTGTGGTTCAAAAATTCTTTTACTGTCTACAAGGTGAGAAAGGCAAAACAAAACTGTACTAGTAATTCGCAGCAATAAGACCTTTTTAGCCTCCAAAAAAACA
Organism: Vaccinium macrocarpon; assembly: GCA_022606695.1. Lineage (NCBI taxonomy): Eukaryota > Viridiplantae > Streptophyta > Magnoliopsida > Ericales > Ericaceae > Vaccinium > Vaccinium macrocarpon. The sequence goes on along the minus strand of CM040178.1, from coordinate 37,934,050 downwards.
TAGTTAATGAGGAATTGAGTGCCTTAAATTAACCAGTTGAACATTGACTCTCTGTCCATAATTTTGCTTTCGGGAAATACTTTTCTTACAGTAGTACTTCTTTTGGACTTGAAGACGATTTAGGGCAGCCTCTTCTGACCAGTAAAAAAAAACTTTTCATTTTTCAAATACACCTGGATGGTTTTCTCATGTGTGCTTTGTTTGAAATTAGAAGGCTGTCCCTCGTAGAACGTGAAATTGCCGGCATTATTACCATGCCAAAATGTCCTATAGTACGTAAAATTATTTGATGATCGTGGGACACCGGCCACCATGTATTTCCCAATACCAAATACATACCGTGCCAAAATAAATGTCATACCAAATACATACAGTACCATAATAAATGCCGTACGTACTTAAAATAGTAAATCATTTGTATCGCCAGCTAAAATTTTCTCTCGAACCACGTCCTCCGTCCTGCCTGCTCAACTAACTAGCTTGTTACTCCGCCACAGTATTTGACCACAGCCTTCTAGACAACTCTATTTGGCCTCCCAGTAATGCCAATACTACGTTGTGTCTTAGCTAATACCACAATTGACCAAACATTAATACAAAAACGTGCAATGACAAATGACAAGTCTAAGTGTTGAATTCAAGGGCGTTGCAGTTGCATGATTGCATCACTTGGAAAAAATATAATCTGGACTTACGTTGTTATTTTCCACAGAAGAGATCACCATGCTATAAATTATATATCTTTCTCGAATTTGTTGTGTTAGGTAGTTTGACTATTAATTTGACAAAGAAGAACGACCCATCTAGCCTTCGTCACTCTCTTCGCCGTACCTCCGAGAAATTGTCGAGTGATTTGGGGCCAATTAACGGTCCTGGACACCCACAACCATCAAATATCAATGGTTCAGGTTTGATTCTCGTTATTAAAAATTCTTGGAGTTTTTTCACCCCACGCGTGAAAAGGCTATAAGAACAACTATATATAGAGCTTAGTTTGAGATGCGCAAGCTTGTTTTGAGTCACTCTGCATTCCAAAAAAGAAAAATAAAAAGAAATCACATAGTGCACAACATAGGACAAACTAAAATTAAGAGCAAAACCAACCAAAAGAATTGGAAAATTCTAATACATGTACCCACGTTAATTCCCGTTAAATCCTTTGAGTGTCCCTAACGCATCTCTTCAATATCCATGCTATATCAAAAGTTTGAAAATACCAAAATATTAGTATTAAATAGTACTATTTAGCATATCGAAAAAGTATCAATTGCACGACAGAAAAATTATTCAGTAGTATTGGGGTACTGCCACTTAAGTACCTCATCAGGCCCGGCCCTGAGATTTTCGTAACTCCAGACGAGAATATGAAATAAGGCCTATGTTTTTTCCTAAAAGAAGAAAATTAATCAACCAACATTAATTCCAAATGATAGATACATTGTTTCATATTTTGTCTTTTCTGTAATTTGTGTCGCTATGTCAATAAAAAATATTTTTCGGTCATAATTGCCACTATTACTGTAACAATCAAAAAAAAATTGAAATCTGCAAATTGATCCGAACATTTTACAAGTACGCACGAAGTGTTGATTATTTTCCCCTAATGACGACATTGACAAATATATTTTAAAAAGTCGATAAACAATATGGATGTAGTGGAAGTATATGTTCTCACAATTGAGTTTGTATAAGATTGTAGTTTTCAACTTTGTAGTACAATATTTATATCATTAATCGTACACTTGAAACACCTTTTGAGATAATTTGAAATAGAAACGTAATGAAATTAACAACCCTTCAAAAGATTAAATAAGTGGTTATTTCATAAATGTTATACATTTTAGTATGTATTTGACTATTTTAGTCAAGAGGTACATTATATAAAATAATTTGGTCAAACCATAGAAAAAATTAACTATAAATACGTATAATAGAAGAAGCCCCGTAACCTTTTTATACTGGAAAACTCATGGAAAGAAAAAAGAAGTTAGAGAATATCATGACTATTTCTTAAATATTTCCATAGTAAAATCAAACTAAGGTATCAACATACAAAAGGAAACAGTTCAAAAAAACATAAAACATAGAAAAGGAAGTATTTCTTAAATATTTCCATAGTAAAAACAAACTAAAGTATCAACACACAAAAGGAAGCAGTTCAAAAAAACAAAAAAACATAGAAAAGAAAGAAAAGAGGGCCCAGTACCTGGACTTGGCCAGCAACGTGTTTTGCAAATTTAGCGCTACAATAAATATTTACTACTTACTAATTTTTTTTTAATGAATTATATAAGCTCGCTTCTATAAAGTACTTTGAAAAAAATAATTCACCCTTGCGAAGTAAAATTCTTGGCTCGGTCTCATAATCGATGACTAGGAAGCTCACCATACTTGAATTACCCCTATAGGTCATTGATTTTTCTAAACAAATGTAGTACAACGATTTCCAATTTTTCCTCTCCTTAAAACATTGTAAAAAGGTGGCCATTCTTCAACTCCATGCACTCATATTCCACTAAACAAAACACCAACGCACGCATATCATCTCTCTACATTTCTGAAAAATGGTTGGTCCGGTCATGAACGAGCCCAACTTCAATGAAACCTACAACAAGGCCAAAGAAATAAAACAATTCGAAGAAACCAAATCCGGCGTTAAAGGTCTCGTCGATTCGGGCGTGACGAAGATTCCAAAATTCTTCGTCCACCCCAAGGAGAGTCTGCCCTCTCCCACACCCAATGCCGTCATACCACTCGAGCTCCCTTCGATAGACTTCTCGGGGGCAGAAAGTGGTGGCGAGAAGTGGAGAGAGGTGGTGGAGGAGATAAGGAAGGCGGCATCGACGTGGGGTTTTTTCCGGATGGTGAACCATGGGGTGCCGATCAGTGCAATGGATGCGATGTTGGAAGCTACGAGAAGGTTCCACGAGCAAGCGACGGAGGATAAGAAGGGGCTGTACTCCGGTGATGGGAGGCTGAAGGTGAGGTTTACTAGTAATGCGCCTACGCGTGAATCGGAGGTTGGTTGTTGGAGGGATATTTTGACTTGTGTCTTCCAAGATGATTGTTTGGATCCTCAAGTTCTTCCTCCGGTTTGCAGGTATATATTTTAGATCAGCAATTCTCCGTAAGTAGATTTATGGGCATAGATAGGCACACATACAAGTCTAGAATCGTCCGATTCACGTGAATCTCTCTCGTTATTATTTTGCTCGGTTTACGCGCATCCGACTGGTGCAAACACATCAGTCCTTGAATCAGTACACGACTACACGTGCACATAAATATCGTTCTTATGTTTTACGACAGAGTTGGCCGCCTGTAGGGGTGGCTGGCTGGTGGTGGTTGAAGGCTGGGGGAGTGGTTGGAGATGGGCATTGACGGTCACCGACGACTTTAGGAGGTGGCTGGACTAGTGGAGGTGGCTGCGAAGGGTAGCATCGAGATTTTGGGTGGTGGGGAGATGGGTTCAACAAAGAAAAAGAAAAAAGGGAAAAAGAAAGTTGGTGGAGAAAGAAGTAGGCTAGTTTGGTTAACTTTTATTAATGTCCTTTTTTTGCGTATTTTTTAAATTTTGTTGAATTTGTCGTCAATTTTTATTTAAAACGTAGCTGTGGAAGTCTTTAGAGAGAGAAAGTGTAAGAGACAAAGGAACGAATACATCTTTACATTTAAATAAAGACAAAATAGAGCATTTGGGGATAAAAGAGGAATGTGAAAATTATTTCTTTATTATTCTTTATTAATTGGATTCAATACTTACAATTATTACTACAGATATTTTTTTTTGGTACAGAGGAAAACAAGAGAAAACTACATCCTTTCGAAAGCCACACCCCTCATGTCGGCTTCGAGAAGGGGAATGATGGTCTCCGGTAGCGAAATGTGAGAGACCCACTTATCCCCTTGTTCCACTCCCAGGTTGGCTAGCTTATCGGCTACCTTGTTGCCTTCACGGTAAATGTGTTTCAGAGTACATCTTGTGTTTTCCATCAGGGCTTTGCATTCCTTGATTAAGACTAGGTGGGGCGAATGGTCTGGCATCTCTTCACTAACGAGAGCAATGGCAGATGTGGAGTCAGATTCTATCTCTAAGCCATCCATGCCTTGACTTTGAACCAATTCTAAACCCCTGAAGATGCCCCAAAGTTCAGCCTCAAGGTTGGTGCAGTCATCCAGCCTTCCATAAAAGCCAAGAATCCAATAGCCTCTCTCGTCTCTGATTACACCACCATAACTGGCCGGGCCTGGGTTTCCCCTGCTACTTCCATCCGTGTTCAACATCAGCTTTCCAGCACCTGGAAAATTCCATGCAATCAGTCTCACACGTTTAACATTGGAGGAAAATCTAGCTGTGTGCAAAGAAATAATTTCAGCCGTGAGTTTCAAGCTATTTGTGTAAGCCGTCATGGGGTTAGGTGTGGTGTCATCAAAAACCATATTGTTCCTCATAATCCAGATGTTCCATAAAATAGTAAGAACTAAAATGCGAGTTAAGAAGACCCCTGGGTTTCCTTTGCGCTTTGTTTGATATTAGTCTTTAGCCAAGTCTTCCACTCTTCTAGAAATCCAGTGGAAAAACCCCTGGATATTGGGAAGTCTACTTCAAATGTTAGTGCTAGAAGGGGCAAGTAAAAAGCAGATGGATAAGATCCCTCGACCACCGTGCCACATCTCGGACACAAGTCATCACCCGTTAGCCCTCTTAAAACTACGGTGTTGGTTTGTGAGAATCTTTCCATGCATGCATGTCCATAGAAATCCCTGAAGTTTCGCTGGCACTTTGAGATGCCAAATCCAATCCCAATTCTCATTAATATCAGGAAGATGGGTCAGTTGAGAATAGGAGGATTTAACAGAGAAATCACCATTGCTAGTCAACACCCAACAAGGGGCATCCTCAACCACCGCTCTCCTGGGTAGCAAAGAGTTAGTAACCACCCCAATATTGGGAGCTCCCAAAATATCGGCAGGGAGGGAGGTGTCCCGTGGTATTGTCAAGGGTAATAAACTCCTTGACCTTGACATCCTCCATATTAGACACCAAACCTTGACTAGCAAGATCGGTGTCGCCACACCACCGATGCGTGCCAAAAGGAAACATCATTCCCGTTGCCAACAATCCATTTGATGTTTTTAACAGTGAAATCCCTGACTTTAATCATACTTCGCCAAGTATGGGACGCTTTTTTATTAGAAGGCCAGCTTTTGAAAGTATGATTCTTGAGATATTTGCTTTTGAGCACTTGAATCCATAACGGTTTTTTCTCAGAGGTGACACGCCAACCCAATTTAGCCAAGAGGGCCAAATTAGTAGGACCAGCTTTCCTAATGCCAAGACCCCCCAATTTTTTGGGTCTACACACGGTGTGCCAATTTCGTCCTATTGGTCTTTGTAAGACAATTTATCTCAATAAGACTAATATTGTGCTCATCCCCAAGATTGACAATCCTGAGACTATCAGCCACTTTCGTCATATTGGTCTTTGTAATGTGTCCTATAAAGTGGTATCCAAAATCATTGTTAATCGCATTAGACCCCTGTTGGACAACATCATTAGTCCTTTCCAATCTAGTTTCATTCCGGGTAGACAAACCACTGATAATATCATTATCTGCCAGGAAGTGATTCATACTTTAAGAAACTATAAGGCTAATAAGGGTGGTATGATATGGAAAATTGATTTTGACAAAGCGTATGACAGAGTTTCTTGGGATTTCCTTCTTGATACTCTTAGATATTTCAGGTTAAATGAGGAGATTGTGGCCCTTATTATGAGTTGCGTTTCGAATATCGAATCCTCTATCTTTTGGAATGGGGAACAACTTACTCCTTTTAAACCTAGGCGTGGCCTTCGCCAAGGGGATCCTTTATCCCCTTATCTATTTGTGTTATGCATGGAAAGACTGTCCGCTAAAATCAATCAAAGGGTTGCCTTGAATCAGTGGGTGGGGATTAAGGCCACTCAGGAGGGACCCTGCCTCTCCCATTTATTCTTTGCGGACGATATTATCTTCTTTGGGGTTGCTATCGAGAAACAGGGAGAGATTATGAAAACTACTCTTGATAATTTTTGTGAAGAATCTGGTCAGCTTGTTAGTGCCCATAAATCAAAAATTTTTGTTTCTCCCAACGTCCCTACTAACAAAGCCAGAACCTTGAGTCGTCTAAGTGGTTTTTCCCTCACTTTAGACCTTGGCATGTACCTTGGTGTCCCCTTGATCCACTCTAAAGTCTCCAAACGCACCTACCAGTATATTATTGAAAGACTTTCCAAAAAGCTTGCAGGCTGGAAGGCAGACTCCCTTAATCTTATGGGTCGTGCCACTCTTGTCCAATCGGTCACCTCTACCATTCCCAATTACACTATGCAAACTACTTCTCTCCCTACTTCTATTACTACAGATATATGATTACATACTATCTTTCTTTCTTTTTTAGAACAAGTGCTTTTAGCTATTACGGCTTTTGAACGAATATGCCTTTACATTTGAATAAAGACAAAATAGAGCTTTTGGGGATAAAAGAGGAATATGAAAATCCTTTCCCTTATTATTTTTTATTAATTGGATTCAATACTTACAATTATTATTGCAAATATATGATTATATACAGGGCCAGCCGGGTAGTTCCAGATCTAGGGCTCAACAAAAATAACTCATTTTTAGGGTCCCAATTAGGTATATATATGTTCAAAACAAGTAATAAATATATATAATATTGCACTACAAGAAGTAGAGAAACATTTGACATAGTGCAAAGGTTTGTGTGTTTCTTAGTAAATGTCAGGATTTAATTTTCATGTGCCCTTCTTTTCATTTTCTACTTTCTCTTCTCTTCTCTTTTTTTTTTTACCATAGTTATTTTCTTCCTTCTTTTCCTTTTTTCCCCCTTTCACTACATTCTTATCATTTGTCGACTTTTTTTTAAAAAAATTGCCAGTATAGTTATTAGAGAAAAAAATAAATAAAACACGTGCATATTCATAAAATGTTCGCATTGACTATTTCAATTGATTTTCTAATTTTTGCAACAAGAATAGACAATTATGAAAGAAAACTATTTTTTATTAACATAAAGACACGAATTACAAAAAAGAAAAAATATGGAACACGGTATTTATCATTTGAAATAAATATTGGTTCTTTAATTTTTTTTCTCTAGAAAAACATAGGGCTCTGGTCCTACTTTACATTATCGTCTGGGACTACGAAAATCTCAGGACCGGGCCTGATTATATACTCTCTCTTTTTTAGAACAAGTCCTTTTAGCTATTACGGTTTTTTATCTTTACTTTTTCCCACACCGGCTGAAAGACTAAAAATAAAGTAAAAGTATACGTACGTATAATAATATATAGAGTAGACGATACAGTATGTAACATTATTTTTGATTTTTTTAAAAATAAATAGCAAAATTATAAGTGTGGACTATTGGCCATTAATTAAGAATTGTCTTGGCCTTATTTTTCGAGCTCTAGGAGTGGGTTGTTTGTCACCTTATTGGATTTTTGTACAGAAATACTGTATGTTGGGACATTAGCTTAGGGACTCTGAATAATTTTTCCACGTGTATGGAGGTTGTTCATTGTCGAGTGCGGCATGCGAGAGTAGTTTTGCGGCAGAATAGTTTTGCCATCCACAGGAGGTAAACGTTGACCCACCTGGTCACCGTTGCACTATTCGTGTCCGTGGTCCATGACTCCATGTTTGAGTGTGAATTTTTTTTTAATAAGTGGATATTGCACATACCTCGACTAATTTCAGAACTCTAAACGTAACGATTAGGCATAATTCCCAGTGACCCTAAATATTTGTTAACAGAAATTAAACTTGAAACTTTAAGTGAGAGTAAAGGATAAGGAGACCTATAGTGAGAGGACTTACTACATGAATGTAGTGAGTTCCATCTAACCATCCATCTTGTCATCGATAGCTCGGGTTTAATCTGAGCTCTAAATGATCAAAACCGTCCATTATTTAGATTCAAATCCGAACGTTTATTATCAAGATGGACAACTAGATGGGCTCACTGCTGGGTCCCTCGGTGTCAATAGAGTACCACGTGGTGCTCTTTGGAACATCCAGGCAATCCAAAAGTGTATTGGACGGTCTGATTTGGAGAGAGAAATAGGAAAGAGGAAGTTGAGAGAGGGTGGGTGCAGAGAAGGAGAGGGAGTGTTTTAATTCGGACTGTCTCACACACTTTTGGACAGTTTGAATATGCCGAAGGAGCACCACGTCGGATGTTACCCTGTTGGAACCCAAATTTTTCTCATCATTGGTGGAAAATATTTATGGTCAACGTGATAAAAAAAAAATTATAACAATAACTATGGGATAAGTTAAATTTGGGACCCACATTTTTTTCACCAATTTTTTTTTTTTTGGGCAAGCAAAAAAAAATTTCACCAATTAGAATGAGAGTAAAGTTCACTCTCTCATCACTGTTGCACTTTTTCGAGAGACTCATTACTGTTGTGCTTTATGCTCCCTCTGTACCATTTTTCCCCCCGCAATTTCTACATACATGCTCTTAAAAAATTATCGATATCTCACGATCTATAATGTTATATATAATTTTTATAAATTTTTAATAGATGTAGCTAATTAAAGTATATCAAATAAGATTTATATTGTATATAAAAAATATTATAAATTCAAATGTAGACAATTTTGTAGGAGGACCCAAATTATGAAAGTGAACAAACAATACGAGACGGAGGGAGTAACTTTACATTTGGGCCATGTCATATTGTCAAGCCCAGGAAACTTATATATGTACAATTACCATGAAAACTGTGTTAAATTGGGAATGGGGGAGGTGCTGTGCACCAACCCGCTGTGCACGCCGGTGCACAGTGCTCTGGCCTCACTCCGATGATCGAAAACGTTTATCTCGTAGAGCTCACTGAGTTGAACAAATGTTGCAAAAATTAGCTCGATCGGAGATCATTAAGTGTCTCGTCGGAACTCATTAAACTTGGCATTAATGGGTTCCAGTGGGTTTAATCTAGTGTTTCGGATCCATCCTTTTCAAGATAATAATGTTCCGATGAGCCACTTAATCATATCCTATCAAGCTAATTTTTGGAACACTTGTTCTACTTCGTCAGTTCTACGAGGTGAACATTTCCAATCATAGGAATGAGTGTGCATCACAGTCCACAGCGGGTTGGTGCACAGCACCTCCTCCCATTCCGTTAAAATTGAACAATATTCAATCATGGAATTAGTCGAAGTAAACGTCCCGCAATTGAAAAGAAACCAATCAGTGCCTTCAAATTACCACATGTACAAAAAAAAAAGGATTGATAATTTATCTCCAAGATACTACGAAATTATAATAAAACAATGAATTTTTGCAATTTATCTATCTACAATAGGATATTTTATATTGTCATCAGATCCTCAAATTTTCTGCAAAAACTTCCAAGGTCAAATATTTCAATTGTATCGAATTGAATTTAGATTCAGATTTTGGATGGATATATATAATTTATCGTTTCATTGTCTAATAACTTAAAATTTGAGTTGCAGAAAAGAAGCGCAAGAGTATGTGAAGTGCATGATCAAGCTGAGGGAGACAATGGCTGAGTTACTCTCAGAGGCATTAGGGCTAAACATTGACTACCTTTCAAGCATTGAGTGCATGAAAAGTGAAGCACTGGCATGCCTCTACTACCCATTCTGCCCTGAGCCAAACCTCACAATGGGCAATGCCAAGCATTCAGACACAACTTTTCTAACTGTTTTGCTTCAAGATCATAACATTGGTGGTCTCCAGATTCTTCACCAAAATCAGTGGGTCGACGTCCCTCCGATCCATGTCACCCTTATCGCTAACATTGGCGACCTTATGCAGGTACACTACAATTCTTCTAGTTTTGAATTGAATTAGTCTCCCTGCAATCTGTGAAGCACTACAGAGCGCCGACGTCTGTGTGATTTTAGCCGTCCAAAAGTTTTTTTGAATCTTTATATTTTGTTAAAAATATTTATTCTTCTTTCTGTTTTGATTTTAGATAATTTCCAATGACATGTTCAAGAGTGTGGAGCACAGGGTGCTGGCTCAACCAATAGGACCCAGGCTGTCAGTAGCATGTTTCTTCCACCCCAGCACCAATGCAATTTCTAAGCCATTTGGACCCATTAACGAGCTTCTATCAGAGAAGAATCCTCCTCTTTACAGAGACTTCCTAGTCCATGAATACATTGCCTATTACAAGCTCAATTATGGACTCATTGCCTCTGCCCTTCCTCGCTATAGGCTGTGAAAATTCTCCATTTGCAGCTGAATAATGTTGCTTGTAGTAAGTTACATATATTTAGCATGAGGATATATGCTTCCGATATGTCCATGTTCCGGTCAATTTAATTTGTTCACATAATAATAAATTTGTACTATCATGTCGTGGAGCTATTATGGATTGCTACTCTTAATTTCATGCACTAGAATTGTATCTTTCGGTTGATTTCTTGTCGACCTTTGTTATCTCCCTTTTGGGTTCTTGCCGGCATCTGTGATGCCTTCGTGCTTGAATCCTTTAAATCTTTGTAAACTGTTTCCAAAGATTAATAAAAAAAAATTCCGTTCAAAAAAAAATAAAATGTTTTACTATGTTCTTCTTAAGAGCTACTTGGATGGATATTGGCCGTTACATTACCCATGAATTATGATGAAATTCCATTACTGTTACTTTTAGAACTACAGTGAACATATATAGTGAATAATTGAGAAAGAACGCACATATTTTTAAATTCTGGTGGTTTCCATTTCATTTGGCCATTTTTTCATATGACACAACTTAGCATACAAAACACAAACGAATGTCACTGCTAAACTGTTCTTGATGCATTTTTGTTTATTCTGCATTTTTGTTCTTGATAGTTGATATCTTGCCAACTTTTCGGTTTTTTCTCCATTTTCCTTTGGGCCTTGGGTAGCAAATGATTGTCGTGATTCGGAGGTGTCAATCTAGTTGGGATGTCCGGGTTTCGTTGTGATTTAGTTGTTACCTTGGGTCTTTATAATCGTTATAATCCGTTTTTAATGATTAATAAAAACAAATTCTTTGGTGAGGAAAAAAAAAAAAACTATTGTAGATGTATTTTTAACAATAAGAGAGTTCATAGTTTAAAACACTAATATACTGCAAAACCATCAAAGTAGAGATACATAGTTTTATTTGGTAATTTAAATAGCGCGGTCCAAGTAACAACGATAATTGAAGAGATAAAAGACACAGAAATCACATCATGACCCACTAGCTAGATCCATATCTCTTGCACAGTACCAAGATTTTCATCTAAAAGAAAACAACTCCACAACTTTCATATGCATAACATGGCTTTAACATCACTGAACAACACAGAACTCGACCAGAGAAAATGTCACAAAGTGCATAGCACGCGTCTTTATGCGTATTCTGTGCCTCTTTCAATGGTTGATTATCACAGCCTAAACCAATCGAGGACCTGGCTACCATCAAGTCCTCGAGCCAAGTATTTATCGTCGTATTCACTAGGGGAAATAGCTCTGTATCGTGGTGGAGTGCCGTCAGCCAAAAGTTCATTTATCGGGCCATAAACTTTGTAATGGTTCTTTTCACTTGGAAACAGAAGACACGAACATGATATCCTCGGACCAACCGTTCCAGCAAGGACTCTGTGCTCGACGCTCTTGAACTTGTCATTGGTAACAAGCTGCAAAATTCAAAATTGTAGAGGATTAAGTCAGAGGAATTTGAATTTCCAAATGCCATTATGTTTTCCCAAATTTACCTGTAGGAAATCGCCTATGTTAATGACAAAAGCACCCTCCAAGGGGGTGACATTGACCCATTTATCCTTGTGAAGAACTTGGAGGCCACCAATATTGTCTTGCAGAAGAATAGTGAGAAAAGATGGATCCGAATGCCGGGTTAAGCCCAAAGCCAAGTCGGGTTGAGGGCAAGGTGGGTAGTAGTGGCACACGAACCTATGCCTTTCCATGCATTGAATGTCTTCCAGGTAGTCACTCTGAAGCCCCAAAGCCTCTGAGAGCAATTCAGATAATGCATATCTAAGCTTGGACATGTAGCTCAGATACTCCACAAAAGCTTCCCTGCAAAACGAAAACAGGAAAGACACACAGATATATTTGTGGTCATGAGCTAAATGCAGACATTGTAGACATATATAAAGGCAAGTATATGTTATCTACGCTTCTCGATTTTCATTATGAGTGTGGGCGATAACAGCATTCTTAATCATGGGTCCGATGGTTCAGGCAAAACCAAAGTTCATTTGGAGGACTAAAATCACCACTAGAGTCCAATTAAAGTCGGGACTTGACAAATTTCCGTGTGAATTAACTCAATAAGAACTAATAGCATAGGACGGGTATTACTTCTCGATGATTGATTTTGTAAATCACCAGGGAGTCTGTTTCAATCAGCGAATTATAACCATTCTAGCGAAATCACAGTAAAAGGATCGAAAAACAGGGTAGAGCATATTCTTATCCCCACTTGAAAAGAAAATAAATATGATCCAAGTCCGGCCTAACCCCAAAGAGGCCTGGGCCTTGTACATCTAAAAAACCCAGAAAAATAGGACCACCCTCATAGTTTTTTTACTACTATTTGACTTGAGTATGAGTCTTTATAGCACAGTAGGGAAAACCAAAAAGGCCCGATCTGATTTTTTTTTTAAAATCTAAACTAAAAAAGTCAATTTAATCAAATCTTACTTTCAATCAACCATTTTACATGAAAGCCTAAATGAGTTATCAATGGGTTATTCACGTCAAATGTTTACTCTTAAGGGCACAATATTTAGATTAGGTCTTGAACAGTGACAACTCTTACACCAGCCCTAACATAATCGGACCGGCCGGTTAGGAAATCAAATTGAAATAATCAACAAAAAGAATGTACCTGCAAGCTAGAGGCAAGGACTGAGGGTCAGAAATGGTTTTATCGAAATCAATAGCAAGAGTATCCCTCCAATGAGCAGTCTGGTTGACATGGAGTGCAGAGGTAGAGTAATATTTCACCTTGTTATCACGGGAGTAAAACCCCTTCTTCACCTCACTCGGCTGCTCATGAAACCTCTTAATACTCTCCAACAACCCACTCATCACACTCAACGGCACCCCGTGGTTCACCACCTGGAAAAACCCCCACGTCTCCGACGCCTCGCGAATCTCCCCCATGATCTCCGCCCTCCGTTTCCCGCTCTCCACCCCGTCGAGGCTGATCACCGGAACTTGAAGCTGTTCCGTTGATATCTCCGATGGGTCAGGGCGGCTCTCGGGAGGTTGGACAAAGATGCTGGGGAGCTTAGCCACCCCGGCATCGATGAGGCCTTTGACTCCAGTTTTCGATTGGTCGAAAGCGATCGCTTCTTGGGCTCTATCGGTCATGACCTCGGCCATTTTTGTGGTCTACAACGCAAGTTTTTGGGTATTAAAAGATGGAGGAATTTGGTATTGTATGAAGTTGTAAGAAGTGCGTATCTATATATAGGAGTAATGTATGGTTTTAAGTTTCAGAAATGATTGGACGGATGAAGAAAAAATAATGAGCATGCGCTGCACACTAAAGAGTTGTTAAATAAATGAGTGGTGTGGCGATGCACCAAATGGATCATCATATAATACAGGGATGGAGTTAAAGTGTGACCAGGAGAGGCAGTCACTTCAGCAAGAGAAAAAATCTTCTAGTATTATATAGAAAAGGAAAATTTTCCTGTAAATTATATAAGCTTGCCCCTGATAAATATTTCGGAAGAGAAAAATTCGTCCTGCCTAGTGAAATTTTTAGCTCCATCCGTGTATGCAAAGATGTAGTAGCATAATCAACTTATCACTATTGAGTGGCATTGTGACAAACACTTCAAACTTACATCACTTTAGCTTATAAAACTATTGACAAAATCAGACCCTTCATTTTTCAAACAAAAATTCAAGTTTTGATATACATATGAATGTCTAATGAAACTGATTTTTTTTGCGTAGATACACTATCCCGTGGGCCTACAAGATAAATGATTCAGATTACAACAATAAATGCACGGTGGTCCACAGTGACAGTAGTGCTGACACCCACTTCTAATATGTACGTGCATCTCATGTGACTGTTCATTTTGTATTTACATAGTTATTTCATAGAGAACATTTTTTGCACTGGCAGAGTAAACCAAAATTTTCTCCAAATCTATTGCATTGAACCATGTGTTCATGTTTAACCTTTTGGGACCACTATTTGGTCACATAGCTCAATATTATAGATTTAGAGAAAACTTTGATTTACACTACCGGTATGCATTATTAGAGATCGCCTATACCGCATTATGCCAGTTTTGGTGAACTTTTATTTCTCGCCACTAGACAAACATTATAATGTTGTTTATTGGACCAACATCAGATTTTTTGAAATGACCATAGAATCCACCACAAATCGGTAAATGTTGGAATTGTGCCTTGAATTTTCTTTTTGATTTTCTATTGTGTTTACGATTTCCTATTGCGGTTAGAATTTCCTATTGTGTTTAGACTTCTATGGTAATGTTTTGATTGTGTTTCTTATAAATAGGAACCTTGTGGCCTCTTCAAGTTTTGGACTTCTTGAGTGAATCCCTTTAAGGGAGCCCCCTTGGGGTTCTCGTAGTGTGTTAGGGTTTCTTGGTCGTTCCATTGATAGTGTCTAGTTCATGTGATTGGATATTAAGGTTTTATGTGTCTCTATTGTATTTGCGAGACGTTTGATGCTGTGTAGGTCTCTCCTCAAATATTTGTCCCTAAATATCTGTTGGGTGCTTCAACTGAGAGTTACAAGTATAGCCGGCTCTGTGTATTTCTCCACATTCATAATAAATCCTCTCTTACTCTTCGCCCATGGACGTACCTCTAGAGCTCCATGCTGGGGGGGGGGACTACGTACGTAAATCTTGTGTCTCGTTTTCTTTGTTGCTTTGTTATATTCTCATACTTCAAGTTTTGTCACAACAAACTGGTATCAAAGCTCTGGGTTCAATCCAAAGCTTTCGTTTTTTCGCTGCGTAGGTTGTGTGTTGGTGCATCTTCATGGCGACTCATTTTGAAATTGAGAAGTTTAGTGCAACAAGGAATACACAAGACTTTGTTGGGGAAGTTTAAGAAGCCTATTGATATGTAGGATAGTTTGTTCGAGGATCTCTATGCGAAAGTGATTTTGAAAATTTTTTGTATTTGAAGCAGCGTCTTTATACGATTTGTATGAAGGAGGTATGCCCATTAAAGACTATTTTGATGAGTTAATTCGGATTATTTTTTGGTTATGCTCCTTTTCGATACCATTATGGAGGCCGTTTGGGGTGCTTCATGTTGGGTATCGCCGTGGAGATTTAGGTCCACCAATGATTCGGATTCAACTATTTGGGGTATGCAAGGTTTGCATATTGACTCCGTGGGGAGTTCGAGTTTTAACTCTGTGGGGAGTTTGAGTACGTCTTCAGTGGCTTCAAGGATGGATGCATTTGGTGTACTTTCGTGTGAAAATGGTTACTCGTTTGGAAAATTAACTCCGTGTGGAGTTTGAGCACGTCTTCTTTGGCATCAGGGATGGATATGTTTGGTACTCATTCGGTGGAAGAATGTTGCTCGTTCGGTGATTAACTCTGTGGTGGAGTTTTGGTTATTAACTCTGTGAGGGGTTTGGTGTTTAGCTCCAAGTGGAGCCTGAGCGGATCTTCATTGGCATTAGTCATGGGTGCATTGGGTGGCTGGTGCCCGTTTGAAGATGGAGGCTCAATTTGGAGGCATGTGCGACTAGGTTTCCTGAGTCACGTTTGCAAAGTCAATTAGTCATGCTTGGGCCTTGCTAGTTGGTGTCGTTGGCGATTGTCGTGCTGGGCTGCCCCGTAAGGGGTGTTCAGAGAAAAGTGGTGTTGCAAGAGGATTGTTTTATAGTGTTGAGTTCAATGGAATTCAAATCAAGGTTGAGATTTGTTGGAATTGTGCCTTGAATTTTCTTTTTGATTTCCTATTGTGTTTAGGATTTCATATTGCGGTTAGGATTTCATATTGTGTTTAGACTTCTATGGTAATGCTTTGATTGTGTTTCTTATAAATAGGAGTCTTGTAGCCTCTTTGGGTTTTGGACTTCTTGAGTGAATCTCTTTAAGGGAGCCTCCATGGGGTTCCCGTAGTGTATTAGAGTTTCTTAGTTGTTCCATTAATAATCTTTAATTCATGGGATTAGATATTAGGATTTTGTGTGTCTCTTTTGTGTTCTTGAGACTTTGTCCCTACATATCTGTTTAGTGTTTCAATTAGAGTTACGGGTATAGCCGGCTTTTTGTATTCTCCCTCCGTTCATAGTGAATCCTCTCTCGCTCTTCGCCAGTGGACGTACCTCTAGAGCTTCGTGCTTGGAGGGAACCACATAAATCTTGTGTCCTTGACTTTCACTTGTTGATTTGTTTTCTCTACTTCGTGGCCTGTCACAACAGTAAATAACTTTATTCGTTAATTAAGATTGTGTATGAGACCATAAGCCAACTAATGTCGGAGTAAAGTTTTTAGTAAATCATTGATTGAAAGCTTAGCACTTTTTAATATTCAGATGGGGTTGGTTTCCCTCACATAATTAATAACACAATATTTGACATAATAAATGTAAATCATCCATTTTGGAGTCTCATACAAATAATCAGAGCCGTTCAATTTGTTTCAATCATGTTTTCATAAGTACATGTCAAAAATCAATTCGGAAAAGGACTTGATCGGTACTTGTCCTTAAATTTGACAGGAAAAAAATTGAATGAATATATAAAGTCAATCAAGCCCTTAACTCATATCCGAATGAGTTACGAGAACTCTTAAAAATAACTATGAGAGTACGTGTCAAAAATCAATTTATTCGGATATCAGAAAAGGGTTTGATCAGTACTTGTTCCTAAATTTGAAAAAAATTTGAATGAATCTATCAAGTCAATCAAGCCCTTACCCATACCTGAATGAGTTATAAGTTCTCTTAAAAACCTATTTGAAACAAATTAAACGGTTCCGATCATTAGCGTGGAGTTCTGATTATTATTGTGTCAAATATTGTACTCCCTCCGTCCATTTTTAAGTGTTGACATGTCTATTTTGAGCTGTCCCTTAATAAATGTGTGTTTTAATGTGGAAAGTGAAAAAGTTGATGTGAAATATATAATGATGATGTTTCTTTAATAAGTTCGATTTACGAAGCAACACATTTAAAAAGGGACAGGAAGAATATTTTTGGTTGTGTAAGGGGAACCGATTTCACAAATCAGTCCAATAACTTCGAAACCTAACTTTATTTGGAATGATTTCAAATGATAATTGTGTTTATAACGTAATTCGAGCCAAGTTAGGACAAGGTAAATGGCATTGAAACATGTTGAAACTCCATTTAGATTGGGAATTGATTTCCACATCTTCTTTTATCTCCAAACATTCCTTTCATTTTTTTTAATCTTTATTCACCTTGAAATTATCAAATTACCCTTACCTCATGAGTCACTTTTCCAAATGAAGGGTAATTTGGTACGTTCAGGTGAATAAAAACAAAAAAGGAAAAATGTTTGGGGATGAAAAAGGGGTGTGAAAAATCATTTCCCTAAAGAAATTGCATATTTGGGTTTTTGAGAGAAGACTAATTTTGCTTTTTTCTTTTTTTAAACCAGGAATTTTGACATATATTAAGAAATTAACGATTGCAAAGACGACTCTATGAAAGATTGTTAGCATTTCTCACATCTTGACGAGTGGCCTTCGATACGTCAAAAGACCAAACAATTTCTAGAATTGCATCCGCCTCATTACTTAGAGCATGCACCACCTTTAGACTATCCGTCAAAATTTACACATTCCTTATGCCACTAACTCTCACCCACCTCACCGCTTGCAAAATTGCCAAAGCTTCTACACCTGTTGATGACAACGCATAAACATGTGTAAAACCTGGCTAGAGGGTGAGTTAGGAGATCATAAGCACACCAGCTGCTAGCCCTTCTGCCCTCTGACCCTCTCTTTCTGCCGTGCTCCATCCACAACCAGCTTCATAACCTGAGAGAAGTCACCACACTGGCCGGCCAAAACTAAAAGTAGATGGACACCCTACTCGCATTCTTCTAGCAGCCACCTAATTTCAAAGCCCCTCTCGAGACTTCACCAACAAAGACAAGTTATAATCAGCATTAGCAAGGCAACAATCAAATACAGGAATAGCCAACAAAGCCTGATTCTGGGCACCCCCCAAATTTCCCCTCCTTAAGCGAATCGCAAACCCGCCCCCTCACATTATCATCTATGCCCTCCTAAAAAAATGGCTTACACGTGATTTCCTCCACAAAATTCCAGCAAAGTGGCACCGAAAAAATAAATGATTTATCGTCTCATGAGACCTGTATAAATGAACAGAAACCTGTATAAATAACTCCAACTGAATGTCTTTTTATGAGACCTTCACCGTTGTGCTACGTACTCCATCAGTAACAAGATGTCTACGCTTTTTTCACCTACAATCCAATCTATTACATCAAAGCCACACAGATGTCAATTTAACTCTATCAAAAGATACTGCAAAATTAGAACGAAGATAATCTAAACTATTTAGGAGTACAAGTTACACTCAAAAATTAAAAAGAAGCTTGAATTCCAGAGAAAGCTATCGGCGTTGAGTGATGCACGACAGAATTAAGATATCAGTGTGCATGATTGATTGGATTTTGTTAGGAGATCGATTTCAGCCCTTTCCTTTTTCTACTTTATTCAGATCATTCTACAATAATCATAGGCAAATTTTCTCGTTGTTTTATTAGGATTTGTTTCTAGTAGTATAAGTACTCTTTGTAAGGCACAAGGCTGGGGACCTTTTTTTTCTTATTGATCAATAATATTTCTCTTGGAGAGTTTTATCTTTCTTCTGGTGGATTCTAGCCCCGAACTTGGGGGTTACTGTTGTACAGCTTGTGCAAAACAGCTGTTGCACTCAATCTGGGCTGATGACAAGTTTTTTCAACAGTTCGGATTGAAAACAAATTATTTGTGTGAATAGTTCTCCTATTTTGTTTGAAATTTGGATCGTCCATCAAAGCAACGGACGGCCTGGATCGCTCACATCAGCTGTTGTATACAAGCTGCACAGTAGCAACCCTCGTCCTACCCCCATGGACTTGGGATTATTATTATTCTTGCTTCCGTGCTGCGTTATTTTGTAATCACGGTACAAGATCAAGGGGGAGTTTACCGTTTTTGCTAAAATGCTAAACACAAATTTCAATACAAATCGTATACAAAATGATCGATCACAAACTACATGACACAATTCTAACTCATGCCTGAAATTAATTGGAAAATGCCACTTCTTTCATGATCCCATTTGTATTCTCTACATCACAAATTTTAGTTCCCTAGAACAAAGGCCAACTAAACTAAAATGTATACAAAATGAAATCCACACAAATGCATCAAGAGAAATACAACTTATTATTCAATTACTTATTCAGGTGCTGCCAAGGTTACAACAAGAAGTACTGGATAGGTTGCAGCCACTGGATCCATCTCTCGTGTACAATAAAAAGATTTCCAACTAAAATCAAACACCTTCAAAAGCCTCACGCTTACATAATAGTTGCCATGACACTAAACAAAGAAACACAGAACATAGCACTAAACACTTAAAAACAGTTGAACCCACACATCTGCGCAACAAACGTCCATTCGACTCAGTCTGGGAGTGATTTATGAGCAAGGAAATCACGACTTGAAATTAGAGAGCGCGATGTTGCCATAAAGTCTTTTATTCAAGTATATTTCGTAAAATTCAGGGATGGTGATGTCCCGGTATAGTGGTGGATTGCTGTCCGACAAAAGCTCCTTTATTGGCCCATAGATTTTGTCGTAGTTCTTCTTGCTTGGGGCGAGAAGACACGCCATGGATATCCTCGGACCAACCTTCTTAGCCAGCACTCTGTGTTCCACGCTTCGGTACTTCTCATTCGTGACAAGCTGTGTAATAAGGGTCCAGATTAGTAAAATTCGTAGTGAAAAAGTGAAAAAATGATTGAAGAAAATCATACCTGCATGAAATCACCTAGGTTGATGACAAAAGCACCTTCCATTGGGGGCACATTGACCCATTTATCCTTGTGAAGAACTTGGAGGCCACCAATATGGTCTTGTAGAAGAATAGTGAGAAAAGTAGCATCTGTGTGCCTTGTATTCCCAATAGTCAAATCTGGCTGAGGGCAAGGTGGGTGGTAATGGCTCACCAATCTCTGGGTTTCCATGCACTCGAGTTTTGCAAGGAAGTCAGTGTCCAGTCCCAAAGCCTCTGAGAGCAATTCAGACAGCATGTTTCTCACCTTCACTGTGTACCCCACATACTCCACGAAAGTATCCCTGCAATTAAACAAGTTAACTGAGCTGTTCACGAGGAGATCGAAACCCAACATGTTGAACACTTAGTTCAACAATTCACTCCACTAAACTCAACACTCAATGAAACTGATGTAAGTGTTTTTTTTTTTCCTACAAAACTATAAGTTAAATGGTTACCGATGTCAGATCAACATAAATTTATACGTAGACTATATGCTCAACGAGACGAAAAAAATGAAAGATTGGCATCAAACAACGGGACCAAGGTCGGCCCCAAAGGAGCTGCACAACACAATCCCCAGGCCCTTGAAGTTTAAACAAACTACCCTAGAGTTTGGCTCAAGCTCAACTTGATTGCACCCTTACATGATTTGGGCCTTCCAAATTTATATTCCATCTAAAATCCTTCAAAGTTGATACTCTCTCTGTCCCAAATTGCTCGACCCCAACAATAGTAGTGCAATTCTAAGATCAAACGCTAAAGTCCTTACGTACAAAATTTATTTTTTTTAAGTTCTATCCACCGTATATTATAAACTCATAAAGTACTTTAGCTTGGTGTAAAAAAATATTCATAAAAAAAAATTGCATGCAAGTACTCTTTCTTTCTTTTCTTTTTTTTATTTAAAAATTGTAGGACCTTTTGTAATGTCTAAAGTGCAACAAATTTGGGATGGAATGAGTAGAATTGTATAGTCTGTGTAAGAGTACCATTTGACGGTATCCGTCCAGATGCAAGTTTTTCTCCAAGTAAATCAAACATATACCTGCAGACCTCAGGCAAGCCTTGAGGATCGGGCACGCTATCTTCAAAATCGACAGACAGAGTATCCCTCCAGTGAGCACTCTGGAAGGAATGCAGCGACCCAGTGGAGTAATACTTAACCCTCTGGGACCCATCACGCGAGTAAAACTCCTTCTTCACCTCACTCGGCTGCTCGTGAAACCTCTTCACACTCTCCAACACCCCCTTCATCACACTCAACGGCACTCCGTGGTTAACGATCTGGAAAAACCCCCACGTCCCCGCCGCCTCCCGGATCTCCTCCACCACCTCCGCCCGCCGTCCTCCGAGGACTCCCTCGAGGCTGATCACCGGGATCTGGAGGTCGGCGGCGGCGTCGGTCGACGGGTCAGGGAGGAACTCCGGGGGCTGGACGAAGAGGGCGGGGATGGTGTTGACGCCGGCGTCGATGAGGCCTTTGACGCCGGTTTTGGTTTGGTCGAAGGCGATGGCTTCCTTGGCTCTGTCGTCGAAAGATGATTGGTTGGGCATTACTTCCGCCATTTGGGTGCGTGTGTAGTGGATTAAAAGGATACTTGATGAGTGAAATTAAGATAGATTCAGCCTTGGCATATATATATTGATACGAACGTTTTTTTTTTTGTTTTTGGGTAATAATTGATACGAACGTTGGTATTATAATAAGCACGCGATGCACGCTAAATTATTGGAAAATGAGCCTGCCATGCACCATAAATTCAAAAATGATTGTGACACAAACTTTGTGTCACAATCAACTACAACTCCACTCACATATGATGTGAGTCCTACATGGGCCCCACACCCTATGTGAATGGGGTTGTGGTTGGTATTTTGTGTCACTATCATTATTCCCGTAAATTAGCCCCAAGGATTAGTCCGCTGGTTAAGTGGGTTTTCTTTATACACAATTGATCAGAGTTTAGTTTTTAGAGTCAAAAGAGTATGAAAGTAATTTCTTGTGATTTGTCTACTTTTGGGATAAGGAACCTACTGCTGACCAGACCGAGAATACGACTGAGGATGCCTACCATACAAATTTTTTCGAGAGCTGGAAAAGCCTCTACAGGTTAAATGAGCATTTGATATACAATAAATTAGCTCTTGTAAGGTGGATTTGCTCCATACACAATTGATTAGATTTTGATTTGTGGAGTCAAATCATAATAAAGTAATTTCTTGTGATTTGTCTAGTTTTGGGATGAATAACTTAGTGTTTTTATTTTTTATTTTATCAATCAAAACTGCCTTAAAGGCTTTCATTTAACTCACCATCGAAAATTGAAACAAGGGAAAAGGGAAGATTAACAACCCAATTACAAGGTGATTTCTGTTTCAAGGCTAAAGAAGCTACTTCATGAGCCAATTTGTTTGTTGAGCGCCGAATCCAGTTTAACCGCATTTTACCTTTACTTGCGAGATGGCGAATATCCTGAACCACTGCATTGACTTTCCATGGAGGTACCAATTCAGATACACTTATAGAAATGGCTTGTTTGTTATTTGATTCTATCTCAACCTCCTTCAATCCCAGGCTATTAATCATCACGCACGCCATAAGGATAGCTTGTAATTCTCCGTCAAGGCTGGACTCAGCATGGGCAGTCTTTGCGAAACCATCCATAATTCTCCCTTTCCTATCACGAAGCACCACCTCTATCTTGTTGTTGTTTCCCAATTTAGGAAGAGCAACATCACAGTTAGCTTTAATTTTACCCATGTCCGGAGCCCTCCAAGATGATTGCTCTTCTTGGATTTGCGAGTTATCCACAAGGACGTTAGGTATCTCTAGAGACTGAGCAAACTCCTTTTCGGACTGAAAAATTAGATTCATGGTATTCAATGGACTAACCTTGACCCTGTTGAAAACAAAATTGTTTCTTGCCTTCCATATTTGCCACGCAATGTTTGCCACTTTCCCCATGAAACACAAAGCTTCAGTTTTGGTTAATTGGTCTACCATTTCCGCAACCCACTTAGTAATTGACGCATTACCCCCCAAGCTAGCAAAAGGTTTAATGTTGTAACCGAACCACACGGATTGTGCCCAGGGACACCAGAAAATCATATGCTCAATCAATTCCGACTCATTTTCGCAGATTGGGCACAAATTATCAAAAGCACACTTCCTCTTGAATAAATCCTCCTTGGTCGCCAAAATGTTCCTTCATATACCCTCCACTAGAAGCTTTTGATCTTGTTTGAAAGACATTTCGGGCGTCTCTTTCAACTTCTCCATCTGAACTTGATGCGCTATGTGATATCCGGATTTACATGAATAGCATCCATTGGAGCTGTGATGCCATACTAGTTGATCTGATCTCTTCACCAATGGAAGTGGAATGGTAACAATTGCTTCAATCACCTCTTTTGGTAGATCATTCGGGAGTCTATGCACGTCCCAGCTGCTTGATTGATCATATATGACATCAGCTACCGTCATGATATTGCTATTTGTGGAATAACTTAGTGTTGACCAGACCGAAAATATGAGTAGCCAACGTCTGTATGAGACGGACATCCTGACCATTGGAAAAACAAAAAAACAAAAAACAAAAATTGACATGCAAGTATTTACGTTAACTATTCACTACTGTATCAGAGATATAATCCAACTTGTACTTTTTTGTTCTTTTCTTTCAATTATACACTGGGATCTGTTGATGATCTTGAATATTGGTTATCTTTTTTGTTTCAATGGTAATGTGTGGAGATAATATAATTAAAGGCCTGTGACAGCCTGCCTTGCAACTTTATCTATATTTTCTTGAAGTTTACAAGAATTCAATTCTACCGATCAGTAGCTTGAGCAAAATAACCGTTAATCTAAATTCAGCTCAAACAAATTTAATCTTAATGGATTTACAAATTTGGCGACAAAAAATTCTTATTTGCAAATAATTCATAATCCGGATTATTGGATTATTCATTTAAAAATATTTGGATTGACCATAAATTTATACTTGTTAGATTAGTCTCATCAAGATAAATCCAGAAATTACAAAATTTTGATGCAAAACTAACAAATGCAAAAAAAAAAAAATTGAATAAAAACAAAACGAAAAAACTAAAAAACCGGATTAATTTTTTTTTTGCCAAAAGAGCCCAAAATTATTGTTCTATACAGTACGGTAAGTAAGATGTCGAAATCATATGAAAAACAGCACTGCTACATGATTGATAAGGACAATTACTAAAAACATGATTGTCTATTCTCAGTAGGGTCATACATTATATAATAAAATTTAGTACTGTATTATGTACTAACTTTAATTTAAGATGAGTGAAATTGTTAAAAGTTGAAAGATTTGCTTCCCTTGTTTCTATTTCAAATTGGTGCATAATATAGTTCTTATATAGTTGCTACACGCGAAATTTTCACAAATGACTCCTTTAGAGGGCAGTTAAGAGACGAGGAGCGACACACGTAGTGTGTTGGTCATTGATCATTTGTCGGGAGTATTACGTAAACAATACCACATAATTTTAGAATCCTCCAACTAGACTAGTCCATAAACCTCAATGGCATACCTGTTTGGCATATAGCTTGGGCTTTATTTGCTAAAAGCCCGACATTCTACAAGCAAGGGCAAAGCCCAGCCCAGCCCAGAGCTCGGGTTTTTGTTTTCCAACAATGTTTAATTAGTCAAATGAAAAGAAAATGAAAGCCTTAATTACGCCTAGGTAACGATCAAAAAAAATTACGCCTAGGCTGTGTCAATGCTGTGTTTTACCGGCCGGCTGCGTCGCCTTTAGTAGTAGGAGTGCTAAACAAAATACTGTATATTTTTTTTTTATCCGAACAAAATACTGCATTTAATACTCCCTCTGTCCCAATTTGTTTGCTCCTTTTGAGAAAGCAGATTTTTAAGGAGTGTGAAAACTTTGTATTGACTTTTCTATTTTGCCCCTAAATTCAGTCAATATTACTGTGACCAAATTTGTGAGGCTAATTTATTATATAAAAGTCAAAACATATTCAATATCGATCTTGTTTGATAGATATCAATTAATTTTATTGTACAAAATTTTCAAAATCATAAAAACCGTTATAAAATAAAAGATAATAGACTAGCTAATTAAGATGGAAAAATTATTTTTTAAGGGTAAAATTGGAAAGTGACCCAATTTTGATAGATGTTTTTAGAAGTGGGATAAATATTTTAGGACATCCCAATATGAAAAGAATGACCAAGAAATTGGGACGGGAGTACTACCTAACTAACAAGTGTACCTTTATAGGGGCTTAAATTTGGGTCAATTTTCAAGGGCTCTAGACAACTGTCTGCCTGGCCTATGTCTAGGGCGGGGCTTGCATGTATTCAATGTGTAGTCTACGATAAGCTACATGCCTTCTACGTAGGGATGGCAATGAGAGGGTAGGAGATGGATATCACTATCTCCATTCCCGATTCTCGAACCTATATCAATCTTGATCCCCTCCCCGATCCCCACCGGGAATTTTATTTTAACATCCAGCTCCCCCCCGATGCAGGGAACGGAAATCCTCACAAGGAATCGGATATCCAAAAATCCATGACCCATTAAATTCAACCCTCATGGCCAAAATTTCATTCTATCCGTGCAATTTGGTTCCCATTACGCATTAAATTCAATATGTAATCTGCATTTGCAACACACAGGAATAGGATGTGCCTACTGCCAATGCCTATGCATAAAATGGTTTCATATTTATGGCTATGATTTGGATGCAAGATAAATTTGTTTCAACAAGTCTCCAACAGTTTTAATAGTTTCAATTACAAGACTCATTTTCAACAGTTTAAGCAAGTTTTCAACAATTTCAATTACACAACTCAGTTTCAACAAACATGAAACAAAAAACATAAAAGTTATGAGTTATGACTTAAATATCATTTTTTACATACTGTGGTGCTAACTGTCATGGTAGTCCTGGTGGAATTACCGTGGAAAAGAAATTTAAAAAAACTTATAATATAATAAATATATTATGTATACATACATATATATATATATATATGTAAACGGAGATGCTAGGAGGGGCAGGGATCAGGTAGGGGATTGACAATACCATCTCCTACCCGATCCCCGAATTTTTTTAAAAATAATCTTCATCCCCTACCCGATCTCCAAAAAAAAATTCCGAATTCGCCTCCCCGAATGGGTAAGGGACGGGTTGAATAAGGACAAGTCGGCCAAGATTGCCATCCCTACTTCTACGGTCGTCTGCGGTGAGGTTGTGTTTTCGATTTTTGTCCCTCTTCTTTATACGCCACATAAGCTAAAGCTATCAATTAGGGTCGTTGGGATTAGAACCCTTGAGCTCTGGTTTAAAAATTAAAAAAAATTTAAAAAAAAAAAAAAACCCTTGTGGCCTCTTGCCACTACGGTAAGCTACATGCCTTCTATGGTCAAGATAGTGTTCGGTTTTTGCCCCTCTTCTTTATACACCACATAAGCGAAAGCTATCAACTAGGACTATTGAGATTAGAACCCTTGAGCTCTGGTTTCAATTAAAAAAAAAAACCCCTAACCTCTTGCCACTGCAACCGCAACACTAATAGTAGCAAATCAATAAAACTATTACATATTCTAAACCTAATATGATAGTAATCATTCCCCCCGAATTTTTTTTTTTTCTCTAAATTTGAACTTTCTCTCTTCTTTTTACGAGAGTGATATAAAATGATGAGAGATGTTGCAGTTTAACTTAGCTATATTTTTACTTTATATTTCTTTTACAAAGGTCTCTAGGCTTTCGGTAATTTCTTTTTTAAAATTTGATTTAGAATTAATCTTAGATTATTTTCAAGATTTAAAAGTATGTCGAGTTCCATTTTCACACAATGTTACACTATGAATGCTTAACCTATGGAGACAATTTTTTTTTTTAGTATTATGTATAGTTAATCTTATGACACGTGTATTTCATTTTCGCATTAATTATATTGTCTTTTTTTGTGTCATTCCTACCTTCAAATCCTGGTTCCGCCATTGTATTGATGAAAGTTGATGTGGGCTGAACCACATAAAGTCTATGTGAAAAATAGCAACCAAAGTAAATACTGTAGATAACTCGGTAGCTCCATTTTGGTTCACTAACTTCTGTTATTCATAGAATCACTTTGGAAAATAATCAAAACCTGCCACAAACGAACAATTTTACGCAAAATTACCACATATTAGGAGGTTTTTATTTTATTATACTCCCTACATCTTTTTTTGTGTGTCGATCCATAAATTCAACTTACTAAAAAAACATCATTATACCTTTCATATTAACTTTTACTTTCACTTTACAAAATTATCCTCAACTTTTATCAATTAGACCCATAAAATTTTCAAAAGGGCAAAATAATACAGTAATTGTATAAACTTTTACCTATTAACTTTTCAAAATATACACTTATTAAAAGATAGTCCAAAATAAAACACTCTATAATAAAATATACTCCAGAGAGTAAGTAAGAAATTGAAACGAGAGCCCTAGAGAGAGAAAGAGCACTGGGTTTGGGGTTCCCCTTCCACCCTCTACCGCACTCCCCTTCCCCTTCTTCCCCTTTTTCGGTGTCCCTCTCTCTTGCTCTCTTCCTTCAATCTCATCTCTCCATCCCCGAGATCTGGTTTCTTTTTCTCCTCTATTTTTCTCTTGGCTCCTCTTGTTCTTTATGGCGTGTGATAGTTGAGACTCTCTTTTTTCTGCAAGATGTTCTCTCATTCACTCCTTTGTTTTTGTATGACGGAGACTCAGATTTGGAGTTCCAAATTTGGGTACTGGCTCTTGCACGGTGGCCATGTTCAGTTCGGATGGTGGTCCCTGAGCTCTCCAGTGGCAACAGTGAAGACGTAGATGTGCAGATCCGGGGATGATCCTGCGATGGTGAAAAATTCATGAATCAAAAAACAATCACTATTCCCTCACAGCTGGACTTGTCTCTGCTCTCCCAGGCTCGTTTCTGAAGATTCAGGTCAATGTGCCTAGAAAAGGCATAAAGACATTCAAAAAAGCCAAAAGTAAAGAAAACAAATATTCCCTCTGTTAAAAAGAAAGAAGAAAACAATATTCTCAATCTTTACGAAGCCAAAAGATCCCCGGTTAATGCGAGCTCTTTTTAATTTTTGTCAGGTACGTTGCATGAGTTTGAATCTTATCTAATGAGTTGCGCCATTGGCTGAGTCCGATTGATTAGGTGTTTGTGTTTTTTATAAATAGAACTATACACCATCTTGTCTGATTTGAATAAAATTAAATGACCCATGTCACATGTGTTGGTTTCATGCATTAAGACAACAACTACTATTCAGTCCTGCTGAAACCTATCTAGAATATATCACTACCTTTTTGTCGATCAATATTGCTAGTACTATATTCCATGTGGATGAGTTTTTGCTTTTGACCATTGGAAAACTCAATTGGAACAATTCCCCCTTGCCCATGACCTCTTGATGCATGAGCATAATAATAAGGAAGAGTTAATTAGGGGTCCTATATAAAAAAAATATCATTATAATTCCATCTTATGATATTTAAATACTTATGATTTCATCTTGATATTCAAATAAAAATCCAAAATACCCTTTCTCTCTCCTAATTTTCCTATTATTTCTCTCTATCAATTTTCCTAATATTTCTCTCTCTCTCTCTCTCTCTCTCTCTCTCTCTCTCTCTCTCTCTCTCTCTCTCTCTCTCTCTCTCTCTCTCTCTCTCTCTCTCTCTCTCTCTCTCTCTCTCTCTCCTAATCTTATAATTCTCTCTTTCCTAATCTTCTCACATCTAAAAAAATTAAAAATAATAATAATCATGATATTTTGTCTTAAAAACACGAATCTTGAGATATTGATTTCATGCACTTTCGTAGTAATTTACCATTTTTTTTTATCATGATAGGTAGATTAATACCACAAAAAAATCTTTAAAAAATAATGAAATATTTGGTAAATTAAAGCACCACAAAACCACAACACAAGCCAAAACCATGAAAAACATGGTTGATTAATGCACTATAAAACCAAAAGAAAAACACGGATAAATCATGTGTTGATTTAGCATGTTTACTTTGCCATATCACCGAAGTGCCGAAATGGTAAACCAGTAAACCATTTTTTATTGTATCAAATCACCCAATATGGAAAGTGAACATGGTTTAGTGATTTACCACTTTCACTGTATCAAATCACCAAAATGGGTAAATCAATGAGCCATATTTCACTGTATGAAAAAAAATCATCTTTTAAAGAGCATGTGAACATGGTTTATTGATTTATTTTATTATATCGAAGAAAAACACCATACTTGAATAAAATAAATCCACCATTGAATCGAAAAACAACGCTGCCATTAATAAGATTCGGAACCCATCACCACCATAAATAAAAACATGATTCTACAACTGATCATAGAGAGAAAAAGAAAAAAAAGAACCCAATCTACCGTGAAGTGGGTGACGATCTTGATCCAGAGAGATAGTGGGCGGCAGCTTTCATGGCAACCGCCACTGCAATGGATCTGAGCATGGCCCATCGGAGTGGGTTGCCTCATTGGACTTGGATGATGGTGATGGTCAGTGCTCGTCGTAGGACGCCAGATGAGTTGGTCGGCCGGAGAGAGAGGGAGAGAGAAGACAATGATTTGGGATTTAATGGAGAATCTTCTAAAAAGAACAGACACCAAACGAGGCCGTCTACACGTATTGTGTTCATGGCTTACATGTATTCAATTAAAGGCAAATGAGTGTGTTTTTGTAAGTTTTAAGTTTATGGAAATGGTCATCAATGGAGTAATAATTATTGGAAGGTTTGTTTCCATTTGGGAGAATGTGCAATGCAAAGATAAGGATCACCAATGCAAAGATAAGAAACCAAATCCCATAAAAATAGGAATTGTAACCGACTGGTAGTGAAAGTAAGAAATATATAATTATTTTATATATATATATATTGATAATGAAATAATTAATAGGGGCACAATAGTCCAAATTCAAATTACAAGATGAAATCATAAAAATTCAAATGTCATAGGGTGGCATTCTAAGGTTAATATTGAAAGAGGATGTTTAATTAAATTTCTTTAATAATTATGGTGATTTGGAAATCAAGGGTTATTTTGATTACGTTTAGAAATGTCTTTTCGCCTTCTAGTCAATGTCTTTTAACTTTTGGTCTAAGTATATTTTTGATATATCTTAACTATCTTTTTTTTTGTTTTTTTTTAAGAGAAAATCGATGTCATTGTCATTTAGAAGAAAGATCCAAAAGAATCAAGTACAGATACATGAATACATGATAAAGGCAAAACAACCTGCCTACAAACCAGACAATATCCTGATCCGATACGGGTATGTTGCTAGCAGAAACTTAGTCATTACATTCCTGACAAGACGAAACCAGGCCATATCGCCGTAAACAACAGCCGCAAAAATTACAGACCACCACTCTTGGTGGTCAATCAAATGGAAAAAACATAACTAAACAAAAATAACTTGAAAAAAATGGGTTCAATAGTTTTCATCTAGTGTTTCAAGTCTTGTGTTCTAATTTTTTTTCAAGTTTTATGTGTTCCGATCACGCACTTAACGATATCGGATCGAGTTGATTTTTGATACACTTTTAATACTCGACGAGCCTTACATGATGGACATTTCCAATCATCAGACCAACATCGACGCGGCCACACCAAGTACCGCACAGCACAAGACTGCACAGCACCCCCTTCTGTCCACTAGGACCAAAGCACACCAGACCAAGGAAAACCCAGCCAAATCCAAAAAAACAAAAAAGAAACAAAAAAAACCTCATCACCCATTATTCACCACACCGACAGCCACCTAACACCGGACCAGCACGCTCCTTCTTCACCTTGCCAGTCTGAAGCCCCGAAGCCGGATCAACTCCTCTTCCTGAAACCGTTAAAGGGGATCAAAGCACCAAAGCCATACAAAGCCGAAAACGCAAAGAACGATACCGATGGGGTGGAGGACACACCGACGGAGGGGTTAGAAGGGGAGGGACAGAGAGGGGCAGATCTGGCCATGCTGTTTAGGAGAGAGAGAGAGAGAGAGAGGAAAGTAGGAGAGAGAAGAATGAAACTAGTATATCTTAACTATCTATAGTAGTAAATTGTGTCTTTGTTGTATAATACCATTGGTTTAGCTATTTGGAAGGTCTAATTCCAAATTGTCTAGAATTTATTAGTAATTCGTTTGTTAATTCTTGGAAGAGTAATCTTCGTGATGCTTATACATTGGTGATCCAATGAATGAGAAGGGAGACGAGTTGATTATTAAATTATTTGCTATGTTTTGCTTGGAGAAGAGATTCCTCATACAATCAAACAAGTGGCTTGGTCGCTTTTAGTGACCTTCATAATTAGTAGTTGCAACCTTAATTGAGTGACATTCCGGGACTATTATGATGTTGTGGGTTTCGGCCTGCATCACCTCTTAATGCACCAAACGTAATTCTGATTTATAATAAAATTACTGTAGTAAACTTGTACTACTAGATCTCCCATGGTACTTCATTAAGTAAGAAAAATACAAATGAGTTATCGCCATTACATAAAGAAAACACGGCGACGTATGAAAACAAACACAGGTCTAAGGGACAGAACACGTAGTATTGATCCATAAAACACAAAGGATGTGCCTTGTTCGGTTGGGTTTTAAGAACTTGGTTTTAAGACCCAACTCTTGTTTGGTTTCCCAAAAGTGGCGTTTTTGGCTCCAAAATAAATTGCTCCCAAATGGAGGCCCACTTGTCAGGGAGGGGAGATGAGAACTTTTCTTTCGTAGGAGGAAAGAAGGCTCATCTATATTTGATTCCCAAAAGTTGGACTGCACTAAATTAAAGAATAAAAAATTCGGTAAACCCCATCAATCCGTACAGAACCTATTGAGGGTGGGAGGGACCTATATTCTGAAGAACCATCTTTGGAAACCCATTTTTAAAAAAGTCTCAAAACCATGTTTCAAAAACTCAATCGAACAAGGTGTATCAAAGTGTTGCCCATGGTACTTGTAATTTCAGAATCTCTCACTGATCCACTCAAACATTAAAGGACACATCCAGTAAGTTGACCTTATAACTATGAACTACTTGATTTTTCCTCCGAATTCTCCGTTGAATAGATCGTTTATATAAAAAATTAAATTAATTAAATATTAATAGCCATATGGTTAGATACCCTTTGTTTTACAAAAATAGATGGCTAATACCATTTAGAGGATAAACTGTAAGACAAACTCAATTATGTGTCTACTAATCTCCGGTGATCATAATTTTTTGCACTCATAATGTGTTCAACATTCTTGGAAAAATGTACAATTCGGATCTCAAAAGAATATTTTAGAGGCCCCATAACTAAGGTCACTACAGAGTATAGTAACTTGGGTTCCTACGGAAACCCCACGTCCGTCCATTTCTTGCAAGGCCTTTTTGAGAAGTCCTCGTATATAAATTACTAATACTTTTTTTTTTCTTTTTGTCTGTGTCCCAATTGCGTGGGCATATAATACATGTAATCTCCTAAAAAAGATACTCCACTAGCTACAATCTTCCTAGCTTTTCCGTTCATGGAAAAAAGGTGGCACAGAAAGTAAGACAATTTAAGAAGCATGTACAGGGTCTCTTTCCATTTTGATTTTGCATTCAGAAAAGGCTAAGATGGTTATCTCGGAATCAACATCTCTCTCTCTCTCGGAATCAACATTTCTCTCTCACATCGCTCTCTCTCAACATTTCTCTCTCTTACATCTCTCTCTCTCTCTCTCTCAACATTTCTCTCTCTCACATCTCTTTCCTTCTCAACATAAGGATCTTGTACCATTCTACTCTTTCCAGACCTAAATAAATTCCAACATTGTTCAAGTTCAGAGCATATCGGATATCCCTAACTAATATACTGACCACGAATATGGACTCAAATTATGAGAGAGCAAAAGAAGTAAAGGAGTTTGATGAAACAAAGGCCGGCGTCAAGGGACTCTTAGACGCTGGTGTGGTGAAGATACCCAGGATCTTCATCCATGAGCCGGAAAACTTAGAAAACGGATTGTCAAAAAAAGGCGGAACTAGTCTCCAAGTTCCGGTGATAGATCTTGGAGACTTCAAAAATCGTCCAAGAGAGGAGATTCTGAAGGAAATCTCTGCAGCTTCAGAAACTTGGGGATTTTTTCAAATGGTCAACCATGGAATTCCAGTGGGTGTCATGGAAGAGATGATAGAAGGCATTAAGCGATTCCATGAGCAACCCAGAGAGATAAAGATGGGGTGGTATTCACGCGATGTTAAGCAAAGAGTGAGGTTCTATTGCAATGGAGGCCTTCTCGTTGCGAGATCCGCAAACTGGAGGGATTCAATAGCTTGTAACTATGATGACAGTGTTCTAGACTCTGACATGTTACCTCTAGTCTGCAGGTATAATTTTTTCACTCTTCAACTCCAAATTTCATAATTTTTAAGTATTTCGATTAATAATCATACTAAAACATATGCAGGAAAGAAATCAGCAACTACATGGAAGGCATGATCAGACTAAAAGAAGAACTTTCCAAATTAATCTCAGAGGCACTAGGCCTAAGGAGTGACTACCTAACAGACATTGACTGCATGAAAACTGCATCGTTAGTATGCCACTATTACCCCTGGTGCCCTGAGCCAGACCTGACTCTAGGCACGAGCAAGCATTCAGACCCGTCTTTCCTAACCATACTTTTACAGGACGACACCGGTGGCCTCCAGGTTCTACACCAAAATAACTGGATAAATGTGGAGCCTGTTAAAGGAGCCCTAATAGCAAACATCGGAGATCTTATGCAGGTGAAGTTGGTTTTTCAGCTATTCAGTTAATGAATATATATTTTCCCTTTGCCCATATGGAAAAAACAGAGTTTGCTCCTTAATCATGTAGCTTATCACCAACGACAAGTTCAAAAGTGTGGAGCATAGAGTACTGGCTGCACGAGTTGGCCCCAGAATATCTGCAGCGTGTTTCTTCTATCCAAGTATAGCTTGTAAAGCTAAACCTTACGGGCCAATAAAGGAGTTCTTATCCAACAACAATCCACCTATATACAGGGAAACTCAACATGGGGAATATCTGGCTTACTACAGGTCAAAAGGACTTGACGGCACCTCAGCCCTTCTTCACTTTAAGCTATGATGACCAAGCAACAGACAGTTCTCACATATGGCATCACTCAATCAGGTCCTATAAATATTTAAAAGGAACAAAAAGACTATACAAGTAGTCTGTAATAATGCTGATTACCTTATGGCAATGCTTACAACATTAGTTTTCAATTCTCAAGAAAATTTGATCAAATAAAGTATATGGATTCTGAATGTAGAGGTCAAAACTCCAATTCTTCATACCATAGGGAAG
Organism: Vaccinium macrocarpon; assembly: GCA_022606695.1. Classification (NCBI taxonomy): domain Eukaryota; kingdom Viridiplantae; phylum Streptophyta; class Magnoliopsida; order Ericales; family Ericaceae; genus Vaccinium; species Vaccinium macrocarpon. The sequence continues at coordinate 37,899,547 of CM040178.1, read as the reverse complement.
GTTAAGAGCAGACATGGACAGAGGTTTTAATTCCTAAGTTGGTGGTGAAGGCACTATATAATCACAACTGAGCGACAAAAATCAAGAAGTCAAAATAAGGCACTATGAATCATCAGAAGTATGAAGTTTGAAGTCTGAACAAATGGTGCAACTTAAAAGCCAGGTCAAAGGTGGACTAAACTAATTCCACAAAGCAAAGAAAACAAGCAATGCCATCACCTTCTCCCATTTCAGAAATACAAGGGAACTCTTTACAGCACTCAGTTTACAAGGGGAACAAAAACCAGAGAAATTAAAGTCACGAATGACTCACAATAAATACAGGAGGAGATCAAAGGGTTGCACAGTGATAGCCATCAGATGTCGTTTTGCAGTGGAATATACACACCGCATTGTTCTGCTCCAGAGATGATTTTGAATATATAATTAACTTGCAAAGAGTAAAAGTTGCAGCCCCTACATTGTTGTTTTGGATTGCAGTATCTGCACAAGTGACAATAATATATCCATGCGATGCATGATTCTGTTGTTGTGCCCCTGCAACAATCATAAAATAAAAGTTATCGATGATAAATAAACTGCACCTAATTTAAAGAAAAAATAAACAAACTAGATTACGGTTTATACAGTTGACTAATATAGTTATCAAATAACGGAAATAACAGTATGCATATTATAAGTCCACCTCAATCTACCAATTCAAAAAAATGGAGATGTGATGGTATTGATGATGAGATGATTATGCAACACTTCTAAATTGTGAAGCCCAGTCGAGAGAAGCCATAGAAGTTTCGGGACTCATGTGATTTTTGTATCATTTGGAAATGTTAGAATGAATACACCAAAGTTATTGTTCAATTTTTTATTTGAAATTCGAACTTTTTTCTTTATAGAATTTATAAGGCTTCAGTTTTCCATTGAACCCACCCAAAAAGTTCCTAGAACCACCACTGCCACAATGATTCAAATGACTCAGGCTCAGGATCAAAACATGCAAATTTTGTTCCTTACTAAGCTACATATCTCAACCACAATTAGCATTATACCTCAACCACGAAATGCATCGAGGTTTTCTTGCCACAGGATCCCGTTGCACCTTTCAAAATCACCAGACCCAAGCTCCTTATGGCTTCTGCTATCCCAAAAAAATGGCTGCACTCGTCACATAACATCTGCACAAGTCAAGCAAGATTGTATACTGACAAGAATAATGGACGGGTTTTACAGTAAGAAGCAAAGGCTCAATCAAAGCCACATCTCTTCTGTGGTGGCTTCTCGTTTGCTCTCTCTAATTCAAGAGCAACTTCATACATGTTTGATGAGTCCATACCTCAATCAGAATTTGTCCATTTTTGTTGATATTTTCCACCATTATTGGACAAACTGTAATGACACTGCCCACTTCCACTGCCCAGGTTGAACCATGATCATAAGTGGGTAACCCTCGTGAAACTGTTTTGTTGTCATGCACCTGCATGATTAGAAATATGATGCAAATTATCAAGAAAATAGTAGCTAAGTGCATTAACCGAACCATTATTTCTAATGGAGAAAAGTCAATAAAAACCTTCATTTATTAAAAGCTCAGAGGAAGCCAACTAAATGATACTGGTTACTAGCAACAAATCAAATCTTTGATTTGGTTTTCTTAACAAATTTGAATCTACTGATACGAGAGGTGACACAGGCACGTGAGGCTTGTATAAGTTATTTGTTCACCAAACCGAACTAACTTTCAACTAGAAGATTAGAACCCCAAAAAAGGAAAGTCGAGACTTACCTTTGACTCCGTGCATTTATTTAGTTTCTCAGCATGCTTAGTGATGCTTTGCATAAACATCATATGCTTGATCGTGCGCTCCAGAAGTGAATCAATACTGCACTGGAATTACCACAAAAAAAAATTCAGCATCTCTTCAATGAGAGAGAGAGAGAGAGAGAGAGAGAGAGAACATGAACAGCTATCCATAGAGGAAAATGAAATGTGCAAGCTACCTTTGATCCGTTGGGTACAAGCTCTCTCAGCTCCTTAAGGCGATCTTGGATCAATTGTCTGTCCCTTGGCCTAGGCCTACTACTTTCACCAGGTCTAGCCCTCTTCTTATTGATCTTAGCCAGATCCTGCGCACTATCCAACTGTCCACTAAACATACTTTGGCTCCTTGATGAGAATCCTCTGGAAGAGCTCGGACCACATGCCTCAGTGCTCAAGCAGATTGCCTCCTTTTGCGCAAATGACTGATTAAATGAATAACCTGCTGAATCAATAGTAATCTTATCGCAGGTTGGCTGTGGCATTTCTTCAGTTGTCAACTGGGACTTAGCTGATTCACAAAAGGATTTTTCAGTTTTGGCACCAGGCACACCACAGTAAATATTAGCCACCACTGCGTCTAGAAGTTGCTCTGAACCTGAATCTGCCATTAACAGGCTACTACAGTCTAACCCCTCAGATACCTCGATTGCTGTTCCAGTTTCACTCTTTTCTGCCTCCCAATCGCAATAACTCCTCTGTTTTCGAAAAACTGGTCCGAAAACTTCATACAGCTCACATCCTGCGGAAAATTTGAAGGCCGTATCCACTGGCTCCATCTTATCACTGTTGGTCTGGAACACAGAGTACTCCAAATCTCTCTTGATTTGTGTGCCAAAAGGTTTTGGTATGCCCGTGGCAGTTTCATTATTGCAAGTAGAAAAGTCAAGGAGATCTGCTTGCAAGTAGGCAATGCCCACCCCAAAATCATTAGCAGGAAGTACAACATTATAAATCTTGTTTTCGTTAAAGGAATTGTATGATAATGGAGCATCATGGTCAACTGAACCCACTCCCTGATTACCCAAACTACTTGTCCCACCTTCACACTGCCTATCACTGTGCAATATTTTCAGCAATTTCCGCTGCTCCAAAAGGAAAAGTTCAGATTTTGATTGAAGTAAGATGGCACTGTCATCATCCCCACATGCTAATAAGTCAAGTCCTCCATCCTTGTTGATTGCATCAGCTGCCTTTTTCGGTAAAACACCAGGCAGTGGAACAATGTCAGAATGATTAGCAGGTCTTTCAATGGATGGAAATGTGGGAGCCTGGAAAACTTTCTTGTGCTTGTATACAGGTCTTCTTATGCTGCTTAAGCCATGCCGATCATTAAAAATCCCAGAAGCTGGACAACTCGTAGATATATCTGACTGGGAAAGAAAGAGTGTCATAAGAAGCACTGTGCGGAAGCATCATTAAAAACAAGATCCTGTGCATTTTTTTCCCCTTTCTGTGTGTGTGTGTGTGTGTGTGTGTTTGAGAGAGAGAGAGAGAGAGAGAGAGAGATACCAGGCATGAGGAACTCAAACTTCTCACTGAGGAATCTTGAAAAGCAAAAAATGAATCCCTGATATACTTCACCACCTCGAAATTCTCATGGATCTGGTCCCTCGAATCACAGGAAAAGAAATTAAATGCAAGAATAGATACTGATAGTAGTAAGTAGGCTATGTTTTTTCCAAAGTACCAAAAAAAGTAGTAAGTAGGCTATGAATTTAAAGAGAAGTGAAAGTGAGAAGCAGATTTAAACCACCCATTTTAGCGAAGTTGAGTAGTAGGACGAAATATCAATCCACAAACTTTATGTGGTTTGATATATGAGGAAAATAATGCATATTATAATCTAATCAGAATGCAATAAATAAAACAATTAAAATCACACCCAAAAACATGTTAACAAGTTTACTAATAAAGTTTAGATTACAAAGCAAGAACAATGCTGGAAGGAGACTGCGAACTTTTACCATACATGAAATTCATTAAACAATACAATTAGAGCTGCGTAACAGAACATTGAGAAAAGTGGTTTATGAATCGTATCAGTAACTAATACGGAAAAGTGAAAAAACTGAAAAGTTCATCGAATTTGCTCCACTAACTCAAAGAAAAACTGAGACTGGAAAATATCAGACTTAGGTTGATAATCAATGAACTAAAGTAGAACAACCAGGAGTAAACAACTGTAAAAATGTTCTTACTTTATTTCGAGATCCAAGTTGTATAACACCATATGGAAGAACAGCCACCACAACAACAGTCTGCAAAACAAAAGCATGCCACCTGTTCAGAAATTTATTTCTCAAAAGTTTTAATAGTCCAAATAAATCTCAGAGAAATGAGAAGATACGAGGACCAAAAACTGCCATCTAGTTAGAAAGGGTTTGTAATCTTATTGGAAACTTCTGAAAAGCATAGACATGAATGTGCCATCTATAATTTCTAGATTCAAAGATCCATTAACCCATTCTGTGTTTTCCGAGAAAAGAAGACCAAACTTTAACCTTCTTAAGAAGACCAACCCTAATGGATGGGTTTGAGGTCTAGAGGGAAGAGTGGGAGGGAGATAGGCAAGGCCCAAACCCATTTACGGTACGGTTAGGGCCAGATTAAGGTGCCCCTGGTTGCACTGAGTGAATTTTGCAAGGGAAAGAGGAGGAAGCATACCCTGATCCCAGCTGAAAACTGAGCATGCCATCCATCATTGTGCTGAAAAACACAAAAATGCAATGAAATGAGAACAGATGCCGACAAACAAATGTGAAAATACTCTGGTATTGAGATTCGAGAGGAAAAATAAAAATCAGTGTCTGTTCCACATAGTCAAGTGCATGCATGTATGGACCCAGTGGACCTCAAACTTTTTCTCACCTCAAAAGGTGAACAAGAATCAACTACGTGTTTGTCTGCAAAGATCCACATATGCTTTCCGGAAACTGCCACCTGTCCAATAACCCTATACGATAAATCAAGCAAACTTCAATGAGTTGGGGTGCACAAAGGTGCAGGCAGTGGTTGGGGTGATTAGGTATTAGCAAAGATGATATGACATGCCCACATCTATAGGATAAATTCATGGGAAAGGAGATGATTTACACTGAGCAGTGAGCACTTCCCACGGAAGCAAGAACATAGTAGAAATTAACTATTATGCCACGATGTGTGAGGCTACAACCAATATACTCCCTCCATTCCAAATTGCTTGTCACTTGTACTATTTTGGGATGTTCCAAATTGTTAGTCCCCTTTGAAAAGTCAAAACAATAGTTACTCAATCTTCCAAAATAACCCCTTTACCAACAACAATAATTTCATTCAAAAGTTGACATATAAGGGCATTGTTGGAAATTAATGGATCTATTTAATGTGAATGCATTTATTGAATGAGGTTATTGCATGTTTGCTTAAAAAGTTGGAATTCCCAAAAGTGACCACTGACCAACAATTTGGAACGGAGGAGGGTGTAGTATATACAATGAGCATATCAGACATAAGCTAGATTGCATACCCTTCCCCAATAGAATGTACTTGGTTTGACATCTTCACCATAGCTAACCCAAAAGGATCATGTGAATGCAAATCACACAAGTTGCTCCCAATCTCAGGAAAGGGATAATGTTCTTCACACTTGTCATAGAAAGCATCTTCCCAAGTCAATGTCCTACAAAAGGTGCAATTCCCCATAAAGCACTTATAAGAGAATTTGCATAATCTTTAGATATCATACATACCAATCTATATTGCAGGGAAAAGCAATAGATTTTCCTACCAAATTGGTTCACCTGAAATTATTACACCACCGTGAAGATTTTTCATGACAGAAACAACAATAGGAACATGGTAAAATCCTTCGATTTTCATCAAATGGTATCGACTCCAAGAATTCAAAATTGAACTAGTATACCTGAATCTAGAGTAGGTGCATAAGATTAAAAGAATGACTGGAGCTTTTCAGAGATGTAGTGAATTTTTGGAAACACAAATAGGAAAGAAACAGATAAGAACTAGTAAAAGGAAGTGTTTTCATGGAAAAACAATTGAAGCGATACTTTGATGGCCAGTAGCTCTGATAATTCACATAAGAAGAACAATTGGATGATTTGGATAGATAGCAAATAGACGGGGTGAAATTCCAACAACGATTGTTCTAAATCCTACCAGCACTATCTGCTTAAACAATCAGATTCTAGACATTCAGACTTCAGAGTTCAGACTCCATGTAAAAGACATCAAAATATGTACAAACCTTAGCCAGATCGATACATCCCCTGAAACAAAGACTAATAACATCCCAAGCCCCAATCCATTCCAATTAGAAATGATAATAATAGAGAACAAAAAAAAAATCCTAGTTGGAGCGATAGTGACATTTTTATTTGGCGTCAAGGAAATTCAGGGTTTCATCTAACATATTTTCAGAAAGGGTTAGTAATTCAGACAGTCATTCCATGTATTTTGCTAAAAAAAAAAAATTGAGATAACTGAGGAGGGCCAAATGATTGGACAGGCCAAAATTGTTTGTATAAACAGCGTAAGCCGTTTCAGTCGTGACTGCCTAGGACAAGGGCTTTGAGCCCACCCTGTGGAATAATCAGCGTGCAGCCATTGCCCCAAATGATGTTGGACCAAGCCTACCCCAGCAAGGACATCTGGCCTAGTCGGCGCCACATGTATACTAGAGTGGCACAACTGAGCCACATGCCGGAGAATGACATGGTGCTTGACATATGCCATGCATGACGTCTTGGAGTGATCAAGAGAAGGCATGCTCGGGCACCAGGTGCTTGGAGGCCAAGTCACTCCCTTTACATTCTACTTTTCCTGTTGAGTGTTGACTATTTTCTGGACTAGAGGCTGTCACAAGCATCGGCCTGCTCTCCGGCCAATTTCTCGCAAGTTCGCTGTCGGCACTAACGTTGCCATTACATGTGCAGTTAACCAGTTAAACCTACTTAAGGAAAGAGTTCTTCTTGAACAATTTTAATCAAGAAAGAGATTTGTTTCTCATAAATTATGCATGTCAATCAGAATAGAAAAACAATTGCAGTGGCAGCAAATCATGTTTTTGAAAAGAAAGATAAACCAAAAATATAAAAACCGGAAGGAGAGATTAGAAAAGGAACTTACAATCGAGCTCGACATTGGAGTTTCCAAAAGACAGCATACCTCCACTCAGTGTTGAAACAGAGGGTCCTGAGAACTTGATGCAATCGAGTGCCCATCTCACTACTCTCAAATAATGCTAACCAACCCAATCCCCTAACCACCTGGTTAATCAATTGAAGCCCCCCGAAAACTCTAATTCCTCTGATTTCCCCACACTCTAACTACCTCTATAGGAGCCTCTTCCAGCCTGCTTCCTTCGCAACCCCGCTCGACGCTTTATTGGCGGTCCCACAGTCGGAAGCAGTAGGCAGTCCAACCCCATCCTCACTCACCAACCAACAAAATTGAACCCTAACACCAGAAAATAGTCTAAAACCTTGACAGAACTAGCAAACTCGAATTGTGTATCAAATTAATGCAATCCTCCACACGAACCACTTCCTTGAAACACTCCCCCATTAATTGGCTACGAGAATCGTAGAATGGTTCAAATTGCGTCTTTTAGAACGATAACGGCAGGGTATTGGAATGAGAAGGGGGGAATGCGGAATTTTAACGTATATCGGGCGACATTGACAACTGGAGTCGGGGTTTTGCAACGACTGACATGAAATTGAATGCAAGAGGAAGAAGAGAGAGAGAGAGAGAGAGATGACGATGAGTCGTATGTTTGAACTATGAGACCTTCCACTATATAGAGAGAGATCAGCTTTTTGTGGAGTCTGCAATTTTACTGCATCATCATATGGCGCGCACTACAGGGTGCGTATTTTGCATCTCTCCCCCCCGCCGCATTTCTTGTTCTCCGCAACCGGCGCTCATGCAGTGGAAAGTAGAGGCGAAAGAAAAACCGAAAAAATCGAAAAAAAACCGATCGATCGGTTCGGTTTTCAGTCGGCGGAAAGTGGTGTCGGTCGAAACCGAACCCAACCCAACCGAACCGAAAAATTACCGGTTCGGTTTCGGTTTCCTAAAAATCGGTTTGGACCGAACTGAACCGAACCGAAACCATGCAAATTTGGACCGAAATACCCCGAAACCACCCCTATTTGGACCGAAAACCGAAAAAAACGATCCTAACCCCCCAAAAATAACAAATCCTAGCCGTCCATCTCAATTTTAACGCCGGACCGAAAAAACCAAAAAAACCAAAAAAAACCGAACCGATCGGTCCATTATTTTTTTCGGTCGGGATCGGTTCCTACCCAAACCACCCCGAACCGATCGGTTCGGTCCGGGACACCCCGAAAACCGAACCGACCGATTTTCACCCCTAGTGGAAAGGTCTTCCTATCCAATGCCAACTACAATAGCAGCAAACGAGCCGAGCTTTAAAGTGTTTAAGTTCTTTTATTAAGTTTTTAAAAGAACTTGAGTCAAGCTCGAACTCCAAAAAAAATTGATAAGCTGAGCTCGAGCACAACTTTCCTAGATTTGATTCGAACTCAAATTTGTTCACAAACCTTAAAAAGTCAAAAATGTTAGATATTTATATTTTTATACAGGTCTAGAACTACTAATGTAAAATTTTATACATATTAAGGTTATATGTGATTTTTTTTGAGATACATATATATACTTCAAGTTCACGAGCCTAACCGAGCCAAATACTATCAAGTTTAGGTTCGGCTCATTTAATAATCGAGCCTAAAAATTTTAGGGAAGTTGTGCAATTACCGCAGATAATAAAATATATAAATAAGCACAACACCAGAAGAGGCTGAGGCGCGGGTATCTCGCTCTCTTTAAGGAGATATAGTCTCTACGGTGGGTAAGTCCCCACTAACCGATGCAGCAGATTACTAGCTATTCTCCCCCACGATACAACAGCCCAACTCAGGTTGTGTGGCTCTTACACACTCTGCATAAGTGTGCGAGCCCAAAGCTCCACCAAATAAACACCTTTCTTTGCCCACAAAAATAGATACATAGCCTAAGTAGAAAGTTATTATAGTTACTTCTACTTTTTCCTTGACCTTTATCAAAGCTGCATGCATAAGTCTTTTTATAGCCTTTGTAAATCCCCTGACACTTAATGCAATGAAACAATCTGTTACACTAGTTTAATTAATTAGTAACGTATTTAATAACATGTTAAGTTAATTCCTAACTTTAAACTGTTGCGTTATTAGTTATTAATTAACTTTGATGCATAAGACTATGGTTAATGATATTAATATAAACTTCATTTAATATGCAAATGTAACAACACCAATAATTGGGGGTATGGGCGGGGGATGGATAGGAGACCGACCTAACCTTTGGCAATAAATGCACACAGTGGCTGCTCCTAGAATACTACTAAAACAGATGGATTTGTGACAAACCTAACATTTGGCAATAAATGCACAAAGTGGCTACTCACAGAATACCACTAAAACAATGGCCGCCCTATACCGTCGAGTTTGCTGCAGAATCATACCCTCAAATCAAAGCCAAAAGGCATCAGAGAGGGCAAACCCAAGAATCATTTTGATTTATGTGCACGTTACCATGCTTCTTTCATTCAGCATCTAGAGCATTGGCGTTGCACAATTAGAATACACCCTTTAATACACTATGAAATCTCTACTTGATAAAATACACCATGAAAATCTGCTTGATAGAAAACGCCACGAAATCTTCTTGATAAATACACCATGAAATCTGCTTGATAAAATACAAAAGTTTTTCTTCATCTTTAGGCCTCTTAAAGAGTTTTCAGGGTCGGGCTTGCTTGACTTCCCTTCATCTTTGTTCTTCTCCATCATTTAGCACAAAACATGGTACTTGATTATACTCTTTTTCTAGTATTTTTGTGCCAAAGATTATTAAGTGCATTTTCCCCAATAGGTGCAACCAAGAACAATTGCTTCAACACGATACTTTTTGTGTGTACCCTCAGCTACAGGCCAAAACCATGTAAATCAGAAAACAAAAATGAATTGAGGTAAGATAGAGTAACTTACGAATTCAAGCCATATGGAAATCTTCTTGTGTTTCCATTGTAACAAACTAACAATGCTATGCAACTAGAAATGGAGTAATTGGGATGGGTTTTATGATGTTAGGGTTTTCGCCATTGTTAGTTTGAAGTACCCTGAAATTTTAAATTGCGTATGCTGTGTTTGGTGGGGTTTTGGATGAAATGATTTCACTAGATTTCGTGGATGTGATTGTGTAATATATAAAAAGCATACTCTTAGGGATTTGTTATCAGTTAGGACAATACACAAACCCAATATTAATCAAGACCTTGAAGTTCAGTTTTACATTCTTAAATTCTTTACCCAGGGACTTGTAGAATTAAGTTTAAGTTACAAAATTCATTGCTATATATATAGAAAATTGGTATAACAAAGGGTATATTGGATTTTTTTAAAAGTCGGGATGAAATCATAAGCACGAAAAGTGGGCGCAACGAAAACACACTCTAAGAATGTACGGAAGACCAATATTTAAGTACCTCTTTCATATAGTCGGCGGATTAAATTCCAAAAAATGAATAAGACTGTCATAACGGGCCGGAAAATTTCGGTTCTAAAACCTAGTTTGACAAAATCATACTGTGAAGCTTTTTTTGGCACCTCAAATAGATTGCCAATTGTGAAGAGTGCCATTTTAACCATTACTCAGCGCAAGGTGTGATATATCTTTTATGGTGTAAATGGGAGTGTGAATAAACATTTCTTGGGTCAAATGTTAAATTAACTGGTAATACTACCCCATGTTTATGATCTTCAGTCCAATATTCACCCTCCTTTTTAGAAGGCCATTAGTGGCCAACAACATGATTTCATGGGTGTGGAAACTGCATCTTATCCCAAACCCTAAAGAGAAAAAATAAAAATAAAAATAAAAATCAGTTGCTTGAGGTAATTTCTGCGTAAATCGACTAATCGTGATGACTAATTCTACCGTCCATTAAAAAAAGGCCAATTAAAGTTGGAATAAAGTTGTGTAGGCTAGCCCCAAAAGTGTTAATACTTTTGAAGTTTTGAACTTAAAATCTTACAAAGAAATGGAGTAATTTCTTAAATTTCAGACCTTAACGACCAGGTAAACCCTAACTGTTGTTCCAAACCTTTCCCTTTCTCATATGGCCCTTTTCAACACCATCTTTATTGCTGAAAGGTTTGACACCCCCTGCACCTCAATTTCCATTGTCCCCTCTTTGTGCCCTGCAAATACCCTTTTTACTGTTTTCTGAGTGTAATATTCAATCGCACTATCTGGTCATTGAGTGGCATTCAAAAGGAATCATTGGACTCCATTCAACATTTTTAAGATAAGGCAAGAATTCCCATCCCTAGGGTTCGGCCAAAAAATGAAACTATATAATTTTTCTTTTGCTGACGTATGTGACAATTTGATGACTTATTTTTGTAGTCTTTAAAGTTGTGACTCCAATCCACCTTACAACTCGATCTATTAATTTCCTGCAAAAAAAAAAAAAACTCTATTTTTAAAATCGTTTTTGCTATTGTACCCTTGAATCCTAAAATTACAAATATATACATGCAACCACTTTATCTACTAGGATTTATTAAAAACTATTATTAGAACAAGTCTAAAATTATCTCAGTAAGCTTATCAATAGGAAATTGTTTTCAACGGCTAGATACCCAACGGATACATGATAAATTCATAAAAGGAAAAACAAATTTTTAATTATAGTTAATGATTTGAGGACGCACCATATTCCATGAGAGATAAAGTATCATCAATTTTGATGTGTGGGTTGAAGGAGATTTTTTTTCCGACATTGCTCCTCAGAAAACATGAAAAATAGTATTTGATGAGTGGTTTGGGTATTCTCATTATAAATTTATAAGTCAAAATTGGCAGGGGGTTTGTTGTCTTTTTAATTGGCTGGACTTTGATGAGTGGGTTGGATATTCCAATCCGACCAAAAACAGTCATTTTCCAAATACTAAGACATGTCATTTTCTCATAATACATTACATAAAAAACTATGGAAAATTTGTTTATTTTAAATACTCCTTTAGCAAAACACCCCATAATACCGACAAAAGAGATAGGCAAGTTCAACCTTTACCAAGCGTAATTAACAAGAATTATTGGTCTAATCCTCATGATAGTTTTTACAGTTTACTTAATTCATTGCACTACACCTACCGAACATTGTCCATTACGACTCTCATGCAAATTTAGCAGTGTGATCTTAAGGTGATTATTGTGATTGATTTCTAATCATGTTTCATATCTCATTTTGGTCTCCTTTTTATTTATTTTTTTGAAGCATTTGGAGAAAAGGGGGTCAAATTTATTAGTCCTAAAGGGCAAAGAAACAAAATAGTTTAGGAGATGGGGCAAAATGATCACATAAAAAATGATCATCTCTCCTTGTTGCTTTTAACCCCAAAAGATTCAATTTGTCGGAGGTGTTATAAGAAAGCTCACCTACTTTGCTGGGCTATTTACAGCTACTATTAATCATCATTTCATTCGTTTTATATATCCTTACTTTTGTTTAATTGATTATTATTTTGAGCATGAAATAAAATTATTCACAGTGATGATTATCCATACAACCAAAGTTGAAAACTTGAAAATGACAGCAACGGTCTCAAGACTCACAACGCCATGAAACGATTTTCAAGTCAAGATTTAAGCTCAGTTTTCATTGCGGTATTTTCGGTAGTTTTTATATTCTTGAATTATAAGTTGTCAAATTAGTTTATATATGCGAGGACAATTACCTATTGATTTGGTAACTTGTAGTCTAAAAATATCAAAAAGACCGTAGGTGAAAAAAAAAATATTGGAGAAAACTGTGCTAGGTAAATGCTTCAACGATGAAATTGGTGAAGTCGGTCAGCCAAAAAGAAAAAAAGATTTAATTTCTATCAACTTGAAAAATACCACCAGCTCTCTTGAATAACTTCTATTTTTCAGACTAGAAAGATATTGGCTCTGTTCGGTTTGTAATTTTGTTTTAGTTTTGATTTTGATGACATTATTATTTCTCTCTCTATCTCTCTTCACTCATTACACGTGTTTACATCATCAAAACTAAACTAAAACTCTAAACCAAACACAGCCATTAAATTTAACACTCTCCTTTTATCCAAACTTACTTCCCCTTTTTTTTGTTATTCCTATTAAATTACAATATTATCTTTTTCATGTGTGGAAAAAAGGATGTATGAATAGTGCATTTGTAAGCAGGTAGTGATTTGGATCACTACAGATACTCCAAATCCAGTTATCTAAAATCATTTCCCAAAATAGAATTGGTTGGAATTTAGTATTTTCTTGAATTAGGGCTTTTGAAATTCACATTCACAGGTCAACTGGTGGTACTTTAAATTCTTTCCTAGGTGTATAGCTTCATTGTCGGGTAAAAATGTGAAAAGGTCTTTCAAAAAGCCAAATAGGAAAAGCATAGTTAAACAGTTGAAATTGAAAATGCTCAACCAAACAAAGCCTGGGAAGGAACCAAGAGATGCAAATTAACAACAGTGAACAAAATGAGTGGAATCATGAGTACAAAAAGACAAAGGGAAATTATTTTCATCCACTTTATTTCACCCAGAGTCTCCAAATAAAAGGTGACACTCTCAATTTAGGGAAAATTTCATAAAACCCCCCGAACTTTGACCAAAATATCAAAAAACCTCCCAAACTTCCATAAAATTCAATCCGCCCCCCAAACTTGTCTTCCGTTAGTCAAATACACCCCCACCGTCTCATTCCATCAAGCAACTAACTGAGCTGGATGACATGGACAATAACGTCCATTTGTTGGGTGATTTTGGAGGGAAATGCAGCACGTGAGACTCACGCCACCCCAACCCTACCCCATCAAGCCCCTTGTTCCATTCTTAGTGTCTCACTTTGACACTGAGAGACAGAGACAATACATAGAAAAACTAGGGCTCCACCATGGGCGATTGACAGCATTAACTAGGAATCTACTGCAAACCGAAGGGATTAACGTGGTAATCCTGCTCATTGAAGATGGTTTGGCATGTTAGAGAAAGTGGTGGTCCTCCTCTGTACGGTAAAGCTCCAACCTTTCCGTTGATGTTTTTTCTTGGACCAATGTAACCCCCCATTTCTTTAATCTAAATGGTTGTAAAAAGTGTAAAGGGATGTAAAAGTGTTGTTTTTTTCATTCTTTATCCTATGTTGTTTACACTTTCAAGAATTAATCCCTTATTTAATTGATTTTTTTAGGGTTTGTTTCCTTCTCTGTCTCTCACTTTCACACTAACCCATTGTTGTTTATGATTATATTTTTAAGGTTACCTCGTTGACGCCTTTGTTATTTATTTGATTGCATTTATTCTGTAAATATGCAGATAGGTGTGAAGTCCACTTCACAATTAAAATGCATTATGCAGGTAGGATTGAGGGTTCAAAGTATGTGGGGGGTATGTTTGGGTTTATTGATTACTGTCATGAGGATGAATTAGGCATTATGGAGCTATGTGGCATGCTAAAAGAACTGGGTCAGTCTGTTAGTAATGATTACTACTTGAGAATAAATGGGGATTTCAGATTGATAAAGTCAGATGTTGAAGTAGTTAGAATGTGTCAGTTTGTTGATACAAATAGGTTGGTGGAACTTTATTCAGTGTGCAATGTAGTTGATGTTATTGTTACACAGGGTAGTCAAGTTGTCAGTGATAGTGGGAGGGGAAACAAGAGTAAGCAAGTGATAGAGGAAGTGAATGACAGTGATACAGATGATTATGATCCAAATTCTTCTTCTTCTGACTCTGAATATGAGGAGTTTGATGAGAGTGATTGTGATTTGAAGGAGGATGATGCATTATTTGAACTAAATGTGGACCAACAGTTAGAAGATAGTGGGGTGGGAATCACTGGAGGGTTTGATGATGAGGGCAGTGATGAGTTGGGAGAGTTAAATGATGAAGATAGTGATGAGTTGGAGAGCCTTAACAGTTCTTCAGAGTCAGATGATGATAATGAGAGGAAAGCACATAAGAAGAAAAGTACCCCATTTTTAATGAAAAGACTGACATGGCTAATCCTGTTTTTTCTATTGGAATAGAGTTTAAATCACATTCCTTGTTTAGGGATGCAGTGAAGGAGCATTCCATAAAACTAGGAAAGAAAACTAAATTTATAAAGAATGAAAAAATGAAGGTGAGTGTTGTGTGTGTTGGTAGAAAAAGGGTGTCCATGGTACATATATGGATCCTATGTGAAGGGGGATGGAGTTTTTAGGGTGAAACACTACATTCCTAACCATACATGCAGTAGATCTTACAATGTGCTTTGGGTAAGTACCAAGTGGATAATGAATAGGTACTTTGAAAGGATTGCCAAGAACCCTACATGGCCAATTCAATCACTTGCTGATACAATTGAAAGGGGAGTGGGACTGGCCCATGTTGATAAAACGTAAGGTATTGAGCTAAGAAAAGAGTACTTAATAAGGTTGAGGGTACTGCTGTAGAGCAGTTTCTGTAGTTGTTTGGGTACATTGAGGAGGTTAGGAGTAACAATCCTGGGACCACAATAAAGCTGACTTATAAACCAGTACCTGGATCTGACAATGAGGTTAAATTCAAGAGGCTTTACATTTGTTGGGGATCATTGAAAAGGGGGTTTCTGGGAGGTTGTAGACCTGTGATTGGGCTTGATGGGTGTCACCTGAAAGGCCCACATGGTGGAATAATGTTAACTGCTGTTGGACTGGATGCCAATAACTACATATATCCATTTGCCTATGCAGTAGTGGAGAAAGAGAAAAAGAAGACTTGGCTGT
The DNA here is from genome assembly GCA_022606695.1 of Vaccinium macrocarpon. Lineage (NCBI taxonomy): Eukaryota > Viridiplantae > Streptophyta > Magnoliopsida > Ericales > Ericaceae > Vaccinium > Vaccinium macrocarpon. The sequence goes on along the minus strand of CM040178.1, from coordinate 37,883,885 downwards.
GGTTTCTAGAATTGTTAAGGGATTATTTAGATGTTCAAAACTCACACCGTTACACATTCATGACAGATAAACAAAAGGGTTTGGTTGATGCAGTTGGGGAATTGTTCCCAAATATAGGGCATAGATTTTGTGTGAGACATCTATACAACAATTTCAAAGGAGAGTTCAAAGGACTTGTATTAAAGGATATCTTGTGGAAGGCTGCAAGGGCCACTACAATTCCAGCATTTAACTCTGCTATGGAGGAGATGAAAAAGGCTGACCTTAAAGCTTATGAGTGGCTTAATGCAAGGCCAGCAATTAATTGGAGTAAGAGTCAGTTTGACACATTCCCCAAATGTGACATTGTCCTAAATAACCTGTCAGAGAGTTTTAACTCTGCCATTTTTCCTGCAAGAGACAAGCCCATCATCACTATGTTGGAAAAGATTAGGAGCATTATTGTGGAGTCTACAAAGAAAAGAAAAGCTGCCATGTTAAGATACAAGGACCCAATATGCCCAAAGATAAAGAAGAGACTTGATAAACAAAGGGATGAAAAAGGGGTGGATACCTAGATACTTTGGTCATCAGTTGTTTCAAGTAGAAGGACCAAATCAACAGTTTAAAGTTGATTTAAGGATGAAGACTTGTGGATGTAGGAGATGGGAGTTGACTGGTATCCCATGTGTGCATGCCATTGCTGCCTATAACAAGTTAGAGCTTGACCCCATGGATTATGTTGATGATTGGTACAAGGTTGACACATACCTGTCCACATATGACAATTTTCTTGGTCCAATTAATGGAAGAGAGTTGTGGCCTACAACTGATGGACCCAAATTGTTACCACCTGATGTAAAGAAGAGGGTTGGGAGGCCTAAGAAGGCTAGAAGAAGGGAATCAGATGAGGAGGTGCCAAACTCTACAAAACTAAGTAGGAGGGGGTAAAAATGACATGCCACCTATGTGGGAAAACAGGCCATAACAAAAGGGGGTGCAAGAGGACAGCAAATGAGGTACATGGTGAAACCAGTGGGCCATCAGAGAGAGATGCAAATGATGAAACACCTGTTCAAGTACCTGCTACTACTACTCCAACACCTGTTCAAGTACCTGCTACTACTTCAACAATGACATGCAACCTATGTGGGATTAGAGGGCATAACAAAAGAGGATGCAAGAGGAGAGCAAATGAGGTGCATATATTAATTTTAGTAGTGGTTCTCTTATTTTATGTCCTGTTTCAGTCCTTTTTGTAATCACTAGTGTTTGTATTTGCAGCTGCATGGTCAAACCAGTGGGTCAGATGCACCAAATGTTCAACCACCTTCATCTACTACCCTTATTTCTGTAAGTATATATGTTTATTAATTTTAGTAGTGGTTCCCTTATTGTTTGCCCTGTGTAGTAGTCAATCAATCACTACTAGCAGCAGTTGCAGGTGCATGGTCAAAGTAGTGTTGGTACTGATTTCATAGGTGGTGATTCACAAAGTGCATTGACTGTAAGTGTATCTATTTTCAAGTGAGCATTCACTCATCTCACAGATGTTGGTAGTTAGGAGTAACTGCATTTTTGTTTTGTGGCAGACTGAGATTGCCAGTACTATGGGTACTGAAATGCAAGGTGGAACTCAAACCCCCAATAATCCTGGTGTAAGTGTTGTTGATACAGTGAGAGTTGTTACCTAGATACAATACAAGTAGTGCTTAATGCACTGTTTTTCATATGCAGGTTATTGAGAGGCATAGCTTGTATTGGAGGGGAAGGAAAGTGTATCTCAAATCCTCTTGGAATGTAGTTGGTTCCAAGAATGGACAGGGAAAGTGAATGTAATGAAAGAAGAACAACTTTTTGGTGCATAGCAGTGATAATATAATTTTTTGTTGGTAAATATCTGTTACAAACACAGTTGTTTTTGTAAATGCTCAAGTGGGAACTCAGAGAGTACAAATTATTGCCATTTTTGTAATCTGTGTTGGTAGGATTGGGAAATGATGAACTATGGTAGTCTATAATGTAAGGACATTGTAGCCAATATTTTTTTTGGTCTCTTATTGTTATGACGTTTTAGTGGAATGAAATTGGTGTGGCTTGTGAATGCTATATTTTGTGGCCTCTATGCTATCTATTTTTGCTTAATTGCTTGAGTGTTTCTTGTATAAAACATTGAGTACAGCTCAATTTGTCTTTAACATAGAAAGAAAATAACATATCAATTCTCTATCTCTAGCTTTCTGGGTCTAAACCTATGTCTCCCTCTCTTGTTCTTGAATGATACTTCTTCTTCAAATTACAATGAAATTCGATCCTTCTCAATTACAGTGCAACCAATAGCCAAAACATTCCATTCCATTCAAAACATTACGGTCATACAACCCCAACCCATCCATAGTAGGGGATCAAACAACATAAACAGAAAATAAAACTACAATTTTAGGACCCAATAGATACATCTACCACACACACCTAGCCTAGCCGATATGACTGATTCCCTTCATTCTTTAAGTGGGAAAAAAAAATTTCCCAAACACCACAGCTGCAAGTATAATCAAACTTGCAGTTAATAACATCTTCGTCTTCTTCTCCCTAGCCTTGCAGTTTCCAAGCTCTTCCTCCATTGCATTGATCCTCCGTAACAACCCTGGGATAATCTGCACAGACCTTGGACACATGGGGGTCCCGCCAAACAAGCCCTTCGCACCTTCTAAGGCATTTCCAAAACCTCCTACCTGGGTTCTTGTCAGTCCAAGAAGTCTTCAGCACCTTCTGACTTCCGCAAATAATGCATAGATTATCATCGTCCACTGCATTCGGCCTCCCATTCGTCATGCTGCAACTGCTGTTCATTCTGCGTCAGTGGAGGTAGGAGAGGACAGACAATAGAGAAGATAGGGTTATATGAACGAGGTGAGAGGGTTATAGAGAAGAGAGATACATAGAAGATATGGAGGAGGCGAGAGAGAGAGAGAGAGAGAGAGAGAGAGAGAGAGAGAGAGCTGGAACAGAGAAATGGTGAAAGTGAGTGATTGAAAATGGAAAAAGGGGCTTTATGGTGTAGGGTTTGGGGGGCGTGAGTCTCACGCGCTGCATTTCCCTCCAAAATCACCCAACAAACGGACGTTATTGTCCATGTCATCCAGCTCAGTTAGTTGCTTGATGGAATGAGATGGTGGGGGTGTATTTGACTAACGGAAGACAAGTTTGGGGAGCGGATTGAATTTTATGGAAGTTTGGGAAGTTTTTTGATATTTTGGTCAAAGTTTGGGGGGTTTTATGAAATTTTCCCCTCAATTTATTGTGGAGTAAATCCAATACATGGCCAGTTGTGATATCTGAAGCCTTGCTTGGTTGGTGGGATTTGGGGTAAGACTGCAAAAACTATCGTAAGGAAACTAGGGGCTTGGCCAGGTGGGCATGCGAAAACTACTTCCTCATCCCGTAAACTTAGTACCTTACGAAATTATCCGCAATCTTTAAGCTTAAAAATTGTGTATTTGCCGATTTTTTTTTTGATCAGTATGGATTTTGTTTGATAGTTTTCGATGAGATTTTTTGCACGGTGCAAAAGAATCAAAAAACTATTTTGGTAGATACATTATTTTTAAGTTTGAAAATTGCACATTATTTCGTAGAGGACCAACTTTATAGGACGGAGGGAGTAATAATTAAGTGTTTGTTTTTCATAGTTTCATGAAGTCGCACAATCAAATCTTACAAGGTCAACATTTCAAACTTTGTGACCACTAGTGGGTTTTGTCCGGTCGTTAATTTCAAGATTCCGGAATTAGTTGAGATATGTGCAAATTCACCCGAGCATCTGATTATTATATACTATTAACGAAAATTATAAGGGATTATTACCTCTAGGTCTAGAAAAGAGATGTCTAATTACCATTAAGGTAAGTCATTTTTTTTTAAATTACCACTAAGGTTAGCCACTCTTTTTTGGAGTTTAGGTTTAGGGTGCACTTTCCTATTATAGGATTTTAGTTGTTTATGCACTTTTATAAAGTACCCTAGGATTTTAAGCACTTACATAGGATACCCTAGTTGTAGAGTACCCTAGAGTTTAGGTTTATGGTGCACTTTCTTATTATAAGGTTTTAGCAGTTTAGGTACTTTCATAGAATACCCTATGATTTTAGGCACTTTCATAGGGTACCCTAGTCGTAGGGTACCTTAGACTTTAGGTTTAGGGTGCACCTTTTTATTATAGGATTTTAGTGGTTTAGGCACTTTCATTTGGTACCCTAGTCATAGGGTACCCTAAGGTTTAGGTTTATGGTGCACTTTCTTATTATAGGGTTTAGTGGTTTAAACACTTTCATAAGGTACCCTAAGATTTTAAGTACTTTCATATGGTACCCTATGATTTAGGGTTTTTTATATGGGTTGAAGATTTGATGAGAATTTTTCAGAGTTGAGCTTGACCGAATGGTAATTATAGAATCTAAGGGTGACTTGATGATAAATGTTCCAAATTATAATAAGGAAAGAGCAGAGGGCGGCAATTTTATAAGGTTTCTTACTGCACTTGGATTCCATAACTACACTTTTGCTTTCTTCTCTCACTTTTTTTCATGGAAGAAAGAGGTTGGGAAACAAGATCAATCTTTGAGTAGATTTAGTAGTTTGGCTTTTCATTAACATGGAATCTACGAGGATGACTTAAGTCGCCATAGTCATGAGTGAGAGGATTTTTCATGTCTCTCCATCTCTCTCTTCTCCTAGTCAATGTGGATGGGCGTGAAAATGGATGACTCATATTTGAAATGTACGCAATTCCATCAAATTGATTTGGACATTACATTTGTGAAGCTAAATAAAAGTGAACCCACTTTTGAAAGTTAATTGTTCAACATCGATCCCACCTTCCACTCAAATTCTGTGGCGGAACTAAGATTTAAGTTTGGGGTGGCGCTACTCCTCCCAGCAGGAGCGGACCTGGGGATGTTAGGGGGGAATTTTGGCCCCTGCAAACCCTCCAAGAACTCATCCACAAGAATGTTGCTACAGAGAGGCCACTACATAGCAAATATACAGAAAAAATGAAAATGCACTGAAAATGTACTACTACTTTTTAGAATATAATTTTCTTACTACTCATGTTGTCCTGAAAGTCTTTGAAAAATATAATTATTTGGATACGGATAAGTTCCTTACAAAATAAAACTTTTCTTGTAACCGGGGTGTCACGCCACACCAATTACTAGTTCCGCCCCTACACAAATTTCAGCCATTTGCGTAGCGAAAATACTTTCTTGCCATAACTTTCACCTGCCCAAATTACCTGTGAAAGGTCACCACGCTTATTTTGAGTTTTAGATAAATTTTCTACTTTTGTTACTTGCTATACAACCAATATACTCCATACGCAAGTCGTAGTCGATTTTGCAAAGTAATACACAAGTAATTAAATAGCTTATTCTAGTTTCCTTATCGCGAAAGTACGATATCTCCGTGGCTATATTTCTTTGCAACAACTCAGAAATCCTTTTGTACATGCACTCTATAGTGCGTTAACGAACCGTCCACCTAAGCAATCAATAATTTAAAATCTTTAGATATTTTTATTAATTGGCGAGATTGACAACTTGAAAGTGCACTACATGGTGCCTTACATTATCCCGGGGTTCCACCCAACTGAGTTAGTAGAATTAGCACCGCTGCTTCAAACCCAAAATACATGGAATCCAATGATCAAAAGTATTATTTCGTTTCGAGTATATATTAATGTTGCCATACAACTAAATAAGTAATTAATTAATGGCGATCGAGACCCATGATTGGCTTCGTTGAATTCATGAGCTCTACAAAGGAAAGTCGTGAAGTAATCGAACACAAATCGAGAGTGGGTATGGCCATATGGCCATGGACGGCATTTTTAACTAATACTTTAATTTTCACTTACTTTTCTTCTGTATTAGGGAGAGCTTTTTTTTTTGGAATCTAAAAGGAACTTAGTAGATATAAATAGAGACATTACAAGAAATAAAAGACAACCCAAAGTAACAAGAAATAAGCTAGCTAAGAACACAAAAAGAAATCCAAAAAGAGAAGTTCGTCACGCAACACATTCATAGGATATGACTTTGTTTGAAAAGATGCCGGAAGGTGTAGCAACTCACCTGAGAATATCTCTAACCATACTTTCATTTCTTCAAAATGAAGAATTAGAGCACTCCAACCATGCTTCATTTGTATTCTTCAAAATAAATATGAAGACTCCTCCAAAATTTGCAACATGTTCTCCATGTATTTTTACACAATAAATTTACGCATAATTTGTAACATTCTGATCCAATAATCATAAAATTAGTAGCATTAAATACTAGATCTTACCAATATCTTCAAAAGAATACCAATGTTGAATTTATTTGCTGAATATCAGAAATTTGGAATTTCAAATTTTGAAGAGAAAATGAGGGATGATTGAGTTTTTAGAGTGTTTTTTGAAAAATGAAAATAGATATAGAGAAAGGGGTTAGAGTACGAGTAGGTAGCTACATTCTTCAACATCCTTTTTTGTATAAATATTGATATTTTAACCCTTCAAAATGAAAATTTGGGTTGGAGATGGAGGTTATTAGAGCCCAACAAAGCTGAATCAAGTCTTGAGCCCATACATGTAAGATTAGGCCGAGTGGTCTGGGCTGCCCCTGCAACATTGGTCTAAGATAGTACTTGGGCCACCCACTTACCAAGTTGAACCAGTACTAAAAATTCGGCCTTTAATTTTAATAACCCAACTATTGTTCACTGACCCAGAAACCCGGCCCACGAATCAGTTATTGTGAATTTTAATACGAAACCCTATTCAGGCTTTGTAGGTTGGTTCAACGAGGGAACTTTTTTTTTTTTTGTCATTCGTCATTCCTAATGCAGTGTGAGACATCCAAGAACTCTACCGCATGAACTAGCCACCACTTGCTTCAACGAGGAAATTTGGCTGGATGTCAACCTCTATATAAGTTCAAAGCAAAAAAAAGATAAATGTAGTACTATAAAAGATAGGGCTACACAAAAATCTAATGAATCGAGTTAAATCAAACCACTCTGATTCAGGCATGAAATTTTTTTTATGGTCTCGCTTGAATTATTGAGACCGTTCGTTTTAGTTCATAGAGAAACATCAAGTATACCAAAAATAAATTTTATTGAACTTTATTCAACATAATTCTGGAACACATTTATGTGGAAAAAAAAAATTGCAGCACTTCAACAAATTAAAACACATTTCTACAATTTTGCAATATAAATATGTTTTGAAATCATACCAAGTGATAATCAACCAACTTGATTTTTGATATAGTTGATAATCTCAAAGTGTTCTAAAATATGAACGGTACAGATCATTGAAGAGGGATAGAAATTTTTTTCCCTTGACTGGAATTGGAAAGGAGCTTGACTCTATTTATCTAAACTTGGTGCCATTGACTTACTATCCGGCGGTTTAGGCCAATTTTTAAGGCCATGTTTCACTAACAAAAAAACTAGATTTGTTTTAACTCAAAAACTATTCTATTTCACTGACAAAAAACTCCTCCAAAAAAATTAGTTTTATTTTAACTCAAAAACTACTCTACTCCACTAATGAAAAACTCCCCCCAAAAACCAACTATCCTTTACAATAAACTACAATAAAAAAAAAAACCGAAAAAACACTTTAATGGAACAAGTTGTAGATTTAAACTACAGTTACAAGTCTAAAAAACCATAAAATAAAAAAACAAGTTAGTGGAACACCCCGAGTAGAATTCATTTTTTGGCTTGTTACAATGTCATTTTGTCAAAATTTGAGAAAGTGGTCAATGGTGCAATAGTTATTATTTGACCGCTACTACTCACAACTGTTGGATCACATCCACATATCACAACCATTGGATTGCTCCGAAGCCATTAGATCACAATCTTTCAACTTTGGCAAAATAAATAGCCAAGCCATTTTTTGGCTCAAAATGGCTCGCCATTGGATGAGGGAATTTTCAAGACAGAATATGACTTTAGCTTGCAAAAGCTGGCCCCATTGCACTAAGCTTTTTAGTTGATGTGTGTGAAAAGAATAATCTATTTCAAAAAACTTAAAAAAAAAAAAAAAAAATTCAAGAATTCACTTAGTGGAACGAGACCTGACTCCTCCGTTGGAGATGCTTTAACCAGTCTAGAAATAAATTTAAGAAAAGAAAAAGAAAAAAGAGTGCAACAATTAATTTGGGGTCTCATCTTTTCGTCATTGATACTTACTTTCTAGGGTAAATTACACTGACCTCCCCTGAGATTTTTGACTTGTACACTAACCACCCCTATTTTATCTAAAATAACACTAACCTCCCCTGAGTTTTATATTTTAGTATCAAAAACACCCTTGTGGTTCCCCAGCGGTCAATCCGAGCCGTTCACTCATTCTAGAATTGAATTCCGAGTGGGTCAGCGCGGAAATCACCTCAATTGGACGGTCCTAAGTGCTCCATCCAAAATCACCCCATTTCGTTCAAAATTTTTGGATCGAGCACTTAAGACTGTCCGATTGAGGTGATTCTCGCATAGACCCACTTGGAATTCGATTCTGGAATGAATGGACAGTTCGGATCAACCGCCTGGGATCCGTATGGGGTTCCCGCATTTGCCGACATCGCCAAGGGTGCTTTGATACTAAAATATAAAACTCAAAGGGGGAGGTCAAGCTATTTCGTGATAAAGTAGGGTGGTCGCCAGAAAAGTCGAAACCTCGTGGAGGTCAGTAATTTACCCTACTCTCTATCTTCCTAAATTAGCCATAAATTAAACGTATCATTTTTATAAATTAAACGTGTAGCTTTTTATGTCAAAATATTTTGTTTAGAACTCGAAACTCCATCCTTTAAACTCCACGGTTATATTCCCAGGAGAATAACTTATTTACGGATGCGCTACAAAACGGGAGTTTATACTGCGCGGATCTCAAATCTCGCCCATTCCGAGATCCAACGGCTTCCAGTTCTTAGCGATAGATCAATGTAAATGAGATCCGCAAAGGCATGTCACAATCGGGGACCGTCTTCAAAGACATCATTGGAGGGACTGTAGAATGTTGTTCAGGATTGTGAAGCTCGGTTCGGCCAAGCATCGCTCATGGAGGCACGCCGTGAGTCAGGCAAATGTAAGATGGAGTTTCGGCGGGATTGCGGAAAGGTTGTCGATTGTTGTTCGCAATCGCACCGCGATGAATGATCAAGACTATCCGCAATGCCTAGCAAAGGTGGAGTGGAGGCCTTTCATACGCTACTTGCTATGGCTGAAAAAGCTGCCATTGAGTTCCAAAAAACTGTGACCGGAGGTCCCAAAGTTCTAGCAGCTAATTCAATGTGCAGAATTACCCAAACCTTGCTGAAGGACTATGGAGGTAATAAGGATGCCCACACGGATGGGAGCTTGTTTGAGCAATTATCCATTATGATTGCCGATATTTTGGGAGCTTGCCTTTCTAATCTTCCGCGTGTCATTATCCGGAAATGTTATTGCAGCGCCATAGAGGAAAGGAAGAAGAGTGTCAAACACGCAGCTCGTCTTCTGGGTGAAACAGAAGAGATTCTAAAAATCCTTGGGCACCATCAACTGCCGTGCTTAGGTGGCGATCGAGCTGCATATATCGATGAGTGGCGCGCTGTCATGATGCAAAAGGAAACCCCATTTATCCTTTCCGTTGGGAGTGAAGATTAACCAAGCGGTAGCGCTACCAAGGAAATGGGGTAGCGCTACCCATAGCCTAATTTTCGTCTAGAATGTTTAGGAGCGCTACAGGCTTTTCCCTGTAGCGCTACCGAGACCTTAAAATTGTCTTTTTAGGGTTTCGGCCGACTGTATGTGTGGTATGTTTTTGGATCACTTTTTCAAAGCGTGAAAAAGAGAGAGAGGCGAGAGAAAACCAATCTCAGAGAGATTGTGAGAAGACTTGTAATCTTTGATTCGATTTCATAGTGGACTGGTGTGGCTCCCGTGGTTTTTCCTCACGTTGAGGTTTTCCACGTATATCTTGTGTCTTGCTTTCTTTCCAGTTTTTATTACGCACTTGTTTGCTTGCTTTTTCTGTGATTCATTGTTCCCAAGATCCGTAGGGGCGTTTGTGTTGTAGGATTGAACAGGTGTTCGTCTTTAATCCTTTAACACTTTCTTCACCAGAAAATGAGATCAGAAAATGACACTGCTTCTTCTGGTTCTAGTGAGTTGCATATAGATGATGAGTAAAAGCCGAGATCACAACTCATGAGGTGCTATTTAGTAGTCCCTTTTCATTTTGTTTGGATTGTGAACTCGTGTGATTTGCAAAATAAAAGATAGCCATATGGTTTTTTCTCTTTATGCTAATGGTAAATAAGATTAGCCATATGTTTTTTGCATTGCGATTTAGTCCTAGTCCAGGAGTACAATTTACAGGAATATTACTAATCAATAGTTAAGGAATATTATTAATCAATAGTTAGTGCGTTACTTAACCGTATTAACTGTAAGAGTTTCTTATGCAATGTAACCAAGTTTTTAGCATTGCTCTCGTTCTTTTGTGAAAAAAATGAAAAAATTCTAGCCCATATGATATAGTTATTATTATATACACACGCGAGGGATCTACCAGTTTGATAAAAAAAAATTATTATTACCCAAAAAGACAAGATTATGAGTATTTATTCACATTTTAAACTTATTTGACAATGACAGTCTAAAATGTATTAAGCTTGAAGGTTTTTAAAGATGATAATTCTTCCAATGTCGATGGTTTTTATTTATTGTCATAGTTAAAATTTTGAAATAATTTATCCTTCTGAGAGAAGGAAAATAAACAGTAGAAAAGAAAAATGAGCCACTTAACGTATGGAATTATATGAAAAAGTTAATTAGAACTCAAAACTCCGTGAGTCTCCCCCCAAAAAAAGGCTGGCTCTCCACAAAGCAATAATCCTGTGTTTAAGTGCACACACACTACACAAATAGTGTGTGTGCTCACTTTCTAGTTAAAGAGAGAACCCATATACCCCTGTGGCCCTCTCCCATCGAATCCAAAAATTGAAGTGAAGTCCAATGCAGCGATGGCACACTCAACTTGCGGGCCGGCCTCACATGGTAGCCCATAAATCGAAGGGTCAAAAATAGTAACTAGAGCAATATAGTCTGCTCCTTTGAAAAGATCAAAAGGGACAATGGATGATGAAATTCATAAATTAACTGAAACATTTACAAACAGGCTAGAGTGTTGAGAGCATCTTGAGGAATATAGTCTGCTCCTTTAAACAGCTTGAGAATGTTGAATTCAATCGATATTCTCTCGCTTTCAAGTTCCATTGATTGTTCTATCACTTCGCTTCCACAAGTCTTGCACGCATTGAGTCCGGACTAAACATATTGTTGATGCTGCAAAAAAGTTTTACAGAGTTTCACGCGTGTTTTTTTAACAGAATTTCAGCTTAAAGCACAAAACACAGAAATCATAGATGAAAGGCTTACCATATGAGAAGATCCCCGCTAGATGCCAACTTCTCATAAATCCATTCAGGAGCCAGTTCTTGCAAAAGTTTAAGTTGATCTTCAACTTCTCCTGTGAAAACAAGGACAATAGAAGTTAGCTCAAACAGAGCTTTGGCAACAAAATCAGAGAGATTTAGTATGATGATAATCACATGAAGGCTTACTTCTATCTACAATATCTAGGTTGTTGGCCACTATTCGGTGCATCAACTCCTCCTTCGTGACAACAGAACGCTTGATTGACTGAAACAAGAAACGGATCATGTCGAAGAGTTTAGGTAAACTGGCAATCATCTTTTGCCGCCTCTTGGCTTGAGAGATGGCTGGATCCCTCTCCTCTGATGCTTTCCTCTCTTTCTCTCTAATCTGCAGGGGTACTGGAGTTAGTTGTGCAAAGACATGACAATGTTTCTCCAAGAAGGATAAAAAACACAAGAAAATAAATTGTGCATTGCAAGCAAATGGCATTTTCATCAAAACAACTTTTTCTTTAATTGATAATAACAAAGGGGTTGCCTTTATGAGCTACCAATATTATGGGGAAAATGATTCCCGGTAATGCTACAATTTTCTTTAGTCAGAAACCAATTTTGACAATCAGCCCAAATAAAGATGATCACCTGTTGTCATTTTTTGTTTTATAAGTGGAAGTAGTCACAGGTCATACAAAATAAAAGCCGTGTCATATAAAGGATTAAGGGTTAGAAAATCCATAATGGGCTTACAGATTCCAGAAGTTTCTCGGGAAGAATATCAAAAATATCGTTGTCAACTGACAACCCTCCGAGGTGATTCACTTCGTCCTTTTCTTCAGAAATTTTCACTGGACTGTCAAATGTCAGTGATCTGTTACGGAGTGGCCGTCTAATTAATTTGTTTTGTGAGGTCGTTGAGTAATCATCTGGGCTCATACAACTTCTCTTCGGTGGTTGTAGCGCAGGTGTGGCGCTCATCAGCCTCACTGGAGTTGAAACAAGTTTCGCAGGAGTTCCTTGAATGGTAGTTGTTCCAACAGAAGAAGAGGTTTCATTTTCCACATCTCTCTTTTTTATTGGACTCCCATGTGGATGAGACGGTGGTACACTTGTTAGCGAAGCCCCAAGTGATGAACATTTGTCACTTGTGGGTGGGTTTAAGGAAAATTTAGTGATGGACGGAACAGAACATGCATTGATACTTCCTTCATTGGAACTCTGATCAACATCTAGCTCTGAAACAGGGAGAGCACAAGGTTGCAGACACACTGTGCCATGTTCATGGTTTGCATTTGTTGTAGCATTGCGTGAAACTTTTTGCGAGAAGTGCTTCCGGAAAGTAGGAGATAGATGGGTTGCTGCTGCTGGCTGTTGATCTAAAAGCTCTTCAGTTGATGTCTCACCAATCAAAGATGAGGTAGAAGCATTTCTTGCGCTGGTACGCATTTCTAGCTTTGACTTATTGAATGGCTCTGGTAGAGTTTCCTCTGGAACTTCCCCCTAGATTCAAACAGCATTGTTAAAGTGCACAGGCTATTTTCAAGAAAAAGGAGACAATGGGCAAAACAAAATACTAGTAATAATAGTAACTAACATCTTCATAACTACAGCAGAGAGGTCAACTGCAGATATTACAGAGTCATTCTTAGAACTCAAAGCTAACTTTCCTTGGTACACAAATTTCAGGTTAAGGCTGGTAGGAAGTAGCTGTGGGCAGGTGGGAAATAGGACATCGCGTGCTCTTGAATGCTCTAAGTTTTGAGCTGGTCTATGTTCCCAGTTGCTTAACAGCAGTACAGCACCATCGTCCATGATGAGCTGGGAGATCATTTAAGCCACGCAAAGGTCTGTGCAGAGGGATGACAAAAGGAGTATATATGCTCAAGTGTCTAGAAAGAAAGGCACAAGATACCTCTCAAACCATCCACAACAACGGTAGCTGATATTGTCTTCTTTAGTGGCACAATACACAATTATTTTACTAATAAAAACCAAAGACATTCAACTGAATACAAGTGCCCGATAGTAGATTAAAGTAAGCGGCAACTTTGACAAACCGTCACCTGGCTATCTGCATCCAAATCAGTATCGTGCACTGCTAAGTTTAGGGAAGTGAAGTGACCTTACAATTTACATGTGGAAGACATCAATTTGAAGGTTTCAAATCTAAGTACTTCAGAAGAAAGTAGGTATATACCTCTGGATGTGCTTTAAAGAAATCCAAGAGTCTACTGTGGAAGACCTTCCTCATATGTGAATTCCCATTTGCGGATTTCAGCTTCCCTTCATTCTTAACAGCATCAACATTCATTGTGACATGAAGATCTGGCTTCATACAACAAGTTCGCTCATCGTATACAAGTACTTTCTTCATCTCAATCACTTCTGGTAAAATAAACTTCAGCTGTGCTAAGTGGGCATGGGAGAATCTCCTAGAAATTTAGATCAACAGAGTAAAAGTTAATGGAAAGGATAAATAAATAAATAACCTCAAAAATTAGAACAATGCACATTTTGCCCATATTAAGCCTTTACCTGTCGGTAAAATACTCGACTTTGGGACCAATATTTGTAAATGTGGACTTAGAGCCCTTCAACTGAAGCAGCCGAATTGAACTATCCAAGCTATCAAAGAACTTACATAATATCTCATACCTGAAAGCAAATTCAACCTATCATCAGAAACCCACAAAAAAACTGTGGCCCAATGCTCTAAAAAAACACAACACAAGGCAATTTCAATCAAGCTACAAATAGTTCTCCAGTTTGGTCTAGTTAAACAAGAGAACCACAATAGTAATTCAAGAAATAAGAGGGGGCGAATCAAACTCGCCTACCCGAAATCAAAATGCTTTTCGGCCGATCTATGACCATAGGCTTAATAAAATCACCAAATAAAGACAGTGGCAAATATTGTCAGACAAAGAGTACACAATCTCTAGGATCAAAAGATTCCTGCATCCCACCTAAGTAAATGTCAAACCATATGGACCAGATTCATTTTCTAGCCCCACATCCCACCTAAGTAAGCGGAATCGACACTTCACACTTGAGTAGGTAAACCAAACAGAGCCTTAAGTTACAATAAATTGGAATCAACTACATAAATCCGTTTCTAAACATTTGAGCACCATCGAGGGCACAAAATCACTAAAAAAACGACAAAACCCAAATAAGAAAAAAATGAAAAAATCAAATTCTCATAAAACTTACTTCTCCGGAAGCTTTACGGCGTCGTCAACCTTCTTCTTAGGTTTCCCAATCACCTTATCACCGGACCCAGATCCGATCTGCAGCCCGGAAGACTCAACCGAGTCGGACTGATGGATCCGATCTTGCTCCGATACCTGTAGCTTCGCCGCCTCCTCTCTCACTTCTTTCAATGAAAATGCGGCTCGCCTGTTCCGGGTTCGGCGCGGGTGATCCGCCCGCTTCTCGGGGGTTTTGGAGCTCCATGGGCTCCGATCCGCGACAGATTTCGCAATTTCTTCGGATGGTGAGGGCTTTTGTGAAGGTGAGGAGTGTAATATCTTCTTGGACTTGAATGAATCGTAGGGTTTTGAATCGGAAGAGGAATCCATTGTTCTGATGAGAGAGAAAGTGGGTAGCGGAATGGGTGTTGAGTGAGAGAAGAGGATGAGGAGGAGGAGGAAGAGGGGGTAATGTATAGCTAGGGTTTTTGGCGGGAGAGCTGAGGTGGAGGCCTATGTGTCGTGATGCCACGTCAGTATTGGCGCCAAATGCTTTCTCGCGGGAAGCGTTGGGATCCACTGCGACGAGGCCTGGGGCAGTGTTATGTTTTAGACCGTTGGAAAAAAAGTGCTACTATAAAAATAGGAAAACAATTTTTTTGCCTGATTTATGCTGAATTAGTGTGTCGAAAAATGTGATTGCCGAAAATATGCAACTGTTGATTATTTTTTAGATATGTTATATGAATAAATTGATATAACATGAGTGTAAATTTTGATTCATAAACTCCCTACGTCCATGTTTTTTTTCATAAGTGCTTCACTTTTATAAAGCCAAAACAATAAAAATAAATAAACCAAGGAGAGAGTCATGGTATTACAACTGAATGCTAAACAAAGAAACTACATTATACATCTCAAACATGAACAGGAAGGTAGCAAAACTATACAATAGTAAAATTATCCGCGCAAAATAGCTTTCTCAGACAACCCCAAGTTGCACATATTCGCTTGTTTACCATAGAGGGTTTCATCCTTGTAGCCAAGCTTAAAAAAAACTCGAATTGAATCAATGGTCAGTTGGGCCATCTTATCAGTCGAACAAGTTTTTTGCTAAAATATCCTAGAATTCCTTTCCATCCATGCAAAATAGATAGTAGCTGTTAAATATCCATGTTTGTTGATCCACAAACATTTTTTTTTCATGTTCCATAAAACATTGTCCAACTTAAAAAGTCAAAAGACTAAAGTATGTCAATTACTACCTTTTAACCCATTTTCTAAAATTTAAATCACCATTTAAATTACCAACTCGTGCAATCCCCATAATGCATGATCGAAGGGTAAAATAAGAAATTCATGCTTCCCAAGGTGTAATTATGATGCCCCCATATATAATTGGAATTCTAAAATTGACTAACAAACATGGACAATAGGAATACACATTAAGAACTTTTAGACCAAGGCATTGTTATCCAATACATTTTATGCCATATAATGAGAATTTTTATTTTAGTTGGGGTTTTATAAAGTGGTGATAAAATGAGATTGTTTTCCCAATAGATTTTATGTAGTTGTCATAAAATCTCCACTAATGGTATATTTACCAAAATACCCTCATTTTTGTTTGAGGGTAAAATTGTAATTTTACCTTCCATTGTGGGTGGGCCAAGCTTTGACAGAAATGGGTTTGAAAATTTTTGAAGAAATGGCAAAAAATTGGTTCCCTTCATTTTATGTATTGGAGAAGGAAGGACATAAAATGAATTCATTTCATGTCATAAAATGTATTGGAGAACAAAGGCCAAATCATTAAGCATGAAGAACCAAAAGTTAATATCTTTTCACAAAATCACTCATATAAATCTCAAGTTTATTTCTCCAAAATACTGTTTTATTTTGTCACAATTCACTCAAATTAATATATGATTTTTTAAAACAAATTACCTCAAATCATACAACCAATCTAGTTGTATTTTTTCTTTTATGGGTACAAAGGAAGATCAAAAGCAACTACATCCTTTCAAATGCAACTCCCCTCATGTCAGCTTCGAGGATGGCGATGATAACCTCCATTGGGAAAATATGAGAGACCCACTTTTGATCTTAGTCAACGCCCATGTTAGCGAGCTTGTCTGCCACCTTGTTGCCCTTCCGGTAGATATGCCTCAAAGAGAGCATCTTGTGCTTGCAAATACTTAACAAGGACTGAGAATGGTGAATGCTCCAGAGCCTCCTCATTGATGAGAGCAATTGTAGCGGTAGTCACAAGGACGGAACTAGGAATTTTGTGGAGGGGGGTCGAGCTATATATATATCAAGGGGGGACTGTGTTATATAATTTGATGATATGTATTTCAATGCAATAGTAATTTTTTTTCAAATTGTAGCAAAAGACGACTATCCCTACTAGCCACCCCTTGGCTCCATCCTTGGTGGTAGAGTTTGAATCAATCTCCAAGACTTCCGTGCCATGACTTTGTACCAGCTCCAAACCCCTCATGAGAGCAATCTAAGGCCTAGTTTTCAAAAAAAAATTTAATAACTCAGTTGCTAAAATCATAGTTGATTTTAGCAAATTAGTTCACCAGGTGCTAAAATACTCATTTGCTAAAATCATGGTATTTCAAATAAAAAAATGAAGTGATTTCGTGTATTGTTTTTCGATTTCTTTGCACCAAATTAAAGTACTCCTCGTGTACTTTAATTCTATGTGAAAAATTCAAAAAATAATACACGGAAACACTTAATTTTTTGATTTGAAATACCATAATTTTAGCTAATGATTGCTAAATTTTTTTGGAAAACTAGGCCTAACTGTATTTACTAGTTCAATCGGTTCTCACAGACCTCTAAGACCCAGTCTTCCAAAAGATTTTAGCACTGGTGCTAAAATCATGATATTTTAAATAAAAAAATAAAGTGATTCCGTGTATCGTTTTTTGATTTTTTTTCCTTACCAAATTAAATTACTCATCATGTACTTTAGTTTTGTGCAAAAAAAATCGAAAAACGATATACGGAACTACTTCATTTTTTGAGTTGAAAAATCATGATTTTAGCACCTGAACCTAATTTAACCTACGTTGCAAAATGAATCAGATTGTACGGTCCATCTTGCAAAAAGTGGATCCAAGCCCAGGCCCATCGCCCATTCACCCCAGTCGAACTGTTCTTTTGATCCAAATAGACGGTCATTGGGGACGGCCCATTGGTTTAGTACCCGGTTTAACCCAATGGATGTAAAAAAAAAATACTCCTAAAATACTACCAGTTGTAGCGGCGGTAGAACTTCTTCCTGGTCGCCGTGTTAGAGAGAGAGAGAGAGAGAGAGAGAAGTAAATACCTCTCTCCACGTCTCCTCTTCTTCTTCCCTTAAAAAAACCGATACAAAGAGAGAGAAAACCCCAAGAACATCGAAACGTTTCTCCCTAAAATTAATAA
Source organism: Vaccinium macrocarpon (assembly GCA_022606695.1). Lineage (NCBI taxonomy): Eukaryota > Viridiplantae > Streptophyta > Magnoliopsida > Ericales > Ericaceae > Vaccinium > Vaccinium macrocarpon. Next base: position 37,865,794 of record CM040178.1, on the reverse strand, counting down.
AGACTTCCACGGCGAAAAAATTCTTCTTTCTTCCACGCGATCAAAACCCTTCTCCTCTCTCTCTATCCCTCTCTCTTCTTCGTTCTCATCTCTCCTGTCTTATTCGCCCACTCTTTTTTTTTTTAATCTTCTAAATCTTCTGATTTCTCCGAGTTTTGGGATTGGGAGCAGCGATTATTTACTGGGTTTCTTGAAAAAGTCCCAAAGTTGAACTCTTGCGGGCAGCCCTTCTCTTCATCGACCCTAACTTTTTGTGGGTTGCTGGTAAATCCCCCGCTTTTCTACTGCAATTATTTGTTTTGGCTTCCGAGAAGTTGTACTTGATATTATTTACATCGTTTTTAGTTTTATTTTGTCTGCCGTTTTGGTTGATTAAGGAATTGATGATTGCTTATGGATTTTTAGGTTGACTTGTAGCAGGGAAATTAGCTCCTAAGTTTAGCTGGTTAGTAATTGTACTAAGATGCAATATTAGTTGTTTGCTTTTACTTTTCTAGCCTCAGTATTGGGCCATTGGCTCAATTGGTTTTTTTTTTTGGTCTAATCATCAAAGGCTCAAGTGGTTGCCATGACTAGTCTTGCAGGTGTTTCAGTTTTCCCTATGTTAAATTTGTGGCTGCAGACATACTGACTGGTAGTTAGTTTCCTCATATTTTATCTATAAAATTTGGAAACACTAGACAATCTATCTGATGCACAAGCTATTCGTAGAGCCAGAGCGTGTACAATGCAATGCCTGTCAACTGTCATATTAACTTGACAGATAACCATAATTTCTAGAATAAGTTGGTCTATTGAAGCTATACGAATGGCACTTTTACCAGCTCTTGGTATTGGATTTCTGTGGTAATATTGTAAATATTGGAGGCTAAATTTATAGAATAAGTTGGTCTATTGAAGCTATACATATGGCACTTTTATCAGCTCTTGGTATTGGATTTCTGTGGTGACATTGTAAATATCGGAGGCTTCTCAACTATCAAACCCACAAAGTACCCTAACTTCATGGATTTGTGGTTATGACTTATGTTCTACAAGATGATCAAGCACTCTTTTAAGGTTTGGAACTGTAGGGAGCGCTTCACCGGAACGACCTCTTCAGACTGCTGGTGTTGAACGGAGGGGAGAGGGGTTGAGCTGAACCTCACTGGAGTCCTGAGGACCCGCCAGAGGAAAGGGCTGGAGCTGCTAGTACATGCTGGAGGGGGACCTGCACAGGGGAACAACCACATTAGTGCCTAGCCCGGATGGTGGTGGTCTGGGAAGACACTTCGATGGTAAAGTCATTGACTGAGGGAGGAATGTGGGGGAGAGTTCTAGAGAGAGAGTGCAGTCGAGAGTGTGATGTAGAGAGAGAGGAAAAACCAACCCTTTATCAAAAGGGTGAGAGTTGTATTTATAGGCTTGGAGGAGCGTGCCCCGCACGCTCCTCGGGAGCCTCACGCACCCTGTCTTTTCTGATGCATTAAATGCATGGATTGACATACGTCTTTTGTTGCGGCGCCTCGGCCATCACCTTCCCAGAGTCATCACTTGTTACAGATATCCCTATCAATCAAGTCATGTCTGAGCCTGTGGGGTTGGTGGCCTATCATAAATGCAGCACATGCGGAGTGGTTGAGGCCATTAATGAGCCATTTAGGCTGTCAGGGGTGCCTCGATCGAGCCCCCTAACATCTGACGTGATCCCCCCCCCCCTACGCGCACCGAGGTCGATTGACTCGGACTGAGTGGTGCTCAGGAAAAACCCTCGAGGCCTCCAAAGGCACCCAGCGCAAGGGATCCCCGGACCCGTGACTTATCCTGGAGCTCCCCCATTCTCCCGAGGGGAGGAGGTTCAGTCGAGGGGGGAGGGCCCGGCCGAAGTGCTGAGGACCGCTCCCCCTCCTCGCTGAGAACATGCTTTTGGCACCTGCCGTCCCCCTAGGGGGCCATCCACCCGGGACAGGGGGCCTAGACAATCTTTCGCCGCCTTGACGAGGGTGGTCCCCCTTGACCCCTGTCCCCCTCAGCTCTGCATAGCCGAAGATGGTGAACCCCTGTCCCGGCCGCTACAGGAACTTTTGGAACTTTAAGTACTCTAACTTCATGGAATAGTGGTTACGACTTATAATAATCGAGATAGTCAAGATCCCTTTAGGGCTTCTCACTCTCCCTCTTTCCTTTTGTATTCATCTGCACTTTCCATTCTGCTCCATCTTCATTAGCACTCATTATTGAACTCACCATGGTAATTATAACGATATGGCTGTTGAGAGCCTGAGTCATTGTTAACTAATTGAGCTTATACTATTCAACAGGAAATAGTAGACGTCAACGATTTGATTCAGTTGTAGTTTTCTTTGCCTTCATCTCATTTGTTTTAAGGCCCTGTATCCTTGAGAAATTTTATCTAATCTTTTCTACCTTAAAGAATGTAGATGGGTACTCGCCAATTTTGGATTCTAAATTTCTACGGTTTCTAAAACAACTCTTGCAATTTGTATTTTGTTAATATTCATGTTTTTTTTGTTCAAATGGTAAAAAGTGCATCTTGGGAACTGGCTAACATGCAATACTTTCCTCTACTTCAGGGTTGTAGAGGAGGAACTACAAAATTCACTGCAGCTCTAGTGGTAGAATTGATTGCCCTACTTAATGCTGACAAAGATTGTTACTGCAATTAATGCAAAGGTATTACTATAATTTTGCACCTGGTAGAACATGACTAGCCAATTTCCGTCCTATGTTACATTATGCTTGGCTGACAAACAAATAAACACACTCAAAGCCTTAGGAAAAATATATTTCATGAGGCACAAAGGCTGAGTTAAAAAAGATAGTCCAAGACTCCCAAAACAAGCAAAATAAAAAGTTTAAACTCTAGAAAACACGAGGGACCAAATTCAATCTGAATGCAAAGATGAAATGCATGATTATACCTTTTGTGATGCAAATTCAAACTAAGGCATGAGGACCGACTTCTCCTCAACACTTCAACCACCGGGTGGAGTATCTAGACCCAAACTAAACATCTACCTCCCAAACCAAATTGGAAAAAAGATAAAGTACGGACTTTAATGGTTCGTAACTTTGTATCCGGAAAATGCCAATAACACTAACGGTGATGAAGCAGATTCTGAATAACAGAGTGAATAACCCTTTTCTCTCCCTCCTTGCAGCCCATTCCATAATCATTCATGCACGTTGGGGAATGGACTGGCTGTGTTCTCCTGCTGCCAGTTTTTGTAAATGATGTTCAGTGGGGCAAAGGGTGTTGATGCTCTTAACATATTTAAATGGAAATGGCGTGGTGATTCATCTTTAACAAGTGGACTGCTTGATGATGTGCATCATGGGATTGAATTGTCAGATTACCGAAGAGCTCCAAGTCCTGGTAGTGAAAGCCCTTCTGGGCTTCTTAATGGTGAAAGCTTGAATGTGGAACCAATAGCGGATTTGGACCTGTTTTTTGAGAGGCTTTACAGCTATTATTGTGAAAAAGGGCTTTGGTGCATTATCATAAAATGGATAGTAGAGCTCTTGAGCCTAGCATTTACCATATGTTTCTCAGGGTTTTTCTTGTTATTTGTCGATTGGAATGGTCTTCGCAATGCAAAATGCGGGATTGATGCAGTTTTTGAATCTGAAAAAATTAAGCCCTGCGATCTGGCCAAGGAAGCTCTTCATCAGCATCCTTTCGTCCCTCTGACGCTTTCAAAAGCTATTATTGTTGGGTATTTGGGAATCTTTTCTATCTACTGGATTTTCTGTTTTCTAAGGTTCTTTGCACAGCTGAAAGACACTTTAAAAATCCGTCAGTTTTACTACAACAGGTATGTCGGAGCAATGGGGACTATTTTGTTAGTAGCATCTTTTCCCTTGTGTTACAGTGTGGGGGAGTGCTTATAGTTTTAGTAGCATTTTCTTACTGAATGGTACAGCAAATTTCCTTTTTGATTTTGTATGCAATAACCAAGTTTATCGTGTCTCTCTGCAGTCTCTGCGTCACTGATAATGAAATTCAGACCATGCCATGGGCGTCTATTCTTGAGAAGGTTGTTCAGTTACAAAGTTCACAGCAACTCTGTGTAGTTAAGGATCTTTCTGCTCACGATGTGGTGATGCGTTTGATGCGCAAAGAGAACTACTTGATTGGAATGCTGAACAAAGGAGTACTTGCTTTTCCAATCTCTCATTGGGTTCCAGGTGCTGGGCCAACTGTCAAATTTGGCCCCAATGGTACACGCTACCGCCTGACGCTGACAAAGACATTAGAATGGACCTTAAATTGGTGTATACTACAGAGTATGTTCGACAGGTGCGTTGCATTTTCCAGGAGGACAGTTCTAGCCTTGTAAATATTTTGTAATCGAAGATGCACATACGTTTGTCCGTGTATCTCTAGAATGAGGACAGGCCTACAAGGACACTTTGAACAAGAAAATAGTACACATGTAGGGATTTTCGTAGGTAAATTCTAGAATGGTATGGGAAAATTATTTATCACACTGAATAAGTATCAATTAACACACACTAATTGCAATTTTGAGACTGCCATCGAATTTTGGTATTCAAATGTGATATCCTAATGGGTCCACAATGTGTTCAAGCATGTCCCAATGAAAAATATACAAAAAAAGGTTTGACACATATTTGGGTGTGTTTGACACTTGTCCAGAGTGTGTCTGTATGTCTGTGTCCTGTAGACATCCACGGATGATAGGTAGTTTCAAGTAAACTATGTATAAGTTTCTTCACGAATGTTCTGGATTTACTCCAAAGACTGATTTCTTATACCTTTATGGCAGAAACTTTTGTGTTCGGAGGGACTTTGTTTCCAATCCTAAAACATTGAAGACTAGGCTTATGGTAGTTGGGCTTGCAATGCTTCTTCTCTCTCCATTTCTTGTCATCTTCATGCTCGTGTATCTTTTTCTGAGGCATGCTGAACAGTTCTATAATCATCCAAGCACTGCATCATCTCAAAGGTGGTCAAATCTCTCTAAGTGGATATTTAGAGAATTTAACGAGGTATCTTTATTTCCTTTTGTTTTACATGCTCGTGCTACTGCTGCTAGATAGATTAGATTTGAGTCTGTTACTTGTGTCTAAGCTGTGACTTGAATTTGTTTCTCATTCAGAAGTTCGTTGGTGGAATATGGGAATTCAAACTGCATTAGTTCCATGAGGATCAATAATTTTCTTTTCCTTTTCTAGAAAAGATGGAGAATTTTTTTTTGGGATTTTTGTTACGACTCTGACGATGTTCTTTACCATAACTTGTTTTTACTTGACCCAATATATGAGCTTATATGCGAGTCTGACTAAAGAATTTATGAATTTTTAGAATTTAAGCAGAAAAAAAACTCCTGAATTAACCTTTTTGGTTTTCAAGATAAAGGGTAACCTCTCAGTTTTGTGCTCATTAAAATTTAAATATAGACAAGCACACATGACCATATATTCATAACTCATAAGGTTTATGGGTAAACTTATTTGTTGTGCTCTTGAATGACTGGTTGCTTTGGGAAAAGCCTCCTTCGCTTCGGCCGTTTCTCGTTATTCTTCTCTTTATGGGTATTTTTATTCTGTTTAGAATTATAGATTATTACCAATGTTTCCTTGATTTGGTTTTTTCCTCTTCCAAGTTTTTTTTGAGGTGTTGCCTCTTCTACAGTTGTTAAGTTGTTTCTTCCTTTTGTTGTCTTGGTTCCACAATACAATGTCCCTTACATCCTATTGTCTTCCTGTTTCAGGTTGACCATTTATTCAAGCACCGAATCAACAACAGTGTAATGCATGCTTCTGATTATCTAAAGCAATTCCCATCTCCTATTATAACTATCATCGCAAAATTCATCTCTTTCGTTGCTGGTGGCTTTGCTGCTATTCTGATTATCATTGCTTTTCTGGAAGAATCTCTGCTGGAAGGCCATGTAATGCATCTTCATTTGTATCACTGAGAATATGTAGTTTAGGCTTTAGACCTGATTTTTATCAGTTTGGATAGAATAAGGTTTTCCTGATTTTTATGGAAATTTGTTTCATATACCGCAGATTTTTGGTCGCAATTTGTTCTGGTATGCTGCTGTTTTTGGAGCAATAACAGCTATTAGCCGGGCTGCAGTGACAGATGAGCTTCTGGTTCTGGATCCACATGGGGCAATGTCTATGGTCGTCCAGCATACACACTATATGCCAAAGAGATGGCGTGGGAAAGAAAATACGAATAGCGTCCGCCTGGAATTTGAAACTTTGTTTCAGGTAGGCCTGCTGAAATATTGAAATCTGGGTTTGCTTGGTTTGGTACACCTAATGTATTTATCGCCGCCGCGTTGTAGGTTGGTAGGACTAGGGGTGTAAACGAGCTGAACCCTATCAGGCTTGGGGTCAGTTCAGCAGAATACTGGTCTGGCTCGGGCTTGATTCAAGCTTAGATTTTAGCTCGATTTCGGCTTGTCTTAAATGTCCATAGTTTGAGTTCAGCTCGTCTTAATTTAACTTAAAGGAGCCGAATCGAGCCAAACGCAGGCTCGAGTTTGACATGATTTTTGTTTCCCCTTGGCTGAAGTATATTTTTTTTAAGTGAAATTCATTCAAAAGAGAGATGGATTACAAAGACAATAATGGGGTAACTACCCCAAGAACAGAAAACAACTCAAAGGAAACAACCACAAAATCAAACAAGACGACATTTTGGAGATCGGGGAGAGGATTGGAGACCCAACTAACTTTTCTACTAGACGCCCAATAGGCTGCTTTGTTACCTTCTCTAGCAGCCCACCTCAAAACCAAGTCCTTATCTTTTGAAAGCTCGCAAGGAGATGCAACGGATCGTTGCAACGGTCATGGAGTAGAGCAGCGGACAGTGGCAACGGCTAGATGATGAAAGGAGGCAGATCAGAGAGGCAGGGTGATGTCGGTGAAGGATTGGAGGAGGTGATTGAGACTTGAGAGTTGGGAGGACGTAGAGAGGAGAGTGGTGAAGAGTGGATTTCTGTTTTGGAAACCCTAGCATTTGTAGATCACATTATACACCTGGGAACGGAGCACAAAATATAAATGATAATTTACCTATACACCTTAAAGAAAGCAATATTTATAGATATAACACAACTAATTATATTTACATTTTGACCCCAGGTTTGCGAGCCTAATTGAGCGAATACTATCAAACTCAAGTTCGGCTCATTAATAGTTGAATCGATCTCGAACGAGCTTTTACTGAACCAAGCCTCAAAATAGCTAGCAAATGGTTTGGTTCATTTACAGCTCTAGATAGGACTAGCTAGTTTACTTCATCCTTTTTCACCCTGTACCGTCATTTGAAGAGAAAAAAATGCAGTAGGTGAGAAGTAGAAAATAATGGAAATTAGAAAAGACAACAGAAAAGTTATTCAGTTTATCAGTTATTGCGGGTAAAATTGTTTGTTTTTTTCTTCCAAGTATCGTCCATTAGATTCATACATGAAGTCTGGAAAACGAAGATATTTTGTTTGTCCAACTGGTCTTGGAAACTTGCCCATCTTTCTCTGTAATTTTACAGCATTTTTGCATGTGGATTGACTAATGAGGCATATAAAAGTTTCCTCCCGAAGTCTCCTTGAACAGTGCCAAAATTTACTACTTGCGTTTCTGAAATTCCTTGCCCTGCAGTATTCTGGAATGATGCTACTGGAAGAGATGGCCTCGATCTTTCTCACTCCCTATTTGCTCTTATTTGTTGTCCCAAAGGTTATTCTTCATTTTCATTGTTTCGTTTGAATCCTAACCATTGATTTTAGTTCTTGGACTGAGAAAATCTTTGTCAATGTTGCAGCGAGTGGACGATATTCTGCAGTTCATTGCCGATTTCACAGTAAACGTTGAAGGTGTTGGTCATGTATGCAGGTTAGTATTTGACCATCTGTATTTTTGTTATTCAAAAAAATGGCATTTTGGTCGCATGTCACTTCTGTTGCCCCGCTCATATTGGCAAAAATTGCCTTCTGTTTCTCTCTCCATTCTGACAGCTTTAGTGTCTTCGACTTTCAAAACCATGGAAATAGCAATTACGGTTCGCCTTACAGTGCACCAAGCATTCAGAGGAGTTCCCAAGGGAAAATGGAGAAATCATTCTTGAGGTATAATACTGCCAAATTGATTATGTCTGTCATTCCACCTTTATCTTCTCCTCATTGTATCCGTTGATTTAAACTTGGGTATCTTGTATGTTTTGGCTGTTTTACCATAATCCTGACTTGTTATTCCAACTTTGTTGGCAGCTTTCAGAGTAGCTATCCGACATGGGAACCAAATGCTCAAGGGAAGCAATTCCTCTTGACTCTTAAAAAATTCAGGGACCAAATGCTACAAGGGCATGAAACAATACCAGCATATTCACCTCCTAGGATGCAGCAATGGACCCTGCGTTCAAGAGGACTAGGGGACAGAAACAGCTTCCTGTCAAGAGGACCTCCCCAGCACATTCCTGGAACTGGCTTCCAATTTGGTTCTATGTGGATGATTGATGGTGATCCAAAGAATTACCCTTATATCCTTGATTGGTATTATACCTCTCGACCTCATCGTGGAACTGACAATCCAAGAGATGTTCCCCCGGGGCCCTATGACACTGCTGAGGAAGGGTCAAGAGATTTTTGGCTGCCAACACATTTGCCCCCAAATGAAGCAGCATATGAAGAAAATTGGAGCCACCTTTTTGAGGACCGGTCGCAGAGTCATTTAGAAGCTTCTACATCAGCTCCTTTCTTCCGCGAAAGTGTCCTACACCATCAGGACTCAAGTAACATGGAACACCACCAAAATAAGAGCCATTGGTGGGCTAGAAGTCGCCAACATGGTGTAGACCCCAAAACAAGTTTCCTTGAGCCTCCGAATTTCACCCACAATACCTCCAATAATTATTACGATAATATCTCAGATAGAAGCTTATTAGAGGAGGAAGAACCCCACTTGGACTGGAGAAGCTCTCAGGGTTTGTCTCGAACCTTTTACATGAACGATTTGGAGGCAGGCGGAGAGTTCAATCTTCCTTTTGATGACATATACAGTAGACCTGCGGAGAGCCCGTCTATGAATTTTGATCCCGCAAGCTCTGTGTGATCAAGTTGTCTCTATTCCGTGAGGTTTGTGGAAATGCATAATTCACCGAACATGTTAATGGGTTTCCAAGTCTGGACTGTGATCTTTTAACACTTCTCGTACAAAAGGAGGCTCGATATTCTTTGTTGTATATAGTTCATTGTGATCATACATTGTGAACAGGCTTTGATTTGGAGGGTAACATGGGACCCTAGAATTCACCTAGCATTCTGAAAAATGTAAAAACAGAACCTGGCCCATTTGATTTATCATCTTAGTTTCATCAAATTGAAGATAATATATTTACATTGCGGTTATTGGAGGTTTGGTTCTACCCTATAATAATTGTGAATGACTCAGATCCGTCTGTGCCCCTATTTCTAAAAGAATCTTGCTTCTCTGCAGTTTGATGTTGGACTGTAGAGAGTCTCTTTCTTAAAGTTTTTCTGATAGTCCGGATTTTGAGAAGATTTTTTCCTGGTCATTTTTTTTGTAAGATCTGGACTGTTGAATGCAAAGATGAATTGTTGTGATGTAATAACAGAGCCCTCTGTAGAGAGGTGGACGGCAGAGAAGCAGGGTCTTTTCTATAATACTTTTGCCACATCATTCAATGGATTTTCTATGGGTGAAATAGTGTTGGAACTTGGAATCTGAAGCTGTTTCATTATATAAGTTTTTTTTGTTCTTGATGGGGCATTTGAATACTTGTATTTCTGGTCAAAGCTTAGGATTCTGGTAGAGCATTATATTTGAAGTGTAAGCTTGTTACAAGGGAATTAGATCTCCAAAAGTCAAACAAGATATACCAATTTTATGACTTGAATCTCTTAAAATTCTCCAGCTCACGTGAAGGCGGCTCTTTTAGGGTCTAGTCCGCTAGCAGCATATGAGGCCTACGAGCAAGTCGAATTCAGAGCCAAACAGTGAACACTGGGGACCCAGAATCCATCGCTTCTGTTTTTCACTAAAACGTTTATAATGTCGGTTGTTTATGTCATCGTTTGTTTGGCTGGGTATGAGCATCGTATTATATCATGTATATAAGGCGGTCAATTATACGACATTTGATTAAAAAAGTTCACCATCTAAATTAAACATCACTCGGATATTTGATCCCACAAAGTACGGATATACATACCATGGCAGCTGTGGTATTTTTATTTCGATACCTATTACGGTGAGATTACATACAGTAATTTTTTTTTTGTTTTTTGGTCTCCGTCAAACACACGGGCCCTATTATGGCAATTATTATTGTCTTGCTGGTATGTTTGGACGGAGATGAGCTAACTGGCTTGACAGTTGACAATTGAGAAAAGGAGTGATGATTCCCACGAGGGTAGAGAGTTGCAGAAGGGGCCCTCTGTTAAAATGGGGTGAGAAGCACAATCATCTTCATTCATGAAGCACAAGATACTCAAAGGCATGGTAAAGATGGTTCTATCCGTTTCATAATGGTTTAGGCAATTATTCTGACACCCACGCCTACATTTCTGCTAGAGACTCTCAAAGATCCAACATTTGCAAATCATCCTTTTGCGGGGGCCTACGGAATGAAGGGGTTAGATTATCGAGTGATTTGGATAGAGGTTACATGCACGGCCGGCTCTCTACTAGGTGATTTCGCAAGAATGTAGTACTAATTTGTGGTATTGGTTCGTATTCAATTTGATTTTTACTATTTACTATTGTTTGCACCGGGTCATTTAGCCAAAGTAAATGAAAATCTACTCAAATTTGTAAGGTAGTAAATAGCAACCCCTCGGCAACCATAGGAGTTTCTAACCCGCCGGTGGAATGTCCGGTCCCAAGCATAGTTACTGTCTGTGAGGACAAGCCGTTACCTTGGCACCATCTAGATAGAAGTAGGCATAAGTATGTACTCCACAATTCCTTACCATGCAATACTCAAAACCGGAGGGGAATGTGAGGCACCCTGCCCCTGGTTTGTTAGTCTAATTACAGAAGTTGTTCATCCGTATCGGAGCATTACCATGGCATTGCAAAAACTTTTCACAACCAATTAGGTCCTGAAAGAAATGTCTGGATTTGGTGTCTCCCTCTCATATTCTCCCCTGACTTGATGGGTTTCCACACCATCCATTTCGTGATTCTTACTGCTACTATTAGCCAATTAGGACTCTTCACGTTGCTTTGCAATCTCTATTCATTTGCTTGAACTTTTGAGTAGTGCTACAAGACACATATTTTCAAACAAAGACGGATTTAGAATCGTCTAATGCACGCGTGAGTATCACACAATACACATAGCATTCACCCACATTGAACGATTATAGACACATTCCTGACCGAAAACATCTTCCTAAACCTTTTCCATGGCAACTCCACCTACAAGACTTTCACTATCTCAATCATGAAACCAAAGGGGAAAAAAAGAATGTCGTAAAAATTTTGCACAAATCTTTCAATGAACATCTGTGTGTCCGAATCATCTTCCTAAACCCTTTCCATAAACAGACTAAGCAATCCACCTACAACATCTTCACTATCCCAATCATAGAAACGAAACAAAAATAGAGAAAATATAAATATATGGAAAAAAATTTGCACAAATTTATAATCTAGAAGCACAGCCCTCTCCCTGCCTCTGAAAGAATTCTGAGTCAATTTCCACAAAGGTGCAGCCTCAGCACCGCAGCGTCTAGTACTCCAACATTGGCTCGAGGCATTTTCTCTATTCCTTCTTACCCTGAAAAAGCAAGATCACTTTGCGTTTTTGAACCGATGACCATCTTTCGGCTAACCTAGCTTCCTCCGTCCCTCCCTCGGGACCAGCAAGGAAGGGGACCTCTCTTATAAGGAAGGAAACGAAATAATCTCAATTTTACGACGAATCCGGTCCGATGGCTGTTCTCCACTAACCACAAGGAGATGAGCTAAAACTCAATAGGAAGAACGGCAGCACTTCTAGAACCTCGTCCATTTCCGAACGGAAAAAACGGTCTTCTAACTCTGCTGCTTGACTCTCCCCTGTTATTTCTAACCTCGCTTTCAATCCCACTCTGTCTCATAATCTCTTGAACAACCAAATAAACATGAGGATCCGCTGCAGAATCCAAAGAAAACGATCTCCTCATCGGCTGAATGCAAAACCGATCGTCTTTCGCTCTCATCGCATCGATACACTCATCCCCCATTATCGAAACCCGACGAAACTTCCCCTGTTTTCTCACATTCCCAGTCTTGATCAACTCATCAAACTTCCTCTCCACTTCCCTCTGCTCACTATTCCTTTCTTGTACTCCATTTGTCAATTCAATCACCACATAATCATCGTCGCCGCCCAAATGGGTATCCTGAGGCGACGAATTCGGAGCGACAATCTGATCAATCGGATACCTATTCTCACCCGAAATGCTCGTTCTACAGAGAGGGCAGTTGGAGTTGCTCTGTAGCCATATGTCAATGCAATCCAAATGAAACCCGTGCCCGCATTTAGGCAGCACTCGCAAAACATCGTGCTCGTGAAACTCGCTCAGACACACCACACATTTGTAAATAAACTCCTCTTTCTCCCGGCTCTGGAGTTTCCGGTACTGGAAAGTGGGTATATCTCGGATCAAGAATTCGTCGAGGCCGTGGCTGTGGACCGAGGGGGAGTAGGCGGTGAGTGGGTCGTCGGCGGGCGGTGGCGGGGCCGGGCGGGGGAGGGAGAAGCGGCGGAGGGGGTCGAGTTGTTGCCAGTTGAAGCAGCATTTGGCTAGGAGGATGTAGTAGATGACTAGTAGCAATGCGGTGGCCATAATGCAGAGGATTGCGATGGGTAGGATAGGGAAGTTGTTGTTATCGTTGTGTGCGGTGGAGAGCAGGGGAGGTTGGTAGGTTGTAGGGGTCTGGGAGGTTTTGATTGGAGGAAGGGGAAAGGTTTCATGGTTGTAGATCAGGTGTTTGTGGAGTGAACCCATTTGGGAATTTTTGAAGAAGAAGATAGTTTTGGGCTTCAATGGTGGGAGTTGGTGTGATCTTGAAAATCATGTATACAACATTTTCAGAGAGAGAGAGAGAGAGGGAGAGAGAGAGGGAGAGGGAGGGAGAGAGTAGGTCTTTAATAGGAGTATAAGATTCCGTTGCGGTGGTGAATTAATTAGATAAGTAAGAAATCTTAGTCAAGATCTAGTAGTATTAAAAGAGATTAATTGATCAAAAGAAAAACTAGAGTTTCCCATTTGTTAAACGTATTAAAAGTATTAAACATGAATTTCGAGACAGAATCATTCTCTTCACATATGCAGTCTATTTTAGCACTTTTAGCCTGTTTGGCTAAAATGGAGAAACTCACTCCAAAAATATTAAGGATTACCCGGTGACAAACACAAGTCATTCCATTTCTTATCTAATCCGGTGACAAGAACATGTCATGCCATTTGCATTAAATGAGTGGGGAAAGAAGTTAAGTTTTGGGAAATAAATGTAGATGCTCTGCTCTCCAGCTGGGTTGACTCGAATGAGGGGCTCACAGCTCTCAGCTGGGTTTTTGTTTTAAGATATTGAGGAGGGAGGATTGGTCTTTGTGAACATGTTCATTATGAGGTTGCTCCTTGGGGGAACAGTAAGGTCCCTGCTGTTTTGGTTCCCTTTCTAATTGAGTAATCGTCCTGATTTCTGATAGCATTAAGTACTTTTTTTTTTTTTTTTTGAACACATGCATTAAGTACTTCATACACAAAGCAATTTGGGCAAATAGATCGTGGGCTATGATTCTCCAATTGTAGTTTTCTCTACCCCAGTTTGAAATTAGACAACTAAGAATTTCATTGAGCAATTTTCTTTGCACTATTTTGGGGTTGTTACCTACTCTATTAGCGCAACTCGTCGTCTATTTGGTGAGATTGTAGCGATTTTGTTCATCCACCTAAAAACTAATGTATATGGTTTAATGCTAATATTTTCTTACATAATGGTGTAAGGTCTAGTATAGATGTTTGGACCAGTGCTCAACCCACTCACATTTTGGGTAAGGAACTAAGTATTAGGAACCATTAGTTTGTAATTGTTAAGGTGCGGGGTCTACTCTACCTTTAGTCCGTCACAGCAAATTTTGTCATCAATTTTATGAGGTTGGATGGTAGGTGGCGAATTGAATGACATTTGTAAAGTTTAGCTGTTCATAAAATTTATAAAGTTTGGTGTTTATGGGACATTGGGTGAAAAGTTTTGGGGTCGTTTTGAAAATTTACCAAGTACTTTTGGTATAGAGTGGCTTGCATATTGTCAAGACCTTTACAAAGGGGTGTGCTGTGAAAATAGGAAAATGATGAGTATACCACGTGTACACTCTAAATGCACACCACCCTAAGGTGTCAAATAAGGAGAAGTCCAATGTGAGACTCACCCAAAAAATGGAGTGCAATTTTGTTCACCCTCCTTTAAAGAGGGGGAGGGTGAGAAAAACCTTCATTCCTATTAGTTGAATTGGTGTGGATCATACTACAAAGTGATGTCATGCTTACCTTTGCAATGCACTTTTTGGTAAACGTGACATCACTTTATAGTGGAACTCACACGTTTTAACCAATAGAAAAGAGGATTTTGTTCACCCTCTTTTACGAAGGGTGAACAAAATTGCTCTCCAAAAAATGGGCATATCCTTATTTGTGAGCTCAGGGTGATGTGTATTTGAGGTGCACATATTCTGAGTGTTGTACCTATAACATTGTTGGTGAAAATATTACCGAAGCCCAGCCCAAGCCTTATAAATGTTGGACGGGCCCTGTTGGCCTTCGTGCTGATGTTGGGTCCATAGAAGACCACATATACGACCAGATCTAGTGAGGTTTAGAATTCATAACTACTACTTTTCCTATCTTTTTAAGGTTTTGTATTTGTTTAACTTTCGGTCATAATTTATGTTTTTCTAATTTTTTTTGTCAAGATAAATTACAAAACTAGAAAATAAACTAACAAATGCGGAAAAAACTGAATAAAAACAAAAAAAAAAAGTTTGTTTTTGGTGAAATTATTTTTCCTAAAAAATATTTTACATTGAAACAAACGAAACCTAATACAACAAATATTTCCTTGACATTGCAAATCTGCATTTTAGCAGCAATTTTGACATACCAATGGAGAACCATTTTATTACATTTGCTTGACCGACTGCTGGCTTCGGTGCGGTGCTAACTTGTAGCTATTATGTATATTTCGACTTTGACATAAAGAATGTCTTATACTCTTGAGATAACATAAACAACTCTTTAGCTAACCTGCTCTGATAATAATGTGTTGCACCTAGGGGTGGTGACTATTCCTCCCGATCCTATTGTAGCCACCCCGTTCACTACTCTGAACGGACGAGAGATTTGGAGATTTTTTCGACAATCTGGTTGATTTCAAGGAAGGATTTTGAGAAAACTTGGGGTACGAGTTTGAGGCAGGTTCCTTATCCTCTCCCCAACCCCGTTCTCCATCGTCTATTGTACCCTTGATTATGCTGTAAATGATATTGGTCTTTTTTTTATGTTTATATTATTGTAGTTTACGAAACTGAATGCATTTCTATAAGTTGAAAAATGCTAAAAGAGCCTAGTAGGCTTCTATTAAGATTTTAAAGTTCACATTTTATTGAAATCTGTGAAAAATGTACAAAAGTGTAAAAAGTGTATTGAATGGTGTTTTTTTTTTTTTTCTTTTCTTGTGCTTAATGAAATTTCTGTGGACTTTCTTTAGCATGACCGGATTCAGGGATCGAAAATGGAGGCATCCTGTTGTGCCACGTTGCCATTCATAATTGTAACAAAGGAATTGGCACTCTGTAGCCTTGTAGGGAAAAAAATTGAACATGACAAATAATTGTGGTTTTTGCCCCTTGAAATAAAACGATCCATTTACGCATTTTTAGTATTTTTTCTAAGAAATTGATATTGGCAGTCCCGAATTATTTATGGCACACCATTGTTGGAGTACCAATATCAATCTAATACCAATTCTTTTTTTTATTTATTTATATGGTAGCCAGTATTCAAAAAAAATTTGGACAAGTAGACCTACAAATCTCTCGAGTAATTACTAATCAAGTGAGAGAAATGACCCATAAGTACACCACAGACACCCGAACCCTCTGATGTGGGAGAGCGAGTCCAAGACCCAGTATTCAATTGACTAATTGAGTAGATGTTTTTGTAACAAAAAATTGTCCAACAATGCGATCTTGGTCGACGAGAAATGACCCAGAAAAAGATGAAAGTGGATTGGAGCTTTGTCCTCCACATTGGCGTCGCTTTCCAAAAAATAAGCAAAAATTATGTCACGACTTACGACTCATAAACAGCCCAAGGTGTAACATGTAAGATAGCAGCGTGCGTTTGACGATTTGCGACTTCAAGCGGTGCTCCGGGAATTGGAGATTTTGTAGTACACCACACTACAAGATGTTGCATTCAAAACTGTTGATCGTGCAACTCCTTGCTCATATTTAATCTTGGCATTTGCACGATTCCATCTGTCCATTGCCGAGAAGAAATAATCAACGGCTTGTGTGCTGCATTGTAGTGCAGCACCGTACTACAGTATCCCCAAATCTGGTGCTCAGAACAATCCAAGACCATTTTGTATGGTGTCACAAGTTCAAATAATTTATTCTCCACCCCCCTCTCTCTCTCTCTCTGTCTCTCTCTTTCTAGACCTCATGAACCGTTTGTTAATGGTATATGTTTTAGAGGTGGGATGAGGAATATAATAAGATGAGGATAAAGAAGTGATATTATTCTAGTGGTGGGATGAGGAATATTATTGGAGTGGTATTATTTTAGAAGGGGGTTAAAAGTTATTTGATTTATTTTGTTGCAGTAAAAAGAGATATGACGGGTTAGGTAATGTATAAATATATGAAATTTCTATTTTGTCCCAAATAAACAAATAATAAAACGATCACTATTGGTGCAAAAATTGCGTAATTAATGGACTAAAACTGTTCACCAATTACAACATTTAATATTCATTAAATATTTTGGAAATGTTTCAACAATCACCATCTCCAAAACATATCCAACCTCCCTATCAATAAAAAAACCCTCCTGGCCCACCCCCTTTGTGGGTTAATTGCAAGAAAAATATTAGAGATACATTACTCCACCACACCATCAACCACACTAGCTTATGTGACACTGCATGATTGGTGATTGCAAAGTAGTTTTAAAGTGTTTATTCTCTCATCACCAATCATGCAGTGTCACGTAAACTGATATCGTTGATAGTGTGTCCCTGTAATTTCCTGTTTTGGATAAGGGGGACTAGAGTGTGTCCAAAACTTATCCCCTCCAATGGGGATATAGATATCCGGGTGGAAAAAAAAACACACACACACACGATATACCACACTTTGATTTCTATATATCCGGGCAATGACTATATTCAGCTCCTATATACTACTAACAAACAAAAACCAAAACCAAAAAAAGTACTTCATGATCTGGGTTTTTCCTTGGGAAGGGTTTAGGATTGTGCTTCAAATGTTCGATCGACAAAAAATTTGTTTGGTAGCATATGGGCATTTTGGATTTGTCTTACTTGTGAGCGTGACGTTTTGGTTCTGCATACCCCACCAACTTCGTTGCCCCTATGGCAGCTAATACAAACACTGAATTGCGATACCTCGGTCGCACTTTGATTTTGAGTCAGGTGTGACAAAGTTCATGCAGTCGGAGATTCTTTTACCTTAGCGAGTAAGAATTGTGGTCAAAACTTGAGACCGAAAAGAAGTTTTCCTATACGAAACAAAGTAAATTTTTGGCTGAAGAACTCAAAACAAGACCATGGAGAAGCTTGTTTCGAGCTGGGTTGGAGTCCAAACACTGCCTGAAAATTATATACTGCCACCGGACAAAAGACCGGGGAACATCGTTGTTCTTCCTTCCAACCAAATCCCAGTGATTGATCTTTCCAAGGCAGAAGAGCTCGGTCATGATCGAAGCATGATAGTTGAACAAGTTCTTGAGGCTAGCCAAGACTTTGGATGCTTTCAGGTTGGTTAATGGAATATGTAATGAAAATCTCTTACTCTGACTATAGGGTTATTACAAAATTAATCTTTATGTTATCTTGTCGAGTTACAAAAGGTGATCAACCATGGTGTTTCGGAGAATTTAATGGAGGAAGCAATGAATCTTTTCAAGGAGTTTTTTAACTTGCCAGCCGAGGATAAAGCGAGTGTGTTCCCTGAGGATCCCAGTGGCATTTGTAAGCTCTACACCAGCAGTTTCAACTATGCCAAAGAAGAGACTCACTTCTGGAGGGATAGTCTAAGACACCCTTGTTATCCTTCTGAGGAATTCATGCAGTTCTGGCCTGAAAAGCCAACTAGATACCGGTACATTCTTTCAAACATTAACCCGTGATCCACCCATTGCATCTCCTATATCAAACTTTTGAATGGATGTAACAGTTGGACAAAGGTAGCTAACTCAAGATATTCCTTTATTTTGTTTGTTATTGAAGAGAAGTTGTTGGAAAATATTCGGCAGAAGTGAGAGAACTGTTGCTAAGGGTATTGCAGCTGATTTGTCGAGGATTAGGACTCAAACGGGAGTATTTTGGACATGATCAATTCACCAAGGATCAATTGCTGGCCGTTAACCACTACCCCCAGTGTCCGGACCCAAGTGTGAGTTTAGGATTGCCTAAACATTGTGATCCTAACCTCATAACCATTATACAACAAGGGGATGTGTATGGACTCCAAGTCTTCAATAATGGGCAATGGCTTGGTGTTAAGCCGCTTCCCAATGCATTTGTTGTCAACATAGCCTACCAATTACAGGTATATCTCAATCCCCTTGTATTTCAATCGACCAGTATCGTCTTTTTAAGCTCTTCCAAATTTCACACCCAATCTGGCTCATTTATTCAAGAATCCTAAAAACGTGTATCCTCCATTGTTCCGGTTATGGAATAGAGGATTCCATGCGCTGTGCACATTTTGATAAATTCCTTCTTGTTCTAGGCATGTATATATAGCGTACGTGTATGTTGAGTTTTGTTGTTGTAGGTTATCAGCAATGGGAAGTTAAGAAGTGTTGAACATCGAGTAGTGACAAATTCTAACAACTCTCGGACCACCATTCTCACTGCCTTTTATCCTTGTTATGAAACCGTGATAGAACCCGCAAAAGAGCTAATTAGTGGATGCAGTCCCCAATTATACAGGGCCTTCCAGTACAAGGATTTTCTTGCTAACTACTCAGCAAAGGGCGGTGACACCGAAACTATGCTGGATCCTTATAAGCTCCAGGCTTGAAAAATGGCATGCAAAATGAATACCCTACCCTGAATGATGTGAAAATAGGGGTTTTGGATTGACTATGCTTGGTTGTAAAACTGACAAAAATCCTTGGTAGTTTTTTTTTGGTTAATTTATTTTCGTCAATTGTGTGAACATGATTACACTCTGATCTTTCCATTTTCTTGTTGTTTATGGTTACACATGAGTCTACAACGGTCCTTGTCTTCTTGTATGAATAGTTATCTGGGTTTTGCCCTGGAAAGTATTTTGTGATTTTGCAGCAGTGGACAGGTACTGTATGTTGGTTAGTAAAACTTTGGCAATACATGGGCTTTTTAATTTTGCAGCAGTGGATAGGTACTGGTTTTGGGCAGTAGCCGTGTGAGTTTTTGCCTCTTTTACCGCTCTTGCTACCTTCGCTCGGATCCGGATCCTCTATGAGGATTTCTTGGTGAGAATCTTGTGAAGGTTTTGTTGTGGGCTTGACAACACACAAAAAAGGAGATCCAATGGCTCAAAATCCCTTTTCTTGTTTCTACATCAAAATGGCACCGTTTCATGGAAGAAAATTTGACAGGATGGCAAGCCACACAAACGGCAATTTTTATTCTTCTCTGTTAGTGTTACTCAAATTTCAAGTGGCTTAATCTTTTTTCCACTGTACTTAGTATTTCTGTGATATGAATCAGAGACATTAGAGCTTACACCCAACTAAAGAAAAAAATTATTTTTCCAAAAAAAGAGAGGCAAAAACTCAATTCACATTCAAAGGCATGTGCATGACACTCGTGCATTGCATGAATGAGCCATACCACTTAGGAAATTTCGACAAATTAGACTTATCCCATGTGACTAGATTACAATTTCAACAGCAAAAACACTAGCTGAAACAAGAAATGGGATTGGATTACATATCTCATGTGACTGCATTCTTAGTGTTTGAACAAATTTGAAAAGAAAAAAAAAGGAAAAAAAATGACAACCAAGGGGTTTCTTTCTTTGCTATGACGAAATGGAGAAGAATAGTTTGAGGAAGAAAATAACGGAAGAAGAAGAAGTAGAAGAAAACCGTCGTTTGTGGTGGCTTACTATTTGGTTAGATTTTTTTCAATGAAACGAAGTCGTTTTGATTTAAAAACAAGGAAGGGGATTGTGAGCCTTTGGATCTCCTTTTTGGTGTGTTGTCAAACTCACAACAAAACCCTCACAAGATCCTCACAGAGATATCCTTATAGAGGATCCGGATCCCGCCATGAGTGAGGATGAGTTTGGACAGATTTTTTAGGGCCTTTTTTATATGTTCTTTTTGGTTCGCTTTCTCTTGGGATAAGCACAGGCCGGTCCTTTTTTTTTTTTTTTTTGTACTCGATGCACACCAAGCTCCATGAAATTCCAGAAAATGCACCACCCATGTCAAAGGCTGATGTAACCTCCCCCCAATGAAAGTGATTAAACCTAAACTTTAGGGTAGCTTATAAAAGTGCCTAAAAAAACTAAAACCATATAATAGGAAAGTGTACCTTAAAACCTAAATCTTAGGGTACCCTATGAAATTGCTCAAACCTAAACCCTATAGTACCCTAATAAAAGTGCCCAAACCTTCAAAACCATATGAAAGTGCCTAAACTTCTAAAACTGTCACGCCCCAAATTGGGAAACATGACTGGCCGTGAACCAAGAGATAATTCTTGGAACACAAAGCCTAAACAAAAAATAAAAATAAAAAAAATAATTTTTCACCACCCAAATTAATTAAATTAAAATAAATGTGTGAAAGCTGATTGACATGACTAAAAGAAAATAAAAATGCAAAAGCCTTAGAGGTCCAAACGGCGAGTCCCGACACTGCTTCAAAGTCCTTTATGATGCTCCCCGAACTAACCTGAAAAGAATGTGGAATAAATCCGTCAGCTCACAGCTCAATGAATAGTTCAATGAATAGTTAAACATGTTATGGGTTAAGGAGACAACGTGACATACATATCAAAGAACGATAGTGAGAGCTCTAAAGGAATGGTTTCCAATAACAAAGGTCAGTGGCTTAACAAGTAGTATGAACTTGATGAATATCTGAGTAGCGAATAACAAAAACAATAATCGACTAACCAAAATATGCGTTGAACCAATCAGCTTGTCTAAGAATTCCAGAATGACAAACAACAATTAATTGGAGTCTTAATCAAATTATGTGGGAACCACAATAATAATAACCATTGACAAAAGCCAATTATTTTCTCAGGGCTTAGCCCGTTGGATCCAACACCGTACTAAAAGTCACCCCAGGATGGCACCTGAGTCTTTTCTCTAAGCCAATCTAGAATAGGGTCACAAGGTATTTCACAAGTCTTTTCCCTAGTAGCCAAAGTCACCGTAGGATAGCACCTGAGACTTTCCCTTGGACTTTCACAAATATATACATGGTCCCAAACACCAAAGAACAGTAACCGGAAATATGATGGAATCAATGAATAGATAACGAGCAAAATAAGAGCAATCAATCATTCCGAAATATTATCAATTAACCTTGTATGCCAAAGGGTACGCCAATTGTCAATAAATTGCTGACGAATAAGAATACAATTATCCATCACAACGAATTAAAGAATATGTCAAGAAGCGATAAGCTCAAGAGGATTTCAAATGAAGGGATTACATGCGTAACCACTCACTTGGAACCAAAATAATGCAATCTGATGCAAACTCCGATAATACCCACTAGACTGAATCAAGAAGAAAATATACAAAAAAAAGTGATAACTCTTGAATTAGAGACTATGTTACCACTACAATCGATTACCAGTAGAAGTCAAAACTTGACCGACCTTGAACACTTTGGTTGTCTTCTTCCTCTCTCTCTCTCTCTCTCTCTCTCTCTCTCTCTCTCTCTCTCTCTCTCCCCCCTAATCTCTTATGGTTGTAGCCATTCCTAAGCCGCAACCTATGGCTCTAAAATATAAAACCCTAGAGCTCTCAATTTGTAACAAAACAAAAAATGTTAATAATAATAATAATAATAATAATAATAATAATAATAATAATAATAATAATAATAATAATAATAATAAACCCCACTCTTCTATTTTTTATATCTAAATATCTCTATTGCTAGGAATTCCTAATTTAGGCCCAACTTATAATTCCAAACATAAGTCTAACCCACACCCAAAATGATAGTTGGCCCTATACTAAAATTAAGCGGTCCAATATATATATGCTCGTGCAACCATGTTCAATTTAACTCAACTATATTTATAAAAACAAAAATAATTTATTTGATTTTTAAGAACACCAAAAATAAATATGTATAGTACATAATAATTTGTATATTTTTTTATTAGAAAGAAGTGTGAAAAAAAAGAAAAAAATGGAAGAATTAATTATTTCAATTAAAACGATATATATATATATATATATATATATATATATATATATATATATATATATATATATATATATATTGGTAAATCTTCTAGTCCACACCCTCCCGAAAATAAGAAAAAATGATTTTTTTTTGTTGCAAATTATTTTTGGAAAATCCGATCCGTCCAATGTGTTCAGAATACAATTTTTGCAAATTATTAAGGGTCTGTTTGGAACATGTGGAAGGTAAGAGAAAGTGAGAGAAAATAAAATGAAAGGAAAGTGGGAGAAAAATTTCACTATTCACAATACTAAGATTTTTTATTTTCTCTCTTCTTTCCCTCCAAACCAAACAAGATGAGAGAAAAATTTTAATTTTCCTTTCTTTTCTCTCACTTTCCTCAAGTTCCAAACACACCCTAAATATTTGAGGGTGTGAGGTGAAGGAAATGGACGCTACTAGGGGTACCAATCCATGATACCAAAATTATACAAATCGGAATGCGGGTTCACTTTTGAATTCCAAACAAATGATCCGAACCATTCAATAATTTTAAAATAATTTTCCAAGTGTTTTTGCAAAAAAATCATCTCAATTGGACATGCGTAAGCGCTTAATCGAAACTTCAATTTTTTCATTCAAAACTTAAGATCTTGAATTCTAAATGAAAAACTTGAAGTTTGGATCAAGCGATAACACATATCCAATTGAGCTGATTTTTTGCACGAACCCTTTGAAAATTATTTTAAAATTATTGAATGGTTCAGATTATTCGTGTAGAATCCAAAAGTGGATCCTGCACGCCGATTTGTACAATTTCGGTACCATGGGTTCGGTCCCCGTATCCTTATCGATAGGAAACAGCTTAGGCTCTTTCTAAAAATATAGGTATCAGATCATCATGACCTTTTGATAGGTGACTAAAGATCTCAAAATCCTAAAGAAAATGACATTCTTTTTGTTGAAAGGAACTCCTAATTCGGTTTTACTCAAGAACTGAAATTATTGATGAATGATTATGGATTTTCTATTAGAACTTAAGAAGGTTAGATGGGGTAACGAAAATGAGAGATTCATAGTATAAGGCAGGAGTGAGGACCACAGCAGTTGAAGAGTCCAGGATTGCATGCCATGCTAAGAGAGATTTTTAATCAGATTTCACAACATCCAAGTACTAGTAAACAGGCGAAAATCATACAGATAAACAAATTCCTCTTATGGGGACCAAATCCGATCGCTGTCCTGAAAGGTCGAATTTCTGGAATCTAATCGTATTTGATTCCCACATAAATCACCTTGTTTTATCTGAACCGTCATGTTTGCCTTACTTTTTCGTGCCGATGTGGTGTGCGTCCAACCAATATTAGCTAGCCACGTGTCTATCTTGACAAGAGGAATGAGACAAGATGGATACATGACTACTCGATCTCGGTTGGACATATCACGTAGTCTGTCTGCTCGTAAGACTTTATAATTTCACTCCAAAAAGGCAGGATAAATGTGGTCTCCATGTCCAATGCATACCAAACAAATACTGGACCTAAACCGCGAGTGTAGCTCAAAGGGATTGGAAAATAGTATATGTATTAATCCACTGCTTTTGTTCGAAAACAACCGGTTGTTTTCATCTGACTAATTAAGACAACCGGTTGTTTTCATTCGAACTTTCATTGCAAACTTATTGGCTTTTCATTGTCAGGATGGCAGTATACTACGCACCCATTCGTACCCTGGTCGTTTTCCAGAAAATGAACATAAATTGTTTTCTTCCAGAAAAGGTACAAATTTTTGGATCTTGCTGCAAAGGACAAGCTTGCATAAGGATCATTCTATAAAAACACAAGTTTCTGCCACATGTTAAGCATCAAAAACCCATATCTCAATCCTCACATTAACAGAAATCCACAAAGACAATGGCAATGTTTGTTTCAAGATTGTCTAGAGATGTCCAGTCCTTGCCTGAAGCTTATGTATTTCCACCAGATAAAAGGCCAGGGGAGCTTGTTGCTCCTGAATTCAACAACCCAATAATTGACTTCAGCAAACCTGTCGATGAAACGATACCGAAAATTTTAAGGGCAGGCCAGGAGTTTGGATTCTTCCAGGTTCATTTTTCCACTTTTTTTCTTTTGCCACATGCTAAACATAGAAAATAACCCCTTGATCAGGAAATACTAACCAGAATTAATTGTGTACTCATATTATGTGAAAAAACAGGCGATCAACCATGGGATTTCACAGAGTCTAATGGATGAAGCAATGGTTGTGCTCCAGGAGTTTTTTGAATTGCCTCCTGAAGTCAAGGAAAGGGTGTTCACCACGGACCCGGGCAAAAAATGCAGGCTCTACTCAAGTACTCTAAATTATGAAACTGAAAACGTTCACTTGTGGAGGGATAATTTGACACACCCTTGTCACCCTTTAGAGGAGTACCTCCAACTTTGGCCCGAAAAGCCAACCAGATACCGGTAAAATTTGCACACTCCAAATTGGACACTGTTTGATTTGCCTATCACATTGTGATTCATTTTTTCTTACACAAACTATCAGGGAAATCGTTGGAGAGTATTCTGCTGAGGTGAGGAACTTGGTGTTGAGGATTTTCGACCTGATATGTAAAGGACTGGGGCTTGAACAAGGGTATTTTGGAAATGAGCTGAGCGGAACTCAGTTACTGTCAGTTAGTCATTACCCGCGGTGCCCTGATCCTAGTTTGGCTCTGGGATTTCATGCACACCGCGATCCCAATACCATAACGATTTTAAGTCAAGGGGACATATACGGACTTCAATTCCTCAAGGATGGCGAATGGATTGGTGTTGAGCCTCTTCCTAACGCCTTTGTTGTCATCATAGGCTGCCAATTACAGGTAAATATGCACATTCCATTCCATGCCAAATATCTTGCACTCTAAAACCACGACGGAAGCAGAATCTCTACTACTTTTCCTTCTTTAATTCCTTCTTTGTGTTTTTGTGCTAGATTGTCAGTAATGACAAGCTGAGAAGTGCTGAACATCGAGTGGTGACGAATACAGAAGTGGACCGGACCTCCATCGGCTACTTTGTTCTCCCTTTCGACGATTACTTCGTAGAGCCAGCAAAAGATTTGGTTGATGACTGGAATCCACCAATCTATAAAGCCTGCCAGTACACAGAGTTTCTTAACTCCAGTGTGGAGAAAAAAGGGGACTATGCAGCTGTAATGGAGAGTAACAAGCTCCAACAAGCTTAAGTAGATTATTAACGGGCAACAGAGCGTCCCATGGCATTCCCGTTTACAATAATAAGTCTTCCGGTGTCTTTGTATCATACTGTAAGGTTGGGGAGAAAGATGTGGTGTTAGTGTTTCCCATAAAATTGCTATGTATTCTGTTTCATCTCGAAAATCGTAATCTCTAAGTGTATCGGGTGATTTTAAGAGATCAATTCTGTGGTAATTCATCATCACTAATATGATTATAAAGACAAATATAATCCAATAAAGTGAATAAACCACAAAAAAATTGAATTATTTGTCTTTAGTGAACCTTTTTTTAATATTTTGATTATAATTTTATACTTTTTAGATTATTCTCGTCGAGACAAACAAATAAACCACAAAAAAAACTAACAAATGCACAATTTTTTTAATAAAGACCAAAAAAAAAAAAAAAACCATTTTAGTTTATTTAGCCAAAAGATTGAGGTACACTGAAGACTATATAAATGAGGTACTTACAAAAGAATATAATCTCACATCCTACAAGAAGAAAAGAAATTAATGGTAACAAATCATTGGAAATTAAAGAATTTGATGATAATTAGAATAATACAATTGACCAATCTCAGATTTAAATTATCTTTTATAGCTTAGGCTTAGCATAAATAAAACCCGCTCTTCAAAGTTAATTAGGGAAACTTGGATATGTTATTCTCTTGCGAAATGTTATCCCCATGATTTGGCTCCAAAAGATCCTCCAACAACTTGTTATCCAAATACTCAAACTCAATCTCATGCTCCCCTCCATTTCTTGTACTGGATGACCAACTTGGTCCGTGGCTAGTACTGGGGCTATTATCCGTACCGCTATGGAATTCGTTAGGGAAATTTAAAATGGCCTGGCGACCTCTTATTGCATAAGCAGCACGATCATATGCCCGCGCCGCGTCTTCCGCCGTCTTGAACGTCCCCAGCCACAGCCGTGTCCCGCTCTTATTAGGGTCGCGTATCTCCGCCGCGTACTTCCCCCATGGCCGACGCCTGATTCCCCTGTACTTGGTGGCCTCTGCTCCTCTCCCAGCTTTCTCTTGTGCCTTGTTATTGTTGCCTCGTTGTTCGTCACTTCCTTCCATTTCGTTTTCAAATATTGTGAAGACGTCAAAGTTGCACGTAATAATATGATGGTGTCTCATACATCTTGTAATAAATAGGGAAATTTGTATGGGCGAGTTAAGTTGGTAGGGTCGTATCTGACGTGCGGATAGAATATGTCGAGCACGCCATATATGAAGGCCTATGAGAGAAAGGAAACTTCTCCAAAGCAAAGCGAAGTTTCTATATCTGCACTTTATATGCTCATGTTTTAATGCCGGAGGAGTGGCGGACGCAAGATTCTTAACTAAATTAAAAGTATTTTTAAATTAACAACAAAATATCATCCTTATATATATTAATAACACAATTTTGAGGAAATATTTCTTTATAATTTTTACAAACAAAACTTAACATATAATAGTGTAAATATAAGATAATTGAGAGGGGTGCAGGGTCCTACTCCTCTTGCACCCTTAGGTCCGCCCCCTGCTTGGAGGGCTGAAAAAGCTTTGTTGGCCATGTTGTAAGCACTTGTTCAATCCTAGTGGGCAACCCTTTTTTTAGTAGTAGTTTCTTTAATTTATTTTTAAAACCAATTAAGATATCCTCATTCAAAACTTGAAAGCAAAAGATGACATCACAGGATATATGAATGAACCAAAAGTACAAGCATCTGACATAAGTACGACTATAAGTATTACCAGGCTGATCGACTCTAGACACACCTGCCAAGACATATTGACACTACGCGTAGGCATAGAGTCACGTCACGATCTAATAGTAGAGAATCCTAACAGAAAACTCAGCTCAACCCAAAGCATAAAAGCACAGATGCAATCTGAAAACACACACGTAGGGAGGTAATACAGCACCTAAGCAAGGCGAAAAAACACCAAAACGGGGAAATTCCTACAAAAGAGAACAAAGTTGAAATTAAAAAAAAATAGAACCTAGCCGTAAAGATGCCGCCGGACGCCGCCGCGCCAGATCAATCGACTTATTCGCCGGAGGGTCTTAATCAGCCCTATCTTGCTTCAAATCTTCGTATGAACGGATCCAAGGAGAGGAGGAGGAATTTGAGAGAGAATGGATGGAGGTAGAGAGGAAGAAGGGTTGGGGGTAGGCCAAATCCAAGGAGAGGAACATAAGAAGGGAAGAGAAGGAGTGGTTAAGGAGGAGTAACCAAGGGGGGAGGCGGAGGAAGGAGGCACAGGCGAAGGCAAAGAGTTTTCTTCTTTTGAGCGTTTTCTTTGTTAGAGCTTTTTTAGAGAGAGAAAAATGGATTTTAAGTATAGATGGTGCACAGGTTGGCCTGTGGGGCCCATGTAATCTAGAATTTTTTTGAATGAAAATTTGTAACAATTATCGTTAATTGCACTGTTCAATTGGATAATGTTAAGTGCTTAATCTAATATACCAAATTTTCATTCAGAATCTAGAATTTTGATTTCTGAATGAAAATTTGCAACATTGGATCATGCTTAACGATATGTCCAATTGAACGAATTTTTCAAAAGGCCACTTGAAAAACATTATTTTATAAGGGTAATTTATTCAAAACTTGTTTCAAACATTACTTTACAAGGGTACTCGAAAAACATTACTCCATTTTACAAGGGTAACCTATTCACGAATTGTTTCAAACATTACCTTACAAGGGTACAGTTTTCATACCTTCGGGGTGTTCCACTAAGGGAGTTTTTTAAATAAGCTGGTTTTTCACGGTTTTTTTATGTGATGTATTGTGAGAGAATGATCTGTCTTATTTTGGGAAAAAACTATTTTTGTTAGTGGAACACCTAGTTCTAGTATTCGTGGTTACATACAAGACGAAACAAAATACCAGTGAAATTGTCGAACTAAATAAAAAGATTGAATAAACATTGCGGACAATATAAATGAGGTATTTACTATTTAATTAGCACAAAAGAATATTACGTACATTGCAGGAGAAGAAAGGAATTAATTCAAACCAACCATTTGAAATCAAAGAATTTGATGCTAATTAGAATAATACACTTGACAAATCCCAGATTGAAACCGTTGTTTCAACTTTCTCTATGCTGAGCTAGCATAAATCAAACAAGCTCTTCAAAGTTGTGGAAACTTGGATATGTTATTCTCTTGCGATTTTTTTATCCTCATGATTTGACTCCAAAAGCTCCTCCAACAACTTGTTATCAAAGTACTCAAATTCAATCACTTGCTCCCCTTCATTTCTTGCAGTGGAAGACGAACAATTTTGTCCTTGGCCAGTGGGGATAATACTAGGATTACTGCAATGGAATTCGTTAGGGAAATTTAAAATGGCCTGGCGACCTCTGATTGCATAAGCAGCATGATCATACGCCCGCGCCGCGTCTTCCGCCGTCTCGAACGTCCCGAGCCACAACCGCGCCCCGCTCTTATTAGGGTTGCGTATCTCGGCCGCGTACTTCCCCCACGGCCGACGCCTAATCCCCCTGTACTTGATGGCCTCTGTTCCTCTCCCAGCTTTCTGATCTTGTGCCTTGTTATTATTTTTGCCTCCTTGTTCGTCACTTCCTTCCATTTCGTTTTCAAATGTCGTCAAAGTTGCACGTAATAATGTGGTTTATATATAGCTGTTTCTGTGGATATATGCATGTGGTTGTTATGGCCGATCAATTATTACTTATAGGTTGGGTCGCATGCCAAACAGGAAGTCTTATGAAAGAAAAAAGGAAACTTCCCCAAAGCATAGTTGAAGATTCTATATTTCCTAGTATTAATTTGCCATGTTTTAATGCCCTCGAGAATGCTGAAATGCTTTGTTGCCCATGTTCTAGACCAGTATGCGTGTACCTCGACTAATCTTGCAGGACCAATTTTACTGTCTCTTAGTGGGGGGACCCATTTAAAGTTTGAACAAAGCTTCGTAGTCTTTGTGAACTAATGTCAAAAAAGTTTATAACACTTAAGATGTTTCGAATCTGAAACCTTAGGAAGAAGCAAACACTTAAGTCTCAATTTTTGACCACTAGACCAACCTTGGGGTTAATTTGGTCTTTCTTTTTGGCTACAATACAAAGGTGCATGGATGGTCTGTGGTTTGGCATCGCCATTTTTGACATATCGTTTCCCTTGGCTCACCAGGACCAATGTTGCTATTTTGTCAATTAAATTTGTTGGTGGGATTCGTAGGAGTCTCAAACTTTCTTAAAAAAAACAAAAATTAAGTCTGCCATATTCTTAAAAACAATTGTCACCAATAAGGGTGCTTGGAAATACACCTCCAAAATCTCTCTCTGACTCCCTCCAAAAACCCTATTTTCATTTTGTGAACGATGCATTTAATCGATCTTCGCCTTATCTGCTATTTTAGTTCCTATAGTTAATAGCTAGGTTTCAATTTGGTCCTCAAAGGTTTAGTTGAGTCAATTTAGTCCTCGAAGAATTACTCAAGTTTCAATTTAGTCCTCAAAATTTTATTTGAGTTGATTTAATCCTTGAATTATATGTGTCAATTAAGTCCCGCAAAAATCTGTCAAATTTATAACTTACAACTACAAGGAAAAAAGTTCTACCAATCACATAAAAACTCACCATAACTGTTGACAATCTCATATTAGGTCCTCTTTTTAGTATTAAAACCTCGTTTAAGCTTGATACTATATAAATACTATACATGTGCATAACATATATTGAAGAATCAAAATTTGAGAGTGTAGATAATAGTACATCTCTGCTTATCATAATTGAAAACAATAAAATTTAATAACACTATTTTACAAATAAAAATAACGTAGACATAATAAGGAAAATAAGAAATATAGTTGTTAGTAAAGAAAAAAAAATAACTAAAGTAGAAATCGAATCAATGCTTCTACATACTCTTCACAACTCATAAAGGAAATCAGCACTTCTACATACCACTATAAATTGAAGAGGAGGAAATTATATTTATCATTAACAAATTACATGACGAAGGCATACTCGAAGTACTCATAACAAGTGATTTATTACGTACAATATAACTAAATATTTACTGGTCAACAGGAAAGAACTCTAAGCCAAATGAACTTTAAAGTATTTAAAAGGCTAACTAACTTAGGAAAGTAAATATAACTTTATAAACTTTAGCAACTTAATGTATACTTATATACAGATTTCTTCATAATTAGAAAAAATCAGATTGAAACAAATAAGAAATCTTAAGGACGAAATTCACACATCCTTAATTATCTACATATAACAATAAGGATGAAATTGAGACATTTAAAAATCCGAGTACTAAATTGAAACCTACCTATACTATAACAACTAAAATTGTAAATAAGTAAAGTTTAATCTTTGATGGCGATGCGAAGAAAACGAACGTGGAAACGTACTCTAGGAATATAAGGTTTTCATGAGGTTGATCCTGAGCCAACGTTACTAATTTTTTGGTACAAGTAAATCTTGTGCCCGGATATATTTCAAAGTTAATTGATCAAAATCTTGTGGCGTTTTAAATAGCATGATGAATATGTACGAAAGAATTTTGACGTTCATACCTTAAACCAAACTCAAGTTCAGAAACATTTCATATATCAAATTGAAACTCCCATGGGACGCTAATTATGGGACCGGTTTCTTATCATTTTTAGCTCAGAAGGCATTAAAACGAAAGCTTCAATTGTTATGTTCATTGAATTCATTTTGGTGCAGGTACAAAACACAAAATTTTGTTTTATTTGGGGCTTTGCCCCTGGAATTATGGATTAATTTGCCCCGCACAATTGTTATGTTCATTGAATTCATATAAAGGAATCAGAATCACATTTTCCATGAGTTGTGTAATGCCAAATTATAGTCCTTTTCAATTCGCAGGAAGAGATAATATCCATCGAGTACGCTTAGACGGTTAGGGTAAACACCCCTAACAAACCACAAAAATTCGTAACGGGTACTGTAAAAAATTGGTTACTAAAAATTCATGAAGCACACCATAAATATTCGTAAACAACACCAAAAAAAATTCATAACTTACCTTGAGTGGCCTTTTTTGACCAAAAATTCATAATAGTAACGACAAAATATCATAAAAGTAACCATAAAAAAAAATCATAAATCAACAACCACGAAAATTCATATTTGGGGCCACAAAAATGTATAGCCACAAACTCGTGAGGTGTGTTCCGTACTTTCTAAAATAGAAAAAAGCCACAAAAAATCATAAAAGGAGCCAAAAAAAATTTCTAAAATGAGTCACAAAATGTTTAATGGGGATATGTACCCTACATTCAGGGATGGAGCCAAGATTTTGGCGTATATACACAATAAAAATTAAAATTAAGACAAAGATATGAATTTTTAGTAACTCAAATATATATATATAGGATCCCGTTCTACTAAGGACTCCCTCAAACTCATAATTTGCGGACCTCATGGATCGGGGTCGAATATCGACGATCCGAACAGCTCAATGTGTTTAAAACGTGATTTTAAGGGTCACCGTGAAGATTCATCCAAAAAAAATACTCGGAAGGGCTTCATTAGAGCATTTTTCGATAAATTATATATGTACGGTTATTATGAAAAACCGCTCGGATGAACCCCTTTCGGGTATTTTTTTTTTGTGATTCCTCGTGTTGGCCATGGAAAACATGTTTTAAACACATTGAGCGGTTCGGATCATTGAAATTTGGTCTGAAAAATCAAAAAATGGGTGGTCCTCACGGAAGAGGTCTTTGAGGGAGTCCTCAATAGATCATCTTTCTATATATATGCAAAATAACACCAATACATATGAAACTAAACATGTTTCTAATATCAACTTAGATTGCAAAAGGTATTAACGTTTATCGAATCCTATATTTTTTTGATCAGTTTATCTAATCCTATTTAGTGTATACTGAAATCAGGCGTATTGAACTATGCTCAACACTTTTTCTTTTTATTAAAAACATCAACCATAGAGTCTATGTCCAACCCTCGAGAAATTTAATTCTCAATATAAGTGACCAAGAAATTTGCTTAATAATCATCCAACATCTTATTGCGGAGTCTTGTCTTCACACATTTCATAGCAGAAAATGCACGTTCTGTTGTAGCCGTTGAAACATGTGAAGTTAATATAAGTCAAATCAACCTATCGAAAAGATGATATATTGTGTACTTTCTTATCTTTGCCAACACTTCACTCAACTTTGAAATCGTTGACAAATTTTGAAACTCAGGATGCTTAGACACATCAAGCTTATAATTTTGCAATTGATATCTCAAGTGGTACTTTTCTTCTTCTTCTTCTTTTTTTTTTTGAACTGGAGAAAAAGTCTCATAAATAAGAGGAAAGGATAGCACTAAGCTCAGTTGGGATATAAGAAACCCAATTCTAAGGAAGTGATCTTGAAACAAAAGAGGCTACCCAATAGACAACACGATTGGTTTCTCTCGGTATCCATTTTAGAGACAGATTGAGATCTAAAACAAGTTTCCTAATATCGTAAATAACACAAGCACACTCCCATGGAGAAACAAGCTCCGAAACACACAGGGATATAAGGTACTTTTCTTGCTCAGTGAAATCTATTGGATAATGCTTCTCTGCAAGCTTGCAAGTATCTTCAATGTTGAATGATTTGAAGCCATTGCGAGAATCTAGAAATATGCTGAGAATTAACAACTTCATTGTATCTTCCTTAAGCCAAATGTTCAATTCTTGCAATTGAGAATTGACTGTTTTGGGAGCCCCAATTTCTTTTGCCCTTTGTTTTTTCCTTCACTTTGATGCCCATTCACCACGTTCAAGAGTTTGGGGCTTCTGAAATTTCAGTGAGCCTTAGTTTTTCAAAGTGAACGGGCCTTGAGTCCTTGAAGTGAGTTGGGTTATAAATTTTGGGTGTTGTTTTGTTTAAAAGAATTATAATTAAACCTCATTAAAATCAATTTTAGGACAAAATTGTTTCATAGCTTGATAACTATTAAAGCTGCTGCTATTCCTTTTTTTTTTTAACGAAAAAATGGAAGGGGGATGGGACTATATAGTTTGATAATAATTTTTTTTTTCAATGTAATAGTACGAATTTTTTTAGATATAAGGACGACTGTCCCTACTATTCCCCTGGCTCCATCCTTGCCTACATTTTCCCATGTCACTAATTTGTTTCATCTTCCTATTTCTACTCATCTTCCAACTCCTTTATTGAGTATAGGTCATTCACCTAGGCCCCACAAACATATTTTAAAATTAGTAATTTTGCTAAACAGACGTCCGAGCGAACATATATACGAGTATATGACAATTAATAGATCTAAATGTTTGGATATCTATAAAGGAATTGATCATTGGTCATGAATCCATGCCTAGGACCGGTCCGAGTTCTACAATTCCATACCCCCAAACTCCTGTGTCAACAAAAGCGACCGCATCAAATCATGGTTGGAATGTTTCTTTTTCATGTCAAAATTGCTGCCAATAATTTCGTTTCAGGATATTCATCGATTTGGTGCAGGTATGTACAAACACAAAATTTCCCTCGCATTTAATTTGATACGTTCATTTAATAATTCATAGTACAAGAGAATAAGAATCACATTTTCCGTGAGTTGTACAATGCCCAATTATTGTCCTTTCCAATTTGCAGCAAAAGGTAATGTCTGATCCATACAACATTATCTGTGGTTCATCTTCCTACTTGTCTATCCATCCCGCTTCCATTAGTTATGGGCCCATAATTGATGGAAGCTGGATAGACTTATCACTTATGGTAAACTCAGAAGTCCAACATAGGGCCCAGGAAAACAAAAAATTACTGAGGCCCCATTTTGTTTTTTGGGAAAGGGAAAAATAGTACGCAAATGTTATTTTTTTTTTTTTTGTATTTTAATGTGTTTAGCTAGTGAGAAAGTAATGGGACCTTCATCTCTAACTTTCCCATTATGATTAATTTTTTCTCAAAATATGTCTTGCAAAAAACACAAGTTTTGCAGGAATTTTGCATCTCCATTAAAAAGACAGGGACCATACAGGGCGGCATCCAAGCCGTCGGATGTGTTTTTAATGGTCTTGATTTCATCTTGGTACTTTGCAGATCTGAATCGTCCATTGACAACTCGGATGTCGCCCTCCAAGACCCCAGAGTCCCTCCTTCAATTCCTACGTAATAAAACTACTTCTTTCCAACTTTCTTTTATCAAATGAACTCATAAAGGAAAATACATTTCTTTTACTTCACTTCACTATAATTTCTCAGGAATAATTTTCATTCACTAGTTTCTTAACAAGTGAACGGATGTGAGAGAAAAACCATGAGAAACACAAAAAGGAAGAACGGGTGAAATAGAAAAACTTACCAACACTCAGTGGAGACGGTCGTGACTTTTCGAGGATTTAAAAATAAGGACGGATTCAGGCTGGGGCACATGCCCCTGCTCACACACACACACCGGTGATTCAGTCAAAGATCTCGGATTGAAGGTTTTTGGGTGTTTTGAAGGTTTTAAAAGATGTTTTTGCATGATCTGAACTGTCCAATATGTTCAAAAGGTGTTTTCCAAAGTCCACGTGCGAAATCTGCAACAAAATGTACCGGGAAGGGCTTGATCCAAGCAGTTTTTCGCAAAAATTTTATATTTACAGTTTTGCAAAAAACTATTTGGATCAAGTCATTCCCGGTATTTTTTTTGATGATTTCCCGCGTAGACCCAGACTTAGGGATACCGGACTAGATCGGGACTATATATATATATATATATATATACAGTGAGCTTCCCATCAGGACTCCCTGATGGGCTTCGCATCAGGGAGCCCTCCAATTCTCCTATTTCCCGATCAAATTTTCATAATCCGAACCGTCCAATGTCTTTAAAAGGTGTTTTTAAGGGCCCCCGCGAGAAATCAGTGAAAAAAAATAACGGGAAGGGCTTGATCCGATCAGTTTTCGATAAAAATGCATATATACAGTTTTTATCGAAAACTGATCGGATCAAGCCCTTCCCGGTATTTTTTTTCACTGATTCCTCACGGGGACCCTTAAAAACACCTTTTAAACACATTGGACGGTTCAGATCGTGAAAATTTGATCGGGAAATAGGAGTCCCTGATGGGAAAGATTTCGTGTATATATATATAGAACCGTTATGTAATATAATGCTCTATTTAGCATAAACACTTATATATCTCAAAAATAAAAATGTAAAATTGATTTTCTCCTTCAACTTTCATTGATTGGTTCATTTACAATTATTGGTTTATAAATTGTTTGTTTATTTATACATTTATCACTTGATTTTCTTTATTTTTCACTGTTATGGAGAAATATTTTTTAAAAAGTAATCAATGAAACCATCTTGATCATTCTAAAGACTTGTCAATGTCAAAATGTAAACCATACTTTAAAAGTTGTCTAAGATTATGTGCTAATTTTTTTCCTATAAATAGTATGCATTATAAATTTTATAGTTAATAATGAATGTTTTAAAGGGCACTTAAATAATCATCCTTTTACTCACTTGAAAATTAAAAAATTATCCTGAACTTTTTTAGGAGTTATGTTTTCATCTTGAGATTCAAAGAAACCCACTTTTGCCCTTGATTATATGTAAATATATATACTAGGAGATTAAGGACTAAAACAAATATTTTCTTTTAAAATTAATTATGATTCCATCCAAAAATTCTTTGCTTATAGGGTAAAGATTTTTGGGATGAAAAAATAAATTATTTTTGCCACTATTCTTTATGTTTTCATCAAAAAATCCTTGATCCAATAATCATGGTTAAAATTTTTTACGGTGCCGCATGTGCGGGCCAAATTCATAAAAGGAGGCGATCGTGGTTAAAATTAAACTAGCAATCATGTGAATTGTTTTTGACATTTTTACTATGATTCAAGATGTTAATTGAATAATTATTAACATGTTTACAGGTTTAAGGAGAGCGTACATACTCCTTATCTATATAGGCCCGCACAACGGCTGTTTTTATCTTTTTACCATGATTTTTGGTCTTTTTTTTTATTTTTACCATGAAATGTCAATTTTGTGGTTGATATGTTTTACCATAATTCGAATAATCATGGTAAATATCAAATACAAAACATAAAATATGGTAAAATCGAGTAATCATGGTAAAAATTAAAATGATTGAGATAATGAGCCGGTAATATGGTTAAAACGTGATTCCAACAACAATTATGATAAGATATCATCTCTCTTTTGAAATTATATCATTTCGAATTCCTTGATTTTAGGAAGGAGAATAATTAACCAATTCAAAAAATATCTTAATTTTAGGGTGTGTGGATCAATCAAAAGTAACTAACTTTGAATTCAAAAATTACTTTCATTTAATATATTTTCATCCTATAATATATATATATAGGAAAGGAGATAATGGTAAATCACATTACAAGAGTATGAAAACATAATTTTATAAAGAATGGGGAATGAAAATATAAGTGGTACCCAAAAAACGGATGGATATTTAATTACCTCATGTTTTAATTTAGGAAGATCGTTGACTAGGAAAAAATTCCCACTTATAATTAATAAAGTGCATCCATTAAGTTAAGGGTGCTGATTTTGGGGTTCTTTTTTTTTATGCAAGCACTCCAATATTTAATGAAGTTACAAAACTACCATTTAAGATATAAAAATTACTGGAAACACTCCACCCCCAAATTATCTCCTCATTTACGAAGACACTCCAAACGGAAAAATGAACCAAATCCAAATATAAACATTAAGTTTAAACATTAACATTAACATTACGTTACAAACATTAAACATCCACAATATAAACATTAGGTTCAAAACTTTAAACATACATCTATGTCAGATTGCTTCACGCCACTATGCAAAAAAAAAAAACTAGACATTGCTAGAATTCTCCAAAATAAATGGCACAATTGAAAATGTTGATGTTGTAAAATCTTCATAATGGCTGCGACACAAGATTTTTATATTTTCGTACTTATTATTTACCATTCTTCACTCAAAATCTTCATAACACCTGCAAATTTATATTTTAAAACTCATACTGAGACAAACAAAGCACATAACCAAAGTTAGAGAACTCTTGAGAGAAAAAGTAATAAAACTCTCAAGAGATTTTGTATGGACAAAAGGATGGTTCTACAATTTTAGGTTGAAGACCATTTGTCTAGGTTGTCTTGGTGCAGAACATGGAGACAATAACATAAAGACTCCACCAAGGAAACATTACATATGGAAGTAGGCAATTCAGTGATGTACAGTAAAAAGAGTTGAGCAACTGCTTTTTTCTGATTAAAAAAAATATTTGTTTTTTTAAAGTGTCTAAAGTAAAGGAAAAGAGTAAAATTTTTTTGGAGTGTCTGAATTAAATCATAGAACTTGTAAAAATGTAATTTTGAAAAACTACAGTAGCTTAGAGTCCCTGTGTCAAAATTGAGAGTACGAATATCAATTTCCTAAGTTAATTCCTAAATCCGTCACGTTTTATAAAAAAGATTAAAGTAATGTAGTCTTTTGTTTTTACCAGATTATAAAAAGGAGCGCCAAGAAAAGGCCCTTAAAATTCGTATTTTTTCGGGGCCTAATAAGTCTTTGAACTTAGCTGAGGACTGACTCTCCGACATTTTTGTCAAACGAAGGTCCTCTACGTTATGGAACACAAATGGAAACGGGGCCTAATTAAGGAAGTTCATGAAGCCCAATGGGCTCCCAAATTAGATGTAGTTACGTCAGATTTAGATGCGATTACATCAGCAAACGTGTAAGTTTTTGGACGTACCTCGCCGCCGTACGTCACTTGAACACGTGCCTGAAGGAGACTGAAACATTAATAAATTACCCCCAAAAAAAAGGAGTGAAACATTAATTAATGTATCCGAAAAAAATCAATCCAATAATTTTTTACGTTAGATTAGAATACTCCCGGACCTTTAGCTATCACTTTCATTACTCTTTTTGTCTCATAAAGTTTGATTACTACGAAACTACGTGTAATTTTTAAACTTTAAAATAATGTGCTTACAAAAATAATTTTTTAGTCAATATGGATTTTGTTTGATAGATCTCATTAAGAACTTTTATACGATGCAAAAAAAATTCAAAAATTATTTTGGTAAATATATTATTTTTCAGTTTGA
This sequence comes from Vaccinium macrocarpon, assembly GCA_022606695.1. Lineage (NCBI taxonomy): Eukaryota > Viridiplantae > Streptophyta > Magnoliopsida > Ericales > Ericaceae > Vaccinium > Vaccinium macrocarpon. Next base: position 37,826,757 of record CM040178.1, on the reverse strand, counting down.
GAATTACACGTAATTTCGTAGTGATCAAACTTTATTAGACGAAGGGAGTAATTTTTTTAATCAACCTCATATTTAATAATTAATCATTCCTATACTCATAACCCGGTGTTTAATCAATGCCCTAAGGAAACTCCTCGGACTTTAAGACGACCTGCTTAATTATTAACTACCAGGCCTTCATGCTCTCTCTGTGCTTGTTTACTGTGAACTTGGGGTTGCTGCTATGCATAGGGATCTAGGTTTGTTACTATGCAGTCCTATGCACAACAGGTGTTTTGCACATCTGAATCGTCTGTTACACGAATGAACAGTCCAAATTTCACCTCGGCACCTTTGCATTCAAACCGTTTGTTGTCTTGCGTGCAAAATAAAATCTAAACCGTTCATCCAAGCAACGGGCGACCCTGATATTCACAGCAGGGACAACCCCCATGTCTGTTTACCTCACATTTAATAACGAATCATTCCTATAATCATAACCCAGTGTTTGATCATTTTGCGCACACATTCGATTAATTTTGAAATTTATAAGTTAAATTTGAAACTGATCATTTACTCTTCTTTATTTTATTTTTTTGGGTGGGGGGGTGTGTTTAAATATCATTTATTCTTCTTGAAATTCAATCTTCCATCCTTTTTGCCTATAATCGTTGCCGTTTTTTTCATCTACTTTGGATTTGATGGGTCAAATCTTAAGTAACATAATTCACAAGGTATGTTGCTCCTTTTTCGCACTCAATATAACTTGAAATTTTTCGTTATTATTCTTCACTCTTGCGAATTTTATTAATCACAAAATTGTCGAATGACATAGGTTTCAAAGTAATGCTACAATGCGCACCCTCTAAAAATTACTCAATATGAGATTTTGTGACTCTAAATATGAGATTTTGTGGCTAGAGATATGAAGTGGATATGGTATGCACACTCATATGAATAGTTACAAAATCTCATATTATCTCATATTTGGTGTCAAAAAACTCAAATTTAAAGCGATAAAATCTCATATGAGGATTTGCATTTCAGCATCACCCTAGGTTTCACGCTTACGTACGTTTTTACACTCGCGATCTCGCTTAAAGTGAGTTGTGAATCACTTCCTCTGTTTCTTTCTACTTTGACCTTCACCACATTATATAAAGAGATCTTGAAAAGCATAACCCACCCCCCAGCGAACATAAGAAAAAAAAAAGACATCAGGATTTCAATTCCCACATGGATTCCTCCATTACCCAATACCCAAATCCAGAACAATCGCTGGAACCTTCTCTCTCGTGGGACGATCTTCTTTTCCACCCTAACAATTCCCTTCCATTCGATACCAACGACTCCGAACAAATGCTACTCTTGGGAGTTCTGGTCGAATCCAATTCCTCCGTCTGCGAAATCAATTCCACTCCGAAATCAGATCCCAAGAAGGAATTCAAGTCGTACAGAGGAGTCAGGAAGCGGCCGTGGGGGAAATTCGCGGCGGAAATAAGGGATTCGACAAGGAAAGGGATCCGGGTCTGGCTCGGAACGTTTGATTCGGCGGAGGCGGCCGCGTTGGCGTACGACCAAGCGGCGTTCTCCACCAGGGGGTCCACGGCGGTGCTCAATTTCCCGGTGGAGATAGTGAAGGAATCGCTGAGGGAAATGGATTGTGGGTGTTGGGATGGGGGTTCCCCTGTTATGGCTTTGAAGAAGAAGCACTTGATAAGAAAGAGGTCATCGGGTGGTAGAAAAAACAGAGTTTCTTAAAACTGCCGTGCTTTTTCTTTGGGTTCGGATCCTCTCCGGTCGAAGTTTTTGATTGAACGGGACAGTTCAAATATAGATCAGAAACTCTTACGAGTAAGAATTGTTGAACAAATTTAAACCATTAATTACAAAAAAATACGCGATCCTGATTTGGGTTGTCCTTTCAAGTCCAAATTTAGAATCGAAGAAGAGGATTCATTTCTTTTTCTTTAAATTTGTCCATCTTCATTTCTTGGCATGTAAATATTCTCGAAGAAGGGAACATGGGGTTTTCTTAATTGAAAATTGGCCTTCGTTCGACCTTTTTGTACACTTGTAAAGTTGAGTATTTTTTTTCCAAATTTGGTAAAAGTTTGTATATTCAGGTGAGTTTTTGAATGAATTGTATTTAGATTTTATCAAAATTTGATAAAATTAAGCTTTGATTTTATCCATTCATGAATAGAGTTGATAAAATCTTAAATTTTTGTATTAAAAAAATTTAAAATTTTATCAACTCTCTCCACGAATGGATAAAATCAAAGACTTAATTTTTTATTTTATTAAATTTTGATAAAATTTATTCAAGAATTCACCCTCAGTATTCTCTATGCCTTCATTAAGAATTTTTTTTCTGTTCCTTTTAGACGTAAAAATGGTGATTTGTCTGATTATATTTTGGTGCTTTTGTACTCTTTATGGAGCTCATTTAGACTCCATTTTGGTCCTTTTGTACTCTACCTAAACTTAGACCGGAGAATTTCGGCCTAAAAATCACAAACTCAAATAACACATTCTGAGATGTTACTATTAGCTCATTTGATTGTACCTCTTAACTTCGAAAGAGAAAGTTTAAAGTTTGATATTCGAGTCTATGCGGAAGACTTTAAATTCCCTTTAATCATTAACCCACAAACTCCCCTCCAACTACACAAATGAAACTGGAGGGGCAGGAAATTGTCTTATTGTACATTGAAATCTTAGATAACAGATTAATTAGAAGAACATTTACCATTAAGGTAAGAAAATAAACTTTTGTTGTATCTGTCTTGTGCTTCTAATAGCATTGAGAAAGCAACTTAAATTTCTCAAAACAGAAGTATATCAAATACTCCGTACTATTGTTTGAAAAAAAAAAGAAAAAAAAAAAGAAGAGAGGGAGTCAGACATACAACTGGACAACGCACTTGATTTTCTTTAAAGTAGGTAAAAGAGGGACGAAAAAAGGGTTGAAGGAGAGGCTTCTCCATATTTTATCTGACATTTTTCCTCCCATTCTTCGTTAACAAAAAAAGAAAAAAAAAAGGGGGTAAAAGGTACTTGCAAGACCATTTGTAAATAAATATAATACTAGTAATTAAAACAAATACTCCCACCGTCTTAATTTTTTTTTTGGTCAAATTTTGACATACGATGCCACTTAAAAAATTGTCCAATCTCACAATATATAATATAATATTTTTTATATAATTTAATATTTTTTTTAATATGGATAATTGAAATCTATCAAAAAGATTCATATTACATTTAAACAATATATTAAACAAACAATGTAGATATTTTGTAGGACGGAAGGAGAGAAAGAGTCGGTTTACATTTTGGCCCCATCTACCGACAAAAGGGAAGATATTAAGGTCGGTCCAAAGCCACAAAATATGGATGGCCAAGTAAATCTGCCTAGAGTCGTTAATAAAAAATAAAAATAAAAATGATAAAGGTGCTACCTACTCTAGAGCCGTTAAAAAAAAAAAAAAAATACTCCAACAATCTGCCTAGAGCCGTTATGAAAACTAGGTATAAGGCTTCGTTCTCTGTACGAAGTTAATGCCCGTTATTGAAGAAGCCGAAGTAGATTATGAATAGATTTCTTAAAATTATAGTTGACTATTAGCAGTAAAATTCTAAAGTATAATTTTTTTTATCGAATTAAAGATCTCTATTAATAGCTTAATTTCGTACAAAAATAAATAAAAAATTTATGCGGAAGTATTTTATTTTTTGATGCGAAGGATATTGCAAAACAACGCAACAAGCTAACAATGTAAAATTTTGAAGTATAAATTTTTTCATTTTTTTTATCGAATTAAAGATCTCCATTAGTAGTTTAATTTGGTACAAAAATAAGTAAAAAGTCATATGTGGAAGTACTTTATTTTCTGATCCGATGGATATTGCAAAACAACTCAACAAGCTAACAATGTAAAATTCTAAAGTAGAAAAAAATTCAATTTTTTGTATTGAATTAAAGATCTTTATTATTAGTATAATTTGGTGCAAACAAAAATTTAAAATTATGCTCGGTAGTACTTTATTTTTTTATCCAAAGGAATTTCTCGACATGTGCAGTAAATTAAATTATAAAGCATAAAATTTTCATTTTTTTTTATCGAATTAAAGATCTCTATTAGTAGTTTAATTTGGTAGAAAAACAAATGAAAAATTATTGAAGAAGTTCTTTATTTTCTGATCCGAAGGATAATGCAAAGTAACAGTATCCTCATCAGGATTGCTATTTTGGCCAAATTGTTATTCTGTTGAGTCCAAGTGGAAAAAAACACCCCAAAATCAGCCTCAACAAATATTTGACTAATTTGTAAAAATTGCAACTTCGCTACAGTAACTCGCTATTGGGGTAAAGGTACTATTCACAGGTTAAAGGTACTATTGAGCAAAGGCACTGTTTTTTTTTTTATTATTGTTTTCTTCGGTGCAATAGGAGACAGCGAGAGAGGGAGGAACCATGGGCTGCTGACACGCGCACCTACCTATTCCCTTCCTCCGACAGGGATACCTCCCACCGTGGGGAGTTGAGTTTTTTAGGAGAAAAGAAATTTTTTTAATAGATTTGAGGGGGAATAGTTTAATATAGTAAAGTTTGGATAGAAAATTTGATTTTTTGAGTTTTTGATAAAGTGACTTGCTAAATTGTAAAAGGTGTTTTTGTGGTTAAATTTGATATTTTTTTTGTTGAGGCTGATGAGGATGCCCTTAACAAGCTATCAATGTAAAATTCTAAATATTAAATTTTTTAATTTTTTTTGTACCGAATTAAAGATCTCTATTAGTAGTATAATTTGGTGCAAACAAAAATTAAAAATTATGCACAAAATTACTTTATTTTTTGGTCCGAAGGAATTTATCGACATGTGCAGTAAAGACAATTGGGGACTAAAGAGAAAAAAATAAATAAAGCCTAGGAGATAAATATGGAAAATGGGAAAAATTGCTTTGAAAAACAGGACTGACAATTAGGACAACTACCAATGTCTCCAATTGAAGGATAAAATCGAAAAAATTGGCAAAAAAAGTCGTAAGCCATTGAATTGGCTATTCTCTCTATACTGGCCTTTGGCCATAATAAAGTGGAAAATATAAAATAAAATAAAAAATCCAAAAGAGAGAAAATGCATTAATCAACAAATCTAAACAAATACAACCACCTATAAAAGAAAAGGAAAAGAAAATAGAAGTTAGAAAATAGAAATTAAGAACATAAAGGGAAAGAAAAATGAACCGCTAGAGCCTGTCGTCGCTGCTGTCACATCGGAGCCACTACCGCCGTTAGGGTCGGAGCCTAGATCTGGAAACCCCATATCTGGCTCCTCTTTGTCCAAAAATTGGGATTCTGGTTGCCTATAGCTCCAAGAGAGAAGATTTTGTCGTCCATAGAGAGTTGTCGGCAATCCAGAGGGGAAGAACTAGAGGAGAGGAGAGGAGGAGGTGATATAAGGTGGAAAAATATAATTAGAAGCGCATCTTTCATGTTTTTGTTTGCACATGTATTTCATCACTCTTTTGTAATTGTCTCCCCACTCCTTAAGAGTTTTTTTTTTTTTTTTTCAGTTTAAACTTTGATATACAAGTACCAAACTTTCAACTAAAGGTTCTTCAATTTTCAAGTTCGACCCTCCACTGCCTGATGAAGTCAGGGTCAGCCTTAAAGTTTGAGTTGTCCAAGTGTGATCTCAATCTTTGTTGTCCCTTTGTTGTTAAGTCAAAAAAATAAAATGACTTACAATTAGAAAAAAAATCAAAATTACATTATACTTTTTGCTTGAAAAACATCACATAAACCCTAGTTATAGTGTTATACGATGAGCACAATCTAATTCAAAAAAACTTTTCATTACATTTTTTAGCTGTATTCTTCCATTGAGTCATCATACTAATTTATCAAAGAGCTCATTTTCAATTGAGATAATAGCTAATTCGCTTAATCTCTCTTGTCGTATTACAAAAGTAAATTTTTTTCAATTTCAACTTAAAAAAAACTTCTCTCTGCCGGAGTAATTGTAACTGACAACGCTGGCCCTAATACTTTACGGGCCTAGAGCAAACTCCTAATATGAAGCCAGTCCATCTTCAAAAGTTCTTGAATTTGGAAATTGGGCTAAGAAACATGGACTACTGGTTGGGCTTACAAACGGATACCAGCCCAAACCAACTTCCTAATGCTGAGTGATGCAGTCGTTTCCACCCTGCTTTCCACAACCACACGCGTTGAGGACACAAAACGACGTCGCCTTGTTGCCCCAGGCGCCGAAATTGCCTTCTCGTAAGTTGCTCCAGAACGGAACTAGTTGTCTCTGCTGCTCACTCTCTCTCTCTCTCTCTCTCTCTCTCTCTCTCTCTCTCTTCCGTCCATGAATTTGCTGGTACCTCTCTCTCTCTCTCTCTCTCTCTCTCTCTCTCTCTCTCTCTCTCTCACACACACACACACACACACACACACACACACGCACAGAAGCACTTATCTGCGGGTGAAAACTGGTTTGTCCATGAAGTTTCAGCTGAAGAAGTTCCGTCCTACAATTCAGTATTTGAAGTTGTTTTTAGTCTTTCTCTGTAATCACAGCTCTATCAATGGACCTTTTTTTTTTTTTTTTTTTTGATTGAACTTGGGATTAGGGCAAGATAACGATGAAGAAGAAAGAGGGAGAAGATTTACAGCCGCCGCCTCAGAGAGGCCCTGTGTCCTGGATCGAAACCTCCGATTCCGTCTCTCGCCTCTACCAGTTCGAATCACCCTCTCAACTGTCTGTAAGTATATTCCTTCCTTTCACCCCCTTATTCCTTAATGCTCATTTAGGGAACCAAGAATCATACTCATTTTGATTAGGCGTTCTTTTGACCATTCTTCTACCTTCGGATTGAAGTCCAAACTCTAGCATCTTACAGTAAGTCCACCTTTCAGGCGCCAAAATTTGACTGGCTACATTGTTCAAAAGCCAAAAAAAAATAGCAATGCTGTTATTCCTTCTTGGATGCCATTTTGGCACAAATCTTCAACCATCCCGTTAAATGAAACCCATCTCGTTTTTCAATGTAGATAAGCTGGCTTTGATGACGGCATTCCAAGTGTTTGGTGTAAAGAAGATAGCAATTGGTGAATTTTCCTTTTTCCCGTATTTTGACTTTTGTAGAGTACGTGGCTCATGGGTGAACTTTTTCTTACTTCTTAGTAGTGTAACATTGGAATCAGTTTCTGACACACTTGACATTCAACTTCAAGTTGTTGCCCAGAGCCATTCATGAAATGCATCCTTCCATGACTCACCACTACAAGTATCTGCTTATTGGAAATTCTCTGTGCAGGACCTTGATTTCCATCGAAATGTTGTTATTCTAAAAGTTGTTAACTAGTATTTGATGCACAGAATATAGTAATTTTCTTTACAAAACTAATTTGTGGCTGTTCAAGTTCTAATAATTCCTTGAACTGATTGTTCTGGAAATTTTAAACTTTTTTATAGGTGAAAGTGGTTGATGATTCGAGACCAGTAGCACATAGGATGGTGGAATCCTTCCTGAATAAGTTTTTCCCTTCAGGTTATCCGTATAGGTGAGCTAAAGATGATCTATTCTCTTTTGAATTAATAGGTTTGCTTCAGCATGGCTATTCCTAACTTAGCTGATAGTATTTTGCTTGTGCAGTGTAAACGAGGGTTATCTTAGATACACACAGTTCCGGGCAATGCAGCACTTTACCAGTGCAGCGTTATCTGTGCTATCAACTCAGGTCTTCTTCTGATACTTGCAAGACATCTTCACCTACAGGAGCTGTTTGATTATCTCACAACAAAAAAATTCGTTTTCACCCTTCTTTACTGGTTCTGCAATGATTTTCTGTGTCATGGCAGAGTGTAATATTTGTGCTCACGGCTGGCTTTGTTGCTGATATTTTTAGCTTGTGTATGTGCGCGCACGCGCTTACTTGTCATAGTCTTGGTTAGACTATTCAATCTATCTTTAAGAAACATTTGGGTTGGATTAATCCTTTGTTGCATTCAATTTATTGCTTTGAACTGTCACCCCCAATTCTGGGCGTATTTTTCAATAGTCTTATTCTTTTGCAGTCACTGCTATTTGCTGCTGGCTTGCGGCCTACTCCTGCGCAGGCGACTGCAGTAAGTTGGGTAAGTTATCAGTTTTTTGGACTGTCTACACATGTCAATGCATGAAACCCTTGTGTAAGAATTTCTTGGTTGTGTTCATGACAAGCAGGTTTTAAAGGATGGTATGCAGCACGTGGGAAAGCTCATATGTAGCAGTTTGGGTGCAAGAATGGATTCAGAGCCCAAAAGGTGGAGAATTCTGGGTCTGTAGCTTGCCTGAGAACATGAGATCTTTCCTCTCTTTATTCGAATACTTTTTTCAACTATTCATTCAAGATGCATGAGTTGTTTTACGACTTGGCTTGCTGCTTCTATCAGTTTTGAAAAGTCTTTTAATAGAGTGAGCTTTCCATGTTGCAGCTGACGTTCTCTATGACTTAGGAACTGGTTTGGAAGTTCTTTCCCCCTTATGTCCCCACCTTTTTCTTGAAATCGCAGGCCTTGGAAATTTTGCAAAGGTAAGAGAGACAACTCACAGCCTCCTACAATAAAATTCCTTTTGCTCCTTGTCAAATGTATACTTATTAACTAGGTGGTTAAATAGAATTTCCAACTGAATGATAATGATTCAATTATCAGTTGATTTTATAGCGTTTGAACATTCTGTCTTAAAATTTTCTATTATATGGTTCGACAGGGAATGGCAGTCGTTGCAGCCAGAGCAACAAGGCTGCCCATATATTCTTCATTTGCCAAAGAAGGAAATCTTAGTGACCTATTTGCAAAAGGGGAAGCCATCTCAACTCTTTTTAATGTCTTTGGAATGGGAGCAGGAATCCAGTTAGCCTCTACTATTTGTTCATCAACACAAGGGAAGGTACAATCACCTCTCTGTATCTTTTGCACAGTTTCTGGTTTTTTACTAGTTGTAATGTAATTTTCCCCCCAAAAGTAGTAAAGGTGCAGGATATCACTTCTGAGTTCTGAGGTTTTACATGTTTAGAAGATGGTGAAAAGTGTGAACAAATGGAGAGTTTTACCAAGTTTTATGGTTACTGGTGTCCTCTTTTTTGGAATGACGAAGGTTCCTGGAGTTGGGACACTGAGAATCATTGAAGACTGATGCATGTCTCATGTAGCTACGGCATTTTCAGAAATATTATAGCTGCATATGTATCCCATTTTTGCTTGTGTCCTTGCACTCTTTCCCCAGCTTTAAGATTGCTAAAGGTATCCGAAACCTCTAGATTCTTTGCATCAGAAATATGTTTGTGATATTATCATGTTTTGTATATTGCAGATGGTTGTCGGACCTCTTCTTTCTATTGTACATGTTTATAGTGTAGTGGAAGAAATGCGAGCTGCTCCAGTCAACACATTGAATCCTCAGAGAACTGCAATGGTTGTGGCTGATTATCTTAAGGTTTGTATTCTGAAGGAAAGCTTAACAGTCTGTGCATATTAGTTTATGGATTTTAATTTACTCTTCAACTGGAATTTAAACCAGACAGGGAAAATTTCAAGCCCTGCTGATCTAAGATACCGGGAAGATCTCCTATTTCCAGGTCGACTGATAGAGGATGCTGGTAATGTTAAAGTGGGAAGGGCCCTGCACATGATTGTTAAGCCTTCGAAACTTCGTGAACTCAAGGAAATATTTCCGGGCGAGAAATTTATTTTAAACCACGGAACTAGATGGACTGATATGGTATTGGAGCACAATGCTACAGCTGAAGATGCATTACGGGGCTGGCTAGTTGCTGCTTATGCTGCAAACATGGAGAAGTCTATTCACGAATTGAGGTCTAATGTCTTACAACAGGCTTATGAGAAGATGAACGGGGTGTTCTCTCCATTTCTGTCTGAACTGCAGTCAAAAGGGTGGCATACTGATCGTTTTCTTGACGGCACCGGAAGCCGTTTCGCATGGTAGTATGACACAGTTTCAGGTCATACTTCATTTCTCTTCAGGATATAGTAATATTGTAACTAAATGGAGTTTGATGATGGGTCAGGACTTAGGAGCATTTTCCTTTCTTATTTGTGTATTATTACTATAAAGGTTATAATTATTTGAGGGAAAAGAAAAATATTTAGAGGAAGGTATTAGCTCATAATGCGAATTCAGTTTGTACTTTTGCTGCCTGGGCTTTCGTACGACTTGTCGTTGAAGTTCTCTATCTGGGAAAACTATTGATTTAGTGAACTCCACGCGTGTATGAGATTTCTCTCTACTCAATCACTGATGAAACTGAGCTGCTTAATGCGTATTTATTTTATTTGTACATTTGAATTCAGACACAGTAAAAAGACAGTTCGATGTGAGAAGATTACTTGCTTGGAAGATAAGCTTTTATCTATTTGGTTTTACCTGATTCAGTATTGTACTGTTCCACATGTTTGAATATATTTTCTCAAATATCTCTAAAGAGAGAATGTTGAATTAATGCAGCTAGTTTTCTTACCTTTACTCAGATTATTCTTTTCTACCATTTGACATATATGGTTCTAACTTGAGATTTATGGCGGAATTGTTATACCTCCAGTTCGTAGAAGTTCAACCTTTGATATGTTTACTTCTTGGTTCAGAAGTAATTTTGGGTTGATGTTGGAGTTGATAATCTGTGATTCTGTTTGTAGACATATTGTATCATAATGAGAATCCTTACACCCGACTGCTCGAATTGTCCTAATTGTGCTAGTTTGAGGTCAAGATGGTGTTCAAAACCATGGGATTGCGTTGATTATGGTCCACGACTCCATGTGCGATATAACCACGAACAGAGTTTTGTTGCAGTTGGTGGAAATGCTCAGGTTTACCATGTAAAGAACCCTGGAAGATGTAAGTTTCTCATTTCTGCAACCTCTTTAAACCAACTTTTCTCTAGAAGACAGAACACTGATTATATGTTTGGTTTTACTTCTTTATCTGTTTTTTGATTCTTCTAGTCTTTACACTTTAGCTGGTTGTGTCACTAACACATGTGATACTAATTACTGTGATAAAAGTGTCCGCAATGATACTGGATGCCTTGTGTCCTGATTTTAATACAAGTACATTCTATCTCATGTCTATCTCATGATTCTCATGTTGCTCCAATTTTTTCTTGTGATGTTGTGTCGAAATTTACCATATACTGTATATGGAAATTCTTCCTTCTTGATTCACTGTTGTTTAATGAACTGGTCGTGGCTCCAATAGTTGCACTCTACTGCTAGTTGCATGATCTTGCATGTCTTTGATATTCTCAATTGGTTTGTTTTCTTTCAAACTAAGCAAATTGGGAAACTTAGTTGCTCTCAATGGTTCAAGAAATACTGGGCTGGACTGAGCCACCCTTCTAAGAATGGACATGTAAATTACTTGTAGTGATGACACCGCGGTAACCTTAGCATGCACATGTTCTTCATATTCTCAGATACCTCGGGGGAGGAAAAATTAGAGGCAAATTTCTAGTTGTCTTTTGTTTGCAATTTTTTTGGGGTATAGTTTATGGTCCCTGATTCACAAGTTTAATCTCTTCTAGAAATTAAGAAATTTCAATAGAACGGGTCGGACAACTGTTTTTTGGCTCGTGCTTTGAAGTGGCTGAAAGAGAAGTGCTTTATGTATCAGGATTGACTCTTTTGCTCAATTTACTTGTTCATATGGATTTACCCCATATTAGAAGAAATCGACGCCCTAAGTGGCAGCATTATGGTTGCTTGTTTGTCTTTTTTTTTCTTCCAACTCCGTCTGTGTCCGTAAAGTCTTCTATTCTACGTAGTAGAGTTCCATATGAACATGAATTCAAGTACCCTTTCGCAGGCTGAAAATAAAGGGCAAGAATCTGAAGTAGCCAATTGCTTGGTCTGGCTCGGTTTGGTTTCCTTCTTAACAACGAAACCTGTCCCAAGAGCTGAATAGAAAAATGTTGTGTTGTGATTAAACCATATGTAGGCATGAAGTCACAAACTATAGGCATCATAAGCAGTGCTGGCTCATTACTTTTGGAGGCCCAAATTTAAAATAAACAACCATTAAAATATTCTGAAATCGATTATTTGAACATTATTCTTCTCACACTTTTAGTAGCAAATATACTATTAAGTTTTCATAATCAAATGTCTTCACCGTATCCTTCTCAATAGATCTTATAGCCAGTTCATTTAATCTTTCTTGAGACATAGTTGATAACAAATTTTGATCAATTTCAACTTTGAAAAACTTGTTTCCCCGGAGCAATGGTAACTGGTATAGTCAACAATATTCTATATGCAATCCATGCATACGGGAAACAACCGTCCATTTTCTTCAAGTAATTCAACACATCAACTGGCTTTCTTGTATCTTTTGGCAAAATATCTTTCAAGACTTTTAATTCTGAAAATAAATTGCTCTCATCAGTATCAGAAAGCCTACCACATTTCAAAAGATCCTCAAGATTGTCACAAGAGGACATCAAGGCTTCATTCCCCGACAAAATCCAAATGCTTTAAATCAAACACAAATCCAAAAGATTTCTCATATACTTGAAATTTTTTGAACCTATTCGTAAGTGAAGAAAATGCTTGATCTACAATATGTTGGAAGTAATCGATTTGAAAGGACTCTAGAACTAAGTGTTCAAATTACTATAATAAAGGAGTCCTATATGTTTTTTGGGCCCCTATTTTTTACTACAATTTTTTAAAGACCCGAAGCAGCGGTTTCATTGATTTATGTCATGGGCCGGCCTTGATCATATGAAATAGAGGTATAATTTTGATGCAAAGTCTAAAGGGTGAATCTCAAGATTGCTCATGGTGGACCGAGTCTTTCAAAGTATGGCTGAAGTGTCCTCTAAGATTTCCTGTGTGCGGCTGAAGTGTCGTTTACTTTTGGTCTTTTGGAATTTGTAGGATTGCTTCAAAAGCTTGACAGTAACATATGTTATGTGAAAAAAGGTCAAAATTTTGGATATGGTGCTCGAATCATTACTTGGTCCTCAAAGGTTTGCTAAGCATCACACTGCATTCAATGTATCAAATTGTGGTGTTCTAAATTTCTACACTTACATGAACCCAAACAAAGTGGTGCGAGCAAGGACTTGATATTCTGGTACTCTCATGATCTCATCACATATGAGTAGTAGGTCCCTGCATGTGAGAAAGTTTGTAATATTATTGGTACAACTGCTATTTGTGGTTGTAGTAAACCTGATTGTCGCATAAACGTTGTATTTGTGCCCAGAGAAAATTGTGCAATGCAATTTTCATATGCATGTTCTTATTTTGATAGGTCTTTAAAGATCTACGATAATTTGGTTAGATACAAGATGTATTCTATTGGGCTTTCCACAAGTGAGTGGTGGGATTGGGTCTTCGTTATTAAAATATATATATATATATAAGCAGACATTTGGTCATAAACTGTTATACATTGGCATTCTTAATTTGTTTTTTTACTTTTTTATGAGTCTGCATATTGTCTCTTGACATCGATTGGGCCGTAGCTTTAGTCATGGCTCGACTTGGTTAATCGAACCGTACCAAACTAATTGGTGCAATTGTGAACCGATTTTTTTACTACGGTTTTGATTTTTGTTTTGGTTTATGATTTTGAACACACCGACTGGTTTGGTTTCATATGATAACCCAGCCGAAAACCTAATTAAACCGTAGGATCATTACATAAATACCCTTATCTGTATATCTGTATTTATATAATTATATATAGGGTATTTTATACCCTTATTCGTCTTACATTTGTAGCCTTCACATTATGCGTAGATAACATTAATTTCACTCTTTGTTTTTTGGTTGAATTTGATAGATCTGAAGAATTGTAATGCAGCATTTCTTGTTGAAAAATGATAAAACAATTGGAACTCCCCATTTTGATATTGACATTCCCTTTTTTTTGTCTTTATTAAGTGAAATTACTAAACCACCCTTGTATTTTGAAAGTAAGAGAAAAATATAATTATAAAGTACAAATGTGATTTAGTAATCCCACCTAATATAGACAAAATGGGGAGTGCCAATATCAATTCTCAAGAATTATGGTCAATTAGCATAAGTTTAATTTAAATTCTGTATGCCCTTTATATTTCATCTGTGTACTTGTGCTGACTTTTTGCGTTTTGTTGATTTTTCTTTTTCGAAAGGTCTTTTATTATATACTGTAAAAGCTTCCCCAGAACAAAAGGTACAGAGAAGTAAGTATTATTGAAAGTAATTTGCCTCTTTCGTGTTCTTTATATATTTTTCTAATAAATTTTTGCCTCTTTTGCTGACTTTTTTGCCTATTTAAATTCTGCATGCCCATTGTTTTTATTGAACTTTGCCTCTTTTGTTGACCTATTCACAAAATTCATATTTATAATAAGTTCGAATTAAAACATAATAATCCAATACTTCAACATCAGGTGACCATTGCAATTCACTCGTGTGCATTGATTTTAATTGTTTTATACATAAATGCTCATGCTTATATTATGGAATTAATTAATTATCCAGACATTACAAATAAAAGATCTACAAAGTCTGGATGAGTAATTCATTCCACTTTAATTATTTCTTGTACTGTTAGTTTGCTCGATCGGAGGTTTTTTTTCTGAACAAAAAAAAATTGATGAAAAAAAAATACAAATTACAAGATCCGTAGGCTTAAGAAAACAAAAATAATAACCACCACCAAATAAAGGACTCCTCAAAGGTCCAAACACCTACACAATTTACAAAAACAACACTAAGAAATCAGAAAATTAAGTCCAGTTATTGAATTTGATGCATATTTGACTACTTCTACGTACATATTGACATATTGTCATAAATACCGTTGATCCCTGCCCGACCGACGTACTCTAAGAGAGTTTTTCAAAAGATTTTAGTATTTAGGTGCTTAAATTATAATATTTCAAATTAAAAAATAAAGTGGTTTCATGTATCGTTTTTCGATTTTTTTTTCGCACCAAATTAAAGTACTCCTTGTATACTTTAGTTTGGTGCCAAAAAATTCGAAAAACAATAAACGGAATCACTTCATTTTTTTATTTAAAAAATCATGATTTTAGCACCTGAGTGCTAAAATCTTTTAAAAAACTGGGCTTAAGTTGTTAGAATAATATGGCTTGTCCTTTTCTGTGCTGTCAACGCAATGTTCTTTTTTTCTTTTGTGTGTGTTATTTACCCATACAAAGAACCAGGACAGTTTTTTTATTACAAGGATATAGTTATATATTTCACATATCCGTCCAAAATTCCCACGTGGGCCCAACCATTAGTCATTGAGTAAACTAAAAAAGAGAAAAATATTATCACAGGCAATCCAGTCTCTTTTGTTACACTTACTTTCTTGTTTTTTCACCTTTAGCTGAGGCGACTAGTCATACTAGTAAAATGGCCACCTTTTTTTCTTTTTCTTTTCTTTTTTTACATCCTCTCATTTCTAAAAATACGTATTTTACCTAATAAGTAGAGTAGGGATGCGCGCATAATTTGGACTTAGTACAGGCCCGAACCACTTGTATTTTGAATCAAATGAATTTCAACATTATAACAAAACTTTAGTGGAGGGTACATAACTTGCATGAAGATACAAAATTGTACGTATTTACGTAATTGTTACTTAGGCTTACAAGCGAGATCGAAAAAAGGGTTGATAACTAGAAATTGTAGGAAGTTTTAATATATACATACATGGGAAGTTTAAGAATATTATGCATCTGATAGACTTGCAGGGACCAATTCCATAGCACTCTTTTAAAAAAAGGACTGGGGGAGGTGTTGTGCACGCTGATGCACGCTGCTCCGGTCTTGCCCCGATGATTGAAATCGTTCACCTTATAGAGGTCACCGAGTGGAACAAGTTTTCCAAAAATCAGCTCGATCGGAGATCATTAAGTGTCTCATCGGAACACATAGAACTTGGCCATAAAGGGTTCCAACGGGTTTGATCTAGTTTTTTCGAATCCGTTATTTTCTCAAAAATAATGTTCCGATGAGTCACTTAATGATATCCAATCAAGCTAATTTTTGGAATACTTATTCTACTCGACGAACTCTACGAAGTGAACGTTTCCAATCATCAGAGCACCGTGCACCGGTGTGCGCAGAACCTCCCCCGTCCTTAAAAAAACTAGTAACAGTGCAGATAAATGAAGTTGTACAGGGCCTGGACACCCCGCACCGGTGTCCACCAAATGCTACTAAGGGCGACATTTTCCTTTTAAAAATTTGCTCACTAGCATGTATAGTACTTTATAAATTTTGTATTAGCATTTCCAATTTCAACAAAATATTAGGCATATTCCCACGTTTCATTTGACCATTGAGTCAAATTATTACATCAACAGAAGCCCTTCCCAGGATAGAGTGGTAGGGTATGAGAGAGAGAGAGAGAGAGAGAGAGAGAGAGAGAGAGAGAGAGAGAGAGAGAGAGAGAGAGAGAGATTTTCGAGGAAAGTGAGGAGCCGTTTGAAATTGTGCACGTTCTTTGAACTTCAATTCGTTGAATTTTCTATCATGGATAATATCATGATAAATACCAACTCGTGGCCCAGAAATCATTTCGAGCACTGAGAATTTTCACTGGACATCAACTACGGAGTATTTCCTTTGATAGCCTAGCTAGCTATAAGTAAACATTATCAAACTTTTTGGAGAGAGAATTAATTCTTCAATTCAGAATACACAAAAAGATGGTGAGAGCTCCATGCTGTGAGAAGATGGGGCTGAAGAGAGGCCCATGGACGATTGAGGAAGACAGGATTTTAATCAATTACATCAATGCTTATGGTCATGGCAATTGGAGGGCACTTCCCAAACAAGCTGGTATAAATTTAGATCATATATATATATCTTCGGAATTACGATCGATGTTGGTTTTTTTCTCTCCTTGTATACCTTGAAATGCATTTCTCTGAGCAAACAAATTTCTCTTTGTTTTCTCAGGTTTGTTGAGGTGCGGAAAGAGTTGTAGGCTCCGGTGGACTAATTACCTGCGACCGGATATTAAGCGAGGAAACTTCAGCAGAGAAGAGGAGGAGACCATCATTGAGTTGCATGAAAAGTTGGGAAATAGGTGCGTTTCATTGATAATAGATTTCATGATCATGTAAATGAGTCGAGTTGAGCTGAGTATTGAATTGTCATTAATTTGAAAACTAGTTGCTTACTTTTCATCGTTAAAAACAATTCATATTACCACCCGTGGGCATGTCCCAGTGGATGGTGTCAGGCCTTTCTCCTAAGTGGGTAAGGTTCGATTTCTCTCCAAGACAAGTATCGCAAATTACCCACTTGTCACAGTGGAAGGTGTCAAGCCTTG
Source organism: Vaccinium macrocarpon (assembly GCA_022606695.1). NCBI lineage: Eukaryota > Viridiplantae > Streptophyta > Magnoliopsida > Ericales > Ericaceae > Vaccinium > Vaccinium macrocarpon. The sequence continues at coordinate 37,809,411 of CM040178.1, read as the reverse complement.
CTCCCAAGTGGGCAAGGTTCGATTTCTCTCCAGGACAGGTATCGCAAATTACCTGGTGGATCGGGGTGGTAGTTGTTTCGGTTCATCCGGAGGTTTACACCCTTAATATTCGTTCACTTGGGTTCATTGCCCTTTGTTCAATTTTCTCTAGAGTGGATATACAATATCTAACAAGACTTATATGCACAATAATAATTTAGCTAATGCAATTAATTCAAATCTGTGGACAGATGGTCGGCCATTGCAGCGAGGTTACCGGGGCGAACGGACAACGAAATAAAAAACGTGTGGCATACCCACTTGAAAAAGAAACTGATAGGAGTAAAAAAAAACCAGCTGGAAATTACCAAACCACCCCCGGTACTACTACCGCATTCTACAGAAAACCACGAACACGATCATCAAGTCACAGCTGAGAAGGAACCGCAAGTACCCATGAATTATCCAAATCAAGAAAGCCCACAACACTCATCCAGCGACGCCGCCGCCTCCTCCGCCACCACCACATGCGCGAGCAATGGTTCGTTTCACGATAGTTTCGGCCACGAGATGGATGAGGATTTCTGGGCAGACGTATTATCGGTTAAAATTTCCGGTGATTTTGATCAATTCTCCCAGCTTGATGGAGTTGAAAATGTGTGCGGATACAATTCAAACATGAATGATGGGATGGAGTATTGGTTCAACCTCTTTTCATCAGCTGGGGAAATACAAAAACTTCCAGGATTTTAGCTTTTACCGCTTTTTTCAATTGTATTTTTTTTTTAGAACAGGAATAGTTGATTACTATGTATGTGTTACTATTGATTAGCTTTATAAAGTTAGGCCGAATATTATTCGTGAACCAAGCAAAAATAAAATTTGTCATCAACGGTCGTATTTTCCACTAAGAGTGAAATACAATGAGTTCGTTGAAATATGGAATATATAAGAGACCTAATATTTACTTTCTGGTATATGCTCTCAACGTTTTCTTTTTTCTCAATGTGGAATAATCTTTCTATTCTGTTTTATAAAGGGAGCGGAGAGCACTTTATACGCGTGGACAAATTTTGAAGTTGGCTCACTTTTTTTCTATTCCAATTTTTTTTTTTTTATAAAAAAGATGACAGATATTACACATTGTAACGTTGATTCCCGTGCCTCTCAATATCTGCACGTAGGCCCCATCAAAGCGGACGGTTTTGGAAAGTTCTTTAAACAAAATCGCTAGCTGCAGTTTGTCATTTTCTCTATCCGATACTGTGCGTGGGTGTTGTCCGGTTCGGGAGGTTCAGTTGCGGTTTGATCAGTTCATATATTAAAAAACTACTCAAAACACCCAAACCCACCAAACCAAACCAAAACTGATCCCTATAAATTAAAGAATTTAATCATGTGGGTACATACTAGTAATATAAAGTTGGCATAGTTGAAGCGTCTATCGATGTCACTATATTTGAAGAGTTTTAACAAAGAAGTGAAAATAGTTTACTCCTTCAGGCTAAGAATATTATAAGAGGGATCCTTTAAATTAAATTAAGTATCTTTAGTAAAGCAACAATAGATTTGATTGGCTTCCATGGTTGATTTGGATTTGGATTTATCATCAAGGATTAGCGTGCTCTATTAAATTATGCTTAATTAATTAATTGCATCACTTTACAGCAGTTTTCCTCTGTGTTTAAAACGTTAATGTGGACACATATCCTTAATTAATTCATGCGCTTAGACCATGTTGACAAATATATATCCTTAATTAATTAACATCCATAAAGTTGCTTGTCCATGTTCTTTGCATTCAATCCTAAAGAGATGTTGAGATATAAAATTTAACGCGTTTTAAATACAAAAGGCTGCCTCGTCGGTGCCCTAAAATAAAGAATTGATAGGGTTGTTCCACTCATGTAGGAATAAAGCAATAAATTGGTTCTTTGATTTATTCGTTTTGTCTTTATTTAATTTTTTTTTAACATTTGTTAGCTGATTTATTTCGACGAGATAAATCTAAAAGTATATAATTGTAGTCAAAAATAAAATTTGTTTTAATGAAGCTGAAAATAAACCAGTTTATTGGATAATTTTTTGCTTTATTCAAAAAATAATTGAGTTTTGGTCATAATCTTATACCTTTTAAAATTCGTCTCATCGAGACAAGTTAATAAATTAACCACAAAAATTTGACGCAAAACTAACAAATATATAATTTATTTGAATATATTAGATTGCTATAGTGTATATATACGAGCCGTGCTTGTCATCCAATGTGGAACAAGCGATGACGTGCTTACGAATGGTGCTTTGGGAAAGATATACATGCAGGGGGGAAATGCGAGAAACAAAATACCGAAAGTGAAATCAACGGTATAGATAATTATCGAAATGAATCTAAAATACTGATTTCACTTTCGGTGTAACTTACGGGGCACGGAGCATTTCTGTCAGCTAAAACCTGCCCCACTATTTGTCCAATCATTAGCTTAGAAATTTGTTATACAACTTGTTTTCACACCATCTTGGAAGCAGTTGTATGAAGATTAGAAACAAAACACTCCAAAACAAAACACAGTAAAATAAACATGAAACCGAAATGATACTCATAACCCTAACTTCTCACTGTTGGCTCTTGCTAAAAGAGAGAAACCTTGTTCAGCCCTGTGGGGGATTCGATCCAGGCGGTTCAACCATCGCCAGAGTCTTTAGAAAATGTTGACATTATGGATGGGCGACCTATTTTATTTTTCAAGCAAAAGAGATTATAAGTAGGTTTGGGTTGGTCATGTAGTTTTGGTATCAGTATATGATGTCCTGTTTTCTACTCTCTCCGTCCTAATTGTTTGTTCACATTTTAAAGTGGCAGGGCTTGCTCCGATAATTCCAAGCCGAGCCCTAAAAACTTCTGTTATTATGCTGAAGAGCGGGGGGATCTGGGGGGCGTGCTGTCCCCTTAGCCCTTATAGCTTTGGCGGGAACGTAAGTTTTCGAGCATTAAGTACACTAAAAGCTTTGTACTAATTGTTCAAAACAATTGAAACTTCAAGCGTTGGAAATTCCTGGTCCTTTTTCCGCATGGATCAGAGCTAACGCATGCGAGGGAAAAAGAGGAGCACTCTTGATCTTGACCATGGAATTTTCAATCTGAAACTGGTGAAAATTTTCAATGCATTGGTTATTTTCAACATGGTTACAAACGTCCCTACTAAGATGGCATTTGTTCTTCCTTAAAAAGACTTGGTATTGGGAACTTGTGGCTTTGAGGAAAAAGCTATTTCCTCAAAAAGTTGGTCCAAAACTCATTTCGTGTAGAGAATGTTCTCCCTTTCTTATTGAGAAAACGGAACAAATAACATTCCTAACTAAATATACTAATATGTATATTTACATTTTGAGGAGAGTTCAAGGTACATCTTACAAAAGGATATGTATCAAGTTCAAAAATTTAAAAATATCTTATGTCAAAACAATACCAAATCTGTTATAGCACATATACCTGGATGTGAGTGAATCTTTTGAGTTCGAATCCCAGCAGCGGAAATTACCTTTTTCCTGAAATGATATTTCCATTTTGCGGAATATAGATATTAAAGTTAAAAAAACATATACTAATATGTTCGCATGAAACTATCCCAAATCTATTGGCGAATCCTGATAGCAGTATATATCTGTTTTAAACAAATTTTTTGAAGACAATGAACATGAAAAATCATTTATAGATAATAGTTTTTGATGATTTTTTAATCTTGGACTTCAGAGGTGCATTAATGATATAATAAATAAATCTACGAGAAACTACTACAAAATCTGTTGTAGCACATATAAACTGGATATGTTGATTTTCTCAGGTTCGAACTCAGCTGGAATATAATTTTTGTTGTTTAAATATCAGACTTCAGAGATGCCTTAATGATTTAATATTAATATATGTACAAGAAGTTAAGCATAAAATTCGTTATACCACATACAAACTGTATATGTGTTTTCCGAAACCCAGACTTCAAAGATGCCTTAACGATATGATAAATATATTTACAACAAGCTAGCATAAAATCTATTGTAGAGCACATACAAATTGGACATGTTGAATCTTCTGGGTTTGACTCCTGGCAACGGAAATTTTTATTTTTATTTTTGGAATGCGGACTACAAATATGCTTAATGATATAATAAATATATTTACGAGAAGCTAGCATAAAATCCATTGTAGCACATACAATCTGGATATGATAAATCATCTGGGTTCAACTCCCAGCAGTGGAAAGTAATAATAAGCATATTTATGTGTGTAAGTTCTTTATTTGTGATCGGTTAATTCCATGATGTTTTTATGTAATTGAAATCCTATGTATATGGAGTTAGTTTATTGATTGGTGAGAAGTCAATGACAGCAATCAACACCTCATTCTATAGTAGCAATCGGTGCCAAAAGTCATTGGATCGAAGATTGTGACTTGGAAAGTATTATGCGAAGATTGTGACTCACAAATAAATATGGGAACATTGTGACTCAAAAATATGGACATATTGTGTTTTGAAAAGGCTAGGATCATGGGGGAAAGGAAATTGAGAATAAGGAAACAACATAATTGGAGATGAGCATTTTGTTTAAGGAAACAAAATGGTTGGAGATGTGCATTTCGCTTAAGGTAACAAAATAATTGGAGATGTGTAATTTGCTCAAGAAGCAACAAGTTTGCTTGAGCGAGTTAGTTGAGCGACTGCATTTGGATTGGTTCGGCTCTAGCGAGTTGGTCGAGCAACAGCGGTGTTTTTCATTTGTCTATAAATACAACCTCATTAGGGTTCAAAAAATTAAAGAGTGTAGCCACCTGTGAATAGAGAGAGAAAAGTCTGTGAGAACAAGAAAAAACACTCGTGGGTTATTTCCTTGAGAGATTGGATGAATTCTAAAGATCTATATGCTTAGAGAATATCTATTAAATTATTTTTTTTCATCTTCTACATCCCTTGGAGTTCTTTGATGGAGATTGGAGATTGGTCTAAAGGAGGAGTCCTATGTAGATCAAGGATTTGAGGAGTCGAATCCGAAGGAGCATCTATTAGAGCAATTCATGAAGAGTCAACAAAGAAGTTCTTAGCCAATATTGAAAGAGTTCATTGGGTGGTTGTAAGAAACTTTGTTTCCACGTTTGGCATATAGTGCTTTCTTCTCTCCCGTGGGTTTTTCCCCGCCTTTGGGGTTTTTTCCACGTATATTTGTGTGTTATGCTTGATGTTTAATTGTTGCGTTTCTTATCTTGCATAATCACATTAGATTAGGGTTTAATTAATTAATTCTACCTAATAGTAAATCAATAGGCGATCCGATTTCTGTTCTTTCAATGTGAAACTACTATAAATCAATCTTGGATGTGATTTCAAAAAACACACAAGAAAGACCGGCATGTTGGCAATGTTTCTTCGCTTTGTTACTTATTCTCTTATACAAACTTTAGAGGTTGAAACCTTCTCTTCTACAGTTCTACTTGTTTTTTAATTTAGCGAGAAAGCATATTATGTTACTTATTACTAATGACCTTCATGGCTAGTTTAATTCATGTATAGATTCTTTTGCGTTATCTGAACGTGAAGTATTTTTATGAAACGGTGTGCTAATAATACGTTATGTACATCATCTGCACCCCTACTCCAATCTTTATGGATTTTCTCAAATCCTTGCTTTTCTAACATAAAAAAGGAGAGGAAAACTAAGCTGATCACATCAGAAAGAAAGTAAAAGAAGCTAAGAATTTCAGCTACAACCGACGAGCCATCATCTCCTGAAGCTGCATCTCTCCCCTGATTCTGGTAATAAATTCCTCCGCTCTTTCATTAATTCCATGCATCAGTGGTGACGCCAACGCTAACGATTCCCACATGTCATCTGCTGCAGAAATCTTGTCATTTCCTTCCACAACTTCCTCGCTTGTCCCAGATACATCCTCAACAAACTGGCAAGGGGGCTTTGCTTCCTTTTTGCGTGCAGGTGACCTCTTATCTCTCAAATCCCCCTTTGGTATTGCGACTTTTCTGGGTGGCTGGAGGTGCTCCACCACAGAAGCTGGCGGCTCTATGAAGAGATTATCGATATAAACAGGTGGTGGCCTTATCTGATTGTGGTGGTGGTAGTAGCGAAGGATGTGGGTTGGTTGAACTGTCAGTTTTTTGCGTTTAAAGCGGGGTTTGAAAGCCAAGGAAGGCCAGGGACCTGCTTTGCTCGTCGTTTTGAGCCGTTTCACTGGTTTCTTTATGGATTTGGACCTGTTGAGCTTGTGGAGCAGTTTGGCATGGAGTTTTTTGGTGAAGATCTTCCATGCCTTTTTGGCAGGTTGAAGCCTCTTGCCCAATTTCAAGAAAGACATGAGAGAGAGAGAGAGAGAGATGTGGTTAAGTTAGCAGGATTGAATACTGGGGAGACAGCAAAAGGCTATCCTTTATAGGGGAAAAAGTAAGAATCGGATTCGTAGTGGATATATTAAAATTTGGATTCATTTGCTTGGTGCAATTTGTGGACTTGGTTTCTACGCTACATCTTTGATGCAAATTAACACCAAGCTGCGTTTGATCTTCAGTAAGGTTCCTGTGATTACATTTGGGTACCACAGTTGAATTATCTGACGTGTTACTTTACATGGCAATTATCCTATTTTTTGATCGTCTTCACATTGCACTTGGTTGGTCAATGCTAGGTATCATATCAAATAATACTCAAACGTGATTATGACAACATTAGCTCTAAAAAAAACGCGGGTTTGGATCAAGGATACTAGCTTTCCCACTGAAAACAAGTAGAAGGATTCTAACCCATCGCAGCACCAAAATCTAGTACGGGACCGCTTGATTTTATTCGTGTGGTTTCCACTTTGGCTAGGGTTCGTTCATCATTGTCGGGTCTAGAGGCTACTTCTTGTTCTTGGTTCTTGTCTTTGTTCTTTATGAGTTCTGAATCTTTTGGAAAGTGCAAGATGCCTTTCAAAGAGCCTTTTCAATAGTGGAGGACATTTCTTTTGCTTTTTCTCTTTAAATTCTAGCCCTAGGATTCTCTCGTTGCTTAGAAATTAGGTTGAGTCCGTATCATTCCTTACTATAATGTGCAGTATTGGCCCGATTACCACATTTGACACGGAGTTCAGATGCTAAACAAGCCAAACTTGAATATATTGCGGAAGTCAGTTTTTCAAGCAAGCTTCCATCCACCTTCAGCTTCTTGCAATTTATGTAACCTTTAAAGAGCTCGGCCACTCCCAGTGGATCTACAAACAGAGGATCCCATACGCGTATAAATTACAGAAGTTTTTCTTCTGCACTGACATTGATTTCAGGAAATTTTACTATACATTACTTCTTCTCCCTGCAGTTGTACTAAGCACCTATGTTCCTATTCTTATGCACTATGATATTTATCTAATACAAATCTACAATGTCAAGCCTCCGATCCCGCTCAACTTGCATGATGGGATTTAAGCAAAATCGCACATCAAAAAAGCATCACATATTCAAGTACAATGTCATATACTAACTGATAACTCCACGTAATCATATGGAGTACCTGATAAAATTCGATCGTCCATTCCAAGCTAGTGTATAAGATACTGACATGCGCGCTGTGAGCAATACATGAACCAAAGTCGAAGTCTGAACCCAAAGTTTCACAGAAGACTGATCAGAAAATACAGCACAATATATAAGATTTAAGACATTTCGACAGGCTTTCATGTTTTTCAAGTTCCAATTAGATTTCAAATCCTAATACCCAGTATTAATCTCTTACTCGTACTTCTACTTAAACTTGAGTAAAAATTTACGTAAAAGCTTCATTGGATAAGACTTCGAAGCATCACTGTCTCCAGAAACGGCATTGCTCCTATTTTTCACTGAAGGGTCTTCTTTAGCTGAAGTTGCTGAACATGCAGAGGATTCTTCCTTCCCAATCCCAAAACTGTCTTTGACCTGAATCACATAACAACGAAACAAATTCAATCTACCTATTACTTCATCCTTTGTGGATTGTGTTAGAGCGTCATGGATAGCAGATAACTTGTAAAGTCAGTCTCACCTTCTCCATGGAAGATGAAATTTTCTCATTCAGATTGGAAGACACATGAAAATTACACTACTAATAAGCTATGATGTATTCCCCGGTTGCAGAATGTAAGAACCAGAGACATGATCAGATAGAGCTTAACTATTCAGGACATAGGCAGCACCATTTAACACTCCAGATTGTATAAACAAAATACTCCCTCCATCCCAAAATATTTGTCCGGTCCACAAAACGAGGACTTGAAAAGAATACAACTTTTTCAAGAAAAAAATAATTTTAACAATTTACTAGATATCAATGAGAAGTTTTTTTTTTTTTTTTTCTTGAAAAAAATGTGTTGTTTTAATTTCTTGTTTTGCAGACCGAACAAACATTTTGAAACTAGCACTGCTACATACACAGAAAACACACTCAAAATTTACCCAAAATTTGAAAATCAATGGCTCAGATTCACTTGGCCTTTGATTTACACTTTCGGGGTCAATTGGGGGTAACATTTCTGGGTCTATAGCATTATTGTTTTGAAACGGAGGTAGTAGTACACTGGAATCTTATCTAAATATTTGGCACAATCCCAAACTTTAGGTATATCTTTACCCATACATGGAATTGAACAGTTAAAAGATGTGTTTTAGGCAGGATGCAATTAACCCACATAATTACACAGTATAAAATTAATTTGTTTTAGACAGCTGATAGTAGGTATCAGGCTGATACAACTACATTGAAGGATCGAGGCAATCATGTAGGTATTAGTGCAATGCAAGCATTGTGGCCTATATGGCATATAAAGGATTGACCTTCTCAAAGACATCAGCGAAAATCAACCACTACCTATGTCACAGGGATCAAGAGTCATGGCAAGATAGAAAATCATCATGAATCATAATTCCATTCAAAAAATCTATGAGTCGATAGGGAAGTCATGTGAAGCACAAACATTAATATGGAGAAATTTCGACTAGACCTTTTTTGTCCTAACTTCAGCCTCTGTTTGCACACCGTCCACCTGGTTGCATAGCATCTCAATTGTCTGCTGGTCACTGGCGACACTGCCCTCAAGTAAAAATTAAAAATAGGGAAAAGTTAAAAAATGAACACTACCCTCAAGCAATTTTATTTGAAATTGAATATATGATTGATTGCGTCAAGGAAACAAAGTACAGCCAAAGGTCATTTGTACATCACTTCCATACAAAGAGTTTACACCTAATAAATTTCAGAGAGAGAATTCAAGCGTGGGAGTATGAGAATGCAACATCTTCACTCAAAGTTTCATGGAACTTGGCATACCGTCCCAAAAGTTGCCGGCCTCAATATTGTTCTGAACTAAATTTTGCATTCCCACTAAAATTCATGAGATATACATGAATCAAAGACGAAGTCTGAATCCAAAGTTTCAAAGAAGACTGAAAATTAAGAAAATACCACAGAATAGAAGATTTAAGACATTTCGACAGGCTTTCATGTTTTTTAAGTTTCAACTCGATTTCAAATCCTAATACCCAGAATTAATCCCTTACTCGTACTTTTACTTGAGTAAAAATTTACATAAAAGCTTCATTGGACAAGACTTCGAACTATCACTATCTCCAGAAACGGCATTGCTCCTATTTTTCACAGAAGGTCTTCTTTAGCTGAAGTGGCTAACATGCAGATGATTCTTCCTTCCCCATCCCAAAACTCTCTTTGACCTGAATCACAAAACAAAGAAACAAATTCAATGTACCTATTACTTCATTCTTTGTGGATTGTGGTAGAGCATCATGGATAGTAGTTAACTTTGTAAAGTCAGTCTCACCTCCTCCTTGGCAATTGAAATTTTCTCTTTCAGATTGGAAGACCCATGAAAATTACACTTCTAATAAGCTATGATGTACGGTTGCAGAATGTACGAACCAGAGACATGATCAGATATAGAGCTTAAATTAACTATGAACCCTTCTACCTGCACAGAAGAGGGAGGACCGACCACCTACCGACGGCGTCGGGGACACTGTTGTGGGTCCCAAACGATCTATCCAAGCCGTTCATCCTTCTCAAAATAGAATTCCGAGTGGGCCACCGAGGGAATTGAGGCAATCGGACAACTGTATGAGCTCGATCCAAACTCACCCCATTTCATTCAAAAAAATTTGTATGAAATGGGGTGATTTTGGATCGAGCTCATATAGCCGTCCGATTGCCTCGATTTTTGCGTGGGCCCACTCGGAATTCGATTTTGAGAAGGATGAACGGCTTGGATCGATTGTACGGGGAATCCCCCAATTTAGTGGGTCAGAGTCAAAGGCTTTAAAAGTACACAGTTTTCCCATTTTACCCTTCAAAGCTTGGATGAGAAATAAATTTAGCATTCCCCTTTTGTAAATAGATTAAAAAAAAATCCAAATTCCTATAGACAAAATCTGTGATAGCACACCACCCACAAAAAAAAAAAGCCCCAAAAATTTGCCCAAAATTTTTTTGGCTCCAATTGAAACACAATTAATTTGAAAATGAATTGAAACTTTTGTCCCAAAATTTTGCCTGCAACAATCCCAAAAATTTTGGCTCCAAAATTTTTTGCCAACAATCCCGAAAATTTTGGTTCCAACAATCCCGAAAATTTTGGCTCCAAAAATTTTTGCCAACAATCCCGAAAATTTTGATTCAACCCTTTAAATTTTGATGAGAGAGGGTAATCTGCCTTCTCAAATCCCTTCTGAACTACACATTGTGGAAAATGCTCTCTCCCATCTACAGGATCAACCCTTTAATTAAGTCAGGTTTGTTCTTCTTGTTTTTTTTTTTCAATGATATTAATCCGTTCCATTTTTTTTATTTGGAGTTATGCTTGATTACAATCTGATTTTTTTTTTCTCTTCTTATTCAGGCCATGAATTCTACACAAGTTATGGGAATTTTTTGCAAGGTCTCCAAGATGGCTTATATAGAGAAGAGACCTTTTTTGTTCCCCATATTTGTTTGAAAGAGAAAAAAAAAAAAAAAAAAATTTTGTTTGGATGCTCAATTGATCATATGTCAACCATTGTAAAATTGTTGAGTATTCAATGTAGTGATTCACTTTTTGTATCTTTTGTGCTAATTTAAAGTGATTTCCTTAATGCAAAAATGAAAAGGATTGAAAAGTAGTGAAAAGGGTAGAATGGGCAGTTTGTCAAACATTTATTGCCAATTTAGGAAACTGAGCAAACAATTTGGGATAGCCCAAAAAGGAATACTGAGCAAACAAATTGGGACGGAGGGAGTATCACATTGGAATATGTAAAGTCTTCTAGGGATTCATTCTCTATGGTTCATCTTTGTAGTCCAATAAAATTACATCTTATGTTTTTTTTGGTAAATAAAGTACATCTTATGTTATAGTTTCATAATCAGATAATCTGAAATACAATCAAGTCTATATTATTCTTTACATCAAGCTCTCTGGTAAAAGTTCAAACGAGCAGGAGCTCTATAGGGCTCCGCCCCACGTCTCCAAAAACAGCTTTATTTCTTTCTTTTATTATTTGCTTCCGCTGCCCAGAAAATTCCAACAAAGTCTGTATTTTTTTTTTCTTGAAAAAAGTGTATTGTTTTTAATTTGTTGTTTTGTGGACCAGGCAAACATTTTGAGATAGAGGTAATAATACATTGGAATCTTATCTCAATATTTGGCACAATCCCAAACTTTAGGTATATCTTTAGTCTTTACCCACACATGGAATTGAACAGTTAAGCACTAGTGTATTAGACTTACTGGATTTGGCAGGATGCAAACCCACATAATTACACAAGCATAGAAATAAGTTGTTTTAGACAGCTGAAACAACTACATAGAAAGATCAAGGCGATCATGTAGGCATGAGTGCAATGCAAGCATTGAGCCTATTTGGTATATAAAGGATCGACATTCTCAAGGACATCAGCAAGAATCAACAACAAAGTTAAAAGGATCAAGAGTCCCAGCAAGATAGTAAATCGTCATGAATCATAATTCCATTCAAATCTATGAGTCCTGAGGATCACAACATCAATATGGAGAAATTTGGATTCGACCTTTTTTGCCGTAGCTTCAGCCTCTGTTTGCACATCATCCACCCTGGTTGTATAGCATCTCTTTCAGCTGCTTGATGATACTATCCTCAAGTCAAAATGAACAGTAGGGAAAAAGTTATAAAGAACTTTTACGTTAACTTGAATATATAATTGACTGCACTAAGGAAACAATGAACACTCAAAGGTCTCGCAATTCAAACTAAAAAACATTCATATTTAAACCCTATTAGGCCAGTAGTCATTCCAAACACCAATTTAACTTCAACCCAATCCATTACATAGTTGATTTTGTCGTCCTTCCAGCGCTTATAGTTCTCTCTCCCAATGTAACTCAGTCAGCCAATTATTTGGGAAGGCAACAGTGATTTTTATCTTATGCGTTATAAAAAGATGGTTGCTTAGTTACATATTTCGAAAGAGACATATTCAACCTCATTGATAACGATATTATTTTGTGTGTTTGTAAGTTGTTGCCAAAACGTTAAAGTCGACATATTAGAGAGTCGCTGATCCAAAAAAATAAAAATAAAAATTTAGAGACTTCATCTTCGTACATATTTTCTAAATAAAGCTCATTGGTATCAAACTTATTAATGAGCATCTGAAAGAGTATTTGTGGAGTCCCCATTGTTGCTTGGTTCTGCATTCGCCAGTTTACCACCAAGGGCCTTCGTTAAAAGTCATAACCCAACCTTGACATACAATAGTATGTCTCAGCCTTTAAATGAAAATAGGCTAAATGATAACAGTGAAACACGTGACCAAATTGGTTGCAAAATTACCTAATCGTCAGATCTTTCATCGCCTCTGTTACCTCATTTTGCTTCTTCGTCCGCAGTGTTTGTTTGAATTTGAATTCCTGACTTGAGGAACTGAAAGGGAAGATGAATAGATAGCATAAAAATTCCCAATCCATTAGATCATGTTTGTGTCTCCCTTGGGAGATTGAATAGCCCAGGCAACGGAAGATGTGACCGAATCGATTCGATAATTACCTAAGTTCTATCAGATCTTTGGTCAACCCCTTTAGCTCGTCCAGCCTCTCCAACACTACCTTGGTTTTTTCGCTTACTTCCTGACCATAACAACTGAAAGGAAAGAGGAATAGATAGCATACCAATCAATTAGAGCATGTTGGTGTCTCCATTGGAAACCTGAACAGCCCGGACGACGAAACATGTGACCGAATTGATTAGACAAATTACCTAACTCTTCCCTTTTTTTCGTAGAACCCCCTCGTCCATTCCACCATCTTCATATAATACTGCAAACAGATTCTGCAAATGAATGGAAAGGTGAGTGATGACATCCCAAACAATTAGAGCATGCTTGTGTGTTCCTCAGAATGATTGAATGGGCAGGTTAATACTTGCACCAGAGTTTCAAGTTATTTTTATTTGATTACTATACATAATGGCTGTACAAATTGCATTAACAGTAAGAACAGTGCAATATACTCCAATTGGTCCATCTCCAGCCTTTACTCTTTCCTCGACTCAAAACCAAACTACAAAAAAAACCTCCTAAAAACCACTTCATTCCTTAACTCAAACCCATATCAAATTGAGTTTTACTCAAATTTTACAAGGCCATTGCTCCCTCAAATTTATAACGATGAGATTAACGAATCATTTATGCATATTATGCTTTTAGTTTACCCATTGGAGTATTTCACATCAAATGAAGTTTGAGTTTGCCCATTGGAGTATTTCATATCAAATGAACCTTTTACTCAAATCTACGTAAAATTTACAAAAATTTGCGACTAAAGACCAAAAATGCACGATTTACGAGTAAAAAAAATTGTGATATAGGATATGAATAATTAGAACTGCAAATGAATCAAGCTATTCCCGAACTGTTCGAGGCTCCTCTAGGTGAGAGCCATCTCTCTCTTGAAAGAAACAAAAGAAAAGACTTCACTCATGGCATTCTTAATTGTATATACAGATATACACACAGCAGTGACACCGGAATTCCCAAAAAAAATACCAGCACCACTGCCTTGACAGCCCACCCAAACTTCTATCTCAACCCACTTGCACCAAGAAGCAATCAAATTCCCAACAAATAGCAAAAACTGGTACCCAGTCTCCCTACTTTAAAATAGCCATTGCAAATACCACAATCCCTACAACAATCCCCCGCCAACCCAAAATTAAACCAATTAACGTAAAGATTCAGCCATTTTTTGTCATTTGGAGAGGGAAGGTAGAAAAGAGAAAGGGCAGACGATTTTGATGGAGGTGAAGTCAAACACTCAAATCCAACCTGTTTAGTTCATAATGCCGTCAATCGGTTTTCCTAAAAACTGAGGACTCCCCTTCTGTGGTCTCCAATGGGGTTGAAGGGCCGGTTACTTTGGGATTCGAAACTTGGAAGGGACATTTAAGGTTAATTTAATATTAGAAACTTCATTGTGCCATTTGACAGGAGTTAAATGGAGTCAATTGAAATTTGAAGGTCGGTGTCAAGAAATATGAGATGTGAAGGTCTGTGTTAAAAAATATGAGATGTGCTATTTGTTTTTCCCTAGTCTTCCATAATTTCATTGATAAAATAAAAGTAATCGAACTCGAGCTCGAATTCGGCTCGTTTGAGTTTAATGAGCTTAAACAAGCCAAGCCCGAGCTTCAAAAGTTTTAAATGAGCCAAAGCCGAGCTCAATTTTTCAGGCTCAAACTGAACCCGCGTCATACCAATACATTGTCAAGCGAGCTGAGCCTGACAGTGTTCAGATCGATTCGGCTCGTTTGTGGTTTGATGAATAAGGGGAGTGTTGAGATTGGGTGTGAATGAAAAAGTAACCGTCAACTAACACAACAAATCATTTTTGCACATATTTCACCAAATCACTCAATCCAAATGAGTGATTTGATGAGAAACTTTGTAATCCATTTCTTTTCTTTTCTTTTCTTTTCTTTTCTTTTCTTAGCAAACCACTCAATCCAGGGTTGTAAATATCACAGCAACTGCAATGGGGCCATAGGTTGGGGATTTTCAGTACAACTGTGAGCTTGATCTTTATCTTTCTCCCATTGCTCATTGAGGACACCGAATTGACGATAACCCCCACAGCCTCCATATTTCGGAACCAATCTTAGTCTCGTACATGCAGTCGAAACCTACATCAGGACAGCAGATGTATAAAAAGTAAGAACAAACAACCTGTTGCGATGTTAGTAGATACTGCGAAAAGAAATCTCTGTATGTGCGTTTTGAAATATGCGTAAGAACGAATGTATACATACTGCAGAAAGAAATATGAGTATGTGCGTGTTGAAATTGATATAATGATGTTGTAATAAATAGAATAGAATGAGAAGAGACTTTTAATAAGGAAAGGATGAGCAGATAAATACAATGGTTTCTTCCTTCTTTTTGTATATGTTGAACACTACATTGCTACTCATATATATACATCTTACACTACATTGACCCTTCTATACACCAAGCAAATCCCATAATTACAGCTAATAAAATCAAATCTAGAATACAAGAAAGGAAGGAAACTGTAGGAATGATTTGCAGATATCAAGGATTGATTTAGGGGATTAATTTAGGCTGTTAATCTTCCAAGATTGATTTAGACTTGATATGAGTATCCATAATTGACTAGGAAAGCTAATTGATGCTTAATTGATGTTGTAGTCTCTAATATGCTGATTGGCCTGGGGATGCCCTTAACAGAAAGTCTATTGGAGGGTATTGTATTTTTCTAGGCCCTAATCTAGTTTCTTGGTCAGCCAAGAAACAACCACTGTGTTTACTTCACATTTCCTAAAAAATTTCCAAAAAGATTCTTCCCCCATCTATTATTTCTCCAATCATTAATCACATTTCTCTCTCTACTTATACCCATCTCTCCAATTATTATTCTCATTTCTCTCTCTCTCTCTCTAATTATTACTTTTTCCAAAAACTCATTCAAACACTATCTCAAAAATATTTCTCAAAAAATTCTTCTCAAAACTCTCAACCAAACAAAGCCGACATACAGTGGCACGCTCTTCTACTGAGGCAAAATACAAAGCTTTGGCTAATACCACTGCAGAACTTATGTGGATTGTTCAATTTCTGACAGATCTTAAGTTTCCTGTAGAATCTGACATTTCACCTGTTCTGTGGTGTGATAACATTTCAGCAATCTCTCTTGCCTCCAACCCAATATTCCATGCTCGTACTAAGCATGTTGAGGTAGATTTTCATTTTGTCAGAGAAAAGGTGTTGCATAAAAAGTTGTTGGTGAAGTTTGTGCCTTCTGCTATTCAACTTGCAGACATTTTTATTAAGCCTCTTACCATTTCCAACAATCCCCTGCAGCTGGTGTTTCCCCAGCTTCCGTTTGTGCCGGGTGTCTTAAGTGAAAGTTCAAAAGGCTCAGCACAAGAGTGTCAAGATACTGATGCCACTTTAACAGAACTTACTCCACGCCATCTAGTTAGTTAGAATAGTAACTTAGTCGGTTTACGTTCTGTTAGTTAGTTTTCAGATGTATAAATATCTTCTCTTATTCTTGTTTTCTGTACATAACACAGATGAAATGAAAGGAGGTTTTGCTTTCTGTTTCTCTCCCTAAAAGTTCTCACCTACAACAATCCCCTGCCAACCCAAAATTAAACCAATTAACGTATAGATAAACCAATTTTTTTTGTCATTTAGAGAAGGAAGGTAGAAAAGAGAAAGGGAAGAGGATTTTGATGGACAAATTGCACGCCTTGGTGAAGTCAAACACTCAAATCCAACCTGTTTAATCGATAATGCCATCGATCGGTCCTCCTAAAAACTGAGGACTACCCTTTTGTGGTCTCCAATGGGGTTGAAAGGTCGATTACTTTGGGATTCGGAACTCGGAAGGGACATTTAAGGTTAATTTAATATTAGTAACTTCATTGTGCCATTTGACAGGAGTTAAATGGAGTCACTTGAAATTTGAAGGTCCATGTCAAGAAATATGAGATGTGAAGGTCTGTGTTAAAAAATATGAGGTGTACTATTTGTTTTTCCCTAGTCTTCCATTGATAAAGTAAAAGTAATCAAACTCAACCTTGAATTCAGCTTTTTTGAGTTTAATGACCTTAAACGAGCCGAGCCTGAGCTTCAAAAGTTTTAAATGAGCCAAAGTTGAGCTCATTTTTTCAGGCTCAAACTGAACTCGAGCCATACCAATACATTGTCAAGCGAGCTCAACCTGATTGTTCGGATTGATTCGGCAAGTTTCGTGGCTTGATGAAAAAGAGGAGTGTTAAGATTGGGTGTGAATGAAAAAGTAACCGTCAACTAATACAACAAATCATTTTTGCACATATTTCACCAAACCACTCAATCCAAATGAGTGATTTGATGAGAAACTTTGTACTAATCATTTTCTTTTCTTTTCTTTTCTTACCAGACCACTCAATCCAGGGTTGTAAATATCACAGCAACTGCAATGGGCCATTTTACCGCCAAAAAAAAAAAGGTTTGGGGAGTTTCAGTACACCTGTGAGCTTGATCTTTAGCTTTCTCCCATTGCTCAATGAGGTCACCGAATTGACGATAACCCCCACAGCCTCCATATTTCGGAACCAATCTTAGTCTCGTACATGCAGTCGAAACCTACATCAGGAAAGCAGATGTATAAAAAGTAAGAACAAACAACCTGTTGCGATGTTAGTAGATACTGCGAAAAGAAATCTCTGTATGTGCGTTTTGAAATGTGTGTAAGAACGAATGTATACATACTGCAGAGAGAAATATGAGCATGTGCGTGTTGAAATTGATATAATGGTGGAGAAACCAACCTGTTGCGGTGTTAGTAGATGGTGGCGGTACCGGGATCGGCTGGAGAGCAGTAAATTTCCGAGCAGCTTTCTGCTAGCCATTGGAGACCGTTTGTTTCTCGAGAAAATTTTTGTTTGTAGTACGCCCTTTTTCTCGAGAAAGTACGAACAGAGGGTACGGAATAGAAAAATTGGGGTGCGTCACGACAAAGGGAATCCCAACAGATTTGGGTAAATTTCACTGACCTCCCTTGAGGTTTCTGAAAATACCAGTAATTCCCTTGCTTTTTTTTTTGGAGAAATAAAAAGAAATTGCATTAAAGAAATCAAACCCAGTACACAACAAACCAAAACAAACAAACTCTAAAACTAAGCAAAAAAGAAAAAAAAACTGAAACGGAAAAAACAAAAAAGACTAAGTAATTCCCTTGCTTTTGATACTAGTAATTGTTTAGATTCTCTTCTACTAATTGCTCATTATATTGTTATGGCCCACTTAGGAGCCTGTTTGTTTCTTGAGAAAATTTTGTTGTATTGTTTGTAGTACGACCTTTTTTCCCGAGAAATATGATGAGCTTATTAGGACTTTAGTTATATTTTATACTTTCTACGTCCCAAAAAGTTTGGCCTATTTATAAATTTCTAAATTTTATGTACAATACACATTGTTACCCAAAAATTGTAACTTTTCAAGTTTGCCTTTCATTAGTTGACTCTAATAAAATAGGATTTAATCAAATTTTGAATTTAAATTGTTTTCCGTAAAGCGGAAAATCTTGTCGCCAATATAATCAAAGACCTTTTTCAAAATTTTAAAACGCGCTTTAAACTTTAAAATTTTCAAATATTTTTCTTTTGGTCTCATTGTTTTGATTGTTAAAAGCATCTCAAGGGTAGAAATGGAATTTACCAACTTTCCTTTTCTTGAAATTTTTAAATTGGTTTTATATTTTTTAACAGTCAAAAAACTGAAGTGGAGGGAGTATTTTCTGATTTTCAATTTTGGACAGGCTCAATGTAAAAGCAGGAATGCACTGCACCGCGCAAGACATATTTGAACCGTCCAAAACTGTTTTTAATAGTTCGGAATCTTCGGATTTATATATATATATAAAAACTCTTCAAGCAAATTTTTTTATTTATACCCCTACCATTGAAATACTATTGGACAGTTAGGATGTTGCGCTACACGATGCAATGCATTAAGTGTTGTACAGGGTCCTAGGTCCAATTGGTTGTGTGCTAGAATCTGAGGGCCACAACTGGAGTGCGATGGTTATGTAACAAAAGTAATGCTTGGAATACTTGTCTCTAAAACCCTTCAATGCATATACGTCCACACCGTTTGATTCATAGATTAAAATAGATGGAATTAATAATCATGGGATTGATAGTCCGGGACTATTTGTCCTGGTCTTAATTCCATCCCTAAATCTAATCAATCCCGTGTTTGATTCACGTGGGATTATTTATGGGATAAAAAAAAGAAAAATATTTATAAAAAAAACCACATTTAAAAAATAATTGTTGAAAACAGTTTAGGAAAAAAAAACTAGTTTTGAAAAATATTTACTTTGAAAAACAATTTTGAAAATATCTACTTTTTCAAAACAATCACAATCACTTTTTTAAAACAACATTTTTGGAAAAAAAATTCTTGAAAAAATTTAAAAATAAAAATTGAAGTTTCATAAAAAAATATTACTTCCAAAATATATTTTAAAAAGAAATTTTTTTAAATATTATTTCCAAAATGATTTTCTTAATATATTTATTTTTCAAATTTTTTGAAAATAATTTTAAGACAACCAAAAAAAATTAGATAAATGATTATTTCCACACAAAAAAAAAATTGAGATATTTTTTTGAAAACAATTTTTTTTAAATAAATTTTTTCTATGGAAATATTATTTTTATATTTTTTGTAAATTTTTTCATTTAAAAATTTTGAAAAATAAAATAAAATAATTTTTCAAAAAAAAAATTCGAAAATACTTTTTGAAAAGAATTCTAATATCATCCGAATATTTTCGAAAACAATCTCATCTTTGTTAATCCAACCTAGTCTCACTTCTCCCTAAGATTATATAGTACCCCACATATAGGGATAAAAATAATCCCGGGATTAATAATCCCGAGAGTCATTCGGGATCCAAACATGAGATAACTTTGAAAGTGGTAAAGTTAGTCATATCTCAGACAATTAATGTACGAATCAAACAAGGCCGAAAGGATTTCAAAATCCATTGTGAGTTAAAATTGTATTTTGATTATCTTGGCATGATTATATTTTCAACGTGCTCTTAAATTAACCGTTTGTCATCTCAAAGTGGTAATGTGGTGAATATATTGTAAAATTGGTTGTAAAAGTAAGCGTATGGATAGACTCTTTTTCTCTGTGTGGGGTCCCCATAACAAACCAAATCAAACCATTTTCATCAACCAAAGTAGTCATTTTATTCATTGATGTTAAAAACTCTCCTCCATACATAAAAGTGATTTCATATCCTGCTATATTTGGTAGGTAGAGATCACAAAACCACATCCCGCCATCACTCCACAGTTGTCATTTACATTCATTTTCAAACCCTCCTCTGCGACCCGGACCTTGGCTCCAACAAAATAGCCTCATCCCTGTTCGTCTTCAGCCTCCTCGCCTCGTCACGAGACATCCCGTAAGCATTAGCAAGCACATCCACGGGAGTAGCGCGGATGGCCGAGGTGCGACCAGAGAGAGTGTTGAACATGGCATTTTCGTGGGTCTTGAATGCCACGAACTCGAACCCTTCCTCTCCGGCTTGTTTGGCCACCACGTAGTTCTGTGGCACCACCAAAAGCTCCCCTTCTCGGACCCTTCCGTCAAACACGGCCTGGCCTCTATGGTCCACTACTTGCATCCTGGCTTCGCCCCTTGTTGCGTAGAGGACGGAGTGGGCGTTGATTTTCCAGTGTGGTGCTATCATTGCGTTCTGCATTGGTTGGACGAGTAATATTTTGTAAATAGATCCTGTTTATGTGAATTTTCTCAAAAGTTCAACTGTAACATGAGATAAAATTAGAGTGAAAATAAATCATGCATGTGAATGCCATATTACCCTGTAAAGAACTCCCCTCTCAGCACTAAGTCTGAGATAATTAAGAATGGGTAGATTGTATCCATTCACTGAGCGAAGTCGCCCGGCACGTGGGTTATAGATATCAGCGCGTGATGGATCGTTGATGTTCTCAATAAGTCTCGCCGTACAGACGGTCTCTTCCAATCCATTGGTGGTCTGATATCTCCCACCTCTTTCTTGCTCTTCTTGTTCCTCTTGACTGCTCTGTGGTCTCAAAACCTGAAGTCCACTTTCAACTCTGACAATGTGTCCTCTCTGGTCATCTTGGCCCTGAAGCTTCCTTGCCGTCTCTTGCTCCACCCCGAATGACTCGGCCAAGACCTCAGCATCAAAGCCGCTGAATACGTTGCCAGCATTGTGTTGTTCCTGGCCGCGCCTGCTTCCGTACTCTGCTCTATATGGTCGTCGTTGTTGCTGTTGTTGTTGTCCCGGTCCTTGCCGTTGTTGTTGTTGTTGCCCTTGTTGTTGTCCTTCTTGTTGGGGGTTTCCAGCAAGGAAGAATTTCTACAGTGTCAAGAGCAATATTAGGTGGTTTCAATTCCATATAATGTGTATATGTTATTTTGGTGATTTATTTTCTTACCCTGGGGTTATTGTCGAGCTGGTTCTGGTTGTTGCCAGTGTCTTCCATAGCAACAATAACAAGCTCTTCATCACCATCATTATAGCACCAATGTGCAGCTCCGGCTGGGATTGCGATGATATCGCCCCGTCGGAAGTTTCGAACCTTCTGATGCTGGTCACGGAATCTCTGGCTCTGTCCTCCTTCTTCACGATATCGTTCAGATTGTTGGGAGGATTGGTATGTTTCCGGACAACCAGAAAATATCACCCCTGTCATACCCCTTCCTGCAAATAACCAAACCAACAAGAATTGTTCAAATTTCGAGAGTAAAGCCTTTCATTTGAAATGAAAACCTCAATCCACAAACTCAAACATAAGAAATTTTTTGTATACATAAGATTATTTAAATGTGAAACATAGATACCTTGGACAACGTAGATGAGTTTAGGAGCATTGGTGTAAGAGGGCAAGAGAAGGCCTCTGGGCTGGATAACGGAACGGCAAACGGCGACATTGGCGCACTGGAACTGGTCATCTCTGTAGTCCCAGAACTCGGTCACACCGGCTTCGGCCTGAACCCGGTACTGGGGCTCTTGAGCAGTGAGTCTCCCAAGCTGGCATTCCCCTCGCTCCTGCTGCTGCTGGCCTCTTGCTCCTTGCCTAGCAATGGAGCATCGGAACAGAACAAGAAAACAGAGAGAAAAGAAGAGCAGTAAATTAGACTTAGCCATTGAGAAGGGGAAGAGGGTTTGATGATTCTTCTTTGGGTTGAGTGAAGGGTAATTTATAGGACAGGAGAGGTAGGTTGTG
Organism: Vaccinium macrocarpon; assembly: GCA_022606695.1. NCBI lineage: Eukaryota > Viridiplantae > Streptophyta > Magnoliopsida > Ericales > Ericaceae > Vaccinium > Vaccinium macrocarpon. The sequence goes on along the minus strand of CM040178.1, from coordinate 37,787,100 downwards.
GGTTGCCACATACGGTTTGGGGTTGGTGTGAGGTTTGAGACATTTTGCAGTTTGCATGGGCACTCAAAGCTAATGGCTTACACATAAGGGTTTTGTTTGTGGCAGGTGGAGTTTGTATTGATCTTTACTTTTTAGGGAGAAGACAAAGAGGTCTGGTTGTTTTCATTTATGAGAGATTTGGGAGGTTTTACAGGCAGTTTGAGGTGTCTGTACGTTGTGTAATCTGTGACATTAAGTGAGAAGAATGATGAAGTGACTGTGATCACACTAACAGTAATAAATTTGGTCTCGTGTCAAAACTAATTAAATGTTGCCTGGATACAGTTTCCTAACATGGTTTGAATTTAAATTGCTTGTAATTTGGACATAATGTTCAGATAACAAGAATTTAATGTGAACCGGGTTTTTTTTTGTTTTTGTATTTTTTCTTTTCGATGGGTTCTATTTGTTAAGAAATATTGTCTCACATTGCTTAGAAGTAAAATGTGTGATCACTTAATATATGTTGAAATTTCTCCACTCATTATCAATTGGTTTTGAGTTTGATAAAAAGTCTCCACATGGTATCAGAGCGGGGCCTATTCCACCCCACATTTAAAAAAAATCACAATCTACATTTTAAAAATATTTTACAATCCCACATTGTTTAGGAGTAGAATGAGTGATCACTTAATATGTTGGGATCTCTCCACTCATTGTCAATTGATTTTGAGTTGAACATAAAGTCTCCACATGTTATATTGTTATTGAAGAATAAGATTGAACATGATAGAATCTTGCGAATTGCCAATTGGTTTTGGATTGGACATAAAGTCTCCACATGTTATATTGTTATTGAAGAATAAGATTGAACATGATAGAATCTTGCGAATTGCCAATTGGTTTTGGATTGGACATAAAGTCTCCACATGCTATTGAAGAATAAGATTGAACATGATAGAATCTTGCGAATTAGGGTAGGCCAAGGGGGGCTAGTCTGCAAGGAAAAAATAAAACCATTAGCATTATACAGAAAAAAAAAATTCCCTATGAATTATATAAACTCGCCCTTTCAAAGAATTTGGGAAAAAATTTATCACTGCATAATGAAAGTCCTGACTCCGTCCATGTTCCCAATATAGGCTTTACGGACCCATCACATTGAAGCAAATCCTTAGATATCTAAGTTCCGCTAAGAGAAACTTAATGTCTTTCAAGCACTCGTCGCTAAAAGAGATTTTTTTAGACCATCTCTAATCTCTCTCTCTCTCTCTCTCTCTCTCTCTCATTTTCTTTTCCTTTTCGAGCAAAACGCACTTGCTCGTCGTCCAGAATAAACTCCTCCATGTAGCTGATTTCGTACCCGACTAGAGTAATGTCCCAAATGGCCAAATCTCCTTCACTCCGGCCTAATTTGTTAAAGAGAAAAAAACGCAAGTCCAACAGTAGTTAACGAAGGTGAGATTGGTACTTCCAAGATGTAGAGTGAAATTAAAAAAAGACATTTGCCTCTTAGATAGCGATTATGGTTTGAATTGTTCCTCTTGGGACAATGAAGCGCAAAACTGTGTCAAAGCTCGTTGCCATTCTCCTTCTTGAGGCCATCATGCATTCATGCTGTTCTGAATGTTCTCAGGGGCTTTGTATGTTAGAGATTTTCAAAATAAAATGCATTTTGTTTTGGGGGTTTCTTGAAAAGCTTCCTTGTTCCTTTAGAAAACTCATTTCTTGCGTGGGGCTTAGTCCCACATTGCTTATGGGAAAAGCTAAAAGAGCTTATCGTATATGGGAGCGGGAAAGTGTTAGATACATGGAAAGAAAAAAAAAAGTGAAATGGAACATGAAAAGGAATTGATAGCTAGTTTACTTTATTAGCTCAGCTCTAAAGTGACTAGGCTCCTATGGTACTTTGCATCGAACCCGATCGAAACTGGTAAAGCCAGAGCTCTGCGCCCATGCATGCATGTGTGATAGTGGGTTGTGTGGTGCCTCATAGGCGCCCTTTTTTATTGCAACTCTGCAATAAGGTGGCATTGATGTGGATGCTACGTGTGGAATACATCACACTGGTTCGGTGTAGCCGTAAGGTATTTGGGTGTCTACGGGATCTGAGCTATTTGGATGAATCCAACGGTCAGAATATTCTGGGTTGATCGTAATCGGATGGATAAGATCAAATCTTAGGTGTGAGGGTACATCACACCGGTTCGGTGTAGCCAGTGGATTTGAGCAGTTTGGATCGATCCAATGGTTAGAATCTGGGTCTGTGCCTCTTCAAACAGGTACAAAGTGGCCTATATAAAATATAAATAAACCACAATCTAGTAGTCCACAATGCTTACAAAAATTCGGTTTCGATGTATCTTGAAGGCGGATTTGTTGTAACACTGTGCACACCATTTGGTGGGGACAAATACTGTCTTTAAGAAAATATTTCAAAGTTTCAGAAAGCAAATTGGAGTAGAAGAGATGACGCCATCATTCGACACTTATTGAAGACCAGATTTACAACATTGTACTTAGCGGAGTCACAAGATGGAGAGATCACTAAAAAGAAATTATATGCTCGTGTTTGGAAGTGAAATTTGAAAGAAAAATAAGATAAAAAGTTCAAATAATCTATAAATTCAGCAAAACACTTCGTCATAAAAAATAAAAATAAAAAATTCAGCAAAACATGGCGTGAAAGAATTGAAATTCAATCTACTTGAGTAGGGTCTACGGGGCAATGGCCTTGCAAGATGGACTTACTCATACAGTTCTCTGAGTCACGAACTGTGATTGCAGTGCATGGCTCATACGAATTGGGGGATCATGTTGTCCATGGAGTCTCCATCCAAGTCGTTTGTGCTCGGGGAACAATGGCCCAGATTTTTTTGGACTCAAACAAATCCGCATTGTTGATTGTCAAGCTGATCTGAGCCATTGATCACCGAGCATGGACAGCTTGGATGGGAACTGCATGCATGTTGTCCCTTTGATCACCTGGGGGCAGCAGGTCCGCGTGATGTCTGGCCCCAGGTCTGGCTCATACAATATATGAAAGATTTACATATGTCACAACTCATAAACCAAAATGTTGCAAGTTTGCCCAAAATATTAAGGCCCTATTTTAATAGACTTGGATTGGTTATTAATAGCTTATGTGATTGATTAAGATATTAATTGTGGGTTCATCAAATCTCTAAACATAAGTGAGTTGGGGTTCTTTCAAGGGGAATTTACATTATTCGCTTTTGTAGGGAGAACTACCATCCTTAATAGGAAGAATTTTGAATCGTGATTATAAAATAGCTAGTACAAAATAACTATGAGAAACCTCCTAAAGTCCCCGAAGCCTCCTAAACTTCCCAATAAAAAAAAGAGGTAATTAAATAATCATCCGTTTTTTTGTCACTATTTAGATTTTCATCCCCTTTGTTTTACGGAGTTATATTTTCATCCTTTTTCATTGTGAAATACCTTTTCTACCCTTTTATACTGGATTATATTTTTTCCCAATTTTGTGGGATTCAATAAGTTCCTAATTTTGTGGGATTCAATAACTTCCTAATTTTTTGGGATTTAACCATTTTTTAATTTAATGAGATTCAATCACATCCATTAAGTGATATAACAAGAGAAATTTCAAATTCAAAAATTTGTTACTAATGTATGGTGAAATTCTAGATAACAAAGCAAATATGGTATAAATGGCATGCATAAGTCAAACACCAAGTTTATGGTAAAAATAAATACCACCACAGTAAAAATGAAATTTTTTGAATAAATATGGTAAAAATGACAAATGTAACCAATGACCGAGTAATGTGGTAAACTTTAACTAGTCCAAAAATATGGTAAATATAATATTTTATGTTTTCTATTCGATTTTTAATTTTTAGCATTACTCGATTTTACCATATTTTATGTTTTGTATTTGATTTTTACCACGATTACTTGAATCATGTAAAATGTATCAACCATAGAATCGACATTTCATGGTAAAAATAAAAAACGAACAAAAATCATGGTAAAAAGATCAAAACTCATGGTATATAGATAAGGACTATGTACGTTCTCCTTGTACACGCTCTTTATCTATGTAGGTCTGTGTAGTGGCAAGTATGGTGGAAAAAAATGGCAACATATTCCGGAAAATATGGTAAAATCAAGTAAAAAACTGCAATCATGGTCAATACATAGTACCTACAGAAAATGGATCATGGTAAAACTATTCAAAACTATCCAAATAACCGTCAAAATACCTCCAAAACATGGTAAAATCAAGTAAAAAAACCTGCAATCATGGTCAATACATAGTACCACGGTCAATACATAGTACCTACAGAAAATGGATCATGGCAAAACTACTCAAAACTACCCAAATAACTATCAAAATACCCCCAAAACATCATAATAATTGGAGACATCACAACTAATCAATCCAAAACTCTCATACCAGGGGACCATTCGTGCACAGTGATGAGAAACATGGCTACATACTAATCAATCCAAAATACTGTTTGGGATGGTTACGCTCACACTGATGATTGAGTTTTTGGATGGTTTCCCCGATACTGTAAAACCCAACTACAAGTTCTTTCTAATTAAATCACAAATGAAGAAAGCATTTAATCAATCAATGCATGACCAAGACAATCAATAATGTTAAGAACTAGAAAAATGAAGGACCAAAAAAATTATACCTTAATATGTCAGGACGACGAGGAGTCCGGGACTAATTTCTTCGGGACGACATAGAAGGAGTTATGGATGCGTAGATTTTGAGATTCCTGGGTGTGAGAATCTCAGAATTTCTAAAGAGAATTGCGGTTGAAAAATGAGACGGTGGATGAATGATAATACGAGATAATAGAGATTGGGTTTTATCCCCAATCCCATAATTACAATAAATGACCTTAAAATTTTGAAAATGGTCCACTACCCACCTTTATATATGCAACTTTTAATTTATTCCTCAATGTTACAATTATATATAGATAAAGGGCATTTTAGGATTTTTTTTGAATCTGAGGATGGAAACATAACTCCTAAATAGCCTCAGGATGATTTTCCAATTTCAAGTGCCTAAAAGGATCATTATTTAAGTCTCCCTAAAAAAAAAAGTACTCCTAAACTCATAACCGAGATCCATATTAACATGCAAATTTATTGTTGCCCCACGGTGGTTCTCTAGGGTCATATCCATCACATATTGATAGGCTCCGCCACTAAATATGTGGGCTGCACACTAAATATGGTGTTGGGTGTTCGTGACCGGTGGTTGGTTGGCGAGGTGTGGCTGGTGGTCTGCGTGATGTTTGGGTTTGGGTGGATCATTTTCTTCACGAGCAGATTGTCAGATCTGGGCTTTTTGGCCCTTGGGACGCAGTGGCAGTGGATTGAGCATTGCGGGGCGGCGGTTTGTTGGTGATGTTGTGCGGCTGGTTTTGGTGTAGCAGTAATTCTGTTCTCTGGTCAGCAATAGGGGCCTGTTCCCCGGGATTTCGGCGTCAGTGCTTCGTCTCACTATTTGCAGTCGTGGGTGACGGCAGTTGCTGGGCATTTGGGCGTTGTTTGTTGGTCTTTGGGGGCAGCTTAGGGTTTTCTGTATTGTATTTTTTTATCTTGGCATTGTGGCCTTTTGGTTGTGGGTTTTGGCCTGTTTGGTGTGGCCCTCGATTGGCAAGAAGCCAATCGACTATTGGGTCTCGGACTAGGCTTTTTTGCTTTATCCTTGCTCCTATTGTCGTTGTTTTCGTTTGATTCGATGATCAATGAAATCTTTTTGCCGTGCCAAAAAAAAAAAAATGTGTTGCGAAAAAAGACATATTGGTCAGAGAATACCGAATAATCACTCTATTAACATGGTTAGGGAAGGTGTGATGAGAAAGAGACAGTACCAATCCAAAAATATCATTTTATTCATTGATATTCAAAACTCTCCTCCTTACATAAAAGCGATTTCATCCTCTACTTTAGTCCCGCCATCACTCCACATTTGACATTACATTCATTTTCAAACCCTCCTCTGCGACCCGGACCTTGGCTCCATCAAAATAGCCTAATCCCTGTTCATCTTCACCCTCCTCGCCTTGTCACGAGACATTCCGTAAGCATTAGCAAGCACATCCACAGGAGTAGCACGGATGGCCGAGGTGCGACCAGAGAGAGTGCTGAACATAGCGTTTTCGTGGGTGTTGAATGCCACGAACTCCAACCCTTCGTCCCCAGCTTGTTTTACCACCACGTAGTTCTGTGGCACCACCAAAAGCTCCCCTTCTCGTACCCTTCCGTCAAACACCGCCTGGCCTCTATGGTCCACTACTTGCATCCTGGCCGCCTCTCTCGTTGCGTAGAGCACGCAGTGGGCGTTTATTTTCCAGTGCGGTGCCATCACTGCGTTCTGCATTGGTTGGACGAGTAATATTTTCTCAAAAGTTCAACTGTAACATGAGATAAAATTAGAGTGAAAATAAATCATGCATGTGAATGTCATAATACCCTGTAAAGAACTCCCCTCTCAGCACTGAGTCTGAGATAGTTGAGAATGGGTAGATTGTATCCATTAGCTTGTGGGTTATAGATATTGGCGCGTGATGGATCGTTGATGTTCTCAATGAGTCTCGCCGTACAGACGGTCTCTTCCAATCCATTGGCCACCTGACATCTCCCACCTCTTTCTTGCTGTTCTTGTTCCTCTCGACTGCTCTGTGGTCTCAAAACCTGAAGTCCACTTTCAACTCTGACAATGTGTCCTCTCTGGTCATCTTGGCCCCGAATCTTCCTTGCCGTCTCTCGGTCCACCCCAAACGACTCGGCCAAGACCTCCATGTCGAAGCCGCCGAATACATTGCCCGCGTTGTGTTGTTCTTGGCCACGCCTGCTTCCGTATTCTGCTCTGTATGGTTGTTGTTGTTGTCCCGGTCCTTGCCGTTGTTGTTGTTGTCCCTCTTGTTGGAGGTTCGCAGCAAGGAAGAATTGCTGGTGTTTCGAGAGAGCAATATTAGGTGGTTTGAATTCCAAATAATGTGCCCTCCACTCTAAATTGCTTGTCCCTTATACTATTTTGGAGATGTTTCAAGTTGTTAGTCCTCTTTAAAATGTCAAAAAAAAAAATTATTCAATCTTTTAAAATATGTTTGCTTAAAAAGTTAATTCTCAAAAGGGATTAGTAATTTGGAATGGAGGGAGTATATTTTTCTTGAAACTTTGTTAGGTTATTTGTGTGATTTTTATCTTACCCTGGGGTTATTGTCAAGCTGGTTCTGGTTGTTGCCAGTGTCTTCCATAGCAACAATAACAAGCTCTTCATCACCATCATTATAGCACCAATGTGCAACTCCGGCCAGCAATGCCATGATATCGCCCCGTCGGAAGTTTCGAACCAAGCTGGTTCTGGTTGTTGCCAGTGTCTTCCATAGCAACAATAACAAGCTCTTCATCACCATCATTATAACACCAATGTTCAACTCCGGCCGGCAATGCGATGATATCGCCCCATCAGAAGTTTCGAACCTTCCGATGCTGGTCACGGAACCTTTGGCTCTGTCCTCCTTCACGATATCGTTCAGATTGTTGGGTGGATTTGTATGTTTCCGGACATTCAGAACACATCACCCCTGTCATGCCCCTTCCTGCACATAATCATACCAACAAGAATTATAAACACCATAGGTTACATAGCAAATGTTGCTATGTATCAGAAAAATTATGACCCAAACGTAAAATGTGCAAGAGAAACTCCAGCCCCTGCTACTTTTTTTCAATTTTTTTGTAAATGCTTTCATTCGATATGAAGAACCGTCAATGGACAAACTCAAACATAACAATGAATTGGAGTAAAAACTTCATCAATGACATGGTTGTTAATTTGAAAAGCACAAAATAGCCTTCTAGATTTGAGTCTCACTTCATCTAAGTAAAATTTGAGTAAATCTGAATAGAATGTGTGATTTCCATTTAAAATGAATGTCGTGCAAGTAACACAACAATCTTTTTCTCTTCTTTTTTTGTGATAACTAGATGTCCGGATCAGTTTGCACGCAGCTTGACTGAAGCATCACAACAATCTTGATTATTTCTAGAAATTTTTTTAGGAAGGGTATACTAATATTTCGGATTATTTATAGGTGACATGCAGATACCTTGGACAACGTAAACCAATTTAGGAGCATTGGTGTAAGAGGGCAAGACGAGGCCTCTAGGCTGGATAATAGACCGGCAAACGGCGACATTGGCGCAATGAAACTGGTCATCTCTATTGTCCCAGAACTCGGTCACACCGGCTTCGGCCTGAACCCGGTACTGGGGCTCTTGAGCAGTGAGTCTCCCAAGCTGGCATTCCCCTCGCTGCTGCTGCCTCTGCCCCTGCTGCTGCTGGCCTCTTGCTCCTTGCCTAGCAACAGAGCATTGGAACAGAACAAGAAAACAGAGAGAAAAAATGAGCAATGAACTATTAGAGTTAGCCATTGAAAAACGGAAGAGGGTTTGATGATTCTTCTTGGGTTGAGGAAAGAGGGTAATTTATAGGAGAGGAGAGCTAGGTTGTGGGTTGCCACATATGGTGTGGGGTTGGTGTGAGGTTTGAGAATTTTGGAGTTTGCATGGGCACTCAAAGCTAATGGCTTACACATCAGGGTTTTGTTTACGGCAGGTGTGGGGTTGGCGTTGGTTTTGGGGGGAGAAGACAAAGAGGTCTGGTTGTGTTTGTTTAGAGAAAAGGTAGGGAACAGAAAAACAATCCCATAAAACAGACAAGAAAAACGGCTAACGGCTGTGATTCGCCCGTGTACTGTGCAAAAAATTCCATAAAACAGACAGGAAAACAGCTAACGGCTGAGATTCGCCCGTGTACTGTGCGTCACAGTACAGGGGCGAATCTCAGACGTTAGCTGTTTTCCTGTTTGTTTTATGGAACTGTTTTTCTTGTTCTGTATCAGCCCTCGTTTGTTTATGAGAGGTTTGGGAGGTTTTACAGTCAGTTTGAGGTGTCAGTTGTGTGATCTGTGATGGACCTTAAGTCCGTAAAGGGTATCGAGAAGATTGATGAAGTGAGTAGGATCACACCAAGATTAATGAATTTGGTCTTGTGTCAAAACTAAATGTTGCCTGGATACAGTTTCCTAAAATGGGCTGAATTTAAATTGCTTGTAATTTGGTCATAATGTTAAGAGAACAAGAATTTAATGTGAACGCAGTTTTTTCTCACTTTTTTTTTTACTTTTCTTACATTGGTCGCGTATTTATAAGGACCTTAGCCCAATTCTTTAATTTAGACATCCGAGTTTCACTAAGAGAAAGTAAATGTTTTCCAAGCATTATCTCGGATAGTGGGAGTGCTGCAGAGCGTGTTGTGCGGCAACCAGCTTGGCCGCGCCAGTATCGGTCCGATGATCGGAGATGTCCATCTCGTAAAGCTCGTCGAGTACTACAAGCATACCAAAAATGAACTTAATCAGATATCGTTAAGTGCGTGATCATACACAAATAACTTGAAAAAGCCTTTGCAAAATAATTCTGGAAGGATGATTTGATTTACATGCTGCCAAGCTTCCTAAGGATGGTCTGATGTACGATGCTGCAAAGCTACCAAAGGTTGCGATTGACAGGATTAGTCCCCTTTACCCGAAAACTGAATTTGTCTCAACATGGATAAAGGTAACAAAAATGATACTATATACACTCCCCCAGCCACTCCCAGCCACACTCTCACTTACATGAGGTGTGGTATTGACAGGATTAGTCCCCTTTACCCGAAAACTGAATTTGTCTCAACGTGGATAAAGGTAACAAAAATGATACTATATACACTCCTCCAGCCACTCCCCGCCACACTCTCTCTCTCACATGAGGTGTGGGACCACACCCCATGTAAGAGAGGGTGTGGCTGGGAGTAGCTGGGGAGGGAGTGTATGTTTCACTATTGTAAAGGAAAATCAGTATACGATTTCAACAAATTAATCGCATTTTCCTCATCCCAGATTTAGCTATTAATGGGTTGTGAAACTAAAACATAAGGGCATCTACAATGGACTCTTAAAATGGCTCTTAGGTGAGCCTCTTAAAATTTAGCAAATCATTTAATCAATAATTGTCTTCAATGGACTCCTAATAGTAGCTTCTAAGCATGGCTCCTAACTCATTAACTAAATCTAAGTAGCTTTGTAGCTAACTTCAAGTGAAACCCAAACACTTTTAATCTTTTTAGACTTATCAATTTATGGGACCCACACTTTTTATTATTTTTTTCCACAAAATAGAGAATGCTCTTACTAGCCCATTAAGTGCACATATGCTCTCTAAATTTAGCAAGTTCTAGGAGTCAAAACAGGACCCAATTAGACTTATGTGTACAAATTAGGAGTTATTTTTAGAGAGTGACGAGAGTCCACTGTGGATGCCTTAAGTTCGAAGTTGAAGGGGATTTAGGCCATGTTCCACTAACTTAGTTCTTTTGGTTTTTTGGCTTTTTGGTTTTTAGTTTTGCAAAAAAACTAACTTGTTCCACTAAACTAGTTTTTTTGTTCTTTAGTTTTGCAAAAAAAAACTAATTTGTTCCACTAAACTAGTTTTTTTGTTCTTTGATTTTTTTTAGTTTAGTGGAAAGAAGTGGTTTTTTTTGTTGATTTTTTGTGGGTTTTTTTGTTAGTGAAATTGAATAGTTTTTTAGTTAAAGTAAATCTTCTTTTTTTTACCGGAACACCCCTTTGACTTTATTCCCATTTGTACTAGAACTACCCTCCTCACTAGGAAAAAGTTTGAAGTACTGAGACTATAAAATAGTTGGTTCAAAACAAATATGAGAAATCTCCTAAACTACCCAATCCAAAAGCATAAAAAATAAATAAATAATTACTCTAAGGTCCATTATAGCTCTTTATAACATGTCTAGTCCACTTATTAGTTCCATAACTCCTCTAATCGACATTTTTGCAATTTCTAAGGTGTAAGGTCCACTCTTCATTTTTAATAAACAAATGTACCCTCACATTAAATTGAATACATAACATACTCTTGCCGGAAAGTTCGCTAGAAAGTTACTAGCGCTAGAAAAGGTCGCCAAAAATTCTATCGGCGCTGGAAAAGTCACCGAAAAATTAGACTTAGTTAGAAAAGTTCACCTAAAAATTTTGCCGGTGCCGAAAAAGTTACTAGAAAATTGGACTTCGCCAGAAAAGACACCGGCGTAGATGTTGTTATCTGAATTATATCATTATTTTTAAAAGCCTACTTAGAATCAGATGTGGTTATCTTGACTAACAAAAAGTGGTTATCTATACTCATAAAATGCGGTTATCTGGGCTATATCTTTTTTTAAAAAGCCTACTTAGGATCAGATGTGGTTATCTTGACTAACAAGAAGTGGTTATCTATACTCATAAAATGCGGTTATCTGGGCTATATCTTTTTTTAAAAAGCCTACTTAGGATCAAATGTGGTTATCTAGATTCAAAAGATGTGATTATCTACACTCACATTTAAAGCAACTCTTCTGAATCGAACTCCGGTTGCCCCTGCCTCGCTAGTCATCACAGTCAAACTTCGAAATAATGTTGTTCTGTACTTGTTAATTATTTGCAACTTAACTCCTCTTTGTAAAATGTGCTGCTTTTAAAAATTTACAATAACATAAAAAAATTCAAGGACTGCTTTGAATTCCTTGGGATTCGTCTTATTTGATTTTTCTAACATTGATGACTCTCTCTCTCTCTCTCTCTCTCTCTAGATAGATGGTTCAATCTCCAAGCAAAAAAGCTGCATAATAGCTCACAAATCCATCAATTCTAATAGAAAAATCGAAGCGAAGCGAGCTCAACCGCCAACAGACAACCTGAGAACCCCTTGACGACGACGCGGCGATGGTGCAGATCCGAGACAGTGAAACCTTTGTCGTGGCAGTCCCAATCGCAATCAGTGCATAGCGCTGAGTCCGCCGATGGAACGGCCGGGCGAAAGATCGCCCGATCCACGGTTGTCCGCAGACCTGCAAAAGCGCCGCGTGCTTGACCGGGACAGGCGCTGGCCCAGTGCCCGTGGTGGTCGCAGAAGAAACAGACCTCAGCTGAGTCGGCTTTGCAGTAAGAGCACCGCTGACTCTTGTCGTTCTCGTCCATCTTAACTGAGGGGTATTATTGTATTTGGTACGTGTGAGTGGACTGGATGTGTTAAGAAAATATTAGGTGAACTAAAAGTGTTAGAAAATTACTATAGTGGACCCCATAGCAACTCTCTCAAAAATAAAGGGACACTTGATTACTATAAAATCCCTCTTATTTTCATTTTTTGAGCTCAAGGACACACGCCTTTTGCAATCAAACATAAGGATAAGTTGGCAGGGTGTTGCATGATTACTAAAATACCCTTCTACAAAACTAAGTGAATGTTCAATAATAACTGAAAATTCATAATTTAGCAGAAAAATTTAAAAGTTCAGCCAAGTACCAACTTGGTGAACCCCATCTTTAGCCAACCCCCAACTCCGGTAACAAACCCCCTATAACACACAAATTCGAGTCCTGCAATAAAGACAAGAAAAAGATGCACAAAATATATTTTATTGATTTGATTTGAATTGAATGTGGGTACAATCTCTATTAAATTCTTTACAATAAAGAATAATTCCTCTGATTCAATCTCCGAAGTTGTTGGTGCAATCTAACGGCTATAGAAGCTTGTTGTAGGATTGAACTGGTTTGTTGTTCTTTCAGATCTTCGAGTTGAGAAGCTTGAAGAACGAAGCTTGATCGAGGGCTTGAACAGCTTTATCTCAAACAAACGATGAACTTGAGGATGATCTTCACTAGCTGACGCGTAAACCGTTGTTGTTATGGATGAATCGGCACGTAGCTTAGGTGCTTGTTGATCCTCCACGCGAACTTGAGGGATTTGAGAAGAACTTGTAGAGAGCTTGAGAACTGCTTGAGAGTGCTCTGGAATTTCCCTGGTTGCAGATGATTTGGATGATTTGAGTTGTTGGATGATTTGATGAACATGTAGATGAACCGGCACGTAGCTTTGCGGGCTTTTTTGACCAATTTTGACTTTGATTAATTAAGATCATTTATTTCATCTCAATTAATCGGACGGCGATAAAGCCATGATGAGATTTTAGTGTCTACACCCCCAACTCCGGCGATCCAAAAAGCTAGTGAATTTTCATTAATATTTAATTTTTATTTAATTTAGTATCAAAAGTTAAAGCAACTACCTACTCGAGTCAACTCCGATGAACTCCACCTCTACCTGACGACCCCCAAAATTAGTGAATCTCGCTAATATCGCAACATGCATCATTTTTCAAAGAAAAACTAGTGAAACATCACTAATCATCATAAAATATAAAAATGTAAGTACAACAAACTCTACAGAACACACAGAAATTCATGAAAATTAGTGTAATTTCACATTATCATAAAAGTAGTGTAATACTTATCTTCATAAAACATAAAAACTCAAGTGTGTGTTGTGGGGCTATATTTTGTCTGGAAAAAATTATTTGGCCTTATGGCTCATCGGCTCAAAAAGTGGAAGGACCTACTCTAAAAAGTACTCCTAACAGCCTTCTACTACATCAAAACTATTTTACCGTATTTATGGCCTATTTTTCCCAAAAAAAAAAACCACATAAACTCAAAACTGAGATCCATATTACCATGGGGTGAAAAAAGGTGTGATGAGAAAGGGGAGGTACCAATCAAAAAATATATCATTTTATTCATTATTATTCAAAACTCTCTTCCTTGCACAAAAGTGATTTCACATCCTACTACATTTAGTGGGTAGAGATTACAAAACCACATCCCGCCATAACTTCACATTCATTTTCAAACCCTCCTTTGCGATCCGGACCTTGGTTCCAACAAAATAGCCTCATCCCTGTTCATCTTTAGCCTCCTCGCCTCGTCACGAGACATCCCGTAAGCATTAGCAAGAACATCCACGGGCATGGCACGGATAGCGGAGGTGCGACCGGAGAGAGTGCTGAACTTGGCGTTCTCGTGAGTCTTGAATGCCACGAACTCGAACCCTTCTTCTCCGGCTTGTTTGGCCACCACGTAGTTCTGTGGCACCACCAAAAGCTCCCCTTCTCGGACCCTTCCGTCAAACACTGCCTGGCCTCTCTGGTCCACTACTTGCATCCTGGCTTCGCCCCTTGTTGCGTAGAGGACGGAGTGGGCATTGATTTTCCAGTGTGGTGCCATCATTGCGTTCTGCATTGGTTGGATGAGTAATACCATGTAAATAGATCCTGTTTATATGAATTTTCTCAAAAGTTCAACTGTAACATGAGATAAAATTAGAGTGAAAACAAATCATGCATGTGAATGCCATATTACCCTGTAAAGAACTCCCCTCTCAGCACTGAGTCGGAGATAGTTGAGAATGGGTAGATTGAATCCATTCACTGAGCGCAGTCGCCCGGCACGTGGGTTATAGATATCAGCGCGTGATGGATCGTTGATGTTCTCAATAAGTCTCGCCGTACAGACGGTCTCTTCCAATCCATTGGCGGTCTGATATCTCCCACCTCTTTCTTGCTCTTCTTGTTCCTCTTGACTGCTCTGTGGTCTCAAAACCTGAAGCCCACTTTCAACTCTCACAATGTGTCCTCTCTGGTCATCTTGGCCCTGAAGCTTCCTTGCCGTCTCTCGGTCCACCCCGAATGACTCGGCCAAGACCTCCATGTCGAAGCCGCTGAATACGTTGCCCGCGTTGTGTTGTTCCTGGCCGCGCCTGCTTCCGTATTCAGGACTGTATGGTCGTTGTTGTTGTTGCTGTTGTTGTCCTAGTGCTCGACGTTGTTGTTGTTGTTGCCCTTGTTGTTGTCCTTCTTGTTGGGGGTTCCCAGCCAGGAAGAATTTCTACAGTGTCAAGATCAAATTAATTTGTTATTACGTTGTTCAATTCCGAAATATTGTGCACATATTGTTAGATTATTTGGGTGGTTGTTATCTTACCCTGGGGTTGTTATCAAGCTGGTTCTGATTGTTGCCAGTGTCTTCCATAACAACTACAACGAGCTCTTCATCACCATCATTATAGCACCAATGTGCAGCTCCGGCTGGGATTGCAATGATATCGCCCCGTCGGAAGTTTCGAACCTTCTGATGCTGGTCACGGAATCTCTGGCTCTGTCCTCCTTCACGATATCGTTCAGATTGTTGGGAGGATTGGTATGTTTCCGGACAACCAGAACACATCACCCCTGTCATACCTCTTCCTGCACATAACCATACCAACAAAATTAAGAAGATAACAAGATCGGCAACGGCATGAATTTTGAGAATAATTATGAATTTTAAGTAAAAACTTGCATGTAGATAGATACCTTGGACAACGTAGATGAGTTTAGGAGCATTGGTGTAAGAGGGCAAGAGAAGGCCTCTGGGCTGGATAATGGAACGGCAAACGGCGACATTGGCGCACTGGAACTGGTCATCTCTATAGTCCCAGAACTCGGTCACGCCGGCTTCGGCCTGAACCCGGTACTGGGGCTCCTGAGCGGTGAGTCTCCCAAGCTGGCATTCCCCTCGCTCCTGCTGCTGCTGCTGGCCTCTTGCTCCTTGCCTAGCAACAGAGCATTGGAACAGAAAAAGAAAACCAAGAGAAAAATGGAGCAAGGAATTATTAGACTTAGGCATTGAGACAGGGTTTGATGATTCTTCTTGGGTTGAGGTTAAGTGAAGTGAAGAGTAGTGAAGAGTGAAGCGTAATAATATATAGGAGAGATGGAGAGGAGAGGGAGGTTGTGGTTTGCCACATACGGTGTTGGGTTGGTGTGAGGTTTGAGACATTTTGCAGTTTGCATGGGTACTCAAAGCTAATGGTTTACACATAAGGGTTTTGTTTACGGTAGGTGGTGGAGTCTGTGTTGGATGTTAGGAAGAATACAAATATGTCTGTAACTGCTGGTGTGTGTATCTGTGAATTCATCAACGTTGTGTAGAAGACTGATGATGAGGGATCTCACCAAGATTTGATTAAGTTGGTCTTTTTGTCAAAATCCAATGATACAGTTTTCTACGAAAATGCTAGGATACAAGAAAATTTTCCCTGAAAATTTCCCGGTTCTTTTTCCTAGACATTTTCGGGGAAAGTTTTCATGTACCCATTACTACTTAGTTTCTAACATCGGTTTAATGTGAATTGCTTGTAGTTTCTTCATAGTGATCACTTAAAAGGAGACCAAGGATTTTATGAGAGCAGGGTTTTTTTCCCCTCTTTAGGGTTCTATTGAAGCATAATCACTGAATATCATGTTATGTCCGGTGATTTACAAACACAAGTCTCTCGTTTGGCCCTAGATTTTTATTTTTATTTTTATTTTTATTTTTATTTTTATTTTTTAGTTGCCCTCTTCCCTAGCAAAAACTCGTGTGAAAAAGCTGTGGAAGGACGGTCCAATTAACTTACGGTGCTGTCACACGACTTAAGATTTCAATCAGCAGGATCGGTTCAGCATTACCCAAAAACAAGCCAGTATAAGATAACACCTGAGCTTGGGGTTTGTTCAAATTTTGTCCTCTTAACCACTGGGATGTGCTGATATCTGCTTTATTGGCTTAATGCCCTTGTAACCCACTTATAACACAGCCTTTTGGTTAGATAAGGAGAAAACCAAAAACTGAATTTAACATTGAAGATAAGAAGCAGAATCAATAGTATACATATTTATACAATATCAACAAATTAATCATATTCCTCATTGAAGTTTTGTACGCGTATCATTAAAAGCTAACTACTTTTTTTCCTTTTAAGCTGTACAAGGGAAGAGTTGGTTTGGTTTTGTGCCTAATGAAAATCTTCTTCTTGTGGCTGCTTGCTCCATTGTCAATGCTTATGACTATCGTCCCGGGCTCATATATGTAAAAGGAATTTCTAGCGCTCTCTATCATTTTCTTTTCCTTTTGCAGCAACACATTGTACGAGCAATCGTCGTCTGGAATAAACTCCTCCTTGTATCTCACCTCGTATCCAACTACAGTCATGTCCCAAATTACTGTCACTCCAGCCTAATCAGTTAGAGGGAAATGAAAAAACAGAAGTCCAAGATTAGTTTGAGAAGGTGAGATTTTTACTTTCAATGTGTAGATTGAATATGATAGTAAAAAAAGGTTACCTCTGCAACGGCAATTTTGATCTTTTGAATTGTTCCCCCTTTTACACTGAAGCGTAAAACTGTGTCATCTGTCGAAAACTCATTGTCATTCTCCCTCATAAGGCCACCATATTGTACCGGAATGTTCTCCGGGGCAATGTACCTAGCTTTTACAAATTTTGGTCACAAGATTGAGAGCTCAGATTTTATTTGGATGATGAATTTGCGGAGAAAAAATGATTCAACAAAATGGTTTTGAAAAAAGTACAAATATTCGAAAGCCAAACACAGCTTGAACTTGAAGTATTGGAATTCAATATACTCACTTGAGGAGGGTCTCTGTGGCCCTTAATGGCCTTGCAAAGATGAACTTGCTCTTATTTCTCTGAGATATGAACTGTGATTGCAGTGCATGGCTCACATAGTACCAAAATGGTACATTTATATGTATCTGCAACCCATAAACCAAAATATTACACAATTTTGCACAAAGCATAAAAGGCTCCATTTCAATAGACAAGGATTCATAGGATTTAGTGACTTCTTTCACCAATACCATAAGAATGCAAGAGGTTGAAGGGTTTTTTTTAACTTTGTTCTCATTTGTAGAACTACCATCCTCAATAGGAAAAAATTCGATCGTAAAATAGTTAGTTCAAAACAACAATGAGAAATCTCTTAAACTCAAAGCGAGATTCGCATATTAACTATCAAACCTACAAGTGACTTTGGATGGTGAAGGGTGTCATGAGTCTCAACCTTGTTCGATTGGGTTTTCTAAACCCAGTTTTGAGAACCTTTATGAAAAAAGGTTTCAAAGTTGGTCTTCCCCAATTCAAACTCTTGGTGGGTCCTTGGTCTTCCCAAATTAGACTCTTGGTGTGTCACTCCCAAAGTGGGTCTCTAGCAAGGGCAACTCCACATATATATCAGCGGCTGGGTTCAAAAAATGCACTGGGAAAATAAATAAATTTTAGATATAAACTAAATTTTCTTTAGCATTGTCAGCACTGGGTTACTCGTGCAAGGTTAAAATAAATATTTCTAATGAAATTTAAACCAAATTGTTATAGTCCTAACAAAACAAAACAAACCTAGAGCCCAATATATAATACACATTTAAAAGGATAGTGGGGTATTACACATTTACAAAGTCTATTGAACCTCCTCAACTCCTCTCCTCTGCTACTTCCCCCATTTGGTTTCCAGTGACTCCCCATGTAAATCGACCTCCTCTCCTCTTTGCATGGGCAGCCGGAACAGATTTTTGGACAACGGGCGAGGTTGATCTGGGGTTTCCAGATCCATACTCCCGACATCGGTGACGGCGGCGACGGCGGCATGACAACTCCGGCAATTTGTTTTCCGTTTTGTTCTTGTTTTTTCCTTTTTGTTTTGTTGTAGGTTTTAGTTCTTTTTTGGTTTGATTTGTGTACTATGTGTTTGATTCAATGAATTTTCTATCTATTTATCCCAAAAAAAATAGTCTATTGAACCTTGGTTACAACCGTCCCAAATTCTCTGTGCCTAAAACCCTTGTGCCTCTATGCCGAGGGATTTTGAGTGATCCAACGACTGGAGAACCCATTGGCACAGAGGCACGGGATTTTTCAAGCACAAAGGATCTGGGCTTGGTTACAATTAATGTTGGGAAGGAAAATAGGAAATGCAATTGGTTAAACTTTAGGGGGTTGTCTGGGAGCCTATTTTTAGTTTTTCATTTTCTCCTTTTTGAAGTTTTGTATGTTTGGCAACCCCTTTTCAAAACAGATTTTGCAAGAATAAGTTTTCTGTTTTGCCATTTAGAGAGAATAAGCCAAATTAGGTTCTGATGTCCTTTTTGCATTCTCCAAAATATGAAGACTCGTCGTGGAATGTTGTAATATGTTAGTCTTTTTGTTAAACGATTTATTGTATATATTTATACATCTCTTTTGCCAAGTCAGAGTTTTTTTTTTTTTTTGTCATACAGCCTTTCATCATAAACAGGTTATGTATTTTTGTCAGCGCTGGATTAAATCCTGAAGTCGCCCCTAGTCTCTGGTATTGACATTTAGTGAAAAAGAAAAAAAGAAAAAAAAAAAGAGTCATCCAAAATCAAGCCCTTGGTGAGTCCCTCCCAAAGTTGGTCTGGTGAACTTGGTACTGGCATTTATTAGAAAAGGGAAAGAAAAAGGTAGAGGACGGGTTTAGGGGAAACCGAAAAAGGGCGGGTTTACAAACCTGGTTTCAAAAGCCCATTAAACAGGATATTTTTTCACATTTCTTCTCATCACTCTAATCTTTTTCTTTTCTTGTTCCTCATCTGATCACTTCAATCCAAAATCGAACGCCTTCTTGGAAATTCGAAACTATCCAAACGGAACCTATATCTAAAAACAATGTGAACCAGATAAATACCCAGAAACAGAAATTCACTTACATTCCTGTAGATGAGTTCCGGGTAATTTTCTTGAAACAGCACAACCGCTTTCTTGTCAAGTGAACTCAGCTCTTTCATGGCAGGTCCCGGGGAGTGCTTCAAATCAGTAACCTGAAGAACAGAATTTTCCCCAATGGATTTGAAACTGAGCTTTTGGATACCCATTTCCATGGATTTCACTTTCCACCTCAGAAACTCTTGTTTTTTCTCCTCAGTCCCAAAACTACTCTTGTAAAACTCTCTGTTTTTCAATGCCCCAAACAAAGTGTAACAAACAGGGCGCCCCTGCTTGTCCTCCCCACTTATGAATCCTAAATTTTCAAGGCCCGGTTCCATTTTCTCGTCAAGAATTCCCTCGACTTTGAACTCCCTCCGCCATTTCAAAGTCCCCCTTAGCATATTGAAGGCCTCGGGGACTTGGAAATCCTTTGCTTTCAAGAATTTCAATAGAACAACATCGGTTCCCTCGTGTCCTTTGCTAGGCAATAAAGGGACACCCCAAAGGGTAATTTCCTTAAGGTTTCCCCTGAGGTCTGACCTTAATTCGAATTTCCCAAAGTTTTTCCCGAGAATGTAATTACTGAGAATTGCATCTTCGACCAGGCACCGAAATTCGAGCAATGACTTCTTTCTTGATTGATTCAACTCGATTGAATCCGGGTTTTCGCTTTCTTGACCAATTGCATCATAGTAATTTTCATCAGGGTATTCTTGAAAAGGAAGGGCACTCACCTCCTCGTCGTTGTCTTCATCTTTGTCAATTTCCTCATGCTCATAATCCTCTGATGGGAACACTTTTTCCCCCGGCATTTCGTAAAGAAATGCCACAAGTCGGAGGGTTGCCGGAGAAGTACCGGAGCTTGGATTGTGCGCCGAGAAAGGTCGTAAGGCTGTCCTTCTAATACTCCTCTTTCCACGGCACAAAAGAAAGATTGTTTCAGGAAGGGGACGTTTTAAGGGTAGTTTGAAACCGTTGGTTTTTTCGTGGCGCCAAATTCGGGTTTACCGACTTTTCAAGTTGTTTTGACCTTTATCCTTTCTTTACGCATTGCAAACTTTGTTTCCCTAAGGAACAACAATGTATGAA
Source organism: Vaccinium macrocarpon (assembly GCA_022606695.1). NCBI lineage: Eukaryota > Viridiplantae > Streptophyta > Magnoliopsida > Ericales > Ericaceae > Vaccinium > Vaccinium macrocarpon. The sequence goes on along the minus strand of CM040178.1, from coordinate 37,766,529 downwards.
GCGTGCGTTGCTCATGCACGTATGCTATGTACTACTCCCTCTGTCTCATTTTAAATGCTTCTTACGTATATTCGTGTCATTTTCAAAAGTTTATATCTTTTTATTGGTAAGGTTTCAAAAGTTTTTAAAAATTTTGTCTAATAGAACTAATTGAGATCTATCAAATAAAATTCATATTGCATATAAAATACATTATAGAATGAAACTATAAGAGTTTTGAAAAAACACTCATAACCGTAGGGAGCATTTCAATTGGGACGGAGGGAGTAACAATTAGCATATACATACATACATACATATATATTTGTTGAGTGTCTTCAAAGCATATCCGAAGACACTTTTCTTATGATGATGATATTCACCCCCACCAATTCATGAGAATCTAGAGTGTACCAAGTTAAATACGAATTCAACTCCAAGATGTAATGAAGCTCATTCCCAATTGACTGCATGTTCAACTGCATCATGCACATGCAAAGAATAACATAACACCTACGAGTTTTGCAAGCCGCCACGAACGTGTATAAGGGAGAGTTCTAGTGAGAGAGCGATTGATTGTGTTCACTTCAGTATGTTTTCCGTGAAATCCCTTGCCTTCATATACATGCAAATGCTTGATCGTCGCCCAATGGTCATATCTATTCTTTTAAACTCAATAATCATTTTTATTCATTTGACCCTAAGTCACGCTTTGTGATTTGTTCATGTATATTCATTATAAAGATAGGCACACCTCTTGGTTTAAACTCCTTCACCAACTACAACGTTTAATATTCACTAAAATTTTTGAAAACGGTCCAACAGTGTCCTCGTGCAAAAACTATCAAATCGTTCTGAATCTCACCATTGACATACCAAGTAATTATTCTATAGCCCTGGAACACAGCCACATGGTACACCATATTAAATAGGGTTTATACACTTAGTTACAGACCCTATAAAAACGGGTGGTGTGAGTATCCCAGAGCACTTTCAACAATGCTATGGGTACACCACTTGCACCCCACATGGACATCAAGGTGATGTGACAGACAAAGAGAAGCCTATCATTTCATGTGGGCCACACATTGGATTTCTCCTTGTCAATCACATCAAAACATCCAGCAAGCTTAATGTTGCTAAACGCGCGCGAGCACGCACAGGGAGAGATAGACATGACTTAATACGTTAGAGATAGGCACAGTGGGAGAAGATCATCACAATAACGTCAATCTTCTGAATAAATGAACAAAATGCTAAACCAGTGATTTTTACAAGCCTAAAGAGGGAACAATGTATCTAACGCTAAACAAGCAGGGTCCTTGTATTTACAGTAACAAGAAGTCAAAGTTACAGAATACAGCAATCCAAAGTCGAACTTTCACGACTCCCGGTACTTTGTCAGGTCAAATGTCAACGTTCTTGAGCAACTGGGAAAAGAGGGGGAAAACAAACCGCATGAGCACAATTTCACAGGCAAGTTTTAACTGATTAACACGAAGTGATCCAAAGTTTTAGATAAAGGCTGTTGCGTATCATCTGTCATTACATAACAGAATTTCTGACCTCCGATACTGTTATTTATTTATGTATTGGCTGATCAAACTGATGCGATCTGATATCAACCAATATATGCCGCTATCATCGATACCATTACGATTCCCGATATGGCGATTAAAACCCTACACAAACTAAAGTGAACAAAATTGAAACAATTGCACCAAAAAATAAAACCTTACCTCCTCTCAGAATCCCTGTAGACCCCAACCAAAGCTTCAGCCTTGTCATAAAAACTATCTTTGAGGGATATCACTATACTCTGGAACCCGCTTCCACCATCATTGTCATTTTTTTTATTTTGCTCGGTACCCTTATTGTCTTGATTACCCCCAGATCCCTCACAGGACTTTGATCGGATGAACCCAGCAACCTTAGCAACATTCAAATTGTCTAATGCGGCATCCACTTCATCCAATATAAAGAACGGTGAAGGCCTATAACTTAAGTGTTGCATGAAAAGTAGAAAACCAACATTAGTTCTTGGGAAAGCATGCAAATTGGTAGACTAATAAAGTCCAGCATAAGAAAAAATTCTTCCATAAAAATGATTCTTGTCAGCCATAGCCTCCATTGCAGGTAATATCTTTAAAATTAAATAAATAAATAAAACAACAACTAGAACTCTAGAAAAGTAAAAATGTATAAGCAAGCTCAGAGTATTGAAAAGTGTGTTTGTGTGAGTGAGATTTTGTGTGAGAGAGAGCGAGATGCAATCATGTACAACTTTCCTCCGTACCTGTGGATGGAGAACAGTAATGCAAGCGCTGCAACAGTCTTCTCCCCACCAGATAGCTGTTCCATATCACGGAAGCGCTTTGTTGGGGGCATGGCTGTGTACTTGATACCATGTAAGAACGGTTCATCCTCATTGTCTAAGTTCAAATATGCTGTCCCACCAAGCTGGTGTGTGGTACTCGTCGTAAGTTGTTTGTAGATTTTGTCAATATTACCAGCAATATGGTTGAAAGCTTCCATAAACAATTCGTACCTGTTTCCAACAAATCAGTTCAACAGGAGGTCCATCTGCATAATATATCAAATTTAACCGAAAAGCATGACATAAACAAAAAGTATATAGCTCAGTAAATCCATCCAGAATACTTTGCTCATGCCAAATGGAACATATAAATAAATACATACATCAACTCAACCTAGCATTCCTCTTACCAATCGACGAAACCTAAAATAATTTTTAAACCAAGTTGACGACTACCTGTGGGGCAACAAGCATGAGTTGAACTTATGTTTGTGTTTTTAATTTCAGAACTTCAATGATTTCTTATCCTCCATTAAAAAGCTCTTAAAAGGATGGCTCACAAAATCGTTACAATATTAGCATAATACAGACACGAGAGATACTTGTAGTAAGCATTATGACCTCCGCTGTTTCACCGAATTATACTTGTCAGCTATTTCTTTTTCTTCTTTCCTGGCAGCTTCAAACTCCTCGGTCACAACTCTTTCCTTCTCCAGCAAAGCCTCATATTGGTCCAAGGCCTTCAGATTTGGAGCTGTCCGTTCAATTTCTGATATTAGGGCACCAATTTTTTGTGTAAATTCCACTTCAAGCTTCTCCCTTTGAGAAGGCCTCGTGTTCTGAAGGTAAGATCTACTTAGTTGACTAAAATCAGGAGCTGGGTTCGGTGTAGATGATCCAGTATCCATAGGGTCAGTGATAGTAGGAAGGACTATCCCCTCCAGTTCACACTTCTCAAAAATCTCTTGCTTCTGTGACTTAAGCTGATCCCTCTGTGCCTCCTGTAAAACCATCAAACAACATTGTTGGAGTAAAAACCTTTTATTGAGGTAATGTCCAGAAAGTAACAATTGGCCTTGTTCGTTTCCCTATTTAGTTTTAGTTTTAGTTTTGATGACATCATCATTTTTCTTATTTTTCTCTCTATCTCTCTCCACTCATTACACCTGCTGAAATCATCAAAACTAAATTAAACTATTTAACCAAACACAGCCAATAGAGCTTACTATTCCAACTAACCTTAGATTTAATTTGACGACCGTATTTGGTTATGCTTGTTGTCGCATTAGAAATCTTTTTCATCCATTCCTGTATATCCTTCTCACACTCTTCTGACTTTGACTTCCATTCTATCAAAGATGAAAAAAACCATAGCATGAATCAAATTAGCTATATTTAAGGAGAAGAAGAAAATACTAGTTGCATAGGAAATAAACCACTAATGGATGCGAGCAGTCAATACAACTGTAACTTTAAGCCCTAATATACACACTGGACTATAAATTTTATAACCTAGTAAGAATCTCATAACATGAGCAGCAGAAAGCATACCCTTCACTTCCTCCTTCAAATTATCAATGTCATCAGTAGCTTTCCCCATAGCTAATTTAAGTTCTTCCTCTTTGGAAACAACCTCGTTTAAATCATCTCTTAGAGCACTGAGAGAAGATTCCAACTTTGTAATTCGTGAATCCATATCTCGTTTTTGCTCATACTCCAACCTGAAATGTAGGGAGAAAACACGTAAAAGCCAAAACTGGGCACCTCATAAGATAGTAGGGAAATAGAGACAGCTAGGCATAGCAAGTTATACTCGAAATTAGAAGGCCCAACATTCAATATATATCAGTGCATATGTTTTGTAAGTGGACATTTCTATTGGCATATGGCTCTTCATGATATTTGGACCCCATCCTGATTGTATTTTGAAGCAGATCTTCCGATCAAATGACCAAATAGTCCAATTCCTTAAATCCAAAATCTGGATCCATAGAGTCCAGACAGGCATCAAAGCGGAAGAAGCCATCATACATCAATTTGAAATAATGCTCTGGTAGGTGTTATTCCCATCAGTAGGTCCTGGGGAATATTTAGCTCGTTAATTATATCACAGACTTGACAAGAGGGTACCAACAAAATTGAAAGGAAAATTTTATAGAAATGCCATTAGACCAGGGATGCTTTATGGGACAGAATGTTGACCTATTAAGAAGCAACAAATGAACAAGATAAGTGTAGCGGAAATGAGAATGTTGAGGTGGATGTGTGGTAAGACAAGACGAGATAGGATTAGAAATGAAACAATTCGCGAGGTGGTAGGTGTAGCACCTATAGAAGAGAAGTTAAGGGAAAATAGGCTAAGGTGGTTTGGGCATGTCTATCGTAGGCCAGTGGATGCAGTAGTTAAGAGAGTGGATAGGATAGCTTTGGGTAGAAACGCACAAGGGAGGGAAAGACCCAAATAGAAATTAGATGCGGTAGTACGCAAAGATCTGAGTATACTAAGTTTAAGCGATGAAACAGCACTTGACAGAACTCGATGGAGAAAAAGGATTCATGTAGCCGACCCCAATTGATTGGGACATAAGGCTTGGTTTGGTTTGGTTTGGTTCGGTTTGGAATTATATCACAGACTGCGGGGAGTGGGCAGTGAATTAGTAACCCCTATGTCCCAATTCCAAAACCCCATATGGATCATGAAATTCTTGCCAGAGAGTAAATCACATACACTCTTAAAAACAGTTCACATATAATGTTAGAGTGTGCTTTGAAGGTCTAGTCCTTCAAGTGTAAAGCTGATTAGAACCATGTTTGAAGCATCAAGTACCATCTTCAGTCCAAAAGGTCCACCGTAGAATATTACATTAAGTAAGAGCCACAATAGGGATCCATATTTCAAATTCTTTTCTCATATGCTAATAAATCAACTACAGTTGATGCTTTCTTTGTCATCTTTAAAGCATCTAACATTTACTGCAGCATACATGTCAGAGTAACATAGTCTCCAGCACAAATATTTTTCAAACAATATTCAACTATTGACTGAAAATCAAGTTTCTAATGACTAGATGGCGCTAATAAAATGTATCAGAATAACTATTGCTTGGTTCAAATGCCAAGCACATTGCACATTCACACAGGAATTAATGCAATAAACACTTTGGGAACTTTTCATGAATATAATGAAAAGGATTGTCCAAAACATAAATCAACAAAAATCTAAACGAAGCCACTATACATTACTTCATGCCTATACCACTTAGTACAATTGGCAGAGTCACAACTTGCACATTAAAGATTTAAAAACAGAAGGAAACTAGGTATAATTATGCCTTGTTGCATTGTCAACATACCAATAGAATGACAAGGAGTAAGAAGTGTCTCATGTTGAGACCACATATACCCTTTCATGTTGTCTTACCACTGTTAAGGTCTCCTGAAAAGATGAAAAAACTACCATTTCCAGAATTCATTTAAGCGGAAATCCTAGATCATCCAACAATGGTAGCTCTGTCGTTTTAAAAACAATTGATTTAAGACTTTAAGTAGCTGTGGGCATTTAGTGAAGGCGTGCAGCTTTTGCTTTTAGCTTCCAATAATGAAGAGCTTGTGCCATCTTGTGTGGTGAAGCTTCTAAAACAGCTTACGACTCAAAATGACTTCTTTTTTTCCGAAAAGGACTCGAAATGACTTAAATAAGCTGAATAAAGATTATGCCTATACGAGAAATGAACTTTTGCAACAGTAGCATAGTTGAAAATGATACTAGGAAACATAACAATCCTTCACCAACTGCGCACAATCGACATATAGACGAGCATAAACTGCGCTCGCGCGCACGCGCGCGTGAGAGAGAGAGAGAGAGAGAGAGAGAGAGAGAGCTTTATCCACTTATAGTTCAAAAATGAAATCTATGATCAGTTCTTCTTCACAACTATATGCAAGAATGAGTTGGTTCAAAAGACCTCAACTAGCAGTCGTCCTGAGCACCTCATTCCGCAAAGCAAAGATAAAGACTCATAGGAATAGCACATTATCACCTATAAACGAAAGGAGCACATCAAGAAACTGACTTACTGGTACTTCAACTTTGACTGCTGATTTCTCAAGCTGAACCTTTCTTCGTCCATCTGTTGAGCAGCCTTGAGCTGGTTTTCTTCATACTCACGAATGTTTTTCACCCCAACAGACTCACTAAATTTCTTGTAAGTCCTGTCAACAATCTCATTGACCCGCTTCTCTAAAGACAATATTTTTGAAGCCCTTTCAGCAGTAACACTTTTCAACTGCAACAGTAGAAAACCAAAGAAAGTTAATTGTGTGTAAAATCAATAAAGTAGATATGAGAAATAACAAAACAGCACCTTATGAAGTTCAGGACTAATACGATGAATTTCTTCTTTGATATTTTCCTTTTCCTGCTTCAATCTTTCAAGCTTGTCATCAATACTTTTCTGCAACAAGCTGCTTTTAGTAAGGAATTGTTCAAGAAAATGCATTAATAGGAGATGGTAAATAACATGTTAATTGAGGTCTCCAGCTCAAGTTCCAAACAAAGGCTAATGGATAAGAAAGTACATTGCAAAAGTTAAATTTAGATCCCCTCAACTGTAAAAGACCAAAATTTAGATGCTGTCAATCAGATTCCCTCAAATCTGCACATATGATTCTATAACACCAAAACAATCATCTAGGTTACCTTCTCAATCTCTGCATACTGAATCTTCTTTTCAAGCCCACTAATTTTTCCTGATGCTTCAGACTCTTTCAGCTGCATTTCTCTAATGGAACCAAGCTCTTCCAATTCCAACTCAAGACCCTCTTTCTTCTTTTTAAGTCCTGCAACAGGGATGAAATTATAAAAATGCAACACGTCTTTTAAAGAATTTGATAATTGTTCTTCATACCTTCAATTTTTTTATCATCCCACTTATGTGACCTTGCTTCCATTCCACCACTTGTACCACCAGTCATTGTCCCAGACTTCGTCAAAAGAGTCCCATCAACAGTCACAACTACAAGTAATATTACCACATTTCATGCAAAGCCAAACGGGACAAGTGCAGTAATACCCCACTGAAAAAACACATTCCTTACCTTTGAACCGCTCTCCACTCCAACTTAGAGCCTTCGCTTCATCGAGATCATCACAAACTAAGGTATTACCAACAGCAAACAGAATAGCCTTCTCCAAGGCTGGATCAAATGTCTGATTGTTATGGACTCAACCACATTCCAAACGTTCTGATAGTCATACATCAATACCAAAAGTATACTCTAGGTTGTAGCTAAAAAGAAAAACTGCATAAGCTCGTTCAAAGTGGATAAAAACATCAAGCCATCTCCAAGGCCAAATGATAGCAACTATACAACTGACAGACTCCACAAATTAGGATTCATGTTCATGTATTAATGGTATTCTTCAGAACTATATGAGCAACTTCAAAACAAATCAAAAGCCAAAACCAAAACAAAATCATATGGATATAAACACAAAGTTAGAGTGAATTTGAGGTTCGTCTAAATTTATCTCCAGAAATAACCAAAACACCCAGCAGGGGCTTAACATGAAACTGTTATTTCTATCAAACTGCAGATGCAGTTAGTTCTGCACTCAGTTGCACGAAGCGGGAGCGGAAGCAGAAGCGGGAGAATATAGAAGCTCCCAAGGGTGGGAGAATGAAATGAACTTGTACATATATTTGGAAAATAAGGTAGCATAGGATATACACTTTAAAATAACAACCATTTAAGGGATTTAAAAATATAGGCCAAGTCTACCTTAAGTGTAAGAAATGGGCTAGTGTTACTGTGTTAGAATGTATAGTTTTCTTTTCAAGATATCATGACTTCAGCAATATATAGGAGCTAAATCGAAGACCAATTTATAGAGTTAAGTAATAAATTACTGGTCTTCTATACCAATATTGTACGAAAGTTCCCATGTTCTCAAGGGGTGAGCTCCCATCTCAATGGGAGCGGGCTCCCGTCAAGCTCCTTAGTTGGGAGCGCAAAATCGCGCTCCTAAGGTGGGAGCGGCACCACTTTAGGAGCTCCCTGCAACTAAGGTTCTGCACGTGAAATAGGACAGATAATTATCGCAACAAGTTCTTTAGGTTATCCGCAGTAGGTCAAAGAATAAAATGCTTGAATTTACAGAACTCAAATAATACACAAATATAACTGTTGATAACTAGAAAGTAGAAAATGCCAAGTTCCCTACATTTGAAAGAGAGTTACGGAATGAGTTAAACTTGCAAAAGGCATTCAACCCACATACATCCAATGGCTATGAGACTAAGAGAGAGCTAGAAAAAAAAAACAGTTTCAAACCTTAATTACTTTGGTTCAAAAAAAAAAAAAACAAGTACAAGAAGATACTCAGAATCTCGTCAACAAAAAAAAAAAACCATAAAAGCCGCACTGGATATATTAGATTTTACTGATTTAGGGAACCCATTTACAAGAGCTATGCATATAACAGGATTACCAACGTGACTTACTCTTATAGCTCTAAAAGTGAACTGCAAAGCTTGAAAAAGGATATTGGATGACATCAAAGATCAGCTTCGCAGTACCGCGCAAAGTGCGGAGCTTCTCAATTATTGGCTTCACACGGACTGACTGAAGGGGTATAAAAGTCTGAGGAGGAAGCCTACGTTCTTTCAAATACTGGCAACCAAGAAAATGAGCTATGTCATCATTGAACTATAGTAAACATCAGGCTACAATAATGCAGAGACAATCAAAGAAATAACTTCATTTTCTTTGATTGTTCATCCTAAGATGACATTGAAATTGCAAAACATTGTATTAAAATCTTCAATACGTAGCAGGTAAAATATTTAACTTTAAACCAGTATACCATAAACCTAATGTTCATACAGTGGAAAATAAACTTATTTGCCTCATATGCCCTATGTTGACTAATAGTCAAAAAGAATGGAATTTGGAGAAAAGATAAGCCATGAGACTTTAATCCTTAATTCAACTTGTCAAAACATACTAACAATTTACTAATTCCCGTTTAACTATCTAGAAAGGAGAGAGAAATAACCCATTCAGTCCCAAGGAAACAGAACAAGACAGCACAATTTTCTCTTGCCACAGAATTAAAATTAACAGATCAATTGAGATAAGCAGCCATAAGATAAATAGGGCATGAAGGTGCTTGGGGGATATTTTCGGTCTATGTTTGATATGGCTAGATATGCGCCATAGACAAACCTTACACAGGCAGTCTTCATGCATAGGATCTGATTGTTTCTAGAAAATATGAGAACCAGCGGTTCATACTCTAAAACAAGGGTGCACAAGTTGATGCAAAACTTAAACATCAACTGATTATACAAATGTTACCTTGATGCATTCCTTTCCTGTAAGTTCATCCTCAACCACTACTGCATCCATAAATTTACCCATAGCCACAGTGACAGCAAGGTTATACTTCTTCTGGGTTGGCCGACAAAGATCGGTCATGCGACCATGAACACCAGGAAACAGGCCCTTGAGAGCCTCCACTGCTTCAGACAACTTGGCATCCCTCTCATTTTCATATCTCTCAGCCTTCAATTCACGGAGTTGGTTATCAACTTCGCTAATTCTGAGCTTCAAATTTTCATATTTGTGTCTGTATTTTAAAAAAGAGCATTTTCTTGTAACTGCAAAATTTCATCATCACGGAAAACCCACCCAAACAAATGTAGATAGGTGCAGGCTAAGGGATAGAACAAGAAAAGCCAATAGCAGAAAAGGAACGAATGCCATTTGAAAAAGTTTGACTAACCTTGAATTTCCGAGTTTATCTTTCATCTCACGCTGTTCCTTTCTCACTCGTGTGAGTTCGTCTTTATGTTTCGAAACAGCATCAACAATCTTTTTTAGTCTTGCTTGCATCTGTTCCTCCTGCAACTCCAGCTCTTGCTTCCGACTTTCCAGCTGTTGAAGATTTTCTTCCAAGTTCTTTTGAGCTTCAATGTCAGCATGTTGTTGCCTATCTTGAACCTCTTTCTCGTCTCTTAGCTTCGAGGTTTTCATACCAGCCTCCTCCTTGCTGCAATATCAAACGATTCAAATCTCCAATCAAGTCTCAGTTTTCTTTTTCCAACAAAAACCTTGTGCCAAACTCAATTTATTAAACACAGTTATCCCAACATAAGCAGCAGCTTCATAGAAAGGGTGTAGCAAACCCAGTAGGTAGTGTAACGTACAGGTTAAATTTTAAAGTGGAGGCTTCCTTGAAGAATCGAATATACAGGTGTTTTTCTTTGAAAAGGTACGGAGACATTCTTGCTTGCGATACAGTTCTACGAGAGAAATTTTAGTACTTCATAATTGTCACTACTACTTTCATATGCCAAATATCTTTTACAGCATTATCATTCCTCTTTCTCAAATGAGAAAAATTCGCAGGTCAACTAAATCTTACCTTTACATAGAAAAGAAAACTCATTCCAATAAAACGGATAAAACAATCGAGCTTATCCACTTGAGCATCACCAAGTATTCCTCAGAGGAAAAGTGGTTTTGCCTCCACAAGCATTGACAATCTTAAGAAGAATAGTGCCAACTCCCAAGGCAACAACTGGCCCAAATCCCAAAAACATTTTGGAGAAAGGTCTCCTGTTTAAGCAAGAAGGAATGCATTCCCTGCTTCAAAGTGGTAACAGAAGAAGACATATCTAGCAAGAAAGACTGAGTTAAAAAGGAAAGACCATAAAAACTTACATCCGATGGTATGTCTCTATTTGACTATCAGCCAGCTGAAGTTTCTCACCACCATCCTGAGCTTTTTCATGTAGCTCATCAAGTTGCCTAGACAGATCGTTTAAGTCATTCTGCATCTTTTTTATTTCATCAGCATGCTTCCTCCTTTCTTCTTTCTTTTTCTTGAGCTCCTTCTCACTACTTCGGATTTTGGAGCTGATTCGAGTCACTTCCTCCTTCAGTTTTACAAGCTCAGGTTGCTGCAAAAAGATAGCGCCAGAACAAATATAAGCAATTATAGTTGGACTCGATATAAAACTTAACAGAGAGCAGAAATAATGGCATTGATCATGCCACCATCATATACTGGCACATCCGAATGGGGGTCTAAATAAGATACTGTCAATAGCCAAAACCACGCATGTCAGACAATTGTCTACTCACAAGGTTGAAGTTCCATCTAAACAATCAGTAAAAAATCCAAATGTTGTTGCTCACGTAACAAATTTGTTGCCATGGTGGAAGATAAGTGGAGAAAGTTCTTTGTTCAACATATATGCTTTGGCATGCACAAAATCCATATACCTGCCTCGGTCGTGTTTCTTAGTCATTAGGGATTTCTATTACAAAGAGACCACAAATCTCTGACTACTTAAACGCATACAATCACCCCAAAACTTTGCTTCTATTGAAAGAAGTTGCTTAGAACCAACAGCTCCAAATATTCAGCTACACTTGTGCATTTAAATATTTATTTGCAAAATGTTAGCTGTAACAGTATACCATCCAACCACCACGCTGTCAACCTCCTCACAGCCAAAGGCCCAGAGGGAAAAAAAATGTACGAGAATATATAAATAATATATCTAACATGAGCAAAACAAAATGCAAACTACGTGCATTAACCTCCAAAAATTTTAAAGCGGCCTATCATTTCATGGCTTAAAACAAATCACCTGCTGAAATTGTTACTATCCGTGGCACCAAGCATATGCTTCAATCATGTTCAGATCAGATTCTACCAATCTAACAAAGCATATGTAATGGGTACACTTTTGTACCTAGTATCAACATGCTAAACAGATCAAGTAAAAGAATGATGATCTAAACCAGAATCAAAGATCTTGTGATACGATTCATATGAAGCAGAATTTTGCCTGCAACACTCCATGGTCCACCATCAATTACTAAGAATCACAAATAAATCATCCAATTATTTTTGCCCTCAAACTTTGCTTCCAAACCAATACAAAAAACAAAAAGTTTGATAGCTCAAGTGTCCCCACATCGAGCACACTGCACCAAACCACATACCAAGACTGTAAACTAACTCTGCTAACAAGATGCGCTTAAAAAGTTTTGACCGTAAATATTGCAAGTTCGCACAGCCAAAACTAGAAAAGACTGACAGAGACTGGCAAGTTCATGGACTCACATTCTTGTCAAATCTACTATTTTTCTCAGCAATCTTCTTTTCACATTGTGCAATCTCTTTTAAATATTTCGCCTGTTCTTTCCTCTTAATGCTGGCACTACTTTGATAATCCGTTAGTTCCTTCACAAGTTCTTGCTGGCTTCTCCTTTCAGCTGCAAGGTCCTCTTGAGCTTTCTCAATGTCATTCTCTGTATTCCACAGTTGCCACAAATAATGGTCCTTCTTCACTGTTTTCTGCAGGATATAGGGAAGAAAGATCAACACTAAGAAAGTCCTAAGGTATAAAATTACCAAGGATTTCAGAAAATAAGCTTTCGTGGAGAGTATCAGATTATCTTACTGCATATAGTACAAGAATCTAAAATACACAAAAATCGTGAGACAAAGGTTACAGTATGAAACATCACACCCAGTCCGTAGAAAGGAAAATTAGTACTTACCCTATCACATGAAGTATGAACAAACGAAAAAGAGAAAACAAACATACCTCTCTATTTTCAATAGTGTGCACTAGTGCATGAGTGGGCAGGCAAGATAGAGAGAATTAATATCAAACAAACCGAAACAGACGGAGTATCCATCTTACATTCTCAAGGATTGACACTTAGCTGGTCAACACAAATTGGACAGAAGGGACTCTTCTCTAACAAGGCATAAGAACTTCAAAGTTATCATCAATTAACCTTCCTCAAAACATTTAGAATTACACCTATTAGATACAAGAGTAGGATCTAACGTATAATTCAAGATTTTTTACTGTATGACATGAGTCACATGAAAAAATCAGAACAAACTAATTCCATTCCCACCTTGTAAAGCCTGAAACATAGAATCCTCTTTGTCAACTCAAAACATAAATTGACTTGTAATAAAGGATCTGCCAGATTAAAAAAAGAGATAAACCTGAATGCATATTTTTAAATTAAAATTCAGCAAAATTTGAAGGGGAAACAAATAAAAACTAGTTATCTCTCACATGATCCGTAAATATAGTTACGAACTTCACAAACTGGTACAAGCCAGGTAATGCTGGCCGCTGGGGACAAAACCACACTTTCAACAAACATAGACCCAAAGTAATTGATGGCTTTACATCTGCCAAGGAAAGAGAAATTTGATAGAGCGAAGACAAATACATCACACATACCAGTTGCTCTTGCAAGCGAAGGTGTTTTTCAGCCTCTTCCTTCTGTTCTTTCTTCTGCTTCCTCTCCAGCACAATAGTTCTTTTTTTCTGATAAACAAGTGCGGATTTTTCTTCAGCTCTGGCTTTTTCCTCCTCCAGTTTCTCATATTCTCCCTTAAGTTCATCAGATCCAGATATTTGCTCAATAAGTGCAGTAAGTTCTCTGGGATTTTTAGATGCAATTGACTCGACATCACCCTACAGATAAAAGACATTATTAGCTATACAATTAACTGAAACGTGAATGTCGTCTGTCCAAAATATTAAGAATTCCAATGAGATTCCTTAAAGAGGGTGTACTCAGTTCAACTTTACACCCTTTAATGAAGCTCTCAAACAAAAAAAAATAACCTCGGAACGGACAGTGCATATGCTTTGGCGTTAACTGAATTTTGGGTTTCAACCTTTTAATAGGATTATAGGAATGGGGGCCTCTTTCCGATTCAATAACACCGTAAAAGTCATAATTTCCCAACTCCTTTGTTCTTCTGCAATATCCTACTAACACATAGCAACCAAGGTAGTTTACTAACCCAAACCTATTCTCATCAAAGTATTATCGAGAACTTATCAGGTTTCTATCTTCTTTAAAGTTCTAAAAAATATAACAATAAAAATTAAGAGTCATAGCACGTTTCCAGAAGCAGCATACCAAAATACTTACTCAAATGTTTTCTTAAAAAATCACTCTAAATATCTTATTCAAATTGTGGTGGAAGCGGTTCTCAAGATTTCTAAAATATTTCCTACTAGCTACTACTAATTTCAAAAAATGAGCTATAGCCTCAACAATTGGGAAAAAAATTTATGCAGATTATTTTAAGCTAAAAGCAACAGTAACGAATTACATAATAGAAACAAAGCATAACCAAAGTAAACAACTGAAACCAACTGGGTTAGCTCAGTTGGCCATCCATAGGCCAGAATACACTTAATTAATACATTTCGATGGGAGAGGTCGTAGCCAATCCTTGCCAATCGCAAAGATCAACTATTTCTTCCCGCGAATGGGATTGTTTGTTTTTGGGATTATTAGTCGGGCCAAGTGTGATTGTGGTTTTATATCTCATTTAATGTCGTTCAGATCCTTGTATTTTTCCACGGCTAGTAATAATATAAAACATAAACACCTGAAAAACGAGGAAATTGCGAGCCTTGACGAGAATCCCCAGCGACCTCAACTTAGCATTATACTCATCCCAATTCACGACCCTCCCATCAATCCTATACTCACTCCCGCCCGTGCTAGCGATAGTCCTCGTGAACTGAAGCTCGGCCCCACTGCCCAACTGGTACACCAGCCTCACAAACGCCCTGCGTCCCTTCTGCTCCTTCTCCCGATCGTCAAACGCGTAGATCAAGTCCTTCAATTGGGACCCCCTGAGTTGACCCGTGCGTACGCCGAGGACGAAGCTGATGGCGTCCATGAGGTTGGATTTTCCAGACCCGTTGGGTCCGATAATGGCGGTGAAGTTGAAGAATGGGCCGATTGTTTGGAGTCCTTTGTAGGATTTGAAGTTTTCGAGCTCGAGGCGGACGATTTTGCCAGGGGAGGGGAGGGACGGCATGGTTGAGAACTGGTTTGGAACCCTAAACCCTAGGTTGAAGAAGTTAGGGTTTCGGCGGAGTGAGGAGTTTGAAGAGTGATCAGGCGGGGAGATTTGGCGGGGAGAGAGAGAGAGAGAGAGATCTAATCGGCAGACGGGGGTTTCAGTCGTTTTGACAGAAAGAGACGTGAATATGAAGGACCGTTCCCTCCACTCCACTCCGCTGCGATCTTTTTTATGCCATGGTTCGCTCTAAACAGTCTTCAAAAAAAAACCTTTCATAAATGGAAATCTTTGGGGCAAAAAAAAAAACTCCAACAAAATTTAGTTAAGATATTTTGGAATTTGGGGGAAGGAATAAAAAATAAAAACTTATTAAGGAAAATGTAACGTAGGGAATGGGAATTTTTTTTTGGAAAAATTAGCCAAAAATACAATATTTTTTATCCTTTTTCACCCTAGGACACGGTACATTTTATTTTCAACTCAAGGACACGGTACATTTTTTTTTTGACGAAGGACACTCTATTTACGATTTACGAATAGGCTTCGGCTAGTAACCACCTAAAAGGGGGTCCGGGAAAACCGTAGTCTTGCTTTGACACATTGACTTCAATGTTAGGTGGCGTAAACCTTTGCCGATTGCAGTACTTTCTATCACCCCTAAGCTCTCCGTACTGTTCAACCTTTTTCAATTATTCATTGCCGTGCTGTGCCCTTTGTTTTGAAAGGCCACTCCTCTTTACCTAAAGAAAATGTCAGTGTGTCTAATAGGCACATATTAAGGTTGAAAAAATATAGTAAAATATGTGAAAATGTAAAGGAATACGCAAAAATGTATTAAAAAGTGTAAAAGATTTATTGAAGTATGTGTTTTTTTTGTTTGTTTATGTGCTTATTGGACACATATTAGAAGACCCTTTTATCTAAGCCCTTATGTGTAAACATCTCTAACTACTACAGTAAAATAGATACTCCAATATGCACTCACTCCCTACCAGGGACGGAGTTAAGAATTTTACTATGCAGAGACAATTTTTTTTTTCCAAAATAATTTGTGGGGTTGAGCCTGTATAATTCATGGCAAAAGTTTTTTTTCTCTATATAATAGGTGGGGTGGTGATATTTTTGAATTTTATGTTCGAAATTAGATTTTTTAAAAATTAGTGACTTCTCACTAATTTTTTGGGTCGTCAGAAGTGGTTGACTAGAGGTTGGGTGGTGGTTGGCCGGAGGTGAGGTGATGATTTTTTTGAATTTTATGTTCAAAATTATAATTTTTAAAAATTAGTGAAATCTCACTAATTTTTTTAGTCGCCGGTAGTGGTCGGCCAAAGGTGGGGTGGTGGTCAGCCGGAGATGATGTTGTGATTTTTTTGAATTTTATGTTCACAGTTAGAATTTTTAAAAATAGTAACATCTTACTAATTTTTTTGGTCGGCGGAAGTGTTCACCAGAGATGGGGTGGTTGTTGGCCAGAGGTGGGGTGGAGATTTTTTTTAATTTTATGTTCCAAATAAGAATTTTTAAAAATTAGTAACATCTCACTAATTTTTTTGGTCGCCGGATGTGGTCGCTAGAGGTGGGGTGGTTGTTGGTCGGAAGTGGGGTGGAGATTTTTTTGAATTTTATGTTCGAAATAAGAATTTTTAAAAGTTAATAACATCTCACTAATTTTTTTGGTCGCCAGAAGTGGGGTGGAGATTTTTTTGAATTTTATGTTCGAAATAAGAATTTTTAAAAGTTAGTAACATCTCACTAATTTTTTTGGTCGCCGGAAGTGGTCGCGCAGAAGTGGGGTGGAGATTTTTTTGAATTTTATGTTCGAATAAATTTTTTTAAAAATTAGTAACATCTCACTAATTTTTTTGGTCGACGGAAGAGGTCGCCAGAGGTGTGGTGGAGATTTTTTTGAATTTTATGTTCAAAATAAGAATTTTTAAAAATTAGTAACATCTCACTAATTTTTTTGGTCGCCGGAAGTGGTCGCCAAAGGTGGGGTGGAGATTTTTTTGAATTTTATGTTCGAAATAAGAATTTTTAAAAATTAGTAACATCTCACTAATTTTTTTGTCGCCGGAAGTAGTCGCCAGAGATGGGGTGGTTGTTGGCTGGAGGTGGGGTGGAGATTTTTTTTTTAATTTTACGTTCGAAATTACAATTTTTTAAAATTAGTGACATCTCACTAATTTTTTTGGCCGCCGGAAGTGGTCGCCAAAGGTGGGGCGGTGGTTGGCCGGAGGTAGGGTGGAAATTTTTTTGAATTTTATATCCGAATTTAGAATTTTAAAAAATTAGTAACAATTAACTCTCTTTTTTTGTCTTTATGTTCTATTGCAAAAGTTCCTTGTTCTTCCATTTAAAAATATCAAATGTTTTATGTTTTTATGTTTGAATGAAAAAGTTCATTATCCTTCCCTTTAAAAATATCAAATGTTTTATGTTTTTATGTTCGAATGCAAAAGTTGTTTGTCCTTCCCTTTAAAAATATCAAATGTTTTGAATTTTTGGCTAAGTGGCCCTTTATTTTTTACTATTTTTCTTTCTTTTTCAAACATTCCAAACAAAGCCTTGACTAAAATTTGAATTAGTTATTTACCCCAAAAAAAAGGAGAAATTTAATTTAGTTTGGCGGTATTCCCAAGTTTGAATTGGTTTTTCAATCTATTTGTTAACTTCAATTTGCATAATTTAACGCTTGGTGTACTTTTCTGTCAATGTGATGTAGTAGAATCATCTTCTTAGAAAGATGAAAAATAAAGTTTTTCTCTCTTACATATAAACTTTAGAAAATTAATAGGTCCGCTAACACAAAAAGGATAGGCGCAGTAAAATTCGAACAAATACTAATCTGCTTAAAACTTATTTCCTATCATTTCTTTATTTAAGATAACAAAACAAGGGATTTTCTTAGCCCATTAATATATATCTCCCTTAGATGGAGCAATAATATACCGTAATAGTCGTTATTACTATGTGACACTAGAGAAAAAACAAAAATGGAAGCATTTCATGATTGAACATCAAAGTGGAATGCTTATGAGGCACCATGATAACTCATATACATTCAATGAATTTTTGGATTACAAATGTTTTAAGCGGAATTGATTTGTAAATAGACTAAGGGTGAGTTTCTGAATGGATCATTCAAAAATCTAAGATTTTATCAACTCTCCTCACGAATAGATAAAATCAAAGACTTGATTTTATCAGATTTTGATAAAATCTAGATAAAATTCATTCGGAAACTCACCCTTAATAATTTAAGTTTCAAAATATCCAAAATTTTGAGCGGCATAGCATTAACATATGACATTTTAAATACCTTCAACAAAAAGTTTCCCGTTTTGTAGAATCATAATCCAAACCAAACCAAGTCAAGCATTATGTCTCAATCAATTGGAGTCGGCTACGTGAATCTTTTTTCTTTATTGAGCTCTGTCAAGTGCTGCTACATCGCTTAAACATAGTATACTTAGATCTTTGCATACTACCGCATCTAATGTCAATTTGGGTCTTCCCTCTCTTGTGCGTTTCTACCCAAATTTATCTTATCCATTCTCTTAACTATTGCATCCGCTGGCTTACGATAGACATGCACAAACCACCTTAGCCTATTTTCCCTAAACTTCTCCCTTATAGGTATTACACCTACCACTTCCCGAATTGTTTCATTTATAATCCTATCTCATCTAGTCTTACCATACATCCACCTCAACATTCTCATTTCTGCTACACTTATCTTATTCACCTACTGTTTCTTAATAGGCCAACATTCTGTCCCGTAAAGCATCGTTGGTATAATGGTAGTTCTATAAAATTTCCATTTCAATTTTGTTGGTACCCTCTTGTCAAACAGTACACTAGTAGCGCTTCTCCACTCGAGCCACCCCACTTGGATCATATAAGTCACATCATCTACAATCTCTCCATCTTGACTAATAATAGAGCCTAAATGCCTAAAATGATCGTTCTTTGGTATCTCTTGATCTTGGATCATCACTCTTTCTTTATACACACTTCTGGTATCACTAATCTTGTAGACCATATACTCAGTTTTACTCTTACTTATCCGAAAGCTCTTAGACTCTAATGTTTCCTGTCAAATTTCTAATTTAGTATTCACACCACTAGCCGTTTCATCTATAAGGACAATATCATCTGCAAACAACATACACCATGGGATATCCTGCTGATTCTGCCTAGTCAAATCACTCATAACTAACGCGAAAATGTACGAGCTCAACGTTGACCCTTGATGCAATCCTACTGTGATGGGAAATTCACTCGTTTATCCTGCTGGTGATCTAATGGCAGTGACTACACCTCATACATGTCTCTAACCACGTTAATATAGACTCTGGTCACTCATTTTCTCTCTATAACCCACCATATAATGTTTCTAGGCACTCTATCATAAGCCTTTTTCAGGTCTATGAAAATCATAAGGAGATCCTTCTTCGTTGACCTGTGCATTTTTATCAATCTCCTTAGTAGGTAAATAGCTTCTATAGTTAATCTTCCAGGCATTAACCCAAATTGTTTCTCTGACACCGTAGTCACCATCCTTGATCGATGCTCAATAACTTTTTCTTACAACTTAATCGTATGACTCATCAACTTAATTCATCTATAGTTGTTGCAACTTTGAATCTCCCTTTTATTCTTGTAGATAGGTACTAAGGTACTCCACCTCCATTCGTCGGGCATCCTCCTAGATAAAATAATCTTGTTGAACAATTTTGTCAGCCAAGTCACCACCAAGTCACCTAGGCTTCTCCACACTTTAATGGGGATACCATTTGGTCCTAAGGGCCTTGCCCGTTTCATCATCTTCAAAGCCTTGGCCACTTCAAACTTTTGTATCATCCGATAGAACTCGTATTCTATTTTCTCGCTAAGGACATCAACTTCCTCCTCACCAAAGTTTACTTCATGTTTTTTATTTAACAACTTCTCTAAATACATTTTCCATCTATCATTGATCTCCTCATCTTTCACCAACACATCCGAATCACTACCTTTTTATACACTTAAATTGAGAGAAGTTTTTAGCTTTCCTTTCTCTTAGCTTGACGAGTTTATATTCTTTTTTCTCCATCCTTACTATCAGGCTTATCATAAAAATTATTGTAGGCTCTCAACTTAGCCTTACTAACGGCCTTCTTAGCTTCTCTATTAGCTTGTTTGTACCTCTGTAATTTTTTCACATTCCGGTCTTTTTGCCACTTTTTAAAGCAATTATTTTTTGCTTTTACCATGGTTTGAACCTTATCGTTCCACCACCATGTCTCTTTAGAGTTTAGATCCTTCCCCTTTGACTCCCCAAGAACTTTTTTTGATATTCTTCTAATCCCGTCAGTCATTGTATTTCACATACTATCACTATCACTTTCTCCTTCCCACTCCATCTTTTTGGCCCATACGCTCCTTGAACACCTCTAGTTTATCTCCTCTTAAGAACCACCATCTAGTTCTTGGGGTTCTAATTTCTTTCATCTGTCTATTGTTCCCCTTGAGACCAATATCTAACACCAAAAGTCTATGTTGTGCCACTAAACACTCTCTGTGAATGACCTTACAATCCTTACATAACAAACGATCTGCGCTTCTAGCAAAGAAGTAGTCGATCTGACTTCTATTGGTTCAACTTTTAAAGGTAGTTAAATGTTCTTCACGCTTCTTATATAAAGTATTCCCAACTATTAGGTCGCCAGCTACTGCAAAATTCAAAATCCTATTACCACCTTCATTTAAGTCACCAAATCCAAATCCACAAGGTATCTCCTCTTATAAAAAGCTTCTTTCCACAAGGTATCTCTTGAACAACATCACCCATCTGTTCTCAAAATTGCTCTTTAGTGAGATCATCTGAGCCTACTTGGAGCGCGTAAGCATTAATAATATTTATTATGCTCTCTCCAATCATAAGCTTAACTAAAATAATCCGATCTCCTTTTCTCATGACTATGACTACCGAGTATTTAAGGTGTTTATCTACTATGATGCCTACCCAATTTCTATGTCTATCATTACTCGTGTAATGAAGCTCATATTTAGTGTCTTCTATCTCTTTAGCCTTCTCCCCTACCCATTTAGTCTTCTGAAGTCAAGTTATACTAATTCTCCTCCTAATGATGGTATCAACTAGCTTCTTAGTCTTACCTGTTAAAGTCCTTATGTTTCAAGTTGCTAAACGGATCCTATAATCCTGCGCTAGCTTCTTTATCCGCGCTCGTCCAAGCATGCGCGAAGAACCTTTGCTCACTTATCAACACATACATCAGCTACTTTTAACACTTTTAAGACGGTTAAGAAAAAATAAAAAAATAACCCTTTAAAACTTAAATTCAAAGTCTCTCTCTTCCGATGCTATAAAGAGGCACCCTGTAGTGGGGATGAAAATTTATAAAGATTAAGGGTGGCGATGGATTTGCTTGGGAATAGATGGATGGTTGTAAGATCATGAGTGGCAACATGTAAAAATTACGGTGTGGGTAAAGAAATATTACAATGGTGTTTTGGTAGGGGATAGATTGTGTTGAGTCTTTTTGTTGCAGTGGTGGTCACCTAATGATGAAAAAGGGGAGGTGGAGACCATAAGGTGAACGGTGGTGGATGATTTACAAGTAATGAGTTTTATATTGATAAAGAATTATTGCAATGTGATGTGGCAATAGATATAATAATATATTTTAAATATATTTGGTGGATTTGCTTGGGAATAGATGGGTGGTTGTAGGGTCATTAGTGACAACATGTATGAATTACGGTGTGGGGAAAGAAATTTTACGATGGCGTCTTGGTAAGGGAGAGATTGTCTTTAGTCTCTTGGTTGTGGTGGTGGTCGCATCATGATGAAGGAGGGGAGGTGGAGACCATGGGGTGAATGGTCGTGGATGAAAAGGTAAAAAGTTTTATATTGTTAAAGAATGATCCCAATGTGATAAGGCAATAAAGATAATAAAATATTTTAAATGCGTTCATGTTTGATATCGCCAAATTCCATTAGTCGAAATAAAACAATAAGAGCATTTCTAGCACTTACTCAGATATTGAACAAAATTCAAAATTTAAGTAAAAGTCCCCCAAATCCACCCTAGTCTTTGAACAAAATTCATACCAATTTAAGTTTTACTCAAATCATTATCTAAATAAAGGGAAACTCAAACACGTCAACCACACTTCCAACGGTAAATTTGTGGTGGTGCTTGTTGGTTGGCGAAACTTCTTCCGCCACCATCATCGTCAACTTCGACGAAGGTAGCAAAATACAAATCGCGAGGATATGTGGTCGCCGATGACAGGTGGTATTTGTGGTGGTTTGCTGAAAGTCGTGTGCAATCTGACGACGAACACAAAGTAGAGCAATGACGGTTTGTGGCGGTGGTTGATGGTGGTGGTTGAGGAGTCGTGGAATAATGGTGGTGGTTGAGGACTCGTGGAAGGGGGGTTGATTGCAGCGGTGGACGACATAAATCTTTTGGCTGTGTTTGGTTAGATAGTTTAGTTTATTTTTGATGATGTCATCAGGTGTAATGAGTGGAGAGAGATAAAGAGAAAAATTATGATTTCATTAAAACTAAAACTAAAACTAAACTGCGAAACGAACATAACCTTTAAAATTTGAGTTAAGGGCTAAAGAGATTATACCAAATCAAGCTTTTAGTAAAATTTTCACTTTGAATCCGAGTTTTTTTTTTTTTGAGTAAGGGCAAGAGATGCTCTAAATAGCTGCTAAAAAGAGAGAGAGAAAAAAAATTCACATAAATAAGGAACTGGTTCTTCCTTCTTACTTGGCAAAGACTGGGGTTCCCGATACCTTTGGGTGCAACTGGAATTGAAGCAAACATCGGGGGAGGTTAGCGTGTTTTACCCCAAAATTCGAGACACTGCGAGCCACAGGTTTGGCCTTCCGGACCACAGGTGCACAGTGGGTGTAAAAAGAGGCCACGACTCGACAATTACAGTGCAATAAAAAAAAGCGACGATGGGTTGCGATGAAATCAAGGGTTTAAGAGAGGGAGGGTCCGACCCCCGGTGAATGCTGAAGAATCTACACTGCGGTCGTCGTATCTCCAACCTGCGATGGTTTCCGTATCGACCTGGTTCCGATACTTAGCCCACAAATTCGAGTATTCCGTCGCTCTCAGCTGGAAGGTCACTCTATCTCTCCCCTTACATTTACCTATCGAATCTTCTTCAATTTATTAGCGTGATTTGCAGTTTTTGTTGGTCAAATCGAGAACTCCTTATGTAATTCGTCACTACTTGCGTTTCGAAACGATATCCTCTGCAAATCGTTGCATAGGTTTTGCTAATGAGATGTATCATGTACGTATGTCTGCATTATTCTGATGGTAATCGGTAGGTGTTGATGAGTTTTACGTAAGCGCCTGCTGCGCCTCCATTATTACGTGGTTTGTGGATTGTTTGGATGCATGTTTCTGTATGTACAAAGTAGAGTGGATGTTGATGGATGATATCATATGAACTCACAGTTCCGATTGGTAGATCCCGTTGCTTTGGCTGCTAGATTTTTTTGTGGAAAATACGTTAGCTCTGCTGTGCCAAAGGAAAAAGAAGACAAAGAAAGGATCAGGAGAGTACAGAGCTCTTGTTTTGTGCCAAAGTGGAGGTGGAGGGGCATGATCTCAATCAGCGCTGCTAACATTATAAGCCACCCTATTGTTATTGCCGTTAGATTTTGGTTGAACCTCTATTAGCATCAGCCATCAGTCAAATTTCTACCTTCTGCGGGGTATGAGTGCTGGGCCCATAGGTGGGTCAACCCAACCGGTTTCATGTAATCTGACCCTTAGTTGCACGAAGCGGGAGCGGGGGTGGGAGCGGGGTGGGGGGTGCAGGGGAGCGAGGGTATGTAGAAGCTCCCTAGGTTGGGAGCAGCGAGGGAATATTTAATACTAAATAAATATGTATATGAATAAACTTATATATATTTATATGTATTGTACATATGTTTTATAGTTGCAAAGGGAGCACGTACATGAGCATTCTATATATGTATAAACATGAGTGAGAAATGACATCCCAATAGATTCTTTTGTACCAAATATATGGATTAAAATTCTTTTTATGCATTTTACCCTCTCTTTTTTCCTGCTTTATATTTGTAGACTTCCTGTTGCTGTTCTTTTACACATGCTTATTGTCAAGCCTTAAGGATACAACAACAATACAAACAACAATAACATAAACCATTTAGTCCCCAATAATTGGGGGTATGGGTGGGGGATGGATATGTGACAGACCTAACCTTTAGCAATAAATGCACAAAGTGGCTGCTCCCGGAATACCATTTAAACAAATGAATTGGAGACAGACCTAACCTTTGGCAATAAATGCACAAAGTGGCTGCTCCCGGAATACCACTTAAACAAATGGATTGGAGACAGACCTAACCTTTGGCAATAAATGCACAAAGTGGCTGCTCACAGAATACCATTGAAACAGTGGTCCCCCTATACTGTCGTGTTTGCTGTGAAATCATGTCCTCAAATCAAAGCCAAAAGGCATCAGAGAGGGAAGACCCAAGAATCATTTTGATTTATGTGCACATTACCATATTTCTTTCATTCAGCATCCAGAGCATTGGCGTTGCACAACATTGTCAAGCCTTAAGGATGCTGCTTATAAGTAGAAACTTTGACTTTTGTGCAGAGTTATAAACGAGGCCAAATCACTGACAACGAAGTATATGATGTCATATGGAAAACATTGTTTCAAGGAAAGTTGACGTACTTGCATTGGAGCAAAGGAGAGGAGATGGAACCAACAATAGCAGCGCAGGGGGGAACTCTTCTGGTCAGGAAATTACCAGCGGCAGATCCAACGTAAGTTCGCTTAATATCTTTTTTTTGGGTAAATGTTCGCTTAATATCTTAAGCTAAAGGTATATAAAATTTTCCATGCCTTTTTTTTTTCTCACGTTTCTTCAGTTCTAATGCACTTATTGTTCTCCAAACATTGATTATTATTATGTCAAGTACAGATCAAAGAAATTGAGATAAAGTTGATGAACCTTTTGTTCTCACTTGTCTTTTTGTGCATCTGGAATATTGAATACGAGTGCAAATCGAAGGAGATTAGATACTTTATACGTCAAAGTTCAAATGACGTAGTTTCGAATGATTGTAGAATCTTACACTGGTACCATGGTTTTATACAACATATATTTCCGTTGCAAAAATGACAAAACTCTCTGAAAACAGTGGGGTAAATGCGGCGATAAAAAAAAAAGAAGCATACTTTTGGTACTTTCCCCTTTAAACTGGAGTCTTACGCACTGGGTTGGTGGTACAAAAATTGCAATCCTAGTTAACCCATGGATAATTTTGCCCAATTGACCAAAGTATCTGGCAGGACATTTCATCTGCATACAGAAGACCTCGACCACGCCATTCCACTTCCCCCCGACCATTCCACTTCCCCTCTCCTTTGATCCCACCCCACAGATCCTAAAAATCGATTGAGATTTCCCCCTTCATCTTCCTTGACACTTCTCAGAAGAGATCGAATCGAAAGGAACACTACTCAGTGTTCTGAATCGTAACCGCGAAGGTGAAATCTCTCTCTCTCTCTCTCTCTCTCTGACTTCTGACCCATTGCTCAATACACTACTCGATCAGTGTTCGAGACTTAGAGCACCCTCTCTCCTCTCTGTCTGTGCATATATGTGTGGATATACGTACGTATATACATCTGTATATGTAGATTCGTGAAAATCCAAGTCATTTTTCTTCCTTGTCTGCTTTGCTAAAATCCAGATTCCAGTTCTCTTTCTCTCTCTCTCTCTCTCTCTCTCTCTCTCTCTCTCTCTCTCTCTCTCTCTCTTCACATATATGCCTGCTTTGGATAGAAACTGTCTAAACCAGGCCAAAACCGGATAAGCCGGGCCGAAACCGGGCCGACCTAGTGAGAAGCGGCCCCGGTTTGAAGTTTTCCAAACGGAAATGTCCGGTTTGGTCCCAAAATACGTCCATCCTGGACTGAACCGGGCCGGTTACACCCCCTAAGTGCCCATGAGCCTCCCACTCAGGCAAGGGTTTGATCTTGGGATTATGTTTTGAGTGACGAGTTGTCTGTTAAGCTACCATGCACCTTCAGTTTGTACTCCTCCATATGTATCTGGTTGCATCATTAAATGCTTCATTTTGTGGGGGTGGATTTTATTTTTGCGTGCATGCTACAACTTTTATGGCTCCCTGAGCGCCGATACGGTTTTGAGTGACAGGCGTGTTTTTGTTGGAGATGTAGTCGTCTTGAAGGACCCTGAAAAATCTGATAATTATCTAGTCAGAAGATTGGCTGCTATTGAAGGGTATGAAATGGTATCCACCGATGAAAAAGATGAGCCATTCGTTCTCGAAACGGATCAGTGTTGGGTGTTATCTGACAACGAAGCTCTGAAGGCCAAGGTATGCTGTTTTTATTATTTTGGCATCATCTAGTCCACATGGATTGTTTCTTATGTTGATTTCAATATTTTTCAAATAAGATAAGAATGATTATTTTTCTTGTTGCTTGACTAGATGAGCCTAGATTTTATTCCATCTTTCCATTTATGGTGTACCTGGTTAAGAGTTACCGGACTTTTTGCTCATGTCTTAATTGCTTGTAAAGACTTAAGTATGTAGGTTAACCTATTTTGTTTGTCTTCACTCTTGATTGCTTTGAAGGGGCAGACTTATCAATTCCGTCAAGACCAATGCCTTACTATTTTTTTTCTTTAGAAAGTGAAAGGGAACAAGTTTTTGTTTTTGGTGGTGGGGTGCGAGTAGAACATGACCATTGTATGAGTTTGACTGATTGTTATGCTAATGGGGCCGATTTAGCACCCAGTTGATTACATTGATGACAATCAAAATCACAAAGATCAGATGAATCTATTTAATCCAAACATTCAGTTTCAGAACAAGAGAGTTTTCTCATGTGAATGATCTCTATCTTGGAGGTGTACTTAAATGCAGTCCAATTATTATCCACTAGTAATGCTTGGCAAAAAGGTTGTGACTAATTCTCTGAATTGGTGGTGGATCTCACCCTAGTTTCTTTGTTTTTCTCTGAATTTCAGGAAGCCAATGACAGCAGAGCATTTGGCCCAGTACCCATGACAGACATAGTGGGCAGAGTCATATATAGCCTGAGAACAGCTGTGGATCATGGTCGCGTGCAGAACAGGTGAGCGATCTAATCACTTCAAGTGAAGTTTATACTTCTGTTAGATGTTGACAATAATCTGGTGTTTCTTTTACCAGTCATTTCAGCATGAGGAAGGATTCACCTGTGTTGGAAATTGAACTGGATGTTGATGAGATGGCTAAAGATCACAAAGCATAGATGTTGTTTGCAAAGAAAAAGCTTCTGAGTCGATTGCTCTGTATGTACTTTTCTGGCACATTTTCTCATCAGACTCTCTGTCTCAAGTGCAAAGGATAAAAAGAAGAAGAGAGTTTGGATTCTTCGGAATCCTCTCAATATTCATCTGTTATGGGATGCTCTGGCATATTTAATCATTTCCATTGACAGGTTGCAGCAGTCTAGTCGTCTGATCTTTGTTGTTTCCCCCGCCCCCTTCTCTCTCTTTTTCTGACAAAGAATATGTCTCCGTGTTGCACTGAATTTTGAGTTTCATCTTTGATGTGATATTCTACTATGAAAAACTACCATTTGAGTGTCAAATACTAATGACATTATGGTGCTTATGTCGGGTCTCAGGCTTTGCTATTTTGCTAAGTTGAGCTATGATTGGTGGGGTTTCGGCAAGCGTAGTCTTTTAGTTAGCCTGCTCACTTTCTCATTCTTGAATTTACCTTTTGTGTATTGCTTTGGCGTATCCAATCTGGGCAAGGCATCTGGTTGATACCACCGTAGCTTAATGAGTTGGATGCTTTGTGGGGACAAACTTACCTCACCTGATAAAAGGTAATATTTGTGATGGAAGCTAAAACTGCTGAAGTCTTTCATCTGGGTTGTGTTGGTAGCAATGGCTTTACGCTCTTTGTCATGCTGCGACTGTTTGTCGGCCTGAATTGGGTTTTGTTGGTCCGTGGACTGAGTAGCCCCTGGGAATATGGGTTGGATTTTTGCACCTGTAGCTGAATCAGCAGTATTCAAGTAGAAACTATCTGGTTCAGATAGATAGAGCTTAAACGACGAGTTTTTGTCCATTGAGCATATGATTTAACAAGTCGTTCACTGAGTTCCACTCACTCTCTCGTTGGCTTGTTTCACAGCGATGGAAGTTCTGTCTTCGGCTGCCCATATTTCATGAACTGGTCAAATGCCTCTTTCGCCCCTTGGTTCGTGTTAACCTCATTTTCCTGCTACTGTCATTACTGCCTGAATAGTTTTAGAGTCCCCTGTTGGGCCCTAATTATCAAACGGGGTTTCAGTACGAGTTCATACAGGCAATGGAAAAAACTCTACCTGAATTACACAGATAAGAACCACAAATTCACTACATTAGCTATTGAGGAAAATTTACTAACGTAACCGGATTGGGCAATTCGTCATTTCCAGGTAGTCATTGCAATCAATGGTTAATGTGAAGCTCGTATGCTTGATTTCCTCAATGCGTCCGGGCTTATCGATTTGTACCTAATGTAAATGTGTCCCGAACAAGCCGTTTTCTGAACCAGATTCGGGAAATCATGTCTTCAAAATGAAACTTGTTATGCCATTTTCAATATAGAATTGACATTTCTGAAAAAGAAGAAACATCATCTCTAATGAAAGGTGACGGTGATGACTCGTATGATGAAGACACATTAGTTAACTCATTTAATAGCAAAGTTTAACTTAGAATAAACTTTGACGGAACTCAAATTATTCTTTAGGAAAAAAGAAAACCGAAGGATCGTGAACCGAAGGGTCAAAATCACGATGGGATACCCCTAGACATCGCATTCCAATTGAAGGACTACAAGATTTGTCACAATAAAAACAAAGCGTATAAAACATAAGACTAATAGCCTAATACATTTGTTAGACTAATAGAGCCAAATAATTACAATTATGGTCCATAGTCTACCGTCTAAAAAAAAAAACTAACCAAAATAATTTTCATTAAATTTACCAAAAACCAGTAAGAGCATCATTATCAGGACCAAAATTTACACCAAGTTTAACCTTAAAAATACATTTTATAATTTAACAAGTCACTTTATCAAAACTCACAAAATCAGACTCTCTATTCTAACTTTACCCCTATTTTTCTATTCAACAATCCCACTAGTGCAACCACACAGGATTATTTTTCCTATTGCTTTTTGCCAAACTCACCTCCATTCTCGTGTCTTTTGTCTTCCCCCCACACCACACACATAAACACACCGACCCCGCTCTCTGTTCCCCGGTGAAACTCACGTGCTCAGACAAAAATAAACAATAAAAAAAGAAGAAGAAAAGGTTAGTGAATAGTAACTAACCAATTTTGCACAGGTACTGTAGCAAAAATAAATTGGCGATGAGAGAAAGGTAGGCTATTTTCTGAGGTTTTGGGGATTGGCTCTCTTTTTTTGCTCAAATGTGGATTTTGGTAGGCTCCTAATGATGCTCTGAACAAATTTCACTTACATGTCACCTATCTGTGCCAGAAGCCCATGTGTGTATGGGTCGGCCCAAACCCCAAAAGATACACGAGACCCTCCCATACCCGTTTGAATCCAAGCCCTAACGAAAAATACTCAGAATTTCCTCTACTGTGAACGAGAGCACTGCGAGAAATGCAAAACTGCCATTGAGACTCACTTGCCTTGCTTCTGAGGAATGTCTCGAGCTATCCATTTCGTCACCCACAGCTTTCTAGGTACTCATTCTTGGGGTTTTCTGGTCCTTATTTTGGTTCTGAGTTTAAGCCTCGTTCGACTATCTTGAAGATTTTGTGGATTCTTGTTATTTACAAGTTTGTATTTCTAAGTTTTTATCTTTGTTTGATTTCTACTCGGAGATTGATGGGTAAGTATCCGGTAGCCCAGTCTTTAGGTGGGCATGCAATTGATTATGAGTTTTACACTATGCATAGGTGTTACACTGTAGGTAGGGATGATAACAAGCCGAGCAGTTAGTTTTTCAAGCTTGGTTTCAAAGTTGGATGAGCTTCAAAACATATTCTAGCTTAGCTTGTCTCGAACGAGCTTTTTTATCAATCCAAACACGAGCCAATCTCGAGTAGCTTGATTTTGAATTTTTGTACTTCAGAAGCCGAACCTGAACGACCCGAGTAGTAGATTGTTTGAACTTGGTTTGAAAACTTAAACGAGTTTCAAAAAAATGTTCAAGTTTGGTTTGTTTATATAACAAACCAATCTTGAACGAGCTTGTGCACAAACTCGAGTAGTTTGGTTGAATTGGTTCGTTTATCATCCCTAATTGCAGTGTTGAGCTCACGAGACCTATTTATAAACTTCATATTGATGTCCACAAAATTATCTTGAAATTTTGGTCGGGTCTTCAGGGTCCTTGCATATTGATGCTGTTCAGTTTTGTGAATATCAACAATGCCTGCCATGTGTTTGATAAAATGTCTATCTCATCCCTTGTACTTATCAAAAAAGAAAAAGAAAAAGAAAGAAGAAGGATTTCTCCCATCTGGTCATTCCAACTCTTCTGTTTGGAAAACTTTGGCTGCCAAATTCATAGCTGAATCGATTGATAGGTTGGGTAAATAAGTTCCATTTCATCGGCAAGTTCAAATTGTGTCGGGTGTAAGTATGAGATTGACGGTCAGATTCATATACACGTTGGCTGAGCAGAATATTCGTATTTCTGAGTGCACTTGTTTTCTTTTCAGAGGTATTTATAGGGCAGGGATCCAAATTATGGGAGTTTTCGCTATATATTTTATTTTAACTTGATTACTAGACACTTTCTGTTTGGATGTCCAACTAGCAATGTCATGGTGCTACTAGATGGTGATTTATCATATAGAAGAATATATCCACGGGCATATTGATTGACCGTAGATGCGAACTAATTGACTGCTATCTAAGAGTAGATAATTAGTTCTCCTGTCGTTCAAGGGCAAGGGGAGACCATGAGAACATGTACTGCCTTGCCTAGATCTTGTATTTCTCATGTAGTCCGTTGGTCAAACCAACGATTCTCTTCTCAAAGAAATAGAGAGTGTCTTTCCATACTCTAGGTGATCGCTTGTGTCTGTAACGTACTTTATATTATTGTAATGCCTGCAAATGGCATGGTAGTCTATTGCTTGGTGTTAATGGGATGAAGAGAGATCTTCGCTTTCTAGGGCATTGTACATGGAGCTAATAAAGTTTCCCCTAACGCGGACACATTCAAAAGGACTGTTGTGCCCCGGAATTCTGAAGGCCCTTTTTATGTCGTTGGATTTGTTATCTTGAGAGAGGAGTCGTCTCAGTGTCTCACTATTTCCGCGTTAGTTCATGTCATTCAAAAAAGGTCATGAACCAAGGTGAGTAGTCTTTTTAACAAGATATGATGGAAAAGTATTCTTGCTCAGCTATACAATATAACTGACTCATTTTGGTGAAATTACATTATGATAGAGGTTCAGGGGGTGATCCAAACTTAAAAACTACATTTTTGTTTGAAATTTGAATGGATGCGTGGCAGCACATTAATTGTCTTTGGAATCTCCGTAAGGCATGCCTAGTAGTATGCTAAAATGCTTGTATCCTTCGAGTCTGTAGACTTGCTTTGGCCATTTGTTCTTTTGTTTTATATTTCCTCTTATGAAGTTTCCGTCATATGGGGACGTGGGAATATGAAGCTTAACAAATCTGATTTTCCCAGCTCTTTATGATTTGACTTTCCCTTTTGAACTGTCATATTGTGAGGTTTTATTCTTCTTATTCGAATCCCGACATGTTATTTAGCAATATTGTGCATGTATGAATCATGAGTCCCGTGCAGGTTATGGATTAACAGATGGAAGATTTCTTCCTTGCTCAGGAGTGTCTCGAACAACTGTCAGTCCATCTCCTTGCTCCTCTCGTGGGCCCTACAAAACCGTTTTACATTTGAAGACTGCACCCCTAAAATGCACTGCCAGCAGGATGTCTTGTGTATGTAACTACAGTAAAAATCCAGATTTCTCAAGGCAAAACAAGGGTGGGTTCTCCAGAAACAGGAAGAATAGGGAAATTGACGAGGGAGATGGCTTTGAGAGCCTAGAAGAATCCGATGATGTATTGTCATCAGAAAATGGGGCTTTAGCCTCTGCCTCCAATCCCCCAAGATACCAAACGACGTCAACCCCGGAGCTCGTACAGAAGGAAGTTCTTGAAGTTTTCAGAAAGGTCCAGGCTGAACTTCGAGAAAGAGCAGCTGTCAAGGGAGAGAAGAAAACGAGGACCAAGTTGAACCGGCCACAAGGTAAGGAAGATGAACCTGTGGAAACTATCATCCAGCTTTTAAGGAAAACCACTACTAAAAAAGGGAAGACAGGTGGCACCAGTAGTGGTAGCAACAGGAACTTCATCTTGGAGGAACCTGAATCGACTGGTCCATTGGAGAAAGAGAAAAGCGCTCCGGACTCCATCTTGGACCAGTCTGAACAGAACGGCACATTTGTGAGGAAGGAAAGCACGACCTCATTGGACTTGAACAATAATGTAAAGGGCAAGGCCCAGGGGCATGGGCGCGACTCCCCTGCTTTTAGCAGACCACTGTCAAATTTCCAACGTAGATCTCCAGTACCTCAAGTGAAACACCAACCCCTCCATTCTGATTTTGTCACTGATCCATCAGTAAGCGGTAAAAGTGAGAGGCTTCATCCAGATCCAGAAATCAAAGATCCCAGGATTGAGATGGAGCCTGAACCTGGTTTTTCTGACGGAATTGTGTTTGATGGGATGTCAGAGGAAGAAGATTCTGATATTCATGAAGGGTATAGTGATGATGAGGTGGAAGAAGACAAACCAATGATAGATGAGGACTTGAGTGGAATGAAAATGCTGGAACTCAGAGCCCTTGCGAAGTCTCGTGGCATAAAGGGGTTTTCAAAGCTCAAGAAACTCGAGCTCGTGGAATTGCTGAGTGGGGGCTCCACTTGATCGTGCAGTGCATGCCGAGTATATTCACTGATTTTACATTCCGTGTAAGTCTCGACGGGCATCAGTTTTACATTTCGTGTGAGTCTTGACGGGCATCGGTTTTTCATGAGACGTTCTGTTTCTAAATTTTGTCGGTTTTGTTCGAACTAAGAGCGTCTTTGTTGGTGCTTCTGGAGTTTTGTAGTGTTGGATTTTGCAAGTTATTTGGCGATCCTGTTGTTGTCGCTCCGTTTATAGTGGTGTACTTTTTGACTATGATTTTACAAACTTGTGCCTTTAGTTCATTATAAATTTTCCCATCCCTCCTAATTTGCTTGCTTTGTGATTCTACATGGCAACCCTTCTTATCTAACGTTGCCAAGCCGAAAGCTCTTTAGAGGTGTGAGATTTGGAGGAGCTGCAGCCAACAACAGCTTCATTCATGACAATGTGTAGATACGACTCTGGATCTGCTTTGACAAGAATGTGGTGGTTTGGTGCTTATTGGTTGTGAATTGTGATGGTAAATTTGGCACCTGGTTGGGAATGACACGCTTCTACTGCTCATCTTTTTTTGATGACTTGGCATCCGGTTCAATAAATCGGCTTTTCCGGAACCAATCCAAGATCCCATTTTGGAGCATCCATTTTGAATTCTACATTTTGCATGTCGGGATTGTGGTTGTTTGGCGAATGCATTCTCAAAAGTCAAGACCACAAAACAGAGACAAAATTTGAGAATCAGCTTTGGATGAGTTTTTTCATCCTCACTATGCATTCTCCTTTGACGAAAATACCAGATTACTTCTGACCTGTTATTCATACAGATTATAATTCCATTAAGGTTAACATGGTAAAAATTCAATTCCTCATCTATTTTGATTATTATCTTCCTAACACTACTCATTTGTAAAATTTATTCTGCATCTCTCTCAAACACTTTATAAATGTACAATCTCTTATGATCATAGTCCAAATATCCGCACAATTGAAAATGCAAAAGGGGAAAAAAAAAAAAAGGGCTCTCAAACAACCCCTAAGAATTCACTACTCACTTGCAGGTTCCAATTGAAAATGCATTCTCCTTTTTTGATATTGACGAAAATACCGGATTACTCTTAACCATAATAACAAAGGTTAATATGGTAAAATATCAATTCATAATCTATTTTGATTATTATCCTCCCAAAAACTACTCAGTTAGAAAATTTATTCTGCATATATCTCTCAAAACTATAAATTTACAATCTATTATGATCATAATCCAAAAATCCACACAATCGAAAATGCAAAACTAAAAAAGAGAGGCTCTGAAATCGGGAACAAGGATAAAAATGAGGGGATGGCATGTTGTTATAGCCTTATAGATAATGCAAAGGATAAAAATTGGTATTGCACCCAAACAAACCCTCTAGGCTCTAAACACAGAGGCTCTTATGTCAAGCCCTATAAAAGACCAATTACTGTTTGTGCCGGGCACACTCCTCTGTCCATTAAAAAATAAAAAGAAAAAGATTTTCCATATGACTTTTATCCCTATTATTTTATACAGGAATATCCAATACCCTAGTCCCTAAGCTTTGCGATCATGTCTCCACAGATTAGGAAAAAACCTGTGCTTGCCATAGGAAGCCCAACCAATCTAAGAGGACCACTCTGTAACAAGGCTTTCTTAACTAGTCCAAGAATTTCAAACCAAACCAAACCAAACCGAGATTTATATCTCAATTACTTGGGGTCGGCTACATGAAACCTTCTTCTTCAATGAGCTTTGTCAAGGGCTACTCAAATCCATTATACTCATATCTTTGTGCCCAACTACATCTAAAGTCCAAGAATCTCACATTTTCAAAATTTTGGTACGTAATTCGAGCAGGTTTTGCAGACTTTGCCTGCCTCGATCCGGGTTTTCCATTAAGGCCTCGTTTGATTCGCCGACTAAAACAGATGTGATTGATAGTTCTGAGATTGATAGTCATGGACTATTTGTCCCGGGACTAATTTAGTACTGAATCTTACACAATCTCATGTTTGATTCATGCAGGATTAACATTTGGATATCCCATGTTTTGATCAATCCCATGTTTGGTTCCCTAAACTACTTTCGGGATTAATTTCAAGACTCTCTCTCTCTCTAACCTTTTTTTGTGTGTGTTGAATTTCTCATGGTTAGCTTTCCATTGGAGAACTTTTATAAAATGAACTTGGTTGATTATTGGAACCAAGCTGCAATAGAATGATTACTCCAACGTTTAGTTTGCCAAGCCGATAAAAAAAAACGTTATTGGCTAATACAATTCAATTTGCATGCATAAAAATCAGAAATAAATGGGGATCCCATTTTTATTTACTAGGATGTAAATAAATTACAATGTTCTTTCAAGCAAGAACAGTCGTGTAGGAACATCAAAACTCGAGTGTGGCAGTTTTGTAAGCTCTGCTTTCGTGTGTTTTTTTCTGGGACTACCCCCCACACACACACACACACACACACACACACACGGAATAAAATAATACCCCCCATTTTGGGAATCAAACACAGAATTATGCGGGATTAGTCGCATGTTATCCTATCCCAGTCTTTTAATCCTTGAATCAAATGAGGCCTAAGGGTATATTATACTAGTACAAGACCATCTAAGTCATGTATGTTTGGGAGGCATGCCTGTCTTCATGACAAAAGCAACTTGTGTTTGGGATTGCGCTTTGAGAGATGCAATTCGTACAGATGAGAATGAATCGACCATGTACCGATCGGCTTTGGGGACCCACTTTTGAGTCCCACACGGAAGATCCAAGCCGTTCATTCATCTCAGAATCAAATTCCGAGGGTCCCTTGGAGATCAAGTTAATCGGACGTCCCTAAGTGCTCGATCCAAAATCATCCCATTTCGTTCTTCCGCGTAGGACCCAAAAGTGGGTTCCCGAAGTTGATCGGTACATGGTCAGTTCATTCTCATCGGTTCCCTTGGGATTATCTTTGCGGTTTGGGATGTTGGGGTCAACAAAGCATTCATTTTCTATTGGATTTCCCTATTTGTGTATGAATCATGAATCTGCGGGGAAAAATGTAGTCAAACATTATTGATTATCGAAGACAAAAGGCATAATCTTAAAACTCCAACCAAATGTATAGGCGTGTTTGTAGTAATTAGGTTATTTCCCCTCACGATGGAAACAAAAGTTTATTCCATGTGTTTAAACAGTAGTCTCAAATATTATAACATAGACATGTAGGGCAATGCAATCGATTTGAAGGAAACTTTAGATTTCACCGGCGGTGAAAAGAATTTTAACTCGTGGTTGTAATAGTTGTGGATGCAGATTGCTTATTTAGATTCATATTTTCTCTCCTATCTCGGGTTCTTGGACTTCGCAAAATTCTGTAATTTGTTAATAAATTTTTTGGACAAAATTCACAACTACTTTCTAGAAGTTAAAATCACAAAATCTGCAGAATTTTTTTCATAAACACCCACCACAAAAAAAGTGTCTTGGAGTTTGAGTTAAAGCACTATACTACTACTATTTTTTCTCCTATTTTCTTTGTCATAGATGCACATGCATCCGCATGATATTACACACATGTGGAGGCACAAAGGGGGAGAGACCCAAAATCATGGGTAGAGAAGAGACGATTCCTTAAAGTAGAGTGGTGGATTAGTATAATGCCCTATACATAGTACTAATACTTTCTTAATTAGTTGCCATTGTCCTTTTAAGGAAGGGAGAATTGAATCCTTAAATGGAGGAATATAACATGTTTGGAGTTATAAAATGTTTCTTCACTCCAACCCATGGCATTGATCTATTACTTGTTTGGATAAGATTAATACCACATATGCAAATGCAAAGCCAAGTTCAAGTTCCAATGCTGGGTACAGGCCTTGTAGCGTCACTCATATCACCAAAACATTAGAACACATAAACAATTATTAGTAGTAATGAAAAAGCCCAACAAAGAATACCAAAACACGAGAAAATTCTTTTTGTTGGATATTTAAGGTCGATAGCCAAAGGAATGAACACTCAATTGTTTACCCTAATGTTTTTTTTGACTTGATAGTCAATAATTCTACATAACAATTAATAAAATTATTAGTGGTTAGTTAAATCTTTTTTGCCGATTAATAAACATTATTAGAGGAGTACATCTTGGATTTAAATGTCGATTACCACTATTAATTTGTATAATTATAAAACTACCCTCATTGTGCTTGCTCGGAGAAGAGAGCTGACCTGATCAAGTGCATGTGGGTGCTTGATGAGACCAGTTTGTTTGGTCTAGTTTAGTGGAGAGAGATAAAAAGAAAAATGAGAGTAATAATTGCAAAAAATTTTTTTATTAAGGACCGTGCGCTGAGAGTGACAGTGGTTCTGGAAAACCAAAGCGAAGAACAAAGTTGCTTTCTATTTGCTTGATTGACCAGGTGACTAAAAATTAAGACGCGTCCCAAGCGTAGGACTCTTGACTAGTGCAGCACAATATCCGGAAGTACCGGAGTCAAACCACAGAGACGACTGGCGGTGTTGACTCAAAAGTGCGGAATTGCAATTTAACCTGACTCTTAAGTAGCCACCCCTTGTTTGATAGGATTAATTGACTAAATTACTGACTAATTTACTGAATTCAGATTAAAAATGAGAGTACAGCTGAGGGAACCCAGCGTCCGCGACTAACCTAGTCAATGTTTACTCGGGCCACAATTACTCTTTTTACTGATTTTAGAATAAGAAAAAAGATCCCTAACAAATGCGCACCACCTGTCACCAGATTCTGTGCGCATTCGAATTCCGGCGATGCCTGAGTTTTATTTGTTAGAAGAGTTTTCGTTTCCTAAAATTGCTCAAAAATCAAGTTAATTCGGCCTCGAGGTAGAACATCGACTAGTCTAGCTGCGAAGTGCCTTTGCCCCGCAGCCGCACTTTATACGACTACTCGCTCATTATTATAATTGCAAAAATTATGCTAAACCTAGATCTAAACATGTTATGCGAATTAAAAATAGTAATAGAAAACAATACCACTGATCATGCGAAGAAAACGAACGTGATTATTGATACCAAACACCAATCCGGAAGCTGGAAATTTGACAAATTTGAAATAAACGCAAAGATAAACTGCTGAATGTTAAATGCCCAAAGTTGTAGCCGAAAAAACTTAGAACAATAACCTAAAATTAAGTCTGGAACCCTAATCATGATTGTTAAGAGAGTATTTATATGAGAATCCTCGCTAACTATAATTAAACCGAAAATAAAACAAAATTAACTCCAAACGACTGCGTTCCATGGCTGAGATAACGCCTGCAGTAGTGCTACCTAAGAAAAGGTGTAGCGCTACC
This sequence comes from Vaccinium macrocarpon, assembly GCA_022606695.1. NCBI lineage: Eukaryota > Viridiplantae > Streptophyta > Magnoliopsida > Ericales > Ericaceae > Vaccinium > Vaccinium macrocarpon. The sequence goes on along the minus strand of CM040178.1, from coordinate 37,727,976 downwards.
GAGCCTATTAAGTTCTGTTTGACCGCTGACTTGCTATTTGACTGTTGACTCGAAGCATCTCGGTAGCGCTACATCACTTTTGGTGTAGCACTCCAAAACCTTCTGTTCATATTCTGTGCCTTTTAGTGCCAATCTTGAGCGATCTAGAGAAATAAGGTAGCGCTCCTGACGGATTATGATCACTTCCATACAAAAACGACTTCATGCTCACTCTCGGTCTATGTGGATGCATTCCCAATGTCTCGAAATTTGTGCCCACATCCTAAGTTACTTGCAAAACATACTCAACACACCAAAAACACCATGTGCACATATCAAATGGAAAAAGAAGCTCAAACCGCACGTCTAACATGCTAAATCACCCTATTTAGGCGCTCAAAAGCGTGTTTTCCACGCGCCTATCACTATTCAACTCATTAGGGCTCGTTTGGTTAGCTTTGTTTATTGTTTAGCTTAGCTTGTTTTGCTTTCCTTGTTCCAAATTCATGATTTAAGTTAGGAACTGGCTTAAGTTTGCTTTTCGAATATGTGTTGTGATAGAATGACGTGTATCATAAAGCACAATAAATTAGTTGAAGTCAATTTGAGCATAAGTCAAGAATTAGAACAAGATAGAATTCATTGTTTAATTTGTCCCCCCTTTTCATAATTCTTGTTTTTAAGTCCACGTATTTGGGCTAATGTGGACAAAGTTAGACGAGATAGAGTTTTTTCTTTTTCGGTGAAAAATTGGAAATGCAGGTATGTATGAGTTTAAACAGATTGCTTGTCGTTTTCTGTGGATGGGTGGGAGAAGTTCTGGGATTGTTTGGAAGAAGTGGGCCTTTTGTTGCCAATCTAAAAGTAGAGGGGGTTTTGGGTCTGAGAGATTTGGTTTGTTTTAACCAAGCCTTCCTAGCCAAAGTGGCTTGGTGGATCGTTAAAGAGCCATCGTCATTATTGGCCAAGGTTTTGATGGGTAAAGTATTGTTGAATGGTGATTTCTTATTGGCTAAGGTCCGGGCAGATTGCTCGTGAGGATGGCGAGGTATTATGTGGGGGAAGGCCTTATTGCTCAAAGGTCTAAAATGGAGAGTTAGGGATGGTAATACGATTGATGTGATTCGTCATCAAATGGATTCCGGAGTTGATAATCCTTATGTAGGCCATAATGTGGAGTAGATCTTTACTAGTTTCAAGGTGGCGGATCTCTTGAATAGGCATAATAATAATTGGAGGATGCCTTTGGTTTCTATTTTGTTTTTAGAGCAAGTGGCGAATAACATTTCAACAATTTATGTGGCTAGAGAGGATTGTGAGGACGCATTATTTTGGGAACCGGCTAAGGATGTGTTGGGCTCGGAGTGCCCCATAGATTTGGTTACACAATGTCACTCATTCTAAAAACAGACTTGCAGGTGCGATATCGAATGCCATAAAAGACTTAATTGAAACCCTTCTTACCACTAATTAGTTTTAGGAGACAGATGGTGGAAAAGTGGTCCGACAAGTGGTATAAGAACCAGGAAGTCATGGATTTGAGTAGCGGGAGCATCATCGTGAGGGAGGGATTGTTAGGCCCAGTGCCCCCATGGATTTGGTTACACAATGCCACTCCCTACGACTACTCTAAAAACGTACTTGCAGGTGCGATGTCGAATGCCATAAAAGACTTAATTGAAACCCTTGCTACCACCAATTAGTTTTAGGAGAGATGGTAAAAAAGCAGTCCGACATGATGGAACTTTCTTGGTGAAGACAACATATTATTTACAGTTTCAAAGGAATTTTGTAGGTGTGATAGATGCAAATCATCCTTTCTATTGTCTATGGAATACGGTGTCGGCCTTAAATTTTCCCCCTAAAAATATGTTTTTTATTTGGAAAGTTGTCACGTCCCACAGTCCCTAGACCCCTCATTAGGGATCACGACAAGTGACCAACCAACAAAGCCTTCATACTTAACCTAGTGGTCTCAAGAGTAGAGTGCTTTAATTAGGAAAAATAAATAAACATTAGCGGAAGCGGGGTAGAAAAACTTTGATTAAACTTATGGGTTCTAGTAATAAAAGAAAGTACACCAAAATCAAGTGAAATTAACACTACCCATTTCGTCCAGAGCATACATACATTAAACATCCATTACATGTCCTTAATATATAACTTACATACACCACTTGTCTAAAATATATACATTTTTTTCCATTTAGGAGACTATCACAAAACATGCCAAACTACAAGTCTTTTTGCACAAAACATCTCATGAAGTTCAACTTTACACCAAAAAACTTCGCTTCAAACATTCAACTGTCAAACTCCATCCCCTGAAATTGGTGAATAAATCGTCAGCTGAAAGCTCAGTGAGTAAAACTCATACTAAGATTTGGGTTTTGAAATAAATAACACATATAAAACAAGATCTTGGATATTTGAAAAGTCGCATCACATTTCATATGGAAACTTGAAGTTCTTGAAAACATACACATAGCCAATACCGCAATGCTTACCACATACATACATGACATATTTTGGGATTTTGGCCGATTATTGTGGTACCTATCGGTAAGGGCACGTACCTGGATGTTAAAGAACCCTCCAGGAAGGCACATACCTAGATATTATGGAACCATTCAGAAAGGCACATACTTAATGCTAACTATTATGGAACCCACCAACACGCACATAAGGTAAAGCAAGGGCATGACATACATACATACTTCGAAAACATTTAAAAGAACTTTCCATGTCATAACAAATCATTCAAAACACGTAGGCATATCACGTCATAAATCGCATTTTCATAGAAAGAAAGAGTTCATAAAATTCCCATTTCAAAAGTATGAGGTTACTCACATTTCTTTGCACTTCAAGCAAATATCAACTTGTATCCTTCTCTTATTCACCAAATCCTACATATCGTGTATGAACATGAATCATTTACGCGAAGAACTCATGCGAATGATGCATATGCCTGATTCCCTAAAATGATAAGTTAACTGACACCTAATCTAAGAATTCTTGAGAACAAACCATAGATAACTAGGTCTTGCAAATTTTACTACATAAATAGAACTAATTTAGATATGGTGTCAAAATTACCCATGAATTTATAAGGTCAAGAACTATCTTCACAAAATAGGAGAACACAAACTATGAATGCATAATCCATAGCAGAATGTAGTTTAGGAAACGAATTAGTAAAAATTCATCTCTTGGAATTTTACTCCGAATTTTGGATAAAATCAAATAGACACATGTGGGTACCTCCCATAAAAAATTCAAAAAAATAATAAGATAGAGAACTCAGTCGAATTCATAAAAAATCGAAGACAAACACACAAATTCAGCATTTACAGTAAAACAGAGTACAACTTAGTGCGTGATTTTTCTAGACTTTGTTTCAACGAATTTTGACCTGAAAATTTTACAGAGTGTATATGACTCGTAAAGGAACATACCATAAAAATTTTGTAATTTTTGAAGTTGATTAGCTATGTCTAAAAAATCATAACTTAGAGTACAAAATCTAGCAAATCTCCAGTTAGCTTTTCATCAAACTTCTCTAAGACATAACTAGGATTTTTACTCTTGTTCTTCACCTTAACACCATAGATGCAAATGCAATCTACATGTATATGCAAGCTCATACTTGAAAATTCAACTTAAAACAAGGAATCTTACCTATTCTAGGGTTAGATCATGGCTTGAGAGCTTCTAGACTTCTTAAGAGAGAGAGAGAGAAAAGAGAGAGAGATATAATGTGGGAATGAAGGAGAGGGAAAAAGGGGCTGATTTTTATCTCTTCTAAAGGTAAAATATGTCATAAGATGTGGTGTAAAAATGTTTCATGTGGCCCAATACATAGACTTTTGTGTAATTACTATTTTTCCCCACATAAAATTATAATTACTTAAAGACACCTAGCACAAAATCATACATATGACACATAAATCATGCACACGACTCATAATGCAAACACAAATTCGGTACATCACGTCACACGTAGAGATCATGTACTTAATTAAGCATAATTTATATAATAAATCGTGATTATGCAAAATTAAACACCTTGGTGTTACCAAAGTAGTCCATCATATTTTGGCAGTTAAAGAGGCTTTGCTAATACAACGTCTTGATGTTGGTTCGATGTGTCCGGTCTATGAGAGCTGTTGTAAAACTATGGAACACTTATTTTTGGAGTGTGATTTTGCTAAATGTCCATGGCGTGCGTCTAATTTGGGATTTAATTTCGATGTTGGATCTCCTATGAGAATGGAGGTATGGCTTGCAAACTGGATAAAGAAGGCTCCGGATCGAGACGCGATTTGGGATTCAGTTTGCATTTTGTGGACCATTTGGTGTGCTAGAAATGATGTTCTATTCAGGAATGTTCGTTGCTCTACTGATGAAGCTTTATCTAGGTACTTAGTGCTTAAGGGAACATTGAAAAAATGTGAGATGGGCAAAGCACAAAATTGTAGTCATCCAACGGAGGATGTTGTCGTTGCCAAGCTTAATAGGAGGGGAACCCCATCAGTTGAGTTTAGAAGGGATGGGTCTGAAGGTGGCATGAATAGGCGCCTGGCTTTGGTTATGGATGGTGCATGGTTGGTTGATTTGTTAGTGGGTGTTTTTGCTTGGGTGGCTCTCGACCGAAATGGTTTTTGTGTGCAAGCACAGGCTATGAGGATAAGTGTTCAATGGCAGCAATGGCAGAGGTGTTATCGGGTGTTAAAGCTTTAGAGTGGTCTTCCATGCAGGGTGTCTCAGAGGTCACCATTCAAACTGATTGTTTGGATTTTGTTCGGTGTACTAGAAGCCTGGAGTTTGCTCATCCTTTACTCCAACCCCTTTTGTTTGATTTTATTTCCTTATGTTCTAAATTTCTAATTGTTCGTGTTATTTGTAGAGATGCTGTAAAGAAGCCTTACTCCCTTGCTAAGGGAGCCCTTCATTCTAATTAGCAATGATATTATCTGAGTTGATTTCTTTGTCAAAAGAAAAAAAAAGGATATCTGACACCTGTGAGAACATTGTTCCTTCACACCACACCATTATCTGAAGTTGATTCCAATGTATCTATGTCGGGACCGAAGCTAAGGTTCCACCACGCATGACAAAACGCTAAATACCAAATATGACTTTTACTGGTGGTAATAAAATAATATACGTCGGTAAAAGGAGCTATTACTAGCAGTAATGACAAAACATTGGCAATAATACTATTACTGGTGATTTTTTTACCGCCACTAATGAAAGTGGAGTCAAAGATAAATATTAACGGTGATAAACTCAAAAACCACCGGTAGTAATAGTAACTTATACTCCCGTCCCACAATTTTGGTCCATATTTCCCTTTTTGGATGTCTTAAAATCTTTGTCCACTTTCCTTTTTTGGATGTTCCAAGTTGAGGCTTTTTTTTTTTCCCTTCATCTCCGCATCAATTCAAACACAACATGGAGGGGAAAATGTATTGAGTCGATGAAAAAGTAATAAAGTTTATATATTTTGAAAAGTAATGATTGTGTCCCCTTAAGATATTGGATTCCCAATGAAGGAGTAAATATTTTGGAGGGGGGGAGTAATATAAATATTATTATTTCCAAATCAAATTGAAAACTGTGTAATTAGCTGGTTAAGTGTCAAGGCTGATACAAAAAGGGTTGCGGGTTCGAAGCTTAAGTCAGTTTTTTTTTTCAAAAAAGCTTTACCGGAATTAATAACACCACCAATAATACTACGAAGCTTCTACAACAACAACAATAACATAACCCATTTAGTCTCCAATAATTGGGGGTATGGGCGGGGGATGGATAGGAGACAGACCTAACCTTTGGCAATAAATGCACAAAGTGGCTGCTCCCAGAATACCACTGAAACAGATGGATTGGAGACAGAACTAACCTTTGGCAATAAATGCACAAAGTGGCTACTCACAGAATACCACTGAAATAGTGGCCCCCCTAAACCGTCGCGTTTGTTGCGGAATCATGCCCTCAAATCAAAGCCAAGAGGCGTCAGAGAGGACAAATGCTTTTACCGACATTAATAAGACCGCATTTAATAGTATTTTTTCATTCCCTATGGTTGTATAGGTGGCGGTCTCTGGTAAATGTATTACCGGCAATTTTCGTCCCTTCAATTGGTTTTTAACTGCCGATAATAGTGTTTTTTAGCGTAGCGAGGAGTACATTTAGCCCCAATCAAAGCATCTCTAACTCATCTCTATATCTCGATTATGGAGAACCAAAACTCAATTATAGAGAATCAAACCATTCAAATCCATCTCTATTTTGGATCTCCATTTGGGAGACTTCTTTTTTATTCTTCATATATGGAGACTCCTCAAAAAAAAATAAAAATAAAATGGAGCTACATGTTTTAAAATGGGGCTCATGTATTAAAATGCATAGTTTTCAATATACATAAAAATTCAATGTATACAAAATTGGTACCGTTGAAAATAGATAATACACCTTTAAAATGAGACTAATGTTTGATATATTTAGCAAATATATAAAGTTATGATAAATAAGATTTTGGTGGGAAAGTTCTATTTTGAAAAAGATGTAGTTATATTTGGAAAATGGATAATTTCGGTTGGCACGTGTGAGAATAGGTTTGTCCTCCAAACACACTTTCTTTTAAAAAAATAAAAATAAAAAAATCATTTGAGTCTCCATTTTACAGAATTTGTAAGAGATGAGTTGGGACTGACTGAGTCTCTTCCAACCCAATCCTCACTTCCACCACTAAACCAACCCCTCATTGTTGACTAGAAAGAGTTAAACCCATAACTAGTTGATTTAAGGGTGAGTTTTCTATTTCCTAAAACTTATGGATTTCGAGACGAATTATTTTTTTCATATACATTAGCTATACTTCTATGAGTATTAGCACTATTAGCTAAAAATGGGAAACTGGCTGCATTAATTCATGACAAAAGGAATGGGCTGTGGCCGTTGTTTTTGTGGGGCCAATGATCTTGGGCTTGAGTGTGATTATTAAGAAGTCTTAGCGATTGAACTGCGGTTGTCATTTCAGATTAAATAAAAAAACATTTAGGGATGTTTCACTAACTTGTATTTGTTTTAAAACTGTCTTATTTTTTGTGTTCACGTGATGTATTGTGAGATGATGACTTGTTTCGATTTTTGGAAAAAACTAGTTTTTTGAAAAAATTAAGTTAGTGGAACACCCTCTTAGTACGTTGTTTTTGTGAATAATGATAGCGACACAAATTTTGTGCCACAACCAACCACGACCCCACTCACATAGAGTGTGGGGCCCGCACGTGAGGCCCATGTGAGACCCACACCCCATGTGATTAGGTTTGTAGTTGGTTGTAACACAAAATTTGTGCCACAATAATTTTTGTTGTTTTTGTACAGCTTTAAAGAACTTTTTCTACGTTGTTATTGATCTGCATAACTTTTATAAGCTAAAATCAATTGGGGTTGATGTAATTGTTACCATTTATATTTCCATAACTCCTCCTTTGCTATTGGGTGAGAAAATAAGAGAGATTTATAAGATTTCTCTTTACAAAAAAGCTACACACACGCACAACAAACTCATACAACACTTTCACATAGGAGTGAGTCCCACACAAAAGGTACACATATGGGCCATATTCCTAGTGAGAGTGTTGTGTCAAGTTTGTCGTGTGTGTAACATTCGTCTTCTCTATAAACGCCAAGACTGGAGGGCAACTTAAACAAATACAGTACCTCTAGAATTGTTCCATCAGTGGTGTCTTATTTTTCAAGGATTAAGTGGGGTATGTACCATAAGGTCTTGTTCTCTGGTAGATTTTTGATGAATTTTATTAAAATCTCATAAAATAAATATTTTATAGAGGGGTGATAAAATAAAGTTACTTTCTCAACTGATAAAATGTAGTGGTTTTCCTATAGATTTTAGGAGGATTTTATCAAAATCTCATAAAATCAATTTTAAATTTTATGCGTTGAGATTGAAGTGTCCTAAAAATTTGTTAAAGAACACACCCTAAGACCATAACCATTATGAATTCATTTTCACACCGAAAAAATAGGTAAAATTGAGAGTTATTGCGTATCATTTTCTACACATATTTGTCGGTCAACAAAGGACGTGGTATTCGGTCACTAGAGGGATGAACTGTCATTCAACAATAAACATCAGTAGGTATTTGGTAAGAACCAGACCAATAATGCAACGCTAAGGGATTACTTAGTAGTAAAGACTTAAGACTTACCAATTTTTTTTCTCTTGAAATTTTAAATTTAAAACTCTCAAAGTCTCATGTGCTATAAACTCATTTGCGCCAGTGTAATTTTGTTCACCTGTTGCATTTAGAATATCGAAATTGGTACGCGAAAACTGACTCAATTGCTATATATTAAAAAATACTGACCAATAATATAGTTCCTTATACATAGCTAGCTATTTCAGTGTCTCCATCAGGTCAAGTCTCAATTTTTACTGTCTAACCTTTTTCAATTTCCACAAAAGCCAGAAAGAATGAGAAGACCAATAAAACCGATCAGGTGCTCTACCAATTAGGAAAAGGAAAGGACCGACTAGGATACAGAGGCTATGGTACACAAAACGTATCAAGGGGTTTATTTTTGGATCTCATACGAGTGATTTGAACTATTCATTATTCTTAAAAAAATTTTGCGAGGAGCCCCATCAAATTTCAGCTCAATTGAATTGTTGAAAGTGCTCCAACTAAAATCTCACTGTTCCAGTAAAAAAATTTCAGATCAGTCATGTGAAACCTAAAAATGAATCTTCGAACTCAATTTGTATGTTTTCTGTACCATAGCCTTTGTACCGGTATCTTTATCGATTAGGAAAAAGTCTGGCTGTGTTCATTTGGGAGGTTTTAAGGCACTTTTGACACTGTTTCAGTTTTGATTACATCATCATTTTTTTCACTTTTCTCTTTATCTTTCTCTATTTATTACACCTACTTATACTATCAAAATAAAACAAAACAAAATTATGCAACCGAATACAACCTCTGTTTTTAACAATTGTGGAAAACTAAAGCTGTAACTTTCCTCCCAATATACCTTTTTTTTCTTGTATTTGCTCAAACAAAGAAAATCCCCCTCACATTCTCTCATCAATCTCATCGATCATCACTCAAACATCATGTTCTCTCTTGTAGGGGTGATTTGGCAAAAAGGTACTACTTCAATTCCAATATTACGGAACAGAGGGAGTAAAAATGGTTTTTTAGTTTTTTTTGTTTTGTCTTTATTCTTTTTTTTTTTTTGAGTTTCCGTGTTATATAAATTCGTCTCGATAAGACAAATTTAAAGAGTATAAAATTAGTTTCAACCATAATTTTATATTTGACGAATCCATAAAGAATGAAAACTTGACGTAAAACCAAAAAATGCAAAAAAAAAAAAAAAGAAAAAGAAAGAATAAAGACAATGAAAAAAACAAAAAACCTTTTTTTCAAATCACCCCTTAGCACCAATATGGTAATCTAGTCGTATCAACAATAAATCAACCATGTTTCATAGTCCTAAATTCCCCTAAATCTTGATTTTCTTGGAGTTTTCATTAACATCTAATACGAATAAGCACCCAAAAAAAAAAAAGAAAGAAAGAAAACTGTTAGGAGTATTAGTCTCATGATTTCATCATCTGGGACTATTACACAAGCGTGTTTGGGATTGGGAAATTCATTTTGCATTATAGATGTGTTTCATATTTTAGCTATTTGACAACTGGATTGTAGAATGCATTCTAACATAATGCATTCTTCAAATCATAGGATGGAGGCACAAGTTGATAATCACCCCGTTATGCATTATCATTTTGCATTCTAGGTAAAGAACCTCATCGTAATGCATTTTGATAATTATTCTCAAACACTACTTTGTTGTAAAAAAATTTCTACCTCCATCTTTCAAACACTCATATAAATTCGAAATTACTAATTTATTGTGACCATAATTCAATAATTTATAATTAACAAAGCAAAAAAAGCTCCCAAACGAACCCCAATAAGCCTTTGCTCTCTTCTACCGAACCCTCTCTCTCTCTCTCTCTCTCTCTTTCTTGGATGTTGCTACTTGCTACACTGTCTTCTAAAGTGGAGTATTTCAAGAAAATGAAACCCTAGATGTAGGGAGACAAGAAAAACACCCCAAAGACTTCGTAACCCCAACAAGATCCACCAAGATTGTTCAACCCCAACACCATCAAAACAAGAGAGAGAGAGAGAGAGAGAGAGAGAGAGAGAGAGAGAGAGAGAGAGAGACAGCGAGAGAGAAGAACCCAGGTCGCCATTTCTATGGATTCAACACCAGAGTTAGAGAGTTTCGACTCGGAAAATACAAGCATCAATGACAATAACATCTTATCTGGTATTCTGATATTCGACTCTTCTTTTTCTTCTTCTTTTTTTATTTACCTTCTAGATTTTTTTTTTTGAACGGCGAAAAAAAGTTTCATTAACCAAACTTTTAAGTAATTAATTTTCCCAACAGCGAGTCCAATTTATTAGTAATCTTTTTCAAGAAACTGAACTTTTGAACTTATTTTTGATTTTTCTAAGACTATTTTTCAGGTAACTCTTCCTCTTCAGCATCAGCTTCAAGCACTCCAAGCCGATACGAGAACCAAAAACGGCGCGACTGGAACACCTTCGGCCAATACCTAAAAAACCACCGGCCACCGCTCTCCCTCCCTCGGTGCAGCGGGGCCCACGTCCTCGAATTCCTACGGTACCTAGATCAATTTGGAAAGACCAAAGTCCACACCCCAATTTGCCCTTTCTACGGTCACCCTAACCCTCCTGCCTCGTGTCCCTGCCCTCTTCGGCAGGCTTGGGGCAGCCTTGATGCCCTTGTAGGCCGCCTCCGGGCGGCCTACGAAGAGAACGGAGGAAACTCTGAAACCAACCCGTTTGGAGCCAGAGCCGTGAGGCTTTACTTGCGAGAAGTTCGAGATTTGCAGTCCAAGGCTAGAGGGGTTAGTTATGAGAAGAAGAAGCGCAAAAGGCCTCCGCCGTCACAGCAGCAACAATAAGCGGTGAGAAGAGAAAAAAAAAAAGAAAAGAAAAGAAAAGAAAGAAAGAAAAAGAAGAAGAAACCTTTTACTATGTTTTTAAACAAATAAAGATGCTAGATATGACACAAAATAATTGATTGATTGATTGATTGATTTATTGTTTGTCTCTTCACCAACACAAACTGGTGAGATCTAGTGAGAAAATTCAACATTTTCTTTTCTTACAATTTTATTTGTAGTCCGAGCACGGAAAAGAAGAAGAAGAAGAAGCAGCAGCAGCAGCGGCGGCAGCGATCAACGGTCACCGGAAGTTATCGATCGGTTATGGTTCTAAACTTTTATATTTCCGTAAAATTAAATCATGAGCTTGTTAGTGTTATTTTGTTTATGTCTCCATTAAATCATGAAGTTATGAGTACAGTTTCGTATTCAGTTTCAGCAATGTCTCTCGGCCTTTAGAAATAGTAGTATACTATTAACTCTTGTTGAGAAATGAGAACTTCGTGTGGATCGTTGATATGTTACGTACGGGAATTAGCAGCACTGTTTTTGATAACGAATTATAGATACAGATTACGTACATAAGATAGGGTGGGTGTTTGCTTTTTTGTCGAAATAAATTTTTGATCATTAGTACTTCACTTTCTGGGAATGAACCTGTTATCGTAGTTGTGAAATTATGATTAAGCTACAACAAATTAAATTGATAGTGTTTGCTTAAAAAAGATTGGATGGAAGTGCTCGAACTAATCAAGATTAGGGAGGCTTTTTGGGCGAGACACTAATCGGGTTCAAACGATGATAATAACTGACCAAATTCATAATACCCTTTTAATTTCCCTCCTAATTATGACAAAGCTGTACTTTTACTTGATTTTGTGTGCTCATATATACACTTTCTTTGATACCAAAGACTAACTAGAGGTATAAAACGGACATGAAATTGTGATTCTTTACAGGGAAATGATTATGTCACACAAAATATTAATTATAATCACCATTAATATTTGTCTTTTAATGTTCATGTTATATTTATTTGGAACACTTAAAAATAAATTTCGTAGTGCGATTATCAAAAAATGTTTACCCTTTATTCAATTAAATTCATGAGATCGACACTGCAAGTTGGATTTCTAGTGTTTGAAAACTTGAGCCTCGTTTTTCCTTGTAGTAGGGTAATTACTTCGTTTTCCGTTGAATTGTCATATCAGGGCCCAATATATGTTCCCCAAAGTGGAGAAAGCATTGAGGAATATAGTGAAGTTATTAAGTTTTTCAACCATTTAGTACTTATGCATAGATCTACTTTTATTTATGGAAGGACCAATGTTACACTCCCACCGTCCCAAATTACTGATCTTGACAAATTAATTACTGATCTTGACAAATTACAATGCAAATTTTAAATTGTTTATGTATCTTTCAAAACATTTGTATTTTATGTGTAATATGAATTTTATTTGATAATAGATCTTAATTAGTTCTACTATATAAAGTTTTTAGAATCTTTAAAAATATTATAGATAGAAAGATATGAACAGTTCAAAATTACATCAAAATTGAAATAAGACAATTAATTTGGGACAGATGGAGTATATATAGCCGCGAGCACATGCACATGTGTATATACTATAGAAATTAAGAAGGTATGACCGTATGACTCTCTTCATGTCTTAATTTGAACAATACAATAGCCGTGATTGGAGAAAATATATCATCTAGAGTTTAATTGTAGCAAAATTTTCTTGATCAAAATTATAAGTTGGATAGATTATATTTACTGATTAGCCCAATCCTTTTTCCCCCTAATTTTTTTTTATTTGGTTGGGAAAGAAACTGTCTTCGAGCTATAGGGAAAATTCCCATTTCATGCTCAAATACCCTTAGGCACTTTCTTTTCTTTTAAAAGTGATTTTGGTAGGGTATGAAATCTCCACTTCCAGTATATTATAGGAGTAATAGACTTTCGGATCTATGCATAATGATTTATCTTTATCCTAGGCATATTATAGCTTAAATTTATTTAGACAAATTGCGTGGGACCCCAGAGAAAACGAGAAAAGGAAGTGGGAAATGATCAAATCAGTCAATTAATTTCTTCTGATGTTAAAATAAGCAGAGTTAGTCAATCATATGATCATGCTAGGTTCAGTTAACTGATAATTAATTTGAGGATAATTTTTTATATTTCGATCCTGCACATTTTATGATTTGTGATTGAACTAAAAATGCAGCTTAGCTAGGAATTATTTTAAGTCTATAAATACTCCCTCCGTTTCAAAATAATAGTCCATTACGAAAAATTATATTATTTTTCAAATTAAAAGATGAAGTATTTTCGTATATCATTTTTCGAATTTTTTCACACCGAATTAAATTACTCGTAGAGTACCTTACCTTAATTCGGTGCGAAAAAATTCGAAAAATGATACACGGAAGTACTTTATTTTTTTATTTGAAAAATGGCAAGAGAGAAAGTGGGGCTCTTATGTAGGATCGGAGAGAGTACTTATCTATTGGTTTCAAATAACAGATGCCTTAATTTAATATGGGTTCTAACTGAAACATGCAGCTCATATTATAGAAAACAGGCGTTTAATTATGGTAAATATATGTGATACATGCAGTGATTTGCGCACAAATCTTGTTGGATTAAAATGAGGTCATCTTTTTCTTTTTCTGCCAACAAGATTACTAGTTACCTGATTTTGCTTTTTCACAATTACAATCCTTATGCAATAAATATTGGACTAGCTATAAGATAAGAAAAGGGCATATCTCCAGTGCACGAATCTCCCTCATATACAGAATTTCAGGGAAGGCTTGATGGGGTGGTTAGCTCCCATCCTTTTCAATGAGAATTTGTAGCGTCGTGGAGACAGTCATCCTCCCTAGCAGCCTTTGAAGTCTCTCTCTCAAGTTCCCATCAAGCAATCCTTCGTTTGAAAAGTGGACAAAGTGATTCCTTCACTGATTGATGATAGAATTCGCTGAATGCGGAGCCAGAAATAGAAGTCGGACAAAACATCGAGTGACATAATACCATTCTCAAAGCAATGGATATGTAATTAACACCGACATCTGAAGAACATTACGACAATTAGTATGAAAAACAAGGAATAAAAAAAATTACCCCTGCCAGCAAAATAAAAATAAAAATAACCGCTAGTTATGCGCCAACGAGAGTGAGCAAAGTGACGACCGCCTCTAGAAATCAGAATTAAACTTTTGTTAGCTGATAATTATTGACAAGACTACAAGCTATTATAATTAAAGAACAACATATATACTTTGTGATATGTGAACCTCCAATTAGTAATAAAAAAAAAATTGGCAAAATGATTATGGCCATGTTCGGTTGTCTGTTTTCTTCCAGTTTAGTTTTGTTTCTGTTTTGCTGACATCATCATTTTTTTCACTGTTCTCTCTATCTCTCTCCACTTATTACACCTGCTTACATCATCAAAACTAAACTAAACTCCCTCAAAACTCCTAACCGAACACAGCCTACAAGTCTCTCATTTACCCCAACTCTTTCTCCTCATTTCAATATCATTTCAATATCTTGGTAAAGTTTCCTCTTTTATCTATTTTTTACAATTTCTATATTAGGGTTCCTCCGGAGGAAGTGCGGGTGGCCGGTGCCACTCCCCCCCTCCAAGTAGTACTTCCGCCCCTGCCGCTATCCCTCTCGTGGATGTACTTGTGTCTTAACAAACCAAGTAAAATATTTGTATTTGTAGTTGCTTAGAGCATCTCTATCATCGTAAGCCTTTTCCTAGCCATTTTGGCAAGAAAAAGGTGCCTTGGATAGTACCAAGGAAGTGTAATATCCAGGAGTGTAGCTATTTGATTTAAAAGAAAAAAGCAAAGAAGTGACACACGCCTCCTTTACCTGGCGTGTGCAACTGCCACGGTGATCCGTCGGCGACGGGTTTTGCATGGCTGTCATCGTCTTGGCAAGAGTTACATCCCTGTGGTGTTAAAACGATTTTAGGATCAAGTTCAAGAATCGCCTTTGTTTTTGCATATCCAACGATGACAACGACTGCTGGGAGAGAGAGAGAGGGAAGTGAGGGCTACAATGACTCGCTCACCCCAACGAGTTACTGTAGCAAATGGTTTCTTGGTGAGGGTGATGGCGTGATTGCTGGGTGCTAGAAATGGAGGTTTGGCTCACCACTTTGATCTCACCGAAGGTGTAGCATGACTGTTGGAGATGCTCTCACCGTATGTTAATTATTAGGGGAGTACATGGTCTAGTTTGGACCGGTTTTGTTGAAATTCGAGAACCAAACTATATCTAATGGTTCCAAAGAATTAAGAACCATAACCAGACCGTTACACATATAAAACCAAACCACACAAAACCATTAGATTGTTCCGGTTTGGTTCGGTTTCCGGTTTTAAATCATGTTAGCATTCAAAATTTGCCAAAAAAAAATTGTCCACAATTTTTTTGCAAATCCTTCGTAAAACTACTACCATTATACCAAAGCACAAATAGATTAAGAAGTCTATCAAAAACTAAAGTAACTATTAAAATATCATTATTGATATAGATGACAGATGCAACATTAAAATTTAAAACTAACAACATTATCAAGCATGTGTTGGTATATATTTATTATATTATATTGTATAACGGACCGGTTTGGTTCAAACCACGGTTCCTAATTTTGAAACCAGGGACCGAACTAAAATATCCGATTTTCATTTTTTTAGAACCAAAACCAATCCATTAAACCATAGAACCTATCCAAATAAACTGGTTTGGTTTGGTCGGTCCGATTTCACGGTTTTTTCGATTTTCTTGTACACCCTTATTAATTATGATCCTTAATTGGTGAATAACTTTAAATTTATAGATACAGTAGTTGGAGCAGAACATAAAATTGATAAAAGAATAAAGCATTGCTGCAATACATTCGATCGTCAATTGTCCGCAACTTGGTTGTACCATATGTGCAGTGCAGGGAGCTGCTACTTTTCTGAACCGGAATTTCAATTGTATAGTCAAGCATGAAGTTTGAAAAGTCCAAAATTTGAAGAGTCATACAAAGAGAATAAAACAGCTTTTAAGAATATATATATATATACACCGCACCCCCCCTCTCCAAATTCTCGGATTTTCTTAAGTTATGGACCTCATTGATCCTGATCGAATTTCGATGATCTGAATCTTTCAATATGTTTAAAAGATATTTTTTAGGGTCCCCGCGAAAAATTAAAAAAAAAAATACTAGGAAGGGTTTGATCCGAGCCGTTTTTCATAAAAACTGTATATGTACAGTTTTGTGAAAACAGCTCAGATCAAGTACTTCCCGGTATTTTTTTATGATTTCTCATGACTACTCTAAATAACATCTTTTAAACACATTGGACGGTTCAGATCATCAGATTTCGATTGGGATCAATGAGGTCCGTAACTTAACAAGTTAAGAGAGTTTGGAAGAAAAGTGGACTGTATATATACATATACCCCACGATTCTAGTCAGGAATCCCTGACTAGAACAAAATTGGTATTTTTTTGTGTTGTAAATTATTTTGGGAAAATCTGAGCTGTCCAATGTGTTCAAAAGATGCTTTTCTACTTACAGTCTTGCGAAAAAATTGCTTGGATCAAGCCCTTCCCGGTAATTTTTTTTTGAAGATTTCCCACTTAGACCGCTAAAAACATCTTCTGAACACATTGGACGGTTTGGATCGTCAAAAAAATATTCGGATCATGGAGGTCCGGAACTTCAGATCTCGGACTAGAATTGCCTTCTATATATATGGGGGCCATTTCCCCTCACACTTCAAAAAATACATAAAAAAAAAAAAACACAATTTTTTTACGGGCCACACTGTAACGTTCTAAACCGTGGATCTTGTTTAAATGAGTAAAATAGGTCCTGCAAAAATTCAGTTTAATCGGATAACGATAAGTGTTTGATCCAAATAGTTTTGCAAAAAAATGTGACAGGAACTAGTGTTTTTAAAATCGTTTGGATCAAATACTTACCGATATCCGATTGAGCTGAAATTTTGCAGGACCTTTTAGTTTACTCATTCAAACAAGATCAGTGGTTTAGAACATCACAAAGGGGCCTGTAAGAGTTTTGTGTTTTTTTAAGTGTTAGGGGAACTAGTCCTTATATATATATATATATATATATATATATATATATACATACATACATACATACATACATAGGAAGGCGATCTACTAAAGACTCCCTCAAACATAAATTTCGTGCGGACCTCACCAATTTTCGACTTTCCGGATCAAATTTTGATGATCCGAACCGTTCAATATTTTTAAAATGCATTTTCCAAGGTCCACGCGGAAAATCTTCAAAAAAAAAATACCCGGAAGACTTGATCGGATCAATTTTTGTTAAAAACGCTAGAAAATGCATTTTAAAAATATTGAACGGTTCGGATCGTCAAAATTTGATCCGGAATGGTGAGGTCCGCACGGAATTATCCTAAGGGAGTCCTTAGTAGATCATTATCCTACACACACACACACACATATATATATATATATATATATATATATATATTAATTTGCAATATTTTTTGTTGTTTTAAAATCTTTGTCTGAGTTTTCTAATAGATTTTATCAACATTTGATAAAATCAATCTCCTGATTTTATCCATTTGTGAAGACATGTAATAAAATTTATAAATTTTTGCATTAAAAAATCTACAGATTTTATCAAATATTTTCACGAATGAATAAAATCAAGGGGTTAATTTTATCAAAATCTTGATAAAATTCATTGGAGAACTCACCTGTATTATAAAAGTAAGTGAATTCTATTGCATATAAAATATATAAAAAACAAGATTCATATTGCATATAATATACTTATTAAATTAAAAAATATGAGTAATTTTTTAAAAGGCCTAAATAGTGGAACATAGACTTTTACTCGGACGGATTAATACAAAAACTGCACTTAGTACAAAATCGAGAGAAACTACTAAAAATCCAGTGATGCGTAATGCATGTATAGCGTTTGTCGAAGGAGAAGCATATATAGATTGTGCTCCCTTTGCACCAAATTATGATGCTATTTTAAAACTGTTTATATCTTTCAATTTATGTTCTTAATTTTAGATTTTAAAAACTTTGTATAACAAAACTACTTGAGGTCTATCAAATAAAATTCATATTGTATATAAAATACGTTATAAATTAAAAGATATAAACAGTTTTAAAATTACATTGAAATTCAAACAAGACCAACAATTTGAGACTAAAGAAGTATATATTTTGGTATTTTCACTCCATTTACAGCCTAGTACCTTCAAGTGGTCGTGAAAGAGAAGTTTTACTTTAGGACCAGTTCACGCTAGTCTCTAAATTGTTTAAAAAGTGCTCTATTCGTCTTGAATTTGTTGTCCATTTTTTAGCATACGTTTTATTTTTCAATTGCTGATAGGATTCAATTTAGAATTTTTCTTTTACCATTTTGAAAACGTTGTTAAATAAAGCTGATCGAGAACTATTAAGCAAGGTCCATATTGAGTAGTATATACTCCCTCCGTCCCTTTTTAATTGTTGAGTATTTTATTTTGGAGTTTTTTCTAATTATGGTTTTTCCATTTTGAAAACTTAATGGGCAAAGAGTAATAGGTAAAAATGGAAGAGAATTTTGAAAAGTGAAGGTAAAAATTGATGCGCAAAGTGTAAAGTGGAGGTAAAAGTTGATGTGAATGAGTAATAACAATATTTTTTTAATAAGTTGAATTTACGAAACAACACACTGAAAAAGAGACAAATGAAGTATAAAATTATACATTAGAAAATATGAATAATTTTTTTAGGTATATGAATATATAGTGAAAGTGGACAAGAAATATTGAACGAAGAGAGTAGTATTTTTTATTTCTCGTCTACATTGTAAATACAACATCTTGTCTATGTCAATGGGTTTTTTTTTTCTATGAAAAAAAATATTTTGCCTCTTAAAAATATAAAAAATGCTAATCTTGGTATTTTTAGCAGAAACAATAGTAGTATTTTAAAATTATTTTGAAGACAGAAAGTTTAGCGTGAACTGTACGTGCCTAAAAGGGAGGCCTGACATAGCAACATCAATTTAATGATAAATTGATAACTACTAAATGGTAATCCTATGACGGTGGACAGAGGGTGGAAAAAAAAAGATTTATTGGTGCACATAGTTAATGAAGAGTTTTCCCATGAACCACACTAATTTCTCCCCCTTGTACAACTCTTTCACAGGATTGTACGAGGTAGTTCCAAAGACAAATCGCTGCCGAAAAAAATTGACCTTGGTAGAACTCAAATTTGTTTATTATACTACCTCTATTCCCATTTTATGTTTCAGTTAACACTTTTCGTTTCCCAACAAGATTATCCCGCTTTTAAATTTAATGTGTAATAGTTAATGAATTTCTTCATTTAACATTCCATTTTGAAATTAGTAGTATTAAAAAAATAAAAAAATGTAATTGAAGCATAAAATGAGAAGAATAGGTTTCTTAAAAATGAAATAATTATTTTTCTCTTATTTAGTTGAAATCTTAAAAAATGACTATTATGGGTACAGAGAATGTCTGTGCGGTTGTTTGATAGATTGAAGGAAAAACCAAAAAAAGGATGGATTGATATGAAAGCTTCCTGGGTATGTACTGTACTTCTTTAATTTACTACACAGTACAAATCGGGCAATACAAGCCAAATTTGGCGAGCTGTAGTCTGTAGATGTCTACATCCAATCGACATGATCTAGATCTCGGCTTTATAAAAAAAAAAGTTTCTTATATTTGTTTTATCGAGATAAATTAATAAATTATAAAAATTTGACAAAAAATTAATAAATATAATTTTTTTTGATAAAAAACCAAAAAATTAATTTATTGCTTTTTTTGTCAAGTGAGCCCTAAACCTACTGACACCATTTTGTCTGTTTCTGTTAAAGACTACGGCCTTGTTTGGTTTGGTTCTTAAGAACCGGTTCTCTCAATTATTATCCCTATTTTTAAATATTATTTTTATTTTTCTCTCTATCTCTCTCCAATCATTAATATCTATTTTTTTAATTATTACCTCTATTTCTTCCTCTAATCATTACAAAAATCAAAACTCAAAACTCAAACCAAACACAACCGTAGTCTCTTCTTCTGTTGATGGGGAGTCAGACAAAGCTTCATTAATTGTTCATCACTGTGTGGTCCAGAATTCTTTCTATTTCATCAGCATTTGAAATGCGTCGGTGCACTATTCTCTGTACTCTGCAAATGAATTTGATGAGCACTCATTGGTTTTGTTTGCTTTGGATTTTGGATTTTGATAATAATTAAAGAGAAAAATATAAATAATAATAAAAAATAATGGTTAATAATTAGAGAGAGATAGAAAGAAAAATAAAAATAAAAATTGAAAATAGGAGTAATGATTAGATAATAATTGAGAAAATCGGATTTTGACCCAAAACGAACAAGGCCATTTATTCTCTCTACAAAATTAGTATCTCAAATTTCAAAAATAGTACTCTATTCGTTCCGATTTTTTTTATCCATTCACACATGTGAGTTATTTTTCAATTGTCTATATCATCCAATCTATAATGTTTAATAGAATTTATTGAGAACTATCATATGAAATTCATATGAAATTCATATTCAATATATATAACATTATAAATTTAAAAATATAAACAATTTTGTGAGATATCGCGAATAGTGAGAGTGGATTAGAGGGAGTATACACTAAAACAAAAAAGGTCGTACAGTGAGGATTGAGTTTTCTCGCCAAAGCACTAAATTTCCTCGCTAAAGGAATTGGTGAGGCTAAATGGTCGTCGCAGATGGTATTCTACCGTGGAAAAAAAGATTTCCTTGCCTATTTTGCCAATTGGCGAGGAAAGTTTTCCTCTCCTATTCTAGCGAAATTTTTCCTTGCCTATGTGGAACAATTGGTGAGGAAATATTTCCTTGCTAAATTTCTTGAAACGAAAAAAAAAGAACATTCAATTCCCAACTTCTCCGCCTCTACTGGGATTCAAACCAACGACCCCCCTCTTTAGCAATGCATGACCTATCCACCACATCATCTTCTTTTTCAATGCAAAGTGCTCCAACTTTTAATATATAAAACTTTTGTTAGTTCTTTTTACCTCACTATTTTTTTAAATTTTGTTTTTGTTTAATTTTAGTCTCTTTGTAGTGTTCATTTAAATTTGTTTCTTAAATCTTTTAATGTTATTTGCTTTTACTGAAGTTTTTATTTTATAATTTAATATTTTTCTAGGGTCTTGTTAATATATGCCCCAAGGGCATATGATACAACTGCATTAATTCCTCAAAATCTAGATAATTTTGATTTGATTTTAGTCAAAGATTAAAGTTATTGTACATTATAATTTAATTTTTTAAAATTCTTTTTGAATACAGAAATACACACACGTAGACATAGCAATTGTCAACACAAAATAATGTTTATTCGTATTCTAATGTAAAACAAAAGCAACACCATGTATTCTAATGTAAAACAAAAGCAACACCATGTATCAATTACTTTTTTTTTTATTTAATGAAAACACTTTTCTTAAGTCAAGCCCTCCCAGACTAAAATCTTTTTCTGACACTTTTGTAGTCCCTTTTTTTTCACTTTTCTTCTTTCTTTATTGTAATATAGTTATGCTCACGAGAGTTTTTCTTTTGTTTTTTTTGTTTGGTATGCACCTTTTGGTAGTTGTAGAGTAATGGGGAAAAAAGAAGAACGGGATTGGGGAATCAACTACAACCAAAATTGCCAAATACATTAACTACTTTCCAATTTCCAGTACAATTGCATGTAGTTATTTTTATTTAAGGAAATAATTTTCACACTCCCGTTTTACAATCTACACTTCCCTTTTGTCTTTACAATACTAATTTTTTTAATACACCTTTTTCATACATCCAAGGGTAATATTGTAAATTCACGGAAGATAAAGACAAAAGAGGGGTGCGAAAATCATTTCCATTTATTTAATGATCCAACATATGCCCCTTGGGCCTACATTAAAAAAATCCATTTTTCTATATAAGTCTTTATACCTTTCTAATTTTTTATTTATTTATAATTTAACATTTGTGACAATTTAATATTTTTCTATAACCCTTTTATATTTTTTTCTAACTCAAACCATGGGAAGGAACCAAATCTTAGATTTTTTGGTGAGAAAACATTTATTTCCTCACCAAATCTTAGTTTTTTGGCGAGGAAAGATAATTTTTGTCACTAAATGGGTGTCCTTTAGCAAGGAAATATTTACTTTCTTACCAAATCTTAGCTTTTTGACGAGAAAAAATAATTTCGTCGCTAATCTTAGCTTTTTGGTGAGGCAATATAATTTCATCGCCAAATGCGTGCTCTTTAGCGAGGAATATTAATTTCCTCGCTAATCTTAGCTTTTTGGCGAGGAAAGACAATTTTGTCGTCAAAGGGGTGCCCTTTGACGAGGTAAGGTAATTTCATTGTCAATCTTTGTTTTTTCGCAAGGAAAGTTTGTTTCGTTGCCAAATGGGTGTCCTTTAGCGAGGAAATATTAATTTCCTCTTCATATCTTTGCTTTTTGGCGAGGAAATATAATTTCGTCAATATAGAATACTCTTTGCCGAGAAAATGGCGAGGAATTTTGAATTTTCTCCCCACATTTCGTCGCCATAGGTAGTTTTTGTTGTAGTAATAGTATTTCAATAAAAGCTAAGTACTAACTAAAAACTAACACTTCTTGTCCTAGCTCCCAGCAATAGAAATAAAAATAAAAATATAAGATAACAAAAATAGATGGTGTTCTTTAAATGAGTAGTACTCCAACTCATAGCAAAAATTAGTGAAGTGGGTCTTAGAGTATCTCCAACCCATACACTTAACACTCCTCAATCTGAGTATTTAATGTTGATCCTATATTTAGAGGATGGGGGAGGAAATATAGAAGAGAACCTCCAAATTAAATACTACATGGTATATATATGTATAACTTATAAAATTCATATATACCATGTGGTATCGACTATTTATACAGATATAATTTACACATATATACCATGTAGTATTTTTTTATTTATAAAATTCATATAATTCAAAAGATAATCTCATTTTCTTTAAACGAGACCAATCTCAACTATTTTTGAAAAGTTTTTGAAATATAAAGAATTCAAATTTTAGAGGGAAAGAGTGAAATGTTTGAATTTTAATTGAGATTTTGAAAAATAGAGGTAGAAAATAGATTTGTATTGGGTTGGAGCAAAGTTCTCAATCCCGTACACCCAAGTGTTCTGTTTTTCTATTAGGACGGTACATATCGATACTGGTGTGTATCTCAGTACTTTTTCCGGATTGACTGCTATATATACGGAGTATATTTTAATTTATTTATGTATAACTAAAAAACTTAAAGTAGAGAAATAAAAGAAATTCTAACACTTTGATATGCCTTAACATTAGTCCAAATAACAATTTAACAAGATTAAAATGTTACACACTCCAAGTTTTGCTAAATTTTCTTAAAATTCAAACTCTTCTTAGGGAATTGAAGAAAATATACAATTGTTTTTGTACGAGCCGAGATTTTGGTACAAGTGCTGTATCGACCGATACATGCCGGTATGCCCGAGACCGACCGGTCCAAGCCATTATTTTGGCTGATATGGAACACCAAGATATATGTATTGTTTTATTCCGGGAACACTGAATTGGAATAAACATGTATAATAAACTTCATAGTCAGTTTTTGAATTAATTACATGATTTTGATACTTTCAAGTAGGGACAAAGTTAGGATTTTACCTTTGTGGTGGCGAAATTTGTACTTAAAAAATAAAAAGAAAAAATCGCATTATGAGGATGAACGATTAAAAAAATCTAGTAGTTACGAATATATATATATTTTGGGAATAAAAATTTATTTCCTGTACAATAATTGCATTTTTTGAAAACCTTGTGATGGTGGCGGCCACCACCTCCACCACCTGTCGATCTCCCTCTAGCTCCATCTTTGCTTTCAAGTAGAGTACTGGGTTAGAGATGCTCTTACGTACGGTTCGTTTGAAAAATTGAACTTAGCGAACATCATAATCTAATGATTGGAGAAAATCCTTAAGATGAATGACAAATATGATCATATGGCTATTATTGTCGTCCGATCGACTTGATTTGTTTAGATAAAGGCCTGCTTGTTTGGCTCTACATTATCGAATTTTGTACGTTGGAATGAGTCTTGTATCAAAGGCACAACAAAACCTACCATTATTAGAGACAGAGAAGTCACCATTTCTTTATTTATGTGGCTAGTTTATGGTCTTCCTGTGCTCCTTTGATGCAGCCATCTATTGTGGTGATCCAAATTGTTCGTTTTCTTCCTTGAATTTGCCATTCATACCGAAATCAAGGTCATTGAAAGTAAAAATTGTTCTTAAAGTTTATTCTTAAATTACGGCCATTCATTTTTTTCTTTTCCCGTCAATAGACACGTGTTTTATTTATATTAGTGTCGATTCAGTCGATATCATTTCGGTCCAATCAACAAATCTAAAATAATTTTTCCAATGTCCATGCAAAGATTCATATCAATTGATACGCGTAACTGGATAAGGTGATCGATACTACCATTTTTGATTCAGAATTTAGGATTCAAAATTCTCAATGACAACTTGAAGTTTGAATCAACTACATAATCAATTGAACTAACATTTTGTAAGGTCTGTCAAAAAATTATTGACCAGTTTGAATTATTGGTGAGATTTAAACAAACTTCAACTACATAATCAATTGAGCTACCATTTTGCAAGGTCTTTTAAAAAATTATTGAACAGTTCGAATTATTCGTGAGATTTAAAAAAGAGTCCTGCAAGCCGCTTCTAAATGAAAAATGTTACAAATACATGAAAATTGTTTCCAAAACGGTCTAGGAATGTAAAATCTATGGGCAAAATTCATATGTTTATGAATCCAAACCATTTATTTAAAGTTTTCATGTGTTCACAATCAACAATGCTATGCGTATTCCAAAAATACACTCCAAATGCACACTAAGTAGGTTGTGTGGTGGAGAAAAATTCAACGTGGAGTCCACCCAAAAATATAACTGACTCTCCATTTCCGTACACATCCAGAAGGGGTGAGACTCGTACGAGAAACCCGCATTCTGCGGTCAATCCGACGAGACGTTTGATAAGACGAGGTAGTGGGCCCGATCCAGACCAGTCCATCAGTTCAATCCCCACGTGTATGCCTGTCACTAATGTCGGCAAAAAGAAAAACACTCCAACTTTCGGTCCAGTCCAAATTCAACGTCCCAAAAGGAACTCTTCTACGTGCACAGACACTGTGCACAACCATGTATCGATGCCGTTGGAGGTGTCGTTGTGGGTCTTAACCGATTGATTCGAATCGTTTATATTTTTCAGAATTGAATTCTGAGTGGGTCTACAGAAGAATTGAGACAATCGGATGCCTGAATGAGCTTGATCCAAAACACCTCCATTCCGACACGTCGGTAAGCAGTTGATGCACCACGGTCTGTGCAAAAATCTTTTTCGTCCCAAAAGAAGCCCACTCACAATATCCAGAACAACAATGATACATACATAAATTTGGTACCCATACAGTCAAACAAGTGTGTGGGCTTGTGTGAGTGTGTGGGTAAATTGTGAATACCAAATTCGGAGTATCTATCATTTCCGTATTCAGAAATAAAAAACACGTAGAATTAACCCTTTTTTAATTGTATATACATTTAAACAATGCTACTAATATACTATACGTTGGGTTTCTTTTTTTTAATTATTAGTCCAGACAATAATAATACAAAAACAAAAACTCCATTTAATTTTTTTTACATTTTTTAATATATAAAATGTTAACCTCCATCTAATAGGTAGAGAATAATAAATAGAAAATGATATGTATTAATATTTGAGGAAAAGGTATTAATATTTGAGAAAAATTATCAAATATCCGTGAAATGTGTATTAATATCCGAACTAATTTGTTATCATATGTATATTATCCTCCATCTATTGAATAAAAGTTAACAAGACTCATTAAAGTTTTAAACGTATCTTAACACACTTTTTAAATATTTCAATACACTCTTTAAATATTTGTAATGATAGTCCGCCACATTAAATTTAAAACTTTCCATATCATTAACCAAACCAAGTAAAATCCTCATGCCACGCGTCACATTAATGCGTTGCGACCCAGTTAAGTCTCGGCGAACGTGAACCGTACGTTTTGATTGGGTGTTGCGTCCACATCAGAAATCCACCTGTTAGGTTTTCCTTGCTTTTACGAAGGACCCCCAATGGTCAAGAAACTCAGAGATGAGAAGCATGTGTGATAATTAAATTTATGATACCAATTTTGTGAACAAGTACGGGTAACCAGCATAGGAGAGACAGTGACAGAGTAAGGAAGAATTGAAAAATGATACGAGTACATCAATTATTGCAGACTTTACTACCTTGTTTGGTTTGAATTTTAAGAATTAATTTTTTTAATTATTATTCAATTATTATTTTTATTTTTGAATATTATTTTTATTTTTCTTTCTATCTCTCTTAAATCATTAATACCTATTTTTTAATTATTACTCTTATTTCTCCCTTTAATCATTACAGAAACCAAACTCAAAATCTAAACCAAACACAACCTATCTACACTGTAGCAGAAGAGCAGAAGCTCAATGTGTGACTCACTTAAAAAATAGACTTGTTCTCCTTAGATACATTACCTTACTGTGCATGTGTAGTATTGTTGGGAAAAATTACATTCAAGGCTGTTGCAGTTAAACAAAAGTCTATTGATATTGTTTTATTTCCTCCGTTCTAAACTAATATCCTCAAATATTTTTTTGACAAAACTATGAAGCGAAAGGTTAAATGCAAACTCAAGCCTTATTATGAACTATCTATTTTTGTTAAACCAAGAAGTAAATGCTTGATTTCATTCTCCTGTAGTCTTTAAATAAAAGTCTTCTAGGTATTTTTTTAAAGTACGAACCATTCAGCTCTTAAAACGTTATTTTTACTTTGTAGGTGCAAAAAATCAAGTTCTTTGAACATCAATAGGTACCTGATCCATTAGTGTAAAATAAAACATTTTTTGAACCCGGGGTTGACGTGTTACCCCACCCTACTTTAAGGCTCTGTCCTTGAGCAAAGCTTTGAAGTGTTTGAGCTCAGCTCATTTGTAAACAGGCCGAATCCTTAATGAGTCAAGCTTTACGGTGTTTGGCTTGTAAACGAGCCTAAAACTTGAACTTGGCTCGTTTACTAAATGATTCAAGCCGAGCCACGAGCTACTTGGTTAGTTTGCAGTTCTATGAACAAGGGTCTTGTGCTGAGGGTAAGTTGCCACTATAGTATTTTCGCTAGCAAAAATGTGAGTGCGAGAATACCAAAAATATTGAAAATATTTTTAGTGAAAAATCAATTGAGTGCACGTACATGAGCATGAAATTGTCTTTGAATTACATCTCATACTACTAAAATCTGAGAGAGCAAGGTTTGCAATGAGAGAATTAAAACCGGGAATCGCAAGACATTTTGAGGAATTACGTGACTAAGGTCCTGAGCATTCCTTAGAGCACGTATCACTCAGGCTAAGTTTTTCTTTATTGTTTAAATGGGCTTAAATAGACAAAAACACTTGCACTGATTTTAAGAGAAGTCATTATCCTCACATATATCAACAAATTTAACATTTACAGAAAATGACTACCAATGGTTTTACAAGTGGGAAAACAAGATTTTTATTGGAACAAAAATGACATGAATACATTTAACTTGCAACCCACATGTACACCAAAGTGATGTGGCATATAAGGAGAAGCTCAATGTATGACCCACCTGAAATGATGGATTTCTCCTTGTTTGCCACATCACATTGGTGTGCATATGGGGTGCAAGTTAGGCGTACCCATAACAATGTTGGTAAGACTTTTCCATTTAGAGTCGCCATGAAAGATGGAATTTAAGTCCAAAAATGAAAAAAAAAATAATTCTAAAATCATTCCACGGGTCTTTAAAAACTATATTAAAATATGTAAAAAGTGAACATGAATGTGGAAGTGTACAAAAAGGTGAAAAAGTACATTAAAATGTCTTTTCTGTCTTCATCTTGTCTTATTATCAGTCGAGTGGACTTTCAATAGAATGACCTGAGGAAAAAAAAAATGAAAAAAGATTGGAGTTGTTCAGTTTGCCAGTGCTGGCTGGCCTTGAGTTGTTCGGCCCAAAATGAATTCAGGAGCTTAGATTCATTTCAAAGAAATTTTTTATAAGATGGAAATTAACATCATAAGACAAATAGGGAGTGTTGAAGAAAATAACCTTGCGGTTTGGCGTCATGGTTGTGCAGTGCTTCTTTGAAAGTTCTTTAGTGCGTACCAGCATTCCCAGCTTCGGAATAGTTGCGATAATTAGCTCCAGAAAGCCTTCGACAAATTCATCACAAATGTCCCAAAAGGGTACCCAACACACAACAAATCTCCTAACTATTCCCAGCCAAGATCTGCATCAACAAAGAGCTCTAAAACGTGTACCAGTGATGACTGATACAAACCCATGAAAATAATGTCAGTAAATACCTTAAATCCATCTCATTTATAACCTGGACTCATTGTTGAAACAGCCATCGAAAGGCCTGAACACAACAATCGGTAACAGTCTAGATAAATACGCTACTCAGCTTTACAATGACTTGCATTACAGATAATACATCGTGGTAAAATTGCATTACAGAAAATCAATTATAACTTACAATACAGTAGATTCACAGGCTATTCGCCCTCATCATCACTGATAAGAATAACATCACTTTGACAACACTTTCCTGCTATTTTATCACCAGAGGCCAAACCATTAGAAGGCCCTTCCCCATTACTTGCACTAGTGCTCTTCAAAACACTTTTCTCGCTCTCACGTGTATTGTCTTCTTTTCTGAGACCAGCTAGAAAACTTGATTGCCCAGCAATAAATCTTCCCTTTTCGCTCACAAATGCCTTGGGATCTTTTCTGAGATGAGCTAGAAAACTTGACTGCGCAGCAAGAAAGCCATCCTTTCCCTTCAACTGAGAACCAAGACCAACGGAACCGACTTTAGATGCTCTCGTGTTTTCTCTTTCTTTGCTCAAGGATGTTGCATGGAGCAGTGGTGGGCCCCTTTCTGGACTTAACTTAGATATGCCATTCGTCACTTCTGCATTATTAGATGCAAATTCTTCTTGTTTTACTCCAGCAAAAAGTAATTTATCTCCAACAACACTAGGTACTTGCAACTTTTCTCTAGGGGCATGGGGATATAAGGTCAATCCAAGCTTCTCTTTAGCCCATCTATGAACTGCACTTAATTTCCCTTCCAAAGCTCCAACAAGGACATCTAAGTCACTGGTTGAATATCGGAAGAGGAAAAATCTAGAACTCCAAGCACAAGAGCAATGCTGCTTTGCATGTTTTAGACAAGAATATCTGCCTGGCGAGCACGGACAACCTGTGGCAGAAAGGTGCAAATCATAGAAACATATACTGCACTCCCTTTTACAGGTAGAGTCAAAGTCAGCTTCCATCTGTCGTGATTGTGATGAATTGGAAAGGTATTTCCTCCTTGCGCCTTCCTGCTTGATACGCGACTGTGGAAAAGAGGGAAATCATTCAATATTTAACTAATATTTCAAGGCATTTCCAAATATGGAAGCATACAACAACAACAATAACAAAACCCATTAAGTCCCCAATAATTGGGGGTATGGGCGGGGGATGGATAGGAGACGGACCTAACATACCAAGCAAATATGTTGCACTTCAGTTAAGAGATGCTTGACAGTGTTAAAAGATGCCAAATGCAGAAGTAGCAAGAAGATGCCAAATCCAAAGTTTAAACACTGCATTATTATGAACCTACACCCGATATATTCAGGATCACATGTTTAATATGCATTAGGAAAGGCAGAAATGTGGAATTCACATCATAGAGTAAGTCTACTTCCTTCTGAAACAACGAAGTTACCCAAAACTAGAGGCTTACCTTCAGTGCTTTTGCTAAGATCCCATCCTTTCCACAAGCAGCTTTCCATCTTAGCTTATCTTTGGAGTCCTTCTTTAACAATAAAATTTCCCACTGTGCCCTCACAGCTTCCATGGCTGCCCCAAGCAACAGCTTATCATGGGAGATTGATGTCTTCCTACCCTGTTCAGCATACAGTTCAACAACATTTTGCCCATTAGGTAACCAGTCAAAGGGAGCAAACTTGGCTTTTTCAGCACAATTGAAGCCACAATCAAATGCTGAATGATACGCTCCGGGGAGCACAAGGACGAAGTCCCTAGGATACTGCACACATCGATAGACAGGAATACCCTCGGCCTTCAATATGGAAGGGGAGAGCTGAGTGACCTGCACCAAACAATTCTACATGAATGATAAAGCTGATCTTTGGCATACACAAGTGAGAAAAGAGAATTTGTGTTCTAAATTCTAATCATCAATTAATACATAAATGGTATTAACAACTAATTTGTTACGTCGAAATTCATTCTACAATAATATAGCCTGTCATCGTCATTATTCTAAATCTTCACTCCTAGGAATCTTTTGTATGTTGTCCATCAAATTTTACTATACTATCCTCCCTAATCCTACTCTTAGTTCTGGGTCTTAAGTTAAACATAGTGCTATTAAGTCTCTGACAAATATATGACCCAAACTGGCTGCTCAATAAAACTTCTGAACAACAGAACAAGGTTCTAACACGATGCAGTAGAGCATAGAAGGAGATCATTACCCACCATTTTATTAAGCAACTCAGGATTTTCTAATAACAAGTCGGGAAAGTACTTCTTCAAGACTGCCTCAAACTTGAAGTAATATTGTCCGGGTATGCTGTACCATACTTTATGAGCACCTAAATGCGTGTACCACAGTGAATACAAGTGGTGCTCTTCAACTCTCTGTAATGCAAAGTAAACAGTTAAACGAAATCAATTATCGGTATCAGAACAACTGAACGAACCAACATTTTCTGCTTAACCAGACAGCAATGGAATTCAAAAAAAAAAACACTTAAAATTTTCAAATTGGATGGGCCAGAGAACTGACAAAGTTACTTTATTCCTGAGCATTGAAAAGCTTCAGAATCTCACCCAACAAAGAGATGAGAAGCACATTCCCACAAAAAGTTGAGGGAGCAAAATGCCAGAAGACTTGTTGCTCTCAAAAGCAAGAAGAGAACCTGGCAACTTATGGATATTATTCATGTTCCAATCAGATTCTCCGTATTCGGCATACTCAGATGTCTCAGCTGAATGTGATACTGCTGGGAATCCACTTCCAAAGGCTGTAGAATTCACCTCAGCACCATAAAGCACCTAAAACATTATAGCACAATGACTAAGAAAGTTACAAAAAAAAAAAAACAGAGTACATAAAAGACTTCATAAAGGAGCTCGTCATGTTTTCTCCAACAAACCTCAATCTCTTCAGATGGATTCTCAATATTCCTTCTGTATTCACCCTCAATAATTTCCACTGATGGCTTCCAGTTGTTCACCATATCTAAAGAACTGTCATCTACATCTGTATCCTTCCCCTTCATGCCAAAATACTGCCATTTGAAATTATCTGCGTACTTCTTGAAAGTTTCTAACGTGAACTCTGGACCAGTTTCAAATCCAAATGGTTCACCATGATACCCAGCTTGATACTGGTCTGTGGCACAACTTTCACCTGACCCACATTCCAAACTCATGCTCAGAATTTTTCTCTTTTTCACCATCGCCTTTTCGTTAATTCCCTGAAGTTTACTTTCTGAATATATCCGTTCAAGCTCATTGATCCGTTGAATAAAGGTCTTGAACTTCAAACTTTCCCATATGTTCTTTTCCTTCAGAAGGCATGGTGGTTGCCAGGAAGGAGGAGGAATGATATGACAAATTCCATAGGATTCTGCTTTTGGACGTATGCTTGCAACATACTTAAGCAAGTCTTTAAATTCCTGCAAGACGATTCAAGCCCACACACAAACAGTAGTTAGAAAAGCTCAAAACTGAACAAAATAAAATATGAGTCCAAGCAGATCAACTCCAGGGAACATAAGTCAAGGGAGAAAACAAATAAAGAAACCCATCAATAAGTAAATATTTTTTTGCAAAAAACCTCTTCAGATGGGCGGAAAACAGGAGCCTCTTCAAGTGAAATCACCCGAGCACTTTCTGGATGCCATCTCGCAATGACCTGGTAAAAAAAAAAACTTCAGTTTACGAGGGGCACAGAGCAAGAGAAAATAATATAGTATGGTAAGTTCGTAACACATTGGAAACCAGCATTCTATGAAATAACATCAAAGTAGCCGATCAAAAATAAAAAATAAAAAATCAAAGTAACTTGGTATATAACTAAAAACCTTCTGGCAATTACTACAGCTAGGACATCCACGAATCACCCCTTTGGGAAGGCAAGTCTCAGAAGGACGATTCTGCAAAAGGAGTTTAATATCAGCTTCACTCTACTCGTGGATGATAAATTAAACATATACGCCAAACTTTACCATAATCATGAAAATTCAATCCTGAAGCCTCAAAAGTGATTTTGATTTGACTTAATTGCTTTGTCTATTGAACCGAATCGTGTGATGATTCCAGTGACTGGCAAGATTTTGATTCTATTAATGATTCATGTTGCTTCACCCCTAGATACAACTAGATTAGTTTGGGTGATACATACAGTGAATCATATGCTTCGGTTAACAGAGATAGTCAATATCACCCCTTCTTCCCAGATTAGTCTAACTAGTAGAAATCAAAACAAATCATACCTCCCTACTAATCATGACATCCGTCTTTTTACTGAACCAATAACTCTGTCTTAACCCAGCCATTTTTTACCTTATATTTTAGTTTCCCACCAAGTGATTCACACCGAATCTCTTTTTTCTAAATCAGCAATGTGTTACTCAATGTACAAAAATGTACGCAACCACTAATAATAGCAGACTATTCATTAGAACCTCATGACACTTCCGCCATGTCATGTAAGGCCTCGTTTGACAGGGTTGATATGGCATCATATTGTGGAATTCATATTTTAATAAGAATGTAAGATTTTGCAACTTCTATTAAATAAAGCCATTCAGAGATGCCACTGGTATACAAAAAGCCTACCAACCTATGTAGCACGGATATCGACACGAGAAATGAGACACGGAAAAAATAGATAAATAAATAAATAATATTTATTCTGAACTAGTGGAAACATCTATATAATAAGGGAAGTTTTCGAAGTCCCTATATTTTGCACCCTTGGATCTAGATTTTCCGAAATTGATGGTGTGGATTTACTGTTGCCATTAGCTCAATGGCTCAGATTCAGCCCCAACTATCGAAATGGCCACGGTGGTTTTAGTTCCCAAAAAGGTTTGCCGCCCATCGGAATCTGAGCCATTGAGCTAATGGCAACAGTAAATTTACACCACCAATATCGGAAAATCTAGATCCAAGGGTGGAAAAGATAGGGAATTAAAAAACTTCCCTCACTATAGATGTCAGATATATTTCTACTCTACTCTTGCAACATGACTTTCCAATCTTGCATTCTAAACCCAATGCACGAAGTGAATAAACATAAGAAAGATAACCGCGTCAAGCTGTTGCTGCTGTTCAGATTCATGTTCCTCTGGGTTGTGAGTGGGTTGATCATAAAGAATCCACGGTCTTCCCCTCAAAGCCTGCCCAAGCATTGAACTGTCAGTTCTGCTGCAAGAGATGTCCACCTGTACTTGTTCTGGTTCAGATTCAGACCCCAACGCTGTGGAACTACAAAGTTCTTCACTATTCTCCACCCTACTAAGCGTGAAAGATGTAAGTGACACAAAACCAGGTGGAACTGAGAGCTTTTCCCCTTTGCCATTCTTAACACGAGTCCTTATGCCTTCTGTCCCCATGGAGACTGAACACAAGTGAACCTACAGTGAATACCAAAACCAAGGAGCATAGATTTTACACAAATTAGAAATAGAACAGTCTGATTTGAGAAACTAAGAAGACACTCAACAAGGAAAGTACCTCTTACTCACAACAATTCTATTAGCAACAGTTGCCAGCATTATCCTGCACCCCTTCTCCTTGGCATGCCACTTGTCTACAGCCCGAGAGGAGGAAAAAGAAAATGATTGCAACAAGTCAAGTACAAGCACTGTCTACTTGAGTCCTTGAACATAACATATGCCGACACTATCACCAACAAAACTGGTACGCCTGAATATCTCTGGTTTCACATGGAACTTGCAAAGTAAAGAATAATGCAGAAAAAACTACAATTAAAGGCAACTATTGCCACAATTTATCTTCATATCTTTCTCTTCTCTATGGTTTCCCTCTGTTCATCAAAAGCTACGCCAACCGTGAGGCATATCAAATGCTGAATCTGAAACTGTCTCCTGACTCCAGCACCTCGTCCTTCTTAACAGAGGTTGCCCACTGGAACAAATAAATAAATCAATCGCTTGGACCAGTGAAATACGCATTAAGGTGTAGATGTGGAACAAAGATTAATCTTCTTTCAAACTTACCAAATTCTGACAAATAACCTAGCTCTCCGCAGTCCGCACCAATTCTGTTAAAAATACAATGGCAAATGGCCTCGGAGATATTGGAGAAATTCATACACAAGTTGCACTACACATTCAAGAGTGAGCTCCCAAATTCTAACATTGTATCCATCGAGATTGAGTAGTGTCATTAAGGTCGTTTCCAACCCGTTAGGTGTTTTAGTGAGGATTAATATGAATAGCAAAAAGACAGCAGTGGGGGAGAAATCATGGAACAGTAGTATACCGCTGCCTTTAAATTGCCATTCATAGTGTAAAGGCCTAATATTTCAAACTTTGCTATCGATTCCTCCAATCCCCAGTGGGTATCCATCAGACGATATCTTAAATAGTTCCTATATAACTAACTAATTTCTCAGCCATCCTTGCTCTCTAACTTCGACAACAGCATAGGCTCTCATCACATTAAACTGAACAGATACATGAGATACAACTAAAAATAGAACCAAGTCCTGCAATCACCACATTCTATAACCGAAAACAATAGCTCAATGAACTTTCAAACTTGCCACAAGCAACACAAACATATTACACCCTCCGTCCCAAATTGCTCGCCCTTTTTGGAACTTTGCATTTCGCACCACCAATTCAAAGATCTCACTGAGAAGAAAAAGTTGGCGTAAATTTTTTTCCAGAAAAATTCTCATAAAGACATTGTTTTTGCGTGCAAAATGCACATTTCTGAAATAATGGCTAGCAATTTGGGACAGAGGGTATAACAGTTAAGTATATTATTCACATGCACAAATTAAATCTCAAACGACAATTAGAACCATGAAGTTTCGTTCACTGAATACAGAAACGAAAACTGACACTCACAAGTCTAAGGTTCCCTTTTGTCACTCACAGACTCACTTCATGAAAATTCGCAATTACGACTCAAACATTCAGTAAATTTTCCAGATTTAGCTCATTAAAATCGAAAGTCGGGAAGATTCATCTGTGATTACAATTTCCAAAATAGCCGTTTTGAAAAAATACTCAAACACTCAGTGAATTTCCATATATATATATATCACCATAAAAATAGTTAGGCACCTTGTGAGAAAGGGAAAAAAATAATTGAAGGAGTGATGAGGTCACTCACATGTACTTTAATTCCAAGAGCGAGTACAAGATTTTCCGTTGAAGTTGAGGAATCGCCTTCCCCTCAGAAGCTTTCGTACACCAAAACCCTAATCTAGGGCTTGTATGGACAGTTACTGTTGAATCTTTGATCAACTTCTGTCTGTCTGTTTGAATCTTTGATTGGCGACAATTTTGCGTCGTACAAGTACTACGCTTTCTTTGTTTGTCGCCTACAGTTTACCTTGCATTTAAAAAAGAATAAAAATCATTTCTCTTCCCGGACATTTTCGAAGAAAGTTTTTCGGACGCTACTATGGATACCGTAGCTCAGGTACCGAAATTATACCAATCGTCTTGTGGCATGTAAGTTGATTGGTATAATTTCAGTACCTTGTGTTTCGGTAACTATATCTTTTTTGAGATTGTTTATTTTTAAAAATCTATTACAAATTTTCGTATGGAAAAAAAAAATTGTTTTTGGAAAATATTTACTTTGAAAAAATAATGAGTTCCAATTTAGTATTGTAATTTTTGTAAATTAATGTATTGCGAAATCATGTAACATGAGGTGTTGTTAACGAGTTATTTGTAATAACAAATTTCGATAACATTTTAATGAACGTGTCATAAAATTTAAATAGTTTTAGATATAATTAAGTTTAGTTTAGCGTGGCAGGTAGTTAATGAAAGTATTTCTAGTGTCCCATAAGATAAATATGGTTGTTAATTGTTAAACACAGTCAAAAGTGAAATTTACAGTTAAAACTAAAAAGCTGATCCTAAATGAGAAGCTATTTTTTGGCCCAGTAAGTTTCAGAATGGGCCCAGTGTTATGGGCTCCAATGGTTCTGCTTGGGTCCAGGTGAACAAGCCATTGTATGTTAGTAGTAGTAGTTGATTTTGTTTTCTTAAAACTTCAGTCTGACCAAGTCGTTAAATCTGGGCCCAGAATGTATTTTCTTTGAAGTATAGTAATGATTTAAAATTGGGCCTTACATAAATGGAGGACATACCTAGTACTGATCCATTACTGACCCATTACCTGTAGCACATAATGTGTTATACTGTGCAGTGTAACATCTCAATCATCTAAAAGTATTTTAAATGATTTTAATTTAAAAAAAGCTTTTCAAGAGAAGAGAAGAAAACTCCCGGGAAGATTTTTTTTTTTTTTTTAAATCCGAATTGCTGAAAACACTTTTAAGTGTTTCAGATACGCACTGCGTCATGCAATGCATGCACCATTGATCCCGGCTTTCCCTAGTACAATGATGTACTATCATATGAGAAAAAAGAAAAAGAAAACGAAGATAAGCAGTTCATTTTCTGGATTTCAATAAGAATAGTAATATAACGTTCACTTTTTTATGTGTTTTAGGAATGATTTTCACGCTCTTCTTTTTTATAACCACTCTTTGTTTTTTTGCCTTCTCATATGTAAATTTACAGGATTTAGCTTTTCATGAGTAAATTTTATTGCACATGAAAAGATAATATTGCAAATGCACATCACAAAAAAGAAAGCACAATTATTGAAAAGGAGAGTATGAAAATCAATCATCTTTTTAGAAGTACAACTTTGTTCAGCCTACTTAAAAGACTAAAAGAAATGCAGAAATTTTCAACATGCATGTTTTCATGTCACTTCCTGTGTACGTAGATGCTATATATATATATATATATATAGGATCCACTTCAATCCGGGATCCGGACCTCCTAGATCCGAGCATTTTTTTGACGATCCGAGCCGTCCAATGTGTTCAGAAGGTGTTTTCAAGGGTGTACATGAGAAATCTCCAAAAAACAAAAAAAAAGGGAATGACTTGATCCAAGCAGTTTTTCGCAAAATTGTAAATATACAGTTTTTGCTGAAAACTGTTTGGATCAAGACCTTTCCGATATTTTGTTTTTGAAGATTTCTAGAGTGGACTTTTGAAAACACCTTTTGAACACATTGGACGATTCGGATTTTTCAAAAACAATTTGCAAAACAAAAAAAACACCCCAAAACCTCTAATCCGGGATCCCGGATTAGAAGCTTGAGGCATATGTATATAGACCTAGATATCCAAGAGTTTGTACGTAATTAAATAATTTCAGTTCGAACATATGCATCACTTATACAGTACCCAAAAAAAAAAGTACTAGATGAGTTGATGCTTAACAATGCTTGTTTTATGTCGGACACACGCGTTACGCGTACGAACTACAAACACCTTCTAATGCGATAATCATTTCACATCGTTTTTTCCTAACCATTAATTACTTCATTCTCTGCCTTACACGGCATCTTTTTATTTTCTGGAAGTTCTTGCATAATTATAATTAACTACTTAATTACAAGAAACTAACTAATCCCAATTCCAATCATAATCACAATCAGTAGGAAAAAAACATATTAAGAATAAAAACAAATTACATCTAACATTTTCTCCAGCGGGTTTTGTTTAAATTGTACCAAAATACAAATAATGTGGGAAAAATCCAAATAACTCGGTTGTCCAGGAAGTTTCCTTACATGATGATTGCCTCATATGTGGATAAAATCAGAACAATTCCTAAATTATAAAAAAAAAAAAAAAGTATCCTATTGACAATCTTACATGAAATGGTACACGAAAATATGGATAGGAAAAAAAAAAGGAGAAAATTTAAAGTAACTACAACTTATATTTACAAATATTCCAGCACACTATGCAAAATTATCAACTCTAGTAGTATAGCCAAACCCTAATAGCCTTTTACCCCATACCGACGAATGGACCTTGCTAGATTCCTGATAAATTCAGAGGAAAAACTAAACTGTTATCCTCATCAAATCCCCGGAAATTCGAATCGAAAAGCAAGAACGAGTAATCATCCTCACACTTCGAGTTGATTTCACTGATGGGGAAGTTGTTTACATCCTGATGACCATAGAAATTGGGAAAATTAGGGTTTTGGATGTGATGGGATGGGCTTGGGGAGAAAGAAGTGATGTCTTGGAAATGCCCCGAAGAAAGAAATGTTTTGTCTGGAGGAGAATTCAGATTTCCAAACATGTTTTCTGGGCTAAGGTGGTGGCTATTGTCGTTGTCATTGTTGCTATTGCTGCTACTACTTTCTGCCTTGCTTTTTTGAAATACTCTGCATAAAACCCAGTCTTCCTGTCATACAAATAGGGAAACTGTTAGATGATGTCCATATAATAGAGTGCAATTTTGTTCACGCAACCCAAAAAATGGGTAAAATTTTTTCACTGTGATGAGCATTTGATGAAATTAGACATGCTTTCACGCAAAATTTTAGTCTACAACTTTAGACCAAGAATTGAATGGTTGGTTCAAGCACTAGCCGTCATAGGGTATAAGAGATTGATCTTTAATTAAAAAGGTAGAGATAATTGATTCTCTTTTTATTAAGTGGTTGAACAGGTTCTGATTACATAATGATATGTTAAAATAAGTGAGCGTATTGTTTATAATGATATTCAACAAATCTCAAATACTATATGCTCATATGGCATGAGAGAGATTTTGTAGCACCGTACAAGGGAGAATGAATGTATTTAGTTATTATTTGATCAGTAGTCCGAGTGTACCACCAGTCCGCCAAGTAGTTCTCCGTATCACTCAAGAACTATACATTTAATGTGAGGTTTATACACATAGTTGTGAATCTCACAAGAATATGTGATTATGGGGTGGTCTGGAGCATCATGCGGTCCCAGACTACTGACTAATTTCATGAATGGTATTCTATTCTATAGTGGTATTCTATTCTACTGACTATATATATATACACCAAACTTCCGGTCCAAACTCTCGGACCCTCTTAAGTTACGGACTTCCACTTATCGGACCAAATTTTGATGATCCGAACCGTTAGATGTGTTTAAATGTGATTTTAAGGTCGAACGTGAAGATTTAGCAAAAACGGCTCTGATCAAGCCCTTCTGGGTATTTTTTTTTGGATAAATCCTAGCGGTGGCCTTTTAAATACATTTTAAACACATCTAACGGTTTGGATCGTCAAATTTAGTTCGGAAAGTAAAAAAATTGCTTAATCCTCACTTTATTTAAAATGAGGGACCTCATTAGAAGTTGATCATATATATATATATATACACCGGCTTCCTATCCCGGGGCTCCCGGATTTTTTAAAAATCCGACCTCCACCTTCCCATGTTTTTTTTGAAAATCCGAACCGTTAGATGTGTTCAAAACATGTTTTTTAGGTCCAACGCGAGGATTTGTGAAAAAAAATACCCGGAAGAGCTGATCGGGCAGTTTTGCAAAAACGCTACTATAGCGTTTTTGCAAAAACTGCTCCGATCAAGCCCTTCTGGGTATTTTTTTTTCACAAATCCTCGCTTTGGACCTAAAAAACATGTTTTGAACACATCTAACGGTTCGGATCTTCCAGATTTGGTGTGAAAAGTAGAGAAAAACATATGGTCCGGATTTTACTTCCCATCCGGACGCCCGGATGGGAAGTGGACTCTATATATATATATATTGTACGTAATACTGCTAAATATAGATAGACGTTTAATCTAATCCAACGTAATTTTAACTAAATACATATATAAGAACGCAATCACCTTAAATATATGGTCCAATTAGCATATCTTGATAAGAATTAGTATTGTAAATTAGTTGTAAACAGAAACTGCATGCATACCTTGGGAGGAGTATGAGGATTCTCAAGGCGAAACTCGTGCATGATCCAACCAGTCTTGATGCCATTCGGGGCTCGGTTGCGGTAGAAAACCAGCGTCTTCCTCATCCCCACGATGGCACGCGTTCTCGGATCATGCACCGTCCGATCCTTTCCCGTGGCCTTCCAGTATCCAGACGCTGTGGCCCGGTTGGTTCGGAACCCCGTGGCGTACTTTCGGTCCCGGAAGCTGAAGAAGTACCACTCACTTGAATTCAGCTTTGCCACCTCTTTCATATGATCGAGAATAAAAGTGAGGTTTCACAGTTAAACAAAATTAGATAATCTCCAAATATGTATATATGTTTACAAGATCGCTAAATTACATTATCGTCAAAAAAAATTAAAGGTGCTTAAAATCACTGTGTCCGATTCAGATAAGTTTGGTCCAAATTCGTATAGAATTAATGTGTTTATGATTTTGTGCATTGATGCATTCTGTCACGTTCTAAACATGCTCCGATAAATTCTCTTTTACTCATGTGAAATCGCTCCAATAAAAGACGTCAAAAAAAAAAAAAAGTGGGAAAGGAAGAATAAAGAAAAATTTGTTTTTTGGCCAGAGGCCCAGAAGTCAAGTTGATGCTTGCTCACGAGATTCTGTATTTACAGTACCCCACAATAAAAAAAGGCCGATTAATTGAATGGTAGAAAGTCCATATCACCTTATGTCCTTCACCAAGAATATCAACTGTTTGCCGATCCAAATATATATATATCGACTGTTCACCATTTTCTCTTCTTATATTTCTTAGGGAAATAATAATTGTATCAATGAAAACATAAAAAATATATATATAAAAAATTAGAAATAAGAACTAATGATCCTCCATTTTTTTTATTTTTTTTGGAAAACATGATACTCTAGATCGATCGGAACCTATTAATTCTTAACGTATCTCCAGATTCGAGAAATTAGCAATAAAACCCTAATGGTTGAATGGTTACGGGTTGTCGGGTTTTACCATTTTGTTCCTCTCCGTAAAAATAAGCTACTCATGTATAGTCTTAAAAATACAGATTTAGAAAAGAAAAAAAAAGGTAATACTTCTGGAATTCTCTTTCTATTAACACATGCATATCTCTACAAAACTTGCAGTTTAAGGAAACTTTGACAATATTGCCCTTTATATTCTTACCTCATGACACTAAACATTTTGGAACAAATTAAAGAACTGAAATAATAAGCCAAAAGGGATCAGCCTTCAGCCCCATTAGTACTAGCCAACTAAGAAAAAAAAAACTATTTTTCCAAAAAAATTGTATTCTCCATTATTCAGATTTTAATAAAATATTTTTTTTCTGTTCAAAAAAAAAAAAAAAGTTCCTGGTCACCATTAGAATTTAAGAGGAGAATTGAGAATTACTGACAACTAAAATTTGAAGGAAATAATATATTTAAAATTATCTTTTTTGCTTTAAAAATTAATTCGCCTTCCAACTAAAGCCTTCATTTTAGAAGCGGAAGAAGGAAGAACATCTCTTTTAGTTTTCTTTTTCTGTCAATAATTCCTACTTTGTAAAAGTTCCCTTTTTTACTCTTTCTCTTCTTTATGAAGAAAAGGGAAAAAGGCAGAAAGATAGGCAAGAGACTATTTCGCCCCATTCCGGAACAGTATTTTCCAATTAAGGAAATAAAATAGATTATAAATACTGTAATTAACTTCTCCCAAATTTATTTATTTATTACTTCAAAGTTTTCTTAATTATTTAGAAACGGTTAAAAGGCTGTGTGTGTGTGTGTGTGTGAGAGAGAGAGAGAGAGAGAAGCCATTATTACAATTTACAAGTTGTTCCCTTTGTAAAGATCGAATTCAGACATGTTCCATTGTCTTTATGTCCCAAACCTTGTTAAAGCATTAAGAAAACCTAGTATACATGCTACTCAAAGTGTATTGATCCAAAAAAAACCCTACCCAATTCATTCATGGGCCGGGCGACAAGAGTTTCTTCGTGTACCGGATTAAATAAGAAAGAATAGCTCATATTGATAAATAACTATAAATAAATAAATAAACAAAGATAATAATAATAATAATAATAATAATAATAATAATAATAATAATAATAATAATAATAATAATAATAATAATAATAATAATAATAATAATAACAACAACAACTCTTTAGAGGAGGGCCCCGGAAG
Organism: Vaccinium macrocarpon; assembly: GCA_022606695.1. Lineage (NCBI taxonomy): Eukaryota > Viridiplantae > Streptophyta > Magnoliopsida > Ericales > Ericaceae > Vaccinium > Vaccinium macrocarpon. The sequence goes on along the minus strand of CM040178.1, from coordinate 37,685,449 downwards.
GAAAAGAAACAACAGGTCATCAAGTTTGAGATATATGAAATCAAAGTATTATGTTCGAAAATAAGGTATTTCATGTTTGAGTACTCCAATGAATAATTGCAAAACCTTACGGATCAAGAGATATAACCTAATTTTGAAATTATCTTCAAGGATAATAGCTTGCGTGTGGGTTTGTATGAAAATAGTTCTTTCAGAATTAGTTTTCAGAGAATTTTGAAAAAACTTTACATGCATGGTTGATAGATTTCAAAACATTTTTTTTTTAGAAACAGATGAGCTAGTATTTTCTTTTTTCAAGAAAAAAAAAAAAGGTTTTAGAAACAACAATAGCACAGCCAAAACATGAAACTTCCCAAAAGAAGAAAAGAATTGGTGCAGCCATGGATCGATTAATGGAAAGAGAAGGAAAAGAGATGACATACCAGGAAGCTGCCATGGTTCAATCTGGTGCAAGTCAATTTCCACAAGAGTACCCTTCAAAACTTCTTGATTCGCAATCTTTTTGGACAAATAATGGCAAACTAATTCCTCATCACTTGGATAGAATTTAAACCCTGGTGGCAGTGATGATCCAATGTCCCTTAGATCCATTCCTTTTCTTCTTCTTCTCCTTTTTGTGAAGTGCTTGGAGGGGAGAAATTAAGAATTAATTGCTTGAGGGACCAAGAATAAGCTTTATGGATTCCAAAGGAAATTTCAGTTATGGATTGGTAGGAGAAGGAAGGTAGGCCAATAGCAAGGAAGCTTTTGAAATTTAGATAAGCTTTTGGAGTTGAAATATTATATGAGAGAGAGATATATATGGTAGAATGGTATTAATGTATTTATATATAGAGATGGGTTGATTACGTACACCTCAGCCTAGTTAGCTATTTCTTACAATACTCTGGCACCTTATGCTTGTGTGAGTTAGTTATTGCCATTGCAGGAGCTTCCAAGAAAACCCAATGTCACAAGAAATCTTATTTTTTATTAACCCGTCTATGGGTATACCACATTTTGGTACTCCAAGGGCACACCAACGCATTTTAACCATCAAAAAGTGTTTTTGACGTTCCGGATTTTTTACAAACTATTCACGCAAAGAGTTTAAATTATTCGCGCAAATAGTTTGTTTAAAACCCGGAACTTCCAAAATATTTTTGGACGGTTGAGATGTGCTGATGTGCACTTCGAGTACCCAAGTGGGTGTATACATGTCATTTTTTATTTTTTATTCTCTTCCCAGAAGAAAAGTTTTTTTCCACTCTTTTCTTTGGATTTAAGGGGGGAAACCTTAGTGCATTTAATGTGTAAAATCCAAGTTATGTTTGTGGAAAGCCTCCAAAAAACTCCTTTTTTTCCTTTATTTATATAACTTTAAATTAATCATCTTTTGGGTGATATAGGAACAAATGCAAATAGACAAATAAGAATTATTTATTGCTCATTTTTGCTCATCCGGTCTTCTTTACTAATTACTAGCTACCATTTTATTTATTCTCATTTTTATGTATTACGTTTACTTCCCAATTTTATTTATTTTCTCTTACTCAAGAGCACATGGTGATTTTTTTTTTATGATTAAAAAAAAAACATTGTATTTTCTTGTCTTCTCAAAGAATATTGTGAAATTCCATGTGGCATGCATGTGGCATTCCCTCGGGCTTCCTTGATTCCCACTTCCACTCTCTAGAAAGAAAAAAAAAGTACTGTAATTTTATTTTATTTTTTTTTGTAATTTCTTGTCTTTTCAAAGAATATTGTGAAATTTCATGCGGCATTCCCTCGGGCTTCCTTGATTCCCACTTCCATTCTCTTGAAAAAGGAATGGTAGGCAAAGAAAGAAACATATTACCTCATTTAAGAATCTAAACTAGAAAGATAAAAAGATAAATTTTAATCAAGTCAAAAACACCGACACGGTTAGAAAATACACAGAAATTACATCGATCAATAGACTAGAAGAAAATTATAGTAGCCATCAATTACTTAATTCGTTGACAATTTTGCATCCATTCCAAGCTTAGGTAATATGAATTAATAGATTTTTCATAATGCCATTAATTACGATATATTTATGTACAGTTGCCCGGCCTGTGAGGGATTGAGCTAGGACTTTTTGTATAGTGAAGGTGGGCTATATATTTGAAGGAGGAGCAAGGTTATATAATTTAATAAAATATATATATTCAATGTAGGGTTAAGCTTCACATTTGGATTTTTAATTTCCGGACTTTTTATCCAAATTTTTTTTGACGATCCAATCCGTCTAATGTGTTCAGAAGGTGTTTTCAAAGGTCGCACCAAAAAAATCTGCAAAAAAAATACTAGGAAGGGCTTGATCCAAATAGTTTTCGCAAAAATATATAAATACAGTTTTTGCGAAAACTACTTGGATCAAGACCTTCCTGGTATTTTTTTTTTGAAGATTTTCCGCCAACACCCTTGAAAACACCCTGTGAACACATTGAACGGATCGGATTTTCCAAAAATAATTTACAACACAAAAAAAACCTATTTTTTTCTTATTTCCGGGAGTGTGGATAAGAAGATTTCCGTTCAATGTAATAGTAGGTTTTTTATTCAAAATGCAGCAGAAGCGACAATCCCGCCTACTAGCCACCGCCTGACTCGTCCTCGCCTGTGCACCGCATGGGCACATTGCTTGTAATTGTGAAGAAAGAAATAATCTTGGGTTTCTTCCAACGGAAGAGGGCAAATAATACTCCTAGTAAAGATTAGCCTAGCACCTAGATTTGAAATATACCAGCCCTAATTGGACCTATGCTGTAATAAAAGAGTAAGCAAGGTTCTTTCTAAATCTAGTGTTGAATTAAACCATAGGTAAGTAATTAAGCTTTCCAGATTTGGCGACTATTATCTATATAATTAATTGAACCCTATTTTCCATCTCTATGCTCATTAATAATTGGTAGGTCCAATCTTTGAGTGGGCCATTCTGATAAGATAATCATATTGCATTCATATGATCTAGTCCAAAAAATTGGGACAACTTAATTAATGAAAATCAAATGAAACAACTTGAAATAGTTCCATGCCAATCATGGAGTTATAAAAGTCCTATTCGTCCGATCCCAATTGATTATCGACAAATTATTTTGTATCGATGCAATGGTGGTCTCGGGCATAATTATATTCGGCTCCATTAAATGAAAATTATTGTTTTCTTTTTTTAATTTTGTTTAGGGAAGATGCTATGTACACTTGAATCTGTGAGGAATTTATTCATAACAGTTGTACATAAATTCATAATATTTGTTTAAATGCAGGGTGTCAGGACTAGTTTACAAGCATCTCAATTTATTCTTACGGACTCTGTAAGAGTTGATAACGCAAAGTGTATGAACTGGCCTCGCACTAGTGGATAGAATTTCAGAGATTTTGAACTATAAATATAGTTAATAAACCTGGGATGGAGAAGACCTTAGGTCACATATATTGATCACCACGAGGCCAACTCCCCCATCTCCACTTAAAGAGGCCAACTCCTTGTTGCATAAAGCTTCATAACATTAGCATACAATTAATTTCGTAACGTCCGTCCTGAATTTGTTACATATTGAGATGTTCTAAATATTCCATTTTTTCAAGTTATAAATTCCTATATATGCATTAATATACATTTCTATACATAAATAGCAAATTTAAGATAAATTTAAAAGGTGCATATGCAAACTGACTCGCCTAAATAAAAGCGTATATAAGTGTATTATAGCATTTTTGTTTGTTAAGAGTGGTTGGCCATGCAAATAATGATGAAAATGAGGACAAAAGGTACTTTTGTCATAATATGTAAATCATCTAATGATAAATAATAGAGTATGATCAAGGGGTCCATTGGAGTTAGCCCAGAGATGGAAATAATGGAGCCATCCATTTCTCACTTCTTTTTTGGACTGCGACAGAAGAACCATAATCTAACAACACCCCACTTATTTCTAAACCATAATCTAACAACACCCCACTTATTTCTAAAATGTCAGTAATATCCCTCCTCGAACAAGTGCCACGTGTCGAAGCCTATTTGATTCATTTACGGTATATTCTATGCGTAATTATTTGGCACTAAACAAAGCAAATTAAACCATGAAAAATATAGTTAAATTGTAGTGTATCAATTAATGCAACACTGATAGAAAAGTCTAATTCTGAAGACACTTTCACATCTTGATAAGAAAACCGTTCCATCATACACCTCTTTGTGGTGTGTGCAATATCTTTAAATTCATTTCAAATTCATAATATTTGAGCAAATTCATTAAGCATTAATATTCATAGATACCCTACAAACGTTATGAATTTCAGTTTATACAGATCATGTTTTGAATACGCGTTGTTACAATTTGGTAAAGTGCATATAGTATGCATCCAAATGTAGAGAGTGTATTTGCAATCTTACTTGATTAGAGAAGAAAAAGAAGAAAAAAATAGAAAGAAAAGAACATAAAAAAAAAAAAAACTACTCGTGCATACACAAACACACACTGGCCGACTTTCCGAATACATGCAGAAACTTACCATATCATTACCAACTCTTTAAAAAAGTAAAAAGTATACGCGGAACAGTAACTTTAGTATTTATATCCTAAACACGTCTTTATTAAAAGTGTTGACAAATGCATACTCATATTTTTCTAATTCCAACCACCTAATTATCCCCTCACACACACACACTCTATTTTCAATTACTTGGTGAACTAAACTTATTCACATTATAGCAATACTTTATAAAATAGCTCTCTATCAATGGCCTTCGATGAATGTAATTGATGCGACGGTAACATACCCATCTATGGTACATGTCATCATCACCTCACGTGTCAATTAATCCTCCATTTATCTGTGATTTATGTTTAGCTAATTAATTAAGAAAGAAAAACATCCAATCATTGGTCAATTAAATCTGGGGTTTTTATATATATATTTTGTCATTTGGAGGTTAGGTGGTGTAATATGATGTTGGAGAAAGAGTAACGGCTTTATATTCCCATCTTTGTAACCAATTATTTTTTTTCAATTTTCTCACAAGTTCCTCATTTCGAGTGTCCATTTGCTTAAATTCACTTCCATAAGTTATGGCCTCTTCAAGGTGACACTGGTCCTCCCTTGCCACGTACCCCATTCCCACTACCATTTCATTTTCTTCCTACAGTCCCCTTTGTATATACTATTAATTATTCAGATGCAGAGAACTTAATTAACATATATAATATATAAAAACACACACACAAAAATTAATATAACCTCCGAGATCTTGTCACGTGAAGATTTCTTATTTAATTTTTCATGTAACCTTAAATAAGTCTCATGATGATTTCATTCAAAGATTCATTATGATTTCATTCAAATATCCGAATAGTTCAAATTAGAGGTCTCGTTGAATTTATCTCACACGCCAAAAATCAAGTTGATTAGATATAGACAAAGACTTCGTTGATTCAATTATTCATAAGAGAGATGAACTGGCGGAGTATGGATCATGCATGAATGTCCATGTCTCTTGTGATCAACATACTCTACTTAGAGGGATACCCACTTGACCCTTCTTTTTTTAACAATGAATAGATATTTTATTAATTTGACTAAAGGTTGCAAGGATTAAAGGGAGAAGGAGAAAAATGGCATCACAATGAAAGAGAAGCATCAAGAGACCAACCCCAAAATGCAAACCAAAGGGCACCAATGTTTACAACAAGGATAGAAAAGCCCAGATTTTGAATAAATAAAAAAAACTAGCAACAGATGGGTACAATATTCTCTGAAATCATGTCATTGAGAGCTTTAAACAATATTCTCTGATACCCCACTTGACCTAACTGCTTGAATGAATGGCAAATACTACATAAATGCTCAGATTCTCAAATAGACCCTTGCGGGTCACCATGGGTCCCAATCTCCCTCCAATACATGTAATTTTTTTGGCTATTAAGCATGCATGATTAATTTTCGAACATGTATGTCTTTAGGATATCAAATACTCTTTCATTTCAAAAAATAATGTCCAGTCTACAAAACAAGCACTAAAATAAATACTTTTTTGGTTCACAAAATTTTTACTTTCTTCTCCTCTCAGATACTAAATATCAAAAGGTTTTATGATTTTTGAAAAAAATTGAATTTAAGCACTAAAATTTGAATTTCAGAACGTAGCAGTATATTGATCATTTTTGGACCACCTACAAATTCAAATCATGTTCCGCTCTTGGTCCTATTTAGCTTCACTTATATTAAGGACTACATGAGTGATCATCACATAAGATTTATTTTTAGCTTCTTTTTTTTCCCTTGGATTAAACTAATGTGGGCTTGTTTCTTGTAATTTTTAGAACAAATATAAGCTGGAAATATATATATATATATATATATATATATATATATATATATATATATATCCAAATCTTGAGCTCCATTGTCCATGACGGAATTTACTTTTACCCCAACGATTACCCTCTATGATCCAACTAACATAACCAACTGGGTCTAGCTCAATTGACAATTCTTGTATACTCTTAATTGGGAGGTCAAGGGGCTCAATGATCTATCGATATTTCTCCCCTTAGAGGAGCTCTTCCTTTCTTTCTTTGTTTCTTCCCTTATTTCTTGTGTTTGTTGAGTTGTTTGGGTTTGTTATCTCGTGGACTATCAAACAATTAATATAATGTCCCGTGATTTTCACTTTGTTATTCATAAATGATGTAAGTGATCTTTCCTATCGATTGACAAAAAAAAAAAACTAACCTAGCTGAGAAAGTGAGAGGTGATGCATCGCACACCACTCTATGTTCGCAAGGGGACTGTGTGGCTGCTGATCCTTATCATGAACCTTAGGTCGCCAAGATTAGATGCCTTGCCAGAAGAATGGGGGTCACCCCATTTGGATTTGGGTAGAGGAATATCTGAATTACGAAGATCCACCCGAGATTGTCCGAGCCGAATTGTTTGGATCTGGATGAGACGTTCGGCTCAACACAGCAGATGAGCCTGATCGATATGCATGGTTGTTGAACCGGCTGGGCCATATGGCCCATATTATTCGGCGCACTAGAGGGACCTCTTAATTTTAAAAGAGGTGAAGCATGCAGTGATAGTACTCCTAGGAATGGCCTTGAAGTTAAATTTAGGAGCTCGCTTGTTCCTTGATCTCATAAATTGACCACAATATTTTAAGTGTTACCAATTTTTTTGGGATTAGTCCATACGGGTATCTCTCCGCCTATAATCAGAGTTCCTGTAGGTGAACACTAAGATAATTAACCAATAGTCAATTGATTTATGCGTAAACTAACCAAAGTCCCAGAATTAAAAACAAAATTAATTGAAACTAAGAAATTATGTGATCCCATTTTTTATTTTTTTTTCAGTTACCCAGAAAGGATTTTTTTTTTTTTATCGGCAGTTACCCAAAAAGGAATTTATGTGATCCGGACCATGCACAGAATAATTCCCCCAACTCCAATAACCCAAAAATTAAAATAAAAACTAGACGGGACCCTTCCATGGTGTTCCTTTTGCCAAAATTTTATTTTGATTTGGGGCCAAAGCCAATTGTCAAAAATCATCTCAATTTTTAAGAATTTATTCACCATCAGAAGATTCTCGTAGTGGGTTTGACAGGCACCTTTACTTTCAACATCATTTTTTTTTTCTCTAATTGCTTCAATTAGTTTATAAACCTTTGTTGACAACTGAAATACTTAGGGTGAGTTTTCGAATGGATTTTATCAAAATCTGATTAAATCAAGCCTTTGATTTTATCCATTCGGAAACTGAGTTGATAAAATCTTAGATTTTTGTTTGGAAACTGAGTTGATAAAATCTTAGATTTTTGACTCAGTTTCCGAATGGATAAAATCTAGATAAAATACATTCGGAAACTCACCAAACAAACTTTCCTCGCATGTAAAGGATTTGGATAATTAGAAGAAGCTTAAGTCACAAGATAAAATGACCTCATCTTTATTAACACTTTCGCGGATTATTTTCGCAAAAATTAGAAAATAGCCAGCTGGATAGAATTTGCAGCATATTTCTAGGTATATTCTAATTTTCAAAAAATATTAAGGGCACAAATGTAATCTCACAACCATGAAACAACCATGAAGGGTATTTAAAATTAGCGCATTGGGTATACTAAGCCAATTCCATGTAGACATCTTTTGAAATCTTCAATTAAGTAAGTCTTCAAATCAAAGTTCGCCTTAGATCAAAACGCCACTCTTGTTTGAATTTTATCCACCAGATTTTCCAATTCAGATTCAGCTCCTTGGAATAAGATTTGATTTCTCTCCAACCATAATGACCACAAAACAGAGAAGAGGCAAATGTCCCAGATACCTTTTTCCACATTTTTAAGTTTATGGGACAGCCACCATGACAAAAGGCTATAGATTTTACCTGGGCTGACCCATACCATCTCCCACCAAGTAATGATCCTAGACCATACCTCCCATGCATATCTACAATTGACCAACAGGTGATCTGCAGTTTCAACAGATTCTTTGCAGAACGCACATAATCCCACTTCTATTAAGCTTCCGGGATTGTTAATTAACATTCCTCTTTTTAGCAGTTCACTACCGGTGACAATTTTATTTTGAGCAGCTTGCCAAACAAACATCTCTACTTTAAAGGGACAGAGATTTTTCCAAATTAGTTTACAATGGGGGCCAATATGATTGAGATCGTTAAAAGAGTTATCCCATTTCTCATAGAAAGAATTGACAGTGAACATACCTGAGTTTGACATTCCAATTGGATGATTTATATTAGTCTTATAAATTACTATATATGTGGGCATATACGGATGTAATGACGAGCTAGATATTCACCCATGACATTAAAATCGTTGGACAAGATTTGATGGCCGGCTTCCAAGTTTACAACCTTACTTTATGCTCACATGTCAAGATTTAGTCCGAACAACAAGGACCTAATCAAAAGGGATTTGAAACTTTCTAATACTGGCAATAAGAAACATGCATGTAGCTAATTAAAATAGTTAGTAATCACTATATGTGAGAGAGAGAGAGAGAGAGAGAGAGAGAGAGAGAGAGAGAGAGAATATTATTAGGAGTACATTCATTAACCATCAACTGAGAATACTACATTTAATAATTCCTTTAACTCGATAATGTACCGATTGTCGAGTGTTCGTGTATCAAATTCTTGCCGTTTCCCAAAAAAATACTACTACATTTATTAATCAATAACCATCAACTCATTTGCAAGAAAATTGAAATGTAACAAAGGGTGAAATTCGACTAAATCATCTGCTATAGACTCCAATAACATTATTCATGACCGCCGACTCGTTTGGAAACTTAGATCGTTAAAGAGAAGTAGTGTGTATATATATTATAGAGATATGAGTGCGTGTCTACGTGTATGTTTGTGCGTCTAAGAGGAATTTTTTTGAATTCCGAGTGAGTATTGCCACTTGGTACTCACGCACGATCTAAGCCATCAAAACATGTTTTGGACGGTCCAAATTGATTCCCTCTCTCTCCTTACCCGACTACTCTCTTTCCTCTTTTTCTCTCTCTAAAATTTAAAATGTGAGATTGCGCTGTGAATGGCCGAGATTGCCGAGCGGATACCATATATGTGTACCATACCCACCCATCACTGAAAAAAATTCTCATTGTGAGAGAGAGAGAGAGGGAGAGAGCGAGCCCTATAAACACAACCTAAAAATGGCAAGGCGAGGTGGTAATTAAATTAACCTATCCAGTAATTAACAAGGTTCCTACTAGCAAGGTGGCAACTCACATTTGCTTTAAGTAAATTAACTAATTGGGACTAGCAAGGTTGGACCAAGACTCCTGCATCTCACTAAGAGGTTAGGAATTTGAATCTCCATAACTGCATGTGGCTGTTATCGTTATCAACCTTGTATTTGTTGGGTCATTTCTCCCTTTAATGGTTCTATTAGTTTGGTTTGACTTGTGAATTTTGTTTCCAGTGTCAAGTATTTCTCTCTTTAATGGGATTTTAGAGCATTTCTAGTGCACTACCTAAAAAATGCTCTCTAAAGTGTACACCTAAGCACATGTGGAGCCCTATTTGTTTGCTAAGAACTTAGTTAGCTAGCTAACTAGAAATACACTTTAATGAGATTCCCTATAAGAATGTTCATTATCCCTAAAAAGTTCATTTCTCTCTCCCCTTAAAGTCATTCTCTCTCTCCTCTTTCTCTCTCATCCTTCCCTTCTTTCTCTTTATCTCTCTCTTTAAGTCTCTCTCCAAATTTAGGTAGTCACTTAGAACACTTTAGGTAGTGAGGAGTACTACCTAGGATTTTAGAGAGCCAATTTTTGTGCACTAGAGACCATTTTTTGAGTTTTTCTTAGTTAACTAGTTAGGGTATCCACAAAGGGCTCTTTAAATGACTTCTAAGTGAGATTCCTAAAATTTAGCAAGTCATTTGATCAATAATGATCTTCAATGGACTCTCAATACAAGCTCCCAATGGTAGCTCATAACTCCTAAGTATGGCTCCTAACCCATTAGTTAAATCTAAGTAGCTTTGTAGCTAGCTCCAAGTGGGACCCAATCACTTTTAATCTTTTCAGACTTATCAATTTATAGGACCCACACTTTTTTATTTTTTTTACACAAAATAGAGAATGCTCTTGCTAGTCCATTGAGTGCACATATTCTCTCTAAATTTAACAAGTTCTAGGAGTGAAAAATGGGATCCAATTAGGCTTATGTGTACACATTATGAGTCAACTTAGGAGCTATTTTTAGGGAGCCCACGAGATTAATTAATACCTTCTCTTTTTCTTTAATTTTGATTTAAAGAGAAGGCCAATTAATCTTGTTTTAAGTAATGTTGAAATTATATTTCAGAAAAAGGAATTGATTTTTAAGCTCCCCTTTGTCAAAATCAGTGTCCTCCATATTCATTTGAATCTACAAAGTTATCGTTCCATGTGATAAAAACTGAATCATTGAAAGGATTGAAGTGTTTTTTAATTCACAAGAATAAGAAGCAAAAAAAGAGATCAGTAAAAAAGGAGAACACATAAATAAGTATTTAGAAAACACTTTTTCTACAATTTCAGTTTGTTATCTCTTCCGCGAAAAACAAGTTTTACAAAACAAATTAAACCCCCCAAAATTCAAGTTTATGTCTCGCAAGTTTCAAAAATGTTACAGGCATAGCCAAAGGAAAAGGAGGAAATTTCATCAGGAAATATATATATTCAGAACCATTCGAGGTTTCTGGGTCTCATATATATCAAACGAGTGCAACACATCTAGAAGTATCTATTTGTGAGTGTAACATTACTCTGCAATTTGTTTATGTAACTATAGTGGCCAGTTCAGGGGTATAAAGGGACCCCCCGTAACCCGAGCGGTTCAAAGAGGTCAGGACCTCCATAGGAGGGCCGCATCCGCCGAGGAGGATTTGTCTCGGTGACACTATCCAGGTCAGGGGCACCTCTTTTCGGGAGCACGAGTTCCCCGGGTCCTCCGGCTCGGTAACCTGATCCGGGAGGGCCCCTCGGCGACCCGGACCCGAGTGCTCCTTAAAAGGGCCGAGTCGATTGACCTCGATGCCCGGGGGTCACGCCAGCTGACGGGGGATCGATCGAGGCACCTCTGACAGTCTGAGCAACGCATTAATAAGTTCAACCACCCCACCTGCATTGCATTTATGGCAAGCCACCAACCCTGTAGCCTACACCTGCAGGGAGGAAAGTGGGGGATTTGATTGATGGGAATATTTGTCAGAGGACGGCTCTAAGAGGCAGGCGAGGATCCACTTGATAGATGGGTGTCAGCCCATGCATTCAATATGGCGATAAGGACGGGGGGCGTGAGGCCCTCGAGGGGCATGCGGACACGCGCCCCCGTGCCTATAAATATGCTCCTCGCCCCCATCATACAAGGATCGGATCTCTGACACCTTTCTCTATATAGAAAACATAGAGTTGCATTTTTCCTAATTCTCTACTAAACTTCTCTCCCCGTCGCTGACTTAGCCATCGGAGTGCCTTCCTGGACCACCACCGTCCAGGCTAGGCATTAACGTGGTTCTTCCCTTGTGGAGGTTCTCCCCCGACGTTCCCCAAGGATTCCTGCCACCCTCTTTGGCAAGCTTCTAAGGATTCCAAAGAAGGTCCATCATGAGCCCCTCCCCCACTGCGGTGCGGTGACCAAGGAGGTCGATGCAGGAGAAAGCGCCCTTCCACGATTGGCGACTTTCATTTGGGGGCTGAAGTTACCTCTTGACCCTCTCAATACACTTCAGTGGTGGCCCTTCTCCATTGTTGGAACATCCCACCCCCATAAGAGATGGCTAAGCTTAATCTTGACATTAGCGCGTTCGACGCCACTAATGAGCTTCGCCATAGCGCTGACTGATACAGATACCACTAAGTCAGGAGCGACTTGGGGCTTACCTTGTCCCCTACTATTAATAGAGATGGGACTTACATCCGCGGTGGCATCCAAGCGGCTGGCTCAAGAACGCCGAGGCGAAAAAATCCTCATTAAAGATGAACGGGGACGTGGTCTCTTTTGACCACCTCACTACCCCAGCTCAGAGGGAAACGCTACCCCCTTCTCCTCCGCTCACTATCGAGGCCGAAATGGCCTTGCTAAGACGGGAGGTGCTGGCCCTGAAGCAAGCCAGGAATCAGCCCGCAACCTCAAAATTTGGGGGTCAGACAAGAACAAAAAGGCATCCTCCAAGCACACGGAGCGAGGGCACTAAGGCCCCAGTGTTTAGTCGCCTCGGCCCGGTCATTGAAGTTGACAGCCGAGGCAACGCATTTGTCATCCCCATGGAACGAACCTCTTCCTGGGACCAGCAAACCCAGGGGGGCGAACGCCACACGTGGAGCACGTAGAGGACAGCGCCATTGCCTCCAGCGCGAGGACTCTGGATGTCTGCAGAGACAATGAGCATGCTCGGCAACCCCAGAGGGACCTAAACAAAGGCAAGGGTCCAGCGCAAACTACAGCCACACGTCGAGAGCCCCACGGAGGCAACGCGTCAACAAACCAGAGGGAGAACTGCCACCAGGGCCGATCAGTCGATCGACCCGGCACCCGACTCCCTGTACGGTCGGTGGATCGATAGGGCCCACGGGAGGTTTGTCCCGAGGGAAACTGACGAGGAGAGCTTGTTTCTATGGGAAAAGGTGGCGATGACCACATCCAAGGGCTTTACCTAAGGGAAAGGTATGAGCTGCGCCATCAGGGTGAAAGCATAGTGCTCGTCAACACTCGGATGAGGGATACGAAGGTCTACCACCCCAAACAAGATACTAGGCATGAGTGTACAAAGGACGACCCACACACTGACCGAGAGGTACGCAAGAAGAGACGCTCGTCCTAGCGAAGCAATGTACATATAGATGATTATGAGGCATGACACAAGCAGAATGTCCCCCACAAAAGGATTTGCGGGACGTACCAGACACTCGACCTCAATCGTCCCAGCCCCAACCAGTCTGATTCTCGGCTAAAGAAGGCCAAGTAGTCACCCTTCGTGGCCGAGGTTACAGTGGTTGTCTCCCCAAGGGGCTTCAAAATCCCCAAGTTCGATAAGTACGAGCCCACCACAGATGCCATCACCCACATGCAATAGTACCAGCTGGTCTCTGAGCTCTACGGATATGGTGATGCCCTCATGTGCAAAACTTCTTCAATGAGTCTGGGGACCACGGCACTTCTGTGGTACAACCAACTGACCCCAGGGGCGATTGTTGACTTCGATGAGCTAGAGCGCGTGTTCACGTCTCGGTTTGTGACCATCAACACGCAGCCGAAAACGCTCGATGCACTAGTAAACATGAAGAGGGGGGCCAAAGAGACCCTTAAGGAGTACATCGCCCGTTACTAGGAGGTGTACAACCTGGTCGAGAACTGTGATCAAAAGGTGGCGGCCACCTCGTTCAAAAATGGCCTAAAGGATTCGTCAGACCTCTTCAAAGATCTCATGCTGCATCCCTCGAAGGACATGACCGAGTTCATGCGTACCGTGGATAGGTATCGAGAATTAGAAGAATTCCTAGTTAGTAAAGCCTCCGAGGGGGTTAACAGCAAGAGCTCCCAGAAAGAAGGGAAGAAACAGGTGAATAACATTAAAAAAGGTGGAAGGAATGAGCAAAGCGGAGGAAGCAGTAGCCAGGGCTACCGAGACAACGATAGCAGAGTCCGAGACAATCGCAAAGGAGGATGGGATAGACCCCCCCAGAATGACAACGACTACGTAGCTGAAACAACCGTCTTTACTATGCCAATATATAAGTTATTCACCGAGATTGGTAGGAAGCGGTGGTTCCTCTGGCTCGAAGATAAGATGGGGTCAGATCTGACACAGAGGGGCAAATGCGCCTACCATAATGAGGTGGTGCACTACACGACTGGATGTTGACCATTCAAAGCCCACCTGGAAAGACTTGTGGCCGAGGGGCGTATGGAGGAATGGATCGACAGAACGAGAACCTCGGGTCCAAGCCGAGCGCAACCCCAACTCCCCCATCCACCACCCAGGCAGCCACCCCTGCAGAGATGGTAGAGGGGGCGGGGAGGAGTGGTGGAAACGATCCATGGACCAGTGAGCAAGCACAAGGTTGAGGCGATGCATTGGGAGTTGGCACGGATAGAACAAGGCATGCAAGTGCTTTTGGTGGGGCAGCCTCCGAAGCGGAAGCAGTAGGAGCCCGAGGATCCGTTTACCATATCCTTTACCGAGTTGGATTTAGAGGGACTGCAGCTTCCCCACGAGGATGCCCTCGTGATCGAAGTTGAGATTGATGATATGCATGTCCGGCGAACATTAATTGACCAGGGGAGCTCACTAACGTTTTTTACTATCCGACATTTAAGGCCGTCGGACGGACGTGTGATGAGCTAACCCCTTCGGACACCCCCCTTGTGGAATTTACGGGGCACCCTGTGTACCCCCTCGGGAGCATCACCCTCCCCATTCGGGCAGGGTCGGTGCAACTGGAGGTTAATTTCATGGTAGTGGACTCCCCTGGCCTATATAATGTCATCCTTGGGCGGGGATGGCTCCATGCCATGGGGCGCTTGCCTCTTTCCTTCATCAGTGCGTCCGCTTTATCGACGCGTCCGAGAAGCAGGAGACCATTTTGGGTGACCAAATGGCCTCTAAGAAGTGTTTCGTGAACGCTGTCCGGTTGAAAGATTGAAAGGAGAGTAGGATGCCGAGGCAGGTACAATGGATCAAGATGCAAGATTCCACTCCTGTCCTTGATGATGTTGGTTCATGGCCAAAGAGAAATCCATCGAGGACCTCACTAAGGTACCAATAAATGAAGATGGCAGCAGATACTTCATGGTGGGCTCCGAGCTCTCCGACTCCAAGCGTGATGACTTAGTCGGCTTCCTCAAAGATAACGTGGACGCTGTCCAGTTGAAGGATCGAAAGGAGACTAGGATGTCGAGGAAGGTACAATGGATCGAGATACCGGATTCCACTCCCGTCCTTGATGACGTTGGTTCCATGGCCAAAGAGAAATCCATCGAGGACCTCACTAAGGTACCAATAAACAAAGATGGTAGTAGATACTTCATGGTGGGCTCAGAGCTCTCTGACTTCGAGCGTGATGACTTAGTCGGCTTCCTCAAAGATAACGTGGACGCTGTTCAGTTGAAGGATCGAAAGGAGAGTAGGATGTCGAGGCAGGTACAATGGATCGAGATGCCAGATTCCACTCCTGTCCTTGATGACGTTGGTTCCATGGCCAAAGAGAAATCCATCGAGGACCTCACTAAGGTACCAATAAACGAAGATGGCAGCAAATACTTCATGGTGGGGTCCGAGCTCTCCAACTCCAAGCGTGATGACTTAGTTGGCTTCCTCAAAGATAACATGGAGGTCTTCGCATGGACACCTTACGAAATGCCAAGTGTGAGCCCGGATTTCATCACGCATAAACTCAACGTTGATCCGGCTAGAAAATCGGTGATACAAAAGCCAAGGTGGTCCTCTGCCGTCCACTCGAACGCTGTGGTAGAGGAGGTCCAAAAGCTCATAGAAGCCGAGGCCATCTGAGAGGTACAATACCCTACCCGATTGGCCAACACTGTGGTGGTCAAGAAGAAAATTTGCAAATGGCTGGCGTGCGTGGATTACACCAACCTCAACGACGCATGTCCGAAGGATTGCTTCTCGCTCCCCCGGATAGACCAGTTGGTAGATGTCACGGCCAGGCATGCCAGGTTAAGCTTCATGGATGCGTACCGAGGGTACCACCAAATTGCCATGGACGTTATGGACGTGGAAAAAACAGCCTTCATCACCCGAGGGGAACTTACTGTTACTAGGTTATGCCTTTCAGTTTGAAGAATGTCAGGGCTACCTATCAGAGGATGGTCTCAAAAATGTTCAAAAGGGAGCTCGGGGACATCATGGAGGCCTACATTGACGATATGGTGATAAAAAGCAAGCTCGCAAAAGACCACTCAAGTCACCTCGGGAAGGTCTTTGCCATACTACGAGCACACAAGCTATGGCTTAATGTAGAGAAGTGCGCCTTCAGCGTAGGCTCGGGGAAATTCCTAGGGTACCTTGTCACCCGACGAGGGATCGAGGCAGATTCTAATTAGGTCACCGCCATCCAGCAACTTCGAGCTCTCACAACCATCCGGGAGGTGCAGAGACTCACTGGGATGGCAGCAGCCCTGAATCGTTTTATCAGCAAATCCTCCGACGCTTGCCGCCCGTTCTTCGAATCTATCAAAGTAAGCAAGAGGGTGTTCCAATGGAGTGCAGAATGTGACCGAGCCCTCACCGATCTCAAGGGATATATGCAAAAGGCTCCCCTACTTGTTACCCCAAAGGAAGAAGAAAGCCTCTTCCTATACCTGGCGGTGTCAGAGCATGCAGTAAGCTCGGCGTTGGTTAGACAAGAGGACCTAGATCAGCAGCCCATCTACTACTCTAACAAGACTATGCTCTCGGCCGAGACAAGATATCTGCCTTTAGAGAAGTTAGCGTTAGCCCTTGTCACGGCGAAGCGCAAGCTCATCCCCTACTTCTAATGTCACACGATCACCGTCATCACTAGATACCCCCTCAAGGCAGTACTTCGGAAAGTGGACCTCTCAGACAGAATCTGCAAGTGGTCGATGGAGTTGGCCAACTTTGACATCCGCTTTGAACCTCGGACAACGATCAAGGGGCAAGCCTTGGCGGACTTTGTGGCCGAGCTTGCGCCGCAATTGGAGGCCGAGGCCCACATAAGGGACTTGCCGGATGCAACCCTCGGTGAGCCAACCTCTTCACAGCCAGGCTCCGTTCTCAAAAGGTCACCACCGAGAACAGTTACATTATATGCTGGTAACCTCTGGCGCATGCATGTCGACAGTGCCTCCAACAGCCGGGAGGCAGGGGCTTGTGTAGTTCTCATATCCCCCGAGGGCACCCTCCATGAATGCACCATGAGCATTGGCTTTCTAGCCACTAACAACGAGGTAGAGTATGAGGCTCTCATTGCGGGGCTACTCCTCGCCTCTAACCTCGGTGTAAAAGAGCTGCAGGTGCACAGTGACTCTATGTTGGTGATTAACCAGCTCAACGACGATTATGGCTTCGACGACAGCCGAATACTAAAATATCTCGGCTATGTCTTGAAGTTGCGAGAAGTCTTCAAAAAGGTGGATTTTTGGCATATCAGCCGACTTCGTAACGCGCACGCCGATGCACTTACCGCTCTTGGCTCAGCATGCTCTGAGGTGGGAGGATCTCGGACAGTCATCCTGGGGTGATATCCCCACCCCGAGCTTTGAGCCAGGACAAGAGGACGTCATGAGCGTCGCCCCTTTGGGACCCAGTTGGATGGACCAATTGGTAGCCTATCTCCGGTACGCTAGGCTCCTAGAAGATAGAAAGGAAGCTCACCAACTTAGGTGCCAATCTGCCTCATACCTTCTCTCCGCAACGGGCCAGCTCTACAAGCGCACCTACATTGGACATGACCTGCGAGTGCTCCACGAACTTCATGAGGGAAGTTACGAATGTCACTCAAGCAGCCACTCCTTGGCCGAATGTGCCGTAACCCAGGGTTATTGGTGGCCCAAGACGCGGAAATCTGCCAAAACGTATGTGAGGAAATGTGAGTCTTACCAGAAGCACTCCCCCCTCCTTCACCAACCCACCCTCTCTCTCAACCCCATCACCAGTCCGTGGCCATTTGCACAGTGGGGGCTTGATATCGTTGGTGTACTTCCAACTGCCCCCGGTGGTTTTAGGCACCTTATCACCGCCACGGACTACTTCACGAAGTGGGTCGAAGCCAAGCCTTTCATCCACGTCACTGCCATTGAGGTGGAGCACTTCATTTGGAAGAACATCATTTCTAGATTTGGTGTTCCCTACACCATCATTTCTGACAACGGTACCCAGTTTATGGCCGAGGCCATCAAAACGTTATGCAAACAAAGGAACATCCGAGTCTATAACTCAACAGTGGCATATCCTTAGGGGAATGGCCAAGTCGAGGCCTCAAACAAGTCTATTTCTTTCGGTCTTAAGCAAAGACTGACCAATAAATGGGGGAAGTGGGTCGAGGAGCTCCATAAAGTCCTCTGGGGCTATCGAACCACTCCGCGCCGAGGTACTGGCCACACTCCCTTCTCAATGGCCTACGGAATGGAAGCAATACTCCCCCTCGCTGCCACCACCCCAACGGATCGCATTGCGGTCTTCCACCCAGCTACTAACGAGGAGCACATTGCATCTAAGCTCAACCATATCGAAGGCCTCCGCAACGAAGCAAATATCCGATACGCAACCTACTAACAAGAGGTTGCTCGGGGGCATAACAGGAACGTTCGAGTATGCCCCTTCAATGTTGATGACCTTGTCCTCCGCGAGGTGGTCCAAAAGAAAAATAAGAAAAAATTTATGCCCAACTAGGAAGATCCATTTCTAATCACGGCCAAGGCTGGCTACGGGGCTTACAAATTGGCCGGAATAGATGGCACCATCGTGAGCAACCCATGGAACGCCTCCAAGCTCAGGAAATTCTATGGGTAGTCTCACTTTTCATATTACAGCTTCACCCTCGGTAAATTAATGTACACCGGGTGTGCTTTTTAATGAAACATCTTTTCTACGTTCTTTGTATTAACATTTGTTTTGTACTCTAAATACCCTATCCTTGTGTTTGGTTGCACGGTTGGTGTTCAGTGGAACACCCAATCGGGCGGAGTACTTGTGTTCGGTTGAACACTATTCCAGGCACAGTGTTTTATGGATGGATCCCTAGGCACAGTGTATCTCCAAATGATCCCCAACCTTAGCCAGGAATCTCTCCCTTCGGATGGGATACCCTGTGTTTGGTAGAATGCTATCTCATTCGCCGGAACCACTGTGCTCGGTTGAGTACATGGGCAGGCCGGTTGGTCTCGGATGAGCTATAGCGCCTAGTGCCTCAGGTTGAACTACCAGGCCTCGCTATCATTCCATCCAAGCTCGTCATGAGAATATACGTCTTGGGAAGCCTGGCCCAATGTTTTCAACACTCATCTTCGGCAGCAAGCAAAGACCCTTTACTTCCTCCCGAAGAGGGGCTATTTTACAAGATCTCGGCATAGCACCTATGCTCATTTTACAAGATTCTCGGATAGCGCCTATGCTCGGCTTAAACTACTTGGAGTTAAAGAAAAAAAAAATTGAAATCACATACAAGATTATGTAAAAGAAAAGGAAGCAACCATTCATTAACATCAAAACTGGGGGCTCGGCGATGGCATATCGTTCGTTGCCGACCCCCGGGCTACCTGTTTGCATTACAAAATTTGAGAACTGGCACTTTGCCCTAACAATTCGGCGCCAGTCTCACAAAAAAAGAAGAAGAGAAATTAACATCAGATCTAAGCATCCCGAGCCTTGGAGCGATCGTAGTCCTACTCATCCTCAGCATTGTCCTCCAGATCATCCGACGGCATCTCCGGGACCTGGGGCTCAGGGGTAGGAGGGACGATCCTGGCTTCAGCTTCAGGGGTAGCATTGCAAGCGTCCACACCTCGAATATACGCCATGGGAAAGCAGTCCTTGTGGCCAAGTCGATACCCCTTCTCGAAGGCTCGGACCTCCACATCCTCGGCCTCTTTGAGGTACTGCTTCCCGACCTCCTGCTCCCCCCTCCTATAGCCATTGTCGTTGGTCGCGGCCAGCATGTCTACTTGCGCAGCCTGGAGCTCGGCAAGCTTGTCCTCAGTTGCCTTGGCGCGGTCCATGGCTTCTTTGGCTTTATCCTCGGCAGTTTTGGCACGCTCCTCCGCCCTCCTGGCGGCTCGCTTGGCATCAGCGGCCCTATCCTCGGCTGATTTGACCCGTCCCTCGACCGCCTCTTTCGCAAGGCTCATGTCTTCCATTTTCTTTCCCAGGCTCTCCAGGTCCTGCTTCAGCCGGGTCGAGGCATGGCGCTCCTCTTTCAGCTTCGCCTCGGACGCCTTGAATGCCTTCACCAACGCCACAACCTTCTTATGGGTGGCGATGGAGGCCTAGCTCACCTGAAAAGAAGTGATATTAGTACCGAGCACGAAAATTTCAGAGAATATGGGACTCGTGGAGTTAGTAAAAGAGTTACCTTCACCAGGTTTTGGTGGAGCTCCATGAAATTGTCATCTATGGAGGCGACGTCAGCAGCAGACATATCCATCGGAAGGGCGAGCCCCTTTAAAAGGACATTGGCCACGTTAGGATCCTCTCGCACGCTATTCGCCCTGGTTAGGACCACTCCCCCGCGGCCAGTGAAGACAAGGGCCCAGGGTTCAGGGGGAGGCGTTACCTCGGTTGCTCTCCCCGATCCTCGGCCCGTTGTTACCAGCCTGTGATTGGGGGCTCGTGAAGGTGCCCGTTGTTGGCCCTCGGGGGCTGGAATTGAAGTGGTCGCAGCAGCTTCAGTAGGGTGTTCTAGTGATCTCGGAGGGGAAGCTAGGACAGGGGTCTCATCTTCCCGAGGGTGCTTTCCCGCGGGATCCTCTCCGTCGCCCGGCAGCTCCTCCCTACCCCTCCTTAGCCCTGACCCTTTTTCGGGCTGCGAAGGGCGCGCTCGACAAGCCCGTTGTTGCTGCTACCTTAGCTGCAAAAGGGATGAGCGTCCTGCGTCTCCTGCCATTTCACCCCTCGGCTGCCTCTCCCAACCCCAAAGTTGCTCTAATTCCTCATTCGGGAGAGCAGCTCTGGTCCTCTTCCGGTAGTTGCTGGCCCTCAGCTTGGTATTTCTATGTAGATAGCCGTGATAGCTTGGCTCGTAACCGAGGAGGAGGTGTGTTTGCTGCTGGCCACAGGAGAAAAGGGCCTAAATTACACCGTCGTCGGAGAACTCGAGCAGCCTCTTGTTAACAACAGTGGTGCCTGCAACGAAAGGGGAAGAGGAATCTCATAAGTCATTGGCGAAAATGAAGTAAATGAACATTCATGGAAATAAAGCAAGAAAGTGAAAGGGCTCGGCTTATTGGGCTCTCCTTGGCAGTGGTTGAAGGGCCAGGTGAGAGGCTCCTCAGGGGCCCAAGAGTAGTTCCCCCTCACCACCACATAATTGTACTAGTGCTCCTCCGAGTCATAGAGGTCCCCTAACAAGTGGTCGTACTCGTTCTAGACAGAGAAATAATGTCGTCAGAACCTTAGGCTGAGGGCCATACGGTAGATACCGAGGACGTCATATACCGTGGCCGGAGTTTGGAGCCTCTTGGCCAGCTCCAACACCGAGAACAGCACCCGATACACGTTGACGATGACCTGGTGGGGACCGAGGTCATAGTAATAGAGGAGCTGACGCACCATTTTTGGGAGCGGGAAGCGTAGGGCCCCCTTAGTGATGGCCATTAGGGGTACCGTTATGTGGTCATCCCCGTACTGGATTCTATCATTGAAGAGGAGGTCAATCTCTACGTCCTCCGAGATTTGATACCTTTCCCTGAAAGCCACTAAACGTTCCGGATGCTCGAGGTCAAACTCCTTGACATAGGAGCATTCTTCATCCCCGAATTTCAGAAGGGGGACCTCTTCCCAATTTTCACCGAGGGCAAGGATGGGCGTCTCGGCCCGGTGCGTCCTTTGGGCTTGGTCTTCTCCTTCACCTCCCTCAAGGGGGTTGGGTTTGGTTGTTCTGCCCGGGGCTGCGTCTTCATCCCCGTTGCTAATATCGATGGCGGTCTCGGATGCTTCCACCTTGGGTCATTTTGCCCTAGGAGAACCCTGGTGCTTGGGGACCGTGGATGTTGAGGCCCCTGTGTAAGGGTTAGCCCTCTCTTCTTCCATTATGCGATACCCCTCAGGTAGATGGTTTGGAGGGGGGATATTGAGCGCGCTCGGGGGACGGTTCCAATATCGATTGCCGAGCTCTCTGATGTACGCTCGCGCCTCCTCAAAACTGACGTTGTCCTTGTCACTATCAAATATGACGATGGGCTCGTTGCTCATCCAGACGAGAACCTAAAAAGAAAAGTGCACGAAGAAACCCATCAGCTATATGCGTTGGGGCACAAATGCAAATGCAGATCCCGAGGAGACCTACCCGCTCAAATTACTCTCGACTAGACCTAAGGCGTGGTGTGTGCGCTCAGGAAAAAGGGTCATGGGCCTCGGCTAAAGCGGCACGGGGCCTCGGAAGAAGAGGTTGAGTTTCCAATCCATGCTAGAAAAAAAAACGTTGAATACTCAACCCAGCCTAGAAAACGGCCACTGCGCACCGCCGTCCGCCACTGTAAAGCACGCCGAAAAACTCAAACAAAACAGGTGCAGAACAAAAAATGCAAAAGATGGACCAAAAATGGTCCAAAATGCATTAAAAAAAAAGGCACTACAAAGAAAGATAATGAGAGGAAACACTGATTTACCTCAAGTTTTTGTGCTAAAAGTTGCTGGAAATCAAGATCTGGGCTTCAAACGCTTGGGATTCTACGGCGGCGAGAAATTTTCCTGCAGGAACTGAAGATGACAGAGTGACAGGGCCTTCTCCCTCCCCCCCGAAGTTCTATTTATAGGGAGAATGGGGGATGTCACTCGTCGTATTTAATGCGGAAACGATGCATCGGTTCGGGAAACAATGCGGTGGCTCGGCAAGCCCAATCAGAGAACAACACATGTCGTCCCCATTTAAACCGTTTTGGCGCAAAACCAAAGCAACGACGCTCGAACGAATAACAAGCTGACACCTGGCAGGTAACGTCGCACCACGTCACGGCATCCCTAACACCAGATAAGCCCAACCGTCACTTCTGAAACGACGTAACATCATGCGTCCTTTCTGTTTCAGATCGATGTGACGTCCCGAGCATAGCATTCGGCGAGTTTCCTCTTCCCTCGGTAGAAGATCTTATGGTACCCTCGGCGAGGACCATGCGCTTCCAACGGCTGCCCATATTATTCAACTCCCCAAATCGACCGCATTTTGTTGGGGGTTAAGGGGCTAAATGTAGCGGTCCGCTCCGTGGGTATAGAGGACCCCCACCGAAAGTGCAGCGGTTCAAAGACGCCACCCCGCATAGGGAGGGGCGCATCCGGCCGTAGGGAGGATTTGTCTCGCTGGCGTTGTCCGGCCGGGGCACCTCTCCCCTCGAGCATGAGTCCCCGGCCCGCCTCGATAACCTGATCCGGGAGGCCCCTCGGTGACTGGACCGGCGTGCTCCTTTAAAGGGTCGAAGTCGATTGACCCCGATGCCCGGTCACGCCACCGGAGGAGGGCTCGATCGAGGCACCTCGGCCGATCCCCGAAGAACGCATTAATAAGTTCAACCACCCCACCTGCATCGCATTTATGGCGAGCTACCAACCCTGCAGCCTATGCCTATAGGGAGGAAAGTGGAGGATTTGATTGATGGGAATATCTGTCAGGGGACGGCTCTAAAAGGCAGGCGAGGATCCACTTGATAGATGGGTGTCAGCCCGTGCATTCAATGTGGTGATAAGGACGGGCGCGTGAAACCCTCGAGGGGCGTGCGGGACACATGCCCCCGTGCCTATAAATATGCTCCTTGCCCCCATCATACAAGGATCGGATCTCTGACACCTTTCTCTCTACAGAAAACATAGAGCTGCATTTTTCCTAGTTTTCTACTAAACTTCTCTCACCGTCGCTAACTTAGCCATCGGAGTGCCTCCCCGGACCACCACCGTCCAGGCTAGGCACTAACGTGGTTGTTCCTTTGTGCAGGTTCTCCCCTGGCGTTCCCCAAGGATTCCTGCCACCCTCTCTGGCGAGCTTCTAAGGATTTCAGCAAGGTCCATACGAGCCCCTCCCCCACGGTACAGTACCAGGTGATCAAGGAGGTCATTCTAGAGAAGAGCCTTCCACAGTAACATTATTTCGCATTTTTACCCATTAGTGGAATCGTCTCAAGACTCTCAACATGATTTGCATGACCTAAGAAGCTTGTACTTTTAGATAACAATTTCCCAAATTTTCAAGCCATCAGCGGGGAATCCTTTAATATATATTTCCACGTGATTCCACTCTCTAATTTTTAAAACAGTCCTTTTATTGGAAGCCTACTAATCTTACCGGTAAAACATATTCTTACCGGTCAAAGAATGGTCTTATTAACAGCCCAGTAAATTGATTTTAGAATTTTTAAAAAAGACGTTTTGAAATGATCGCGTATGCGTTTGGCCAATAAGATTGCCATTGAGGTGCCATTCATGCTGAATCAGCATCAAATAATTTATGGGGCCGGGGAATGCTTGTTTAAGGGCGTTTTTGGCTAAGAAATCAAAGGGAAAAAGTCACCCAGAAAGATTGAGATAGTTTTTTTAGAACCGGATGTTTAGACTTGCTTGCACGCACTTCGACTAATTCCAGGTCTTTAGAGGTAACGACCACGCATAACCCCCGCTGGCCTCAGGAGTTTGTTGATAAGAAGAATCAAACCTAAGACCTTCGGTGGGAGTAAACTCCTAAATTTCAAGACAAGACCACTTTGCCAATCCATTGGAGTTAACATCCTAAGATAGTTGTAGAACTTTCAAGAAAAATTTACGAAGAGATTCCGGCCAACAAAAATATATGGGATAAATTCGTCCCAAAGAAAGTACTAACACCAAAATTGGAGTGATCATTCATTGTTTTTGGTGTTTTAGGACCTTTAATTACCACACGTTCACGTAAGATCCGGTCATATATATTTAGAGTAGTAAAATCAGCTCCGCGTTGAATATATAATAGTAATAAAGGATCTGGCAACAACGCGCTCTAGGCGAATATAATAATTTTTCCTAAAAATTGAAAGACTATGAATGTCGCTCCGATAAAAAAATTAGAACCATCGGTGCACTTCTCGTCGCGGCAGCCATGGGATTTTCGTCCCACAATTGAGAGACCGTGTGGATGTGAATTTGGCTTACAGGGTCAACAGTGGCAATCATGTTATGGAACAACGAACAAAACAGGCTTCATTTGGACGCAATTGACCCATTCGTTGGCGATAACGCTCTTCTGTCATGGTGACAGCTTGGCCAAAATCATTCCCTGCTTTTAGACTTTAGAGTGACCATAGGAGCGTGATCAAGAATAAAGAAATCTCTCCGAAATTTAAGGGTGAGTTTCCGAATGGATTTTATCTAAATTTTATCAAAATCTGATAAAATTAAGCCTTGATTTTATCCATTCGTGCAGAGAGTTGATAAAATCTTCCATTTTTTACTGCAAAAATCTAAAATTTTATCAACTTCTCGCCATGTGAATGGATAAAATCAAAACTGATTTTATTATTAGATTTTGATAAAATTCTAAAAACTCCCCAAAGATTACTCATTATTTTTTTTTTTTTTTTTTTTTTTCCTACGGGGATCGCAGACTGTGTGGTGGTTAGGAGAGTAACGCAGATTTCTTAAGGCGTCGTTTTGTTATTGAGACAGTAAGTAAAAATATGTGAATATCCAACTTTACATCCTGACAGCGTCCGGCTTTGCTTGATTAGGGATTAGGCTTAGGGAAGAAAGAAAAGATGCTTGCATCTTTTGTTATGTTGAGAAAACTTGTGGAATCCAACATGGTGAACTTGAATTAATTTCTTCTTAAAATTTGCCTTCCAAAGAAAAAAACAAAGAAGGCAAATATTCATGAATTTTGTTTTTTTAATTTAGTTTCATATAGAGGTGCTAATCGAGCCAAACAAGCCAAGCACAATATTTACCAAATGATCCTTTGTTCACGAGACTATCGAGCCGAATCCCATATTGCGCAGGCTTGATTTAAATTTATCTCGAGCTGTTGGGTTTGTTTAGTAGCCCTAGTTAAACAATAAACTTCTAAATCTGATCTTTCTTACAAAATTCTTTATGACATGAACACAGACGACCAAAAAATTTATTTGCTTCCCTAAACTTTCTCGACAATAATTTCTTCTATGAGATTCTCGACAACTCAACAAAGCCTAAAAAATATAGAATCCTAGATAGGTCCAGCTCCTCTCAAGACCTCTAATCCAACAACCCCTCAAGACTCCTGTACGTGGGCCTCACCTTAGGTCCTAAATAATGACCTAAACCATTCATCTTATACATCATGTAGAGAAAAACATTCTTGAAAAAAATTTCGTAATCGGATATCAATAAGACACATAAACAAATCATGAGTTATCTCCTTTCACGACCGTCCATTTCATAAAACAAAACATGATTTGTTTACGTGTCTATTAAAATTCACTTAAGTTGATTTTTTATGTAATTATTCCTCTCTGCATGACGTATAAGATGAACAGTTCAGATCATCATCTCGGACCTCATATGCCCTTGCGCGGGAGTCTCGAGTTTTTGTTGGATTTGAGGTCTTGAGAGGAGCTGACCGCTAAAAAACCCTATGCCCACGGCGAAGTCCAATAAGTGACCGAAACCAAAGAGACATATAACAATCAAAACAGCTGTAGTAACTTGCTGGGAAAAGTTAACTTTGGTATGGATGACCCACACCGGGTCATCATTCATGAAACCCACGCCAGGTCAAGGTGGATTGGATAGCTCCATCCAATTATTGCTTGAAAACCCTTCTTCTTCTTCTTTTTTTTTGAAAAAACGAATGTCTGTGAGTTAAAAAAGTGAGGCCTAGTTTTGGGTAAAAAACCAAAAATCGGTTTTTTAAAAATTATTTTGTCTTTATTCAATTTTTTTTTGCATTCGTTAGTTTTGCATCAAGATTTTGTGGTTTTTGGATTCCTCTCGACGAGACGAATCTAACGAGTATAAAATTATGGTCAAAACTCAATTTTTTTTAATAAAGCCAAAATAGTTAGATTATTAGACCTATTTGGATTTATGAAAAAAATTATGAGTTTTAACCATAAGTTTATACTTATTAGATTCGTCTCATCCAGAGGAATCCAGAAACCACAAAATCTTGGTGCAAAACTAACGAATGCAAAAAAAAAATTAAATAAGGACAAAATAATTTTTTTTAAAACTAATTTTTGGTTTTTTACCCAAAGGAGGCCTGAGAATCACAACAGTGTGAGCGTATTTTAAAAATCGTATCTCAAACTACTTCTAATGAGAACGAGGATAGGCGTAAATCGATATTGAGAGCAACAGAGAGTTCTATCGAGAGATTATGTAACCTACAGTTGCGTAAATCGAGATTGAGAGCAACAAAGAGTTCTATCAAGAGACTATGTGAAATACAGGGGCGGACCAAGGGGTGCAATGGAGCTGTTCGATCTCCGTGCTCCTCCTAATATTCTTCCTAGTTATAGTAACTTTTGATTTTTTTTTTTTTGAAATTATTAAAGAGTAGTCCCTGCAAACTAGGTCAAATTCATAATCCTGCGTCCGCCACAGGTGACTTAGCTTGCAATCTAGCTTGCAATCGTTTGAAAATCAGTATCTCACCTCTTTTTAGAATTTCCAGCTCTAAGTAATAAAATGCAGAATCTATATATCCAAAGTGAAAAGTGCACAACTAATGGATACAAGAGTGATAGGTAAAAGGCAGAGAAATCCCGTGAATCATCAAAGCAAAAACATCGCCGCAAATTTGCAACAATTGTTATTTTTCAGAAAATGAAAGGACACGCTTATCCATATCCTGATTTGAGATTTCTGCTGTCTTTTTTTGGCCAAAAAACTACGGACAAGAACATGGAGTGCAAATAATTCCAAAAAAGTATTGGCACGACCTTCGTCTCATAATGAGTGTGCGCGAAAGCAAGCTTGAGAACCTTTCAAACATATCTCAAACTATTAAATTTTGCGAGAATTGGAAGCAGGAGCGTAGCGTGAGAATTGAGTATCTTCGGGCTGGACGCCGCTAATTTAACCTGATCTAATCAGGTCTCTGTCTGTGCATGTTTCTCAGCAACCAGCTACTACTACCTAGACCACTATTATTCTATACATGTAAATTAATCAACTTGTAGATATTCAGATATTATCCTTAAATCTTCCAGTTATGTCAACTGTTAGATTTCAGTGACCTCATACTACGCCGTTCAATCATTATATATTTATATAAACTAAAAGCTACTCAATTAATAAAGATAGGAAAATCCATCCGTCACTGAATCGGTGTAGTAGCTATCACTGTTAACTATATAATCAATGTTACATGGACTCGGGTGCTGTGGTCGGCGTGGGTGTCTTTCAAAACATCATATTCATCTCATTTCTATATGTAGGACAATGAGACGCGCCAAAATATTCAACTTTCTTAGGATAACTCTTTCATTTGATTGGGTAAATACTGTTTAAAAGGTACCTTATGGACAATTCCTACATATTCTTGGAGAATTCTGCCTAGTTCATGGTTGGTCGATGTGGGTGTCTTTCTAACTGTCACATTCATCTCATTTCTATATGTAGGAAACTGAGACATGCCAAAATATTCAACTTCCTTAGGATAACTCTTTCATTTGATTGGGTAAATAGTGTTTAAAAGGTATCTTACGGCCACTTCCTACATATTATAGGATAATTCTACCTTTTTCATGGTAGGTCGGTTTGGGTTTCTTTCTAAGCGTCACATTCATCTCATTTCTATATGTGAGGGAAACTCATTTATTTGATGGGTAAATAGTGTTTAAAAGGAACTTTATGGACACTTCCTACTATACATATTATAGGAGAATTTTGCCTGGTTCATGGTCGGTGTAAGTGTCCTTCTAAGCGTCATATTCATCTTATTTCTATATATAGGAAACCGAGATATAGGAAACTGAGACATGCCAAAATATTCAACTTCCTAAGGATAACTCTTTCATTTGATTGGGTAAATAGTGTTTAAAAGGTACCTTACGGACACTTCCTACATATTATAGGAGAATTTTGCCTAGTTCATGGTCGGTGTGGGTGTCTTCTTAAGCGTCATATTCATTTCATTTCTATATGTAGGAAACTGAGACGTGCCAAAATATTCAACTTGCTTTGGATAACTCTTTTCATTTGACTAGGTAAACAGTGTTTAAAACGTACCTTACGGACACTTCCTACATATTATAGGAGAATTTTGCCTAGTTCATGGTCGGTGTGGGTGTCTTCCTAAGCATCATATTCATTTCATTTCTATATGTAGGAAACTGTGACGTGCCAAAATATTCAACTTGATTTGGATAACTCTTTTCATTTGACTAGGTAAACAATGTTTAAAAGGTATCTTACGGACACTTCCTACATATTATAGGAGAATTCTGCCTAGTTCCTGGTAGGTCGGGGTGGGTGTCTTTGTAAGCGTCATATTCATCTCATTTCTATATGTAGGAAACTGAGACGTGCCAAAATATTCAACTTGCTTTGGATAACTCTTTTCATTTGACTAGGTAAACAATGTTTATAAGGTATCTTACGGACACTTCCTACATATTATAGGAGAATTCTGCCTAGTTCCTGGTAGGTCGGGGTGGGTGTCTTTGTAAGCGTCATATTCATCTCATTTCTATATGTAAGAAACTGAGACATACCAAAACATTCAACTTCCTTAGGATAACTCTTTTATTTGATTGGGTAAATAGTATTTCAAAAGGTCCCTTATAGACACTTCCTCCAGATTATAGGAATTGTATGCCTAGTTCGGTGGTGAACTCGAACTACAAAACATCTCAGACAGATTCCAAACCCTTGGTCTAGTGTCGGATGTCCAACACGACTACTTTGCACATTAAAGGATCCAATTAACATTGGAGATAAGATATAATCTAGCTCAGATATGCTCATAAACTATCAAAGAAACTGAGTAGACAACAATAGCACAATGTTGTAATTACTAATTAGAGAAGCTTAAGCCATAAAGCAGCAACTGTACCTAATGGGACTAAAAAAAAAAACCAAAAGGAAAACCTAAAACATTCTCAATTATGTGCCCATATTCGATTGTCCCTCTTCCTTGGATCAATAAGTACGTAGCTGGCCTGTCATGTAGAACAGATTTCAAGACCAGTAGAATTTTCAAGCAATTAAAATATGCCATACCCATTGTACAATCATTGTCATACTATGAGTATTATGATGTAGAAAGTTTACGTCAGAGATATGGAAAATCTAATATAGTAGAATAAAGTATGAATCTGTTCAAAAAATTGAAACATCAATGTTTCTTGTACGATAGTTTTTGCGAATTATAAATCATGCCGACTTGCCAAGATTGAGATCCATAAAATTACACGTGAGCGCATACGCTAACACTAGCTTATAATGTACCTTACAGAACATAAAAATTCAACCCAAAAAAAAAAAAAAAAAATACAAAGAAAAAGCTTTTGGTTCTACTGGTAATCACAGGAATATCCCTCTAATCATTATCTGAATATCCTAGGACTGATTCAACTAATAAATCTTCTAATCCCTTCCGTACACCCAACAAAATGACCCAATAAACCTGTTTAATAAATTTTTAATGGTCGGATAACTAATGCGGCAGGTTTTAGCAGATGATATCGGAAGAACAAAGAAATATGGAAAACAATAATTCAACTGCTAGCTGTAAAATTAAGCTCAGCCTATGTACATCAAGTCAACTAGGCGTCCGCGCCCGATTTTTGGACAAAGGGGAGCCAGATCAAGAACTCTTCAATTTGGGCTTCCGACATTGGCGCGGCAAGCAACGACAGGTGACAACGGTGGCGCATGCACCGACAATTTCTTGTTTCTTCCATTTCCTTTTCCATTTTTTTTAATTTATGTTTTTAATTTCTTTTCTACTTTTTTGTAGGTGGCTGTATTTTGATTGGTAGATTGATGAAATTTTTATCTCTTCATCCCAAAACTAGGACATATTACATTAAAAACAGCAACGAGACAATACAAATATTACAGAAAAAACACCAAATTTATTTCTTTTCTTGTCCTTGAGCGCATAGTTCGGACAACACTTCGAGCAGTCACGCATGGCTTTTCTAACCAGTGTTCGGCGCCTGGCCGACTCGATTAGTAGTCTAGGCAGTGAATTAGTCGTCGTTAAAATTAATTGGGAATTAGTCAGCAAGTTGGGAATAGTCGGAAGTTGGGATGAGTCAGGAAGTCTGGGATTTAGGCCTCCTTGGACTAAATACAAAAAACTAGTTTTTTAGTTTTTTGGGTTTTGTTCTTATTCAAAAAAAATTTGCATTTGTTAATTTTTGGTCGATTTTTTGTGATTTCTTGATTTGTCTCGATGAGAGGAATCTAAAAAGTATAAAATTATTAACCAAACTTAAAGTTTTGTGAATAAAAACGAAAGTTATGGCAAAAAACTAGTTTTTTGTATTTAGCCAAACCAAAAATGAGGAAGTCGGGATTTAGTCGGCAAGTCGGGCCTAGTTGGAAGTAATTTATTGATACTTTGAAAAAATTGCGTAAAATGTGGGATACAAGGGGATAACTG
This sequence comes from Vaccinium macrocarpon, assembly GCA_022606695.1. Taxonomy (NCBI): domain Eukaryota; kingdom Viridiplantae; phylum Streptophyta; class Magnoliopsida; order Ericales; family Ericaceae; genus Vaccinium; species Vaccinium macrocarpon. The sequence goes on along the minus strand of CM040178.1, from coordinate 37,653,668 downwards.
TTATTAATAACAAATTAAACATATAAAATTAGGCAACATATAGGTCGTACATCCTAATTGTCCTGTTCGAAAAGAAAAAGAAAAAAACAAGAAAACCCTAAAGCCTAAATGACAAGATAAATACGAACAAAGAAATAAGGAAAACAATAATTCAACTGCTAGCTATAAAATTAAGCTTAGCCTATGTACGTCAAGTAACTCTGAGCCATTAAAAATAGAAACGAAATACGAATATACAGATAATACAGAAAGGAGCCGTTTTATTCATCTCACAAAGTTCGGACAACATTTTGAATAGTCACAAGTCTTTTGTAATGAACATTGGAGATCATGCTAAAAGGTGAGGGCTATTTACGTTCCAAAATAATAAATGTGCCACAATAGCTTATAACTCAAACAAATCAAACTTTCCAAGATTCCAATTCCCCTTTTCAGATTCATACACATTTACGTTTGTTTATTTTGGTATTCAATTTCCTAAACTTCTCATTTGTGTCCCTATGTCCAATAAACAATTCCTACCATTGGTCAGTTATATCACATCCTTAAAATGAAGTTGTACATGGTATGAAACGAATTTAGAACAAGGACGAGTGTTTTGGCCTTTCCATTTTCCCCTTTGTGCAAAGTGTTTTGGTTCTAGCCTAGATAGTATAACAAGAAATGATAGGCATAAAGGGTCTGCTTTGACATTTGTGAGGCCAAAAGCATAATTTCCAATGGGGCCCTAACTCTCAATATACTTTGAATAGATCAAAATAGTTAAGGAAAAAAAATCTCATATCGTGATTGATATATGAGGCATCCTCAATAACAAAACTCAATTGGCTTTATTTAATTTTTATTCATGCATCACTTGTACATGGATCTATGAAATTGGAGGCTTAGAGCGATGGCTTTATAGACTTTAGCCCAAAGCCGGCTCTGCATTTATGGCTCCAGGCTAGACAGCTCTAAAAGTGAGCATACCAATTTAGGCATAGTTTTCTAAAAGATTTTAGCAACTCAGTTACTAAAATCAACAATGATTTTAGCAAATGAGTTCAGCAGGTGCTAAAATCAATTTTTTGAAATCAAAAAATGAAGTGATTCCGTGTATCGTTTTTCGATTTTTTTTCACACCAAATTAAAGTACTCCTCGTATACTTTAATTCAGTGTAAAAAAATTCAAAAAATAATACACAAAAACACTTAATGTTTTATTTGAAATACCATAATTTTAACACATTCTGAACTCATTGCTAAAATTAGATTTTAGCAACTAGGTTGCTTAAATTTTTTGAAAAACTATGCCTTAGTACTGAAGTTTGGAGTTCCTTAAAAGATAATGAAGGATGAGAGAGAAACCAGAAATGAGCATGCATGTATAACTGAATCAGTAATCTAGAGAAAACTGAAAATTCCATAACTAACACAGTAAATGTCATCAAATAATTCCCATAATGAATTAACAACTGAAAATGAACAAAAGGCTCAAGTCATCTTGCATCTATTCATTGTTGAAATCTCACAAAGGATGGTTAAAACTCGCATTCCAAAGCATAAGCACCTAAAGCCTTCTGAAATCGGACAAGCAATGAAGATTAGCAATGTAATATGTGAGATCAGCACGCATCGGCGTCCTATCTGGTTTAATCCTTTACAACCCGAACAACTAAACCACTAGGTGTCGCTACGGTTTTGAGGTGACCTGAACCAATGAGATCACGAAGATGGAATCTCATATCCAGTGGAGACAATCGGAGGTTCTTCTTCTCCAAAGAAGCCAACATCATCTCTTTGTATTTCCTACGGTTGAGAAAAGAGAGGAGTTCCTTTCTTCCCTAACATAAGAGAATAAAAGTAAATGATTCTTGTTAATTGACCTTGAAGAAATAGTATGCAAGCTGTTTTAACTTTTTAAGCCTATCAGAACTCCTAGCACCTTCAATTCTTGTTTAAATCCAACATTTGAAAAACCACCTGCAGTTTGTACATCTATCGGCAACACTTTTTCTATGCAGGGAACAGCTAATTGGAATTTGTTACCAAGTTTTCTGGACATTTTGCCTTACACTCCCATCTATTTTCCCCGGTAATAACTGCCAACATGCTAATTATACATCCACCATTTATCAGTAGCAGACACGCATATACATCAACAATCAACAAACAAAAGAAAATCTGAGTGGCCCTGACTCACAGAAGGAAGTTTCAAAGGGTGGTGATTTTAGGCGTGGGAAGGATGGTGATTTTAGGCGTGGGTATGAAAGTTAAAAGCTCAACCAATCCCCAGCTAAAGGTCTCTAAACAACCGATCAGTATGTGTCAGAAAACCCAGAAGCAATCATTTACCTGAGAGAGGCCCTTGAGTAACGATCCAATGTTAGGAATAGAAAACCAGTACAAATTTGGATCGATAAGTTGCCGAGTCTGAAAAGTAGATCGAAGCATTAGAATGGAAAGTAACAAACAGGGAACCATCAAGATGTATTATCCATACAGAAAATAGCGTATTCATGTACTCCTAGGGCTCTTGATGTACATGAAGAGTTACAAACATAGGTTAGGAGTGTATGTGGTTAGATTCAACCTGTGTAATCCAGTCATGTAATACATGGTGAGGTGTATAAAGTGAATAAAGCAAGATGAAACATGATATGTATGAATCAAGCGAACGAATTCAATCTAAGTGGCTATACAAATAGTGACTTGTCGCAATCCTCATTTCTCTGTGTGAGTGTATTTGACCAGCCACAAATTTCCAACGTTATGAAGAAAAGAAGCTTCCATAGAACTTCAAGGCACTTTAGAAGATCGCTTTATTTACAAAGACAAATTAGGCATTTTGGAAATAGTGGCTGCTTCAAGGCACTTTAGAAGATCGCTTTATTTCTAAAGACAGGGCATTTTGGGAATAATGGCTGCATCCATGAATAAGTCAACTTCGAAGTGGATTTGTTGGCTCTTTGAAGAGTCCATACTTCAATAAAAATAATAATAATAATAAATTTTTAAAAAAAAATAGCAAGTCCATTCCCGAACAAACAACATATTTAAACTAAAACATAATTACTAAAAGAGAAATAGATTATATTCATAATCTAAGATCAGACAACTTGGTAGTATTTTCTAGTATCTATTGATATCAAAGAATGTCTTATCAAAAATAAAATGCTCATTTTGCCCTCCAGGTCCAAAAGAAAATGTTTGCCCGAAAGTGAGAGTTATTCCCTAGTGCTGACCTCTGCTATCTCCGGACTCTTATTCCCCAACTAGGTACCACAAGGATCCAACAAAATTGAATCCACCTGGCCAAAGGCTAAAGCTCAAGCATGCTGTGCTCTTAAAGCTCCTCATGCCATAGCCTCGTTGCTACCACTCATGCATTAGGGCCCATACACGAAGGTTAGAGGTTTGAAGAGACTTGAAGCCTACTGTTAGTGCATACATGTCAACTTCCGCTTCTCTCCCCTGTTTCAATCAAGCACTCCAAAAACTACATGCAGTGCCCTCATCACGAATGACATGTGCGATTGTGTGTGCAAGAGTGCTATGGGGGTTTGTTAGCATTTGTACTGCAACATTGCAGGCACTAATATTGCCACAATGCAGCAAGGGAACCATCAATGATGTATGGCTAAGATTATCAGCCTGCACAGTACATACCCTTACACACTATATATCATGATTATGCAAATACATCAGCTTTCAAATTTAAAACTCCAACAGTTGGTAAATAAGAAAAAAATCCAGCACATAAGATCAAACGACTAATGCAGCTGCACTCACTCAATTTCAAAAGTAAGAATCCTAAGTATGCTTACCAGAAGGCCAGCACTAATTAACAGTGAGATGTGTTGATCCTTCACATTTCCCCCTGAAGATAGAAGGGCACACTGCAATGGACCACAGAGTAGACATCCAATAAATACAAGTGCACAAACAAATCAGACCTGCAAACTTCCAAGCTTGTGAAAACGATGCTTGTCATAATGCTAAGACACTAAACTTATGAATTAGCTTTCGATGTGGCAAGCGTATAATGCAAGTCAACTGGCTCAAGTACCACTACATGTTCATAAATAGGAAGGGAGCGCTAGCACCCTACAAAGAGTTATCAGAGCATTAACATTAAAACTCTGCCATAAATTTACATACAAACGTATCCACTTTGACACTCAATCGGGGAAAAAAAATCCTCTATCAATAACGCATTAACGACTTTAGAAATCACAGGTCAACAAATTCAACAGGCCAATTAAGTTTTTGGCATGTGAAAATCTGTCTGAGACACTGACAAGTGACAATGATTGCCTACACAAACCAGTATTTAGAACAGTGTCATCCTCCGAAACAATAACATCCCAAGATATTGGTTTTAGATCGCCTCACTTGTTCAACTTCATGTATCCTATGTATCCTTATTCCCCAATTAATAACCACAGCTGTACAACTACATTTACTACTCAAAAATGGGAACACTGTGACCGTCACCAGAAGATAGCATATAACTAGTGTTTCCGAAATGAGGCTCACAAAAAAATAAGAGTTGGTGAAGAATGGTGATGTTAATCACGACATGTAAACATATGGACGAAACTGGTAAACCAATACGACAACTGACATAGTTCATAACCCACATAAGCAATAGACAGACTATGACTATCAGCAAAAAGGAAACCTATGAACATGATTGGAATCATATCAGAAAGGGCCATACTTAGAACAACATTAGGTAATATCTGTTGAATGAATGAATGTTGATTTGATAAGAGATAATGTAGGTCCCTTAGTCTCACAAACCTTTGCCCTATCAGAGAAAAGAAAGCAGTCCATGTTAGAGATGTACAGAAAGAACACATATGATAACATACAGAAACAATAAAAGCACGTGAAAATTCCATATTACATATGTAGGAGTTGCTTCAAGTCAAGATTAAACGCATCCGCTCAAAATTGGAATACCCAAAGTCGCATAAAAATAAATGACGTGAGCATAAATCAGAGTCACTCACAAGTTCTTCATGTCCAATACTCGTTTCCAACTTTGAATCGAGAACATGTGTCTTGAACCACTCAAAAACTACAAGATCATCGTGCTTTTTTGCTTGCATTCTTGTCACAGCACGCTTAATCTAGAATTACACATCATAACCAAAGAAACATTGTTACTACGCTTCCGCATCTTAAATCTATCTGCATAAACCACCAAACCACATGTATGCTTCCATGTCTTAATGTCTAACCCACGTAGGAACAGAACACATACGCTAGTTGCACTTCATCAACAAAAAATTGTCCTACATTACGCATCATAACCATTTGAGTCTAGTAGACATAAAAAAAAAACATACAAAAACCACAAACCTGATTCAAATAGTCATCCATAAACACAATGGCATGATCGTCTTGTCCAGTGTTCAATTTGAAAACACGAAGAACTCTCTCTCTCCTCAGCAACTGCCATAGAAATAGGGAGAACACAAATTATGGGTAGCCTATGTCAATCCCAAGACCTTCGCAGAACAAATATAACTATCCGGCAAAGGAGTTGAAAACGTGAAGGAGTTGAAAACGTGAAACAGTTGCTTCCAATCAATGCGGAGGGACATTTGTAAGAATAATTAGAACCAAACAAATTAGCAGAGACAAGGACTCCTTATGCATAAGTCCTATTCCCTATGCGTTGTCACCTGTAAGAACTCTATATCCAACCCAAAAGCTTAAGCTATCAGGTGGAGAGGTCCCAACATTATATTAAGTAATCACCCATTCCACACCCAAGCAATGTAGGATTGTATTCCTTAACACCCTCCACTTGCAGCCCGTTTTTTAGGTCCGTCACTTGTAGCCTCTTCTGAGGTCTACCATTGTGCAGCCTTTTTTGTTGGGCCTGTCATCGTGGGGTATAGATTGTAATTTTTTTTTAAATGTGGGGTGGATTGGGCCCTACTCTGATACCATGTAGTAACTTTATATCCCGCCCAAAAGCTTTGTCTATTAGGTGGAGAAGTCTCAAAATTACATTAAGTGATCACATATTCCATACCCAAACATGTGGGATTGTATTCCTTGACCTATCAATAAAGAACCCCCAAATGGCATCGAGTAACATATATAAATAAACAAGAACCCATCTCCCACCATGTCACCCGTCTCATTTGGAGCTTCCCATAGCACCGTTGCACCCGATAACTACACTAGTATTCACGAAGTATCTACTCTTGTTCCAAGGCATGAAAAAACCCTCAACAACTTCTCTTAAATCATACACAACTCATGATAGCTTACAACATTTCATAGCTAATTGAATTTACTTGATTTTGACAACTTCGGATCCATTTAACATTGTGCTACTGTTGGTAAATAATTCAGTAAAAACAACATAAAACAGATTGCCATATGTCCAAAGGAAATTCTGAAATTTCAATGTCACAGACCTCAAGTTCCCTGTCCACTTGAGTTCTGTCCTTTATGCTGCTATACAATTGTGATTGCAAAATAAAAGGCTGAACTGAGACCTGAAAAATAACACATTCATTTTAAAACTACAAACGAAAAATATGAACTGCCAATTACTTAACATCTTTCTGGAAAACATTACGGTACCAAGGACTTGACGTGTTCATTTTAAAAGTAAATGTGGGTCTTAAAGATGAATGAAGGATTAAGCGGTTTTCAAGGACAACCTTAGCTAAACGCCTAAACCTACAAAGTAGGCACTTGTCCTTGGTAGATACTCCCTCCGTCTGCATTTGTTGGTCCATTTTTTAAATCTGTGCCATTTTTTATAGCTTATATCTTTCAATATGAATCTCAAAAAATATGCAACATAACCATTATAAATTTGTAATAACCTCCGCGAGCTGACCTGCTAACTCTTGGCCTAAACACGAGCTCAAAAGGTTAACCTCAAGATACTACAAGATGGCTATCACAAAATTGAAAGATATAATTTATAAGCCATCAAAAATGGTACGGATTGCAAAAATGGACCAACAATGGCAGACAAAGGGGGTAGAAGCAGACACTTGATTAATGTTTATATGCAAAAGCATACCCCTAGTAGTGTCGCAAACGAACAAAAAAACTAATTGGCAACAGCTGTAAATTTGACAACAGCTAAGAACACACATGCATAAATAAATAAACCATAATTGACAACAGCTGTAAATTTGAAAAGCACCAATAGACTCCATAGAATTGGTAAATGAATTGTGTGGTATTAAGCGTCCACGTCTCAACTTAATAAATTCAGATCCAATCAAATATATTACCAATTTGATAGCATAATGAGGAAAGTCAGAAAAAATATAAATATCACTTGAAAACTCCACATTTGGACTAGACAAGGTGCCACTATGTTACTCAAAGAAACAAGGACAATAGTAGCACAATCCTTTAAATTGTGCTACAATCAAATTAAAATTACCGGGATTCAAGTTGCCACTTAGGTACTCACAAGTGCGGAAGAAGAAACCATACAAATACATCTATCTATTCTTTTTATAAAGGGAGAGACCTCTTCTGGTGTGGACAAATTTTGAAGCTTGCTCACATTTTCCACTCCAAAAAAGCCAATGAATTAGATTGAATACATGTTTAAAGTCTTGCAGACAACTTTGTATTTAACATGGCAGTTATCTACCATCTAACCCCGTACATGGCCACGTGGGCCATATTTCTTATTAACTGCCACAATTATCTGCCATAACTCCCCTTTCAACCCACTTCCGTCCAGTGAGAGGAAGAGAAGCCTATTGTGGAGGTGGAACCGGTTTTTCAAAACGCTACTGCACTCTAAAGCCCATAAGTATGGCTTCCCACCTTATACTATTTTTTGTCTGATTGTAACTTGAGTGGTTATCCTATAATGTGACTATTTGAGTTGCACACGCATTGCATGCGCCCAGCCTCTACTATATGTAAAGGCATGGTAAGAAGCCTTACAAAAACCAAGTGTTTGTCACTGACCACAAACTTTTTAGTCTTTCAATTGACAAGGCCAAAGGAGATGCGTTCGCCATCTGTTTGCCTTGTCAACTAAAATTTCCACAACAGAACTAAGTTCGGAAAGTTCCATCCCCCAACTATGCAATTCTAATTCGCGTGCATTACAATATCAAAACCCTTGAAAATAATGAAAATCGTCACAGATCAAGTACACACACTGCATGCAGAGAACTGAAGATATATTCATTTATTAAACCGAAAAAATCTTTAAATTGGGCAATCATCCCATAAAAAAAGTCTGTTGACGAGCTCAACCATCATGCCATTTGTACATTGCCATCGTCAGTGCATCAAAATAGCAAGCAATTAACTTAACACTCAAACTTAAGGCCTGAATTTTCAGGATTGTAACTTTTTTCAACAGAAGCACTTGGTTTTTACTTCAAAATGTGAATTTCCCTTTGTCATCAGTCATCACGCGTATGTTCAACAGTTTTATCCAATTCTTCCTTAAGAAATCAAGGACTCAACCAACACCTAAAACCACAACTGACCACTTTCAAGTTGTAACCACTACTAAGATGGATGACTACAACTCCATAACCCAATTGATATCGAAAGACACATGCTTTACATAATTGAAAGCAAACCTTATCGAGGAGAGGAAATTGAGCGCGCATTATACGAAGAGCAACCAAAGTATCGCTAAAGGTCAAACTATCTTCTGCGCAAAAGCAGCAATTTTGCAAATTACGAAACGAAAAAAGAAGAAAACAGTTTTGCAAATTAATACTGCACATAATAAAGCGAGAAAAGGGATGACAGACCGAGTGATAAAGCATGATCAGAGGCTTGGCTATCGGGAACTGTTTCTTCGTCTCTTTGACGTTTATTGCCTGTTAAAGATCCTATGGACGAAGAAGGAGAAAGAGAATTTGCCATGTCGTTGTTTTCATCAATCAAACTTGTTTCTGATTCCGATGACAGTTTCCCGAACCCTAGTTTGCTACCTGTTTCGGGCCAAATTCTTACTTATTTACTATTACCCATTGTTTTTTCAGGTGGTGGTCAACTTTACGAGTAGAATTCTTGCATATCTCAAAAAAATAAAAATAAAAAAATAACCCGTTATTTTTAGGAAATTATTTTATTTTTTATCACTCTAATAGCTTTTGAATGAGTGGGTAGAAGTGTTAGGATAAAAGAATTGGAGTCTTTTATTAGAAATGGAAGGAGGAAGTATGGCCAGATGTATAACCCCCGTTCAGCGTTCCAAAAATGAGAACTCCGAGATGGGCGGTGGCTTCTGAGTGTAGTTATCGTCTTGGCGTCTTGCGCTTTGCGGTCCGTCTGAGGGAAGGCGTTATGTACAGAATATCCCTAGGCTGGTTAAAAGGACTAAGCGTGTTTTACCGTTAAGCGAGCAATATCCATTCGCGTAGTAGATTAACTTCGCGCGACAATTCACGGGGAAATCAAAATCTGACTTTACATTTATCGTTCCCATCTAACCTCCGATCATAAACATTGACCCATTTCATTCTCAGACCTAGTTTCTCAAAAATAATTATCAAAATTTGATAAAATAACCCCTTAATTTTATCAAATGAGGAAGTAGGTTGATAAAATCTCAATCTTTTTTAATGCAAAAAAGATGAGATGTTATCAACTATTCACCTCATTTGATAAAATCAAGGGTGATTTTATCAAATCTTGATTTCATCTTTGATAAAATCGTTTGGAAAACTCAGTCTCACCTCTTTTTTTTAACATTAGAACAATTTCACTCCACTGACGAAATATTTAATGCATTACTATATTTTAGCAGTTATAGAGTATAATTTTCTTAATAGTCTTGTTTTTTCCTCTTTCAATAAAACCGACTACACAACTCGAATTTGGAGATTCAGGAATAACATTTGAAAAAAAAAAAGATTTCTTCATACTAATTGAATACTCTTAGGCCTCGTTTGATTCGCGGACTAAAAAAAGTGGGATTAATAGTCCTGAGATTGATAGTCATGGACTATTTATTCTGGGACTAATTTAGTACTGAATCTCACACAATCTCCTGTTTGATTCATGCAGGATTAACATGGGGATATCTCATGTTTTGACCAATCCCATGTTTGTTTCCCTAAACTACGTTTCGGGATTAAACAAGTGGCATTTTTGCAATTTGGTGGATTTCCCTCCGTGTTCATTTTATCCGGGACTAAACAATCTCACCACCCCCCAGGTATTGTGTAATCCCATACGTATTGGATAAAACTTGTCCCGGAATTGTTCATCCCATGCCATTTTTGCGGAACCAAACAAGGGATAACGCGGGATTGGACAAAAATAGTCCAATCTCACCCTCCTAATACCCGAATCAAACGAGGCCTTAGATTTGATCGCTGAGACAATCCAATATGGTTTATTTTGACGACTTACTGTTTGGTTCTTTTTACTTCTTTGCAATGGAAAATAATTGTGTGCGAGCGTGCCAGAGAGAGTTTCAATCTCCTCCCTTAGATTAACTTTGGAAAACCAAACTTAATCAGGCGATTGTGTTTTGTTGGTTCAATTACCTCAATTAAGAGGATTTTTCTTAATAAGTGAAGAAATGCAAACCAATAAACTTAGGAAATCAAAGAACAATAAAGAAACAAGGCACTTCGATTAACGAATCAAAGATAAACTTACTTCGAAATTGTCTCCAACTTCAAATACAGAGTAACATAACTTCGAACAGGTGATTGTTGCAAGAACAATCGAGATAGGGGTGATTGTCACAAGAACAATCGAGATAAATCCTAATCTAATTCCTAATCTACTTCCTAAACTACTTCGAACTGTGTTCGAGATCCTAAACTACTTCGAACTGAGTTCGAAATCCTAAACTACTTTGCCAATGAACAAACCAAGCATTAGTTTTTTGATAGCTGTTTGTTGAAGATTTGTCCGGGGGCTTTTCACTCTTCAATTTCTTCTATTTATAGACGTAGCTTGTAGTTTGAACTTCCCGCTCCATGAATTTGAATCTAGCTTGCTTTGAACTCCAACTTCCACTCTGATGGTTGACAGTTATTCTTCCTCCACGTCTGAATTTGAATTCTCCCTTCTCCCAGAAGCTTTAAATCTGCACGTCGACTTAACAACTCAAATGATAACGTGCTTATGGAAATAACTGCTTCTCAGAAGTATTCCACGTGTTCTAACTGCCAATTGCCTTGTTTTTCAAGTTTACACGTGGAGCTAGTGCGTTTAGCAGTTGAAATCATGGCTTCGAGGCCAATCTTTGTTTTAGTAATGGCTCGTAACTGCCAATAACTGCTTTTCTACATCGAGAAATAATATGACATCGTATTTAATCAATTCTGTCTTATTAATCCAGTGTGTCTTTATTGACGAGCAATTGCCAACGTTTGGCACTTTTGACTACGTGTCAATTAATTATTGAATTGGTTAATATTATATGTAAACACTTACACAAGTAACTTCTTAGCAAATGTGTCAACTTTCCATTATTTTCACTTTGTTTTTTGTTTCATCCTAGATTGTTTCTAATTTTTTGTTGGAATGTGTGTAAAAGGTGCCCCACTAACACTAAGGCTAAGTTTGGCTAAAAAAGCCAACTTAACTTTTTGTTTTGTCTTTATTTGATTTTTTTTTTTTTGTGTTTGTTAGTTTTGCATCGATTTTTTTTGAGTATTATTGGTTTGTCTCGGCGGGACGAATTCAAAAAGGTAAAAAACTATAGGTAGGACTTTCAATTTTTTGAATAAGATCGAAAAAAATGTAAAAAGCTGATTTTTTAGCTTATTTTTGTCTTTATTCAAAAAAAATTAAGATTCGGTCATAATTTTATACTTTTTTTATTCCTCTCGCCGAGATGAACCAATAATACACAAAAATTTGATGCAAAACTAAAAAATGCAAAAAAAAAAAAAAATCAAATAAAGACAAAACAAATGTTCGCCAACTTTTTTGGCCAAAACAGCCCTAACTCCTTGTCATGTCATTTTTGTCGTACCTGTTTACATATAATATTAACCAATCCAATAATTAATTGACACGTAGTCAAAAGTGCCAAACGTTGGCAATTGCTCGTCAATAAAGACACACTGGATTAATAAGACAGAATTGATTAAATACGATGTCGTATTATTTCTCGATGTAGAAAAGCAGTTATTGGCAGTTACGAGCCATTACTAAAACAAAGATTGGCCTCGAAGCCATGATTTCGACTGCTAAACGCACTAGCTCCACGTGTAAACTTGAAAAACAAGGCAATTGGCAGTTAGAACACGTGGAATACTTCTGAGAAGTAGTTATTTCCATAAGCACGTTATCATTTGAGTTGTTAAGTCGACGTGCAGATTTAAAGCTTCTGGGAGAAGGGAGAATTCAAATTCAGACGTGGAGGAAGAATAACTGCCAACCATCAGAGTGGAAGTTGGAGTTCAAAGCAAGCTAGATTCAAATTCATGGAGCGGGAAGTTCAAACTACAAGCTACGTCTATAAATAGAAGAAATTGAAGAGTGAAAAGCCCCCGGACAAATCTTCAACAAACAGCTATCAAAAAACTAATGCTTGGTTTGTTCATTGGCAAAGTAGTTTAGGATTTCGAACTCAGTTCGAAGTAGTTTAGGATCTCGAACACAGTTCGAAGTAGTTTAGGAAGTAGATTAGGAATTAGATTAGGATTTATCTCGATTGTTCTTGTGACAATCACCCCTATCTCGATTGTTCTTGCAACAATCACCTGTTCGAAGTTATGTTACTCTGTATTTGAAGTTGGAGACAATTTCGAAGTAAGTTTATCTTTGATTCGTTAATCGAAGTGCCTTGTTTCTTTATTGTTCTTTGATTTCCTAAGTTTATTGGTTTGCATTTCTTCACTTATTAAGAAAAATCCTCTTAATTGAGGTAATTGAACCAACAAAACACAATCGCCTGATTAAGTTTGGTTTTCCAAAGTTAATCTAAGGGAGGAGATTGAAACTCTCTCTGGCACGCTCGCACACAATTATTTTCCATTGCAAAGAAGTAAAAAGAACCAAACAGTACCTTAAATTCAGATCTTGTCCCAGGTTTAAAAACATAATTTTAACTATTCACTATTTAGATCTAGACGCAAACAATAACCTATGCAAACTCAAGTCGATCGAGCATTGTTAGCTTACTAATATAATCAAATAATCTTGTTATGTATTTATAAAATTGTATTTGTTTTTAATTTTCTGAGTAATATTTGCTAAATGAGTTTTCGTTGTCCAATTAACCTAATTTGGTGCGGGGCTATCATATGCATGAAGAGTCGACTCTTGCACGCAAGAGTTCCCACTTTTCAAATTTTAATAACAGCCCAATGAATTGATCATAGAACAAGATCGAAGGTTCAAGAAAGTTGACTCGAGGGATGGTCGACTAATTTCCATGCATGTTGCACAAAACTTTTCTAGTTGACATTCGTTCCAGATTTGGTCCTTCCCAAAGGAAGAAAGAATATATTCTGAGTACAAATTGACAAAAAGAGAAAATTTTGAATAATCCCTTGGTCTATAAATAGACCTTTAGAAATCCCATCAAATGTCATCTTCTCATTGGAGCATTGAGAGATAAAACTTCTTAAGAAGGAAGAGAGGTCTCACGTGAAGATAAGAGATTTGTTGAGTAGCCAAGGATGATTTGCCTGTTTCTTATCCTTAAGGGATCTGTAAATAATCAAACATATCAGCATTATTCACAGCCCTTGGTTTGATTTCAGGCAATCTCCTTGGCTAAGTTGACAATCTCTTCTCTTTCATGTCAGACCCTCTCTTCTTCCATTGCCAATCTTTTACAACCGACGACTCGGATTTAATCCAAACTCTAAAATGATCCGAGCCGTTCATTGTTTGGATTAAAATCCGAACGTTCATTACCGAGCCAAATGGACTCACCCCAACCCCTTAGTGAGCCCCTTATACAGGGACCCTATACCCCACATACCGTTTAGTAACTCCGACCTTAGAATTTAAAGACGAAAAAGTAAGTAATAGAATGCAGCATATTAGGTTAATAATCATCAGAATATGAGTGTTCAGTTCAATGTAACTTTTGACTAACCTGTTAGTATCCTATAACAAAACTTCATCGACATGATTGAACCTACTTGTTGGTTTAAGGGGTGTATTTCCTCATTCTAAATGCAATTCTTAGCAAACAAAAACTCTCATTTTCTCATGCAGATTTCAACTTGGCTGATGCCGAGGCAAGGTGAGAAAGGGTCCTGTGTCCAACAAACATCAAGAAGATGCCCAAGAAACCAAGCGCTTTCAGCGTTGTGAACAGATCCAACTACAGAGAAAAGAGTGGGGATGCTTATTAGAATCAAAGTCTATTAGTATTAACTCAAGGCAATGCTACCCTGTACTACCGTGAAATAAAGCTACATAAAGTTCCCAAAAAAAGGACGAGTTCTAAGAGGCATACCTTCACCCAGAAAAGCACATAGAGCGAGAGAACTGCTGCAATGCCGAGATGGAACAAGATGGCAAATGTGGAAGGTACTGTTCCTGTAGGGAAATTCTTCAAGTTTACCTCCAAACGCAATAGCTGTCAAAATATTTCCAGAAGTATGCATTGTGAGTATTTGTCCATGAGTCAAGTCCACGGGGCAGTTGGGGAGGTTCAAAATACTTAAAAGCACAAATTTTCATTTAAGCAGAATAGTGAACGAGAGGAAAAGAGGTGAACACGCACACTAGAATGGGGAGGACGGTTGGGGAGTTTGAAGTTCGATGAATAGGAGAAAATGTTTAAACCACGGAGAGTCCATTTCTTTTCAAAGAGAGACGAAGAAAGAGCTTTATCTTTGTCTTCTCTCATTCCTTTTTAGTTTATGTTTTGGGGAAGACAGACTGGGTTCCACCAATTTTTAAGTGCAGGAGGGGGTAACACTTGGACATCCACACGCACAAAGGGAAGTTCATTGTATTCACATGACATGCTCTCTAGTCTCTACCTCTTATTTGAGATCGGGATCTACAGGAAACGAGTTAACAACACTCCCAAAGTTTGGACTCATTCCGTAAATTATACAATGAACTTCCACAATTTATATGAACATAAGGCGGGGTTTGTTTATGCTTTCAAGCGTAATGAAATTGTGTACAATTCCAAGTGGTAGCTCTCCTGAACTTTTGAATAGATCCTCAAAGGCACAAGCCTTCAAAAGTAGTCTGAGCACACAGGGAAATATTTGTTAAGCGAGCGAAAATTAATTTTGATGAGTTGACCACAAGCAGGGTTTTCATAAGAAGAAAGGATTTTGCAAAATCACCATAAAAACTTGGCTCAGCAAGTTGATCACCATAACTTGTGTGTTTTTTTAGCCATTTTACAACAATAAAGTTCGCGTGGTATTTTCCCAACTAGAATATAGATTAGAGCAACATAGCTGCACAATTGGGGTTGCTATTTGTAGCATTAGCAGCCATGACATAACCATTGCCTGTGGCGAAAAATACACTGCATGAGCTACTACTCTATACAACTCTAGAGACTGAATCCAACAATGACCGACCTAACTATGTAAACCTGGCATGACAAACTTTCTCTGCCAAACTAACACTTGAGCTAACTTAACAAACACCATAAACAACTGAGCTAGAACAGCTTTGTGAAAGGCTGGCAGCTGTGAGAATGCATCTAAATCTAAAGTTTAAACTCCAGATAATTCAAAAAAGGTTAAAGTCCATGAGACCCCGTCATCTATTTCAATTTTTCATGGACACCCTACCGTTTGAAAACGTCCACACACACCCTCTCATCTATTCGAAATTGAAAAAACCCCTTACTCCGTTAACGGAGTATGAGAAATGACTATTTTCCCCTCATTTAAAACCACATACAGAAAGAAAGAAAAAAAAAACCGTGGAACCACATACAGAAGAAATTTGGTGATTCTATTTCTGTACCAAAACTCTCGCCATTTCCACTCGTATCGTTGCAATCTCAGCCCATATTACTATCCAAATTCGTACCTGTAGACTGTAGTGTTCTTCTGATCTCTCTATACCTAAAAAAAAAACAGCAAACTCAAACATAGAGTCAGTGAGTACCACCGAGTCGATGTAATACCGAGTTACTGAGTCGCTTACTTGCCGCCACAACTCGCCGTGTACCTATTCGTAACTCAGAACAGTACCTAGTCACTGCCTAAAAGAGAAGTGTCGCCGCCGACAAACGATGTGGTCCATAAAAGAATGAACAAAGGTGGAGGTGGAGGGGAGAACCCAGACTGGATGATTAATATCGCAAAAAGAAGATCTATACAATCCTTCGAAGTTCTGAAATCCAAGATCAATGGCCGGGTGACGATGATCGGATCAGTTCTTCGTGTGATTTGCGACTGGGTCAGTTCTTCGTTTGATTTAGGACCGGGTCAATCAATTCGATTGGGCAAAAACACATCGATATGTATGTATAGATTGTTGTATGTATCCTCGTTCCCCTCTCTCTCTCTCCCGATTACATACTGATAGACCCATGTAGTGTAGATTTGGGATAATTACAGATCAGAGGTTTTATTATGGCCAAGTTAATTTTTTGGATTTTAATTTCATAATATATCCAAAACTATCTTAAATAAGTGATTTACTTTAACTGGTGTAAATAAGTGATTTACTTTAATATATCCTTTAGTTTCATAAGTGATTTTAAGGTATTTTTGGAAATTAATAATTTTAATTCCAAATGGTTTTCAAATATATTACAGTTTTTTGTTTTTTGGTAGGCAATTAATCCTAATTCCCTTTCAACTTCAAAGGGCTTCTTAATCCACAACCACAATAGTTCAAGGGTATTTTGGTCTAAAAAATACCAAATGAATGACATAACTCTTACCAACAAACAGTTGTGTAACAAAAGGGGTCTGAATGGGTATCGGTGAAAGATGAGTGGGTGAGTATGGACGGTTTTAAAGGTTAAGAGGTGTTCATAGAAATTTGGAATAGATGGAAGGATCTCCATAGAATTTAACCTTCAAAAAATCATTATCCTGCTACAATATTTGTGAGCCGTTCCAAAAGGAAGAGAAACAAAGAAATTAGATTTATGAAATGAGTCCAAAATTTGGGAGTGTTGTTAACTTGTTTCCTATAGATCCCAAATTCAAATAATTAGATGTAGAGAGCATGTCATGTCAATACAATGAACTTCCCTTAATGCCCGGTGGCTAGTTACATGGACTGGGTACAACTATTTTTGCATGTGCGTGTCCAAGAACTCAACAAACATGCAGACAGACTCGGTTCCACCAATTTTTACCAGGCATGCAGTAAGTTCTCAGATGGTAATATTCAAAAGTATAAGGACGCTGGAATTCAAAAAAGTATGTCCAAGACAAGAGCACAGTAAGGAACCATGTACCAAAGGCTTACCCCAACACCAAATCCAATGACTGGCAAGAGAACAAGGGCCAAAAAGGCAAGAGAGAGCTCTCGAGGTGGACGTTTTTCTGGAGATCTGAAGATGTGAGTTATCTCAGCTTTGGGTCCATATCTCAAATTAAGGTCAACAGGTTGTGGAGGAGTGCTGGAAGCCTTCTCAGGTGGTTCTGGGAGATCTAAATCAATATTCCCCAGATCCAGTAAAAAAGAATTCTCCTGCAACCAATGAAAGTTAAATTAAAGATAGAGACAAAGATTCATGCAAAACCAAAATGTGAGTATAATATGTGGCCTCCCACTCACCCCAAAATAAAAAATAAATAAATAAATAAAACCGAAAGAAGTCAATTAACAAAATACAAGATTCCAAGGAGGAAAAGGCAGCGTTTACCATGACAGAATCCCCAACTGTAAGTTGAATATCATATCTACCGGAAAGATAGAAAAACTTATCAACCAGTCCGAGGAAATCCTACAAGACAAAATGCAAAACATATAAGGAAACAACTTCATCTAACCACAGATGTAACGTAATTATCTTCGTGAATTCACGATAAAGTTTTCTGTTCACTCAGAACAGAATGCATTGCAAAAAACAATTATAGTGCCGTTTACCAACTGATTAAGTCATTAGATCCTAACAAGCAACTCCATGGGTTTCATTTGAGAAAAAGAGGTATGAAGGAATTTAACATGTGATCCAGTGGAGGAACTTAACTAGTATTATCTCAAGCTGTTTCCCAGAGTTCCCCAAGACAAAGATGTGCTCAACTTGGGTCTCATGTCTCAACTTTAGGAAAGCCTGCAAGCAAGCAGAGTTTCAAGAACTTAATGTAGGAGGTAATTAACAAAGCAAAGGAAAAGTAGAGTACAAACCTGATGTGGTTTAAAGGGGTTCCCAAAAGGTGTGGTAAATTGAAAGGAGAAACGGAGCTTTTGTAGATGATTTGCTGATAAAGAAAGAGCTGTCTCTCCACGTAAATCTAGCCTGAAATAAATATAAAAAAAAAAAGCATAGCATGATGGAGATATTTATCTGTTGAAGTCAAATTTGTAATGCTGCATGCAGAAAATGGACGAAACAAAACTTTAAAAGATCAGTAAGTCATATTTGTGCATACAAGTATTCATTTCACACCTAAGTATTACAAGTGTTCCATATTCGAAGTTCAGAGAAAGTGATTAGATTCAAAACTATAACGAAAGCTTGAATAAACAAATTAGGGAGAGGTGTACATGTTCTATGTAACAGGTAAAATTGAGCAAATCACATTCCAGGGAAATGGGTAAAGCACAATAGTGTAGAATTACTGAGGCTAAGGAATGGGTTGCACTGTGGAGGAAAAGAAACAATAGATCCAGTTTAATTATAAAGCAAGTAGCTTACTTCTTCTGAGTTTCTATGCTCCCAAGATCACTATCCAGTACTGCAATTTCTGCACTGTCAACTTCGATAACTCCTGTGACATATATTGGCACTTTTGTTCGGCCCCCACAAGCATATAAATTGTTGTTCTTGGAGTGGGTAAAATCTGATTACCCTACTATTAGGCACAACAGTTAGACCTCAAGTCCTGAAAACTGCTACCGAAATTGGAAATTAACTTCCGAAATTATCAAAATAATTTGAGGTTTATGGTATCATTGGAGTTTGTTTTCATTATCACCTTCATTAAAAGGTCAAGCTCTGGGTGGGTTAGTGTTAATCTAATCCTTTAGATATCCAATTAAAAATCACGACGAGGTTCAACCGTCATTGTAAACCCCTGCTAGAGTATGTAAGCTTTTCCAAATTTTGAGTACCATCGTCACTGTATACTCAATGTATGTCATTAGTTGATTCTTAGCGTATAAAAGAGGTATTGAAAGAAAATAAAGCACATCAAGGTAGGCTTACCTAAAAAATGGGTGGTGAGACTTGAGAGAAACCCACCTATGATCGGGTACGCTATGTTGTCAGAACAGAGCAAATATTATCTCGATAGATATATAAAGTGACTCACTATGTTTGTGATTTTTTTGAATGTTTATTATAAAATTATAATTTTTACAAATTGTGACATTTCACTAATTTTTTTGGTCACCAAAAGTGGTTGGCCAGAGGTGGGGTGGTAGTCGGCCAGAGGTGGGACTGTGATTTTTTTAATTTGATGTTAGAACTTAGAATTTTTTTAAAATTTGCGATATTTCACTAATTTTTTTAGTCGCCAGAAAGTGGTCGGCCAAAGGTGGGGTTATGGTCGGCTAGAGGTGGGGTGGTATTTTTTTGAATTTTATGTTCGAAATTAGAATTTTTTAAAAATTAGTGACATCTCACTAATATTTGTGCAATGTCAATGCTCTGGATGCTGAATGAAAGAAGCATGGTAATGTGCACATAAATCAAAATGATTCTTGGAGTGCACGCCTCTACGATGCCTTTTGGAGCTTTGATTTGAGGCGTGATTAACGAGAACCTTGTGGTATAGGGGGCCATTTGTTTGATGGTGATACGTGGCGTACACTTTATCATTAATTTGCCAAAGGTTAGATGCAATGCCAATCCATACATTTGATAGTATTACGGGAAGCGATCGGCTTTGTGCATTTATTCTTAAAGGTTAAGTCTTTCTCTGCTCAATCCACTCATCTTTCTCCAAATTATTGGGGACTTAATGGGTTTTGTTATTGTTGTTGTTGTTGTAGTGACATCTCACTAATTGTTTTGGTCGCTGGAAGTGATTGGTCAGAAGTGGGGTGGTGGTCGGCCGGAGGAGGGGTGGTATTTTTTTAATTTTATGTTCGAAATTAGAATTTTTAAAAATTAGTGACATCTCACTAATTTTTTTGGTCGCCGGCCAGAGGTGGGGTGGTGATTCTTTTGAATTTTTTGTTCGAAATTAGAATTTTTAAAAATTAGTGACATCTTACTAATCTTTTTGGTCGCCGGAAGTGGTCGGCCAGTGGTGGGGTGGTGGTCAGCCAAAGTTGGGGTGATGATTTTTTTGAATTTTATGTTTGAAATTAGAATTCCTAAAAATTACTCCCTCTGTCCCTTTTTAAATGTGTTTATTCGTAATTCCAACGTTTTATCTAAACATCATCATTACACTTTATCAATATTTACTTTTCACAATTGCCCTCCTCCATTTAAAAACTTAAAATGGTTGTCGTACGGGATGAAAGCGACATATTCCTTATTTTGGACTTCGGAGGCAAGGTGCTACTTTCAGCAAAAAACAGGCGGTTATTCTTTGTTTAATCAAAATTTCACCCCCAAAATTATTGGCAGGTCTGCAAAAGTCATCCTAAAAAATTGCGGGAATTCCATGTAGTTCTAATAAAAAGGGTTTTGTTTAGTCAAAATTGTACACCTCAAATTCTTGGCGGAGTCCCCAAAAGTTTATCCTAAATTTTTTTTGGCTGTATTCCGAAAAGTTTTACAAGTATTTCTACATAAAGACAACTTAACCTTTTCTTTTTAGATTGGCTTCTTTACTTTCTCTCACAAGTCCCAAATGTTTTTCTTATCCTTGTCTTTCCCTCTCAACTCCACAGTCCACATTACTTCTTCTTTTCTCTTTTCTAAAACCTTGGCCTACCATTTAAAATCCATCATGGATTCTGCTTCCCAAAATGCCTCCATTCATCCCAGATCAAAAAAGAATCTAACGACTAAACAACGTCGTACAATCTTTGAAACTTTGTTGATACTAAGCCAACAAGCTAGAGATCTCAAACTAAAATGGGGCTCTTTTACTTCAGTTGCTGCAGTGTACTCGGTCAACCCAGAAACAATTCGCCGAATTTGGCGACGAGGGAGAGCTTGCATTGCCAATGGCTTGCCCATCAATGTATCTAGCATAAAACCAAGAAATGTTGGCTGCAAACGTATTGAAATAGACGTCAATGAACTTGCTAAACTGGATCGTCACCGCTGGACAAACATCCGCTCACTATCAAGCGCCTTGCACATTCCGAGATCAGTTGTGCATAGGATAATTAAAGGTGTAATCATGCCACATACAAATGTGTTGAAGCTATATTTGACCAAAGCATGTAAGAAAGCAAGACTCCAATTTTGTGTTTCAATGCTTGAGCCGACAAGTCTTTAGAGCCAGCCTATGTTTAAAAATATGTGCAATTATGTGTATATTGATGACAAATGGTTTTACTTGTCTAAAGAGTCCGAAAGGTATTATCTACTTCCGCAAGAAGAAGAACCGTTGCGTACTTGCAAAAGCAAACGATTTATCACAAAAGTCATGTTCATAGCAGTTGTAGCTCGACCAAGATTTAATGTTTACGAAAATGAAGAGTTCTCTGGTAAGATAGGAATTTTTCCATTCACGTTCAAGGAACCGACAAAGCGTAAGAGTAAAAACAGAGGAGTTGGTACATTGGAGACTAAAGCGATTGTAGCAGTAACTAAAGATGTCATTCGGTCTTATTTGTTTGAAAAAAATTTGCCCGCTATTCAATCTAAATGGCCAAGCTCTAGTGCAACGGATCCTATCTACATCCAACAAGATAATGCGAGAACACAAGTTCATCCATTAGATGCCGATTTTGTTGAAGCTGCAAGTAAGGACGGATTCAATATTTGCTTATCATTTCAACTTGCTCAGAGTCCAGATATGAATGTTTTAGATCTCGGTTATTTTCGGGCAATACAATCTCTTCAACACCAACAAGCTCCCAAAACTATTGATGAGTTTGTTCATGCCGTAGAGAAATCGTTTGAAGATTTGTCATCCGATTGTCGCAATCGTGTATTTTTATCATTACAAGCTTGTATGATTGAGATGATGAAAGTTAACGGGGGAAACAACTACAAATTGCCGCACATAGGAAAAGTCGACTGTTGAGAGATGGTTTTGTTCTTCCTGCTCTTCCATGTGAGCGTCAGGTTCTAGACAATGCAATGCTACATCTACAAGATTGAATCTACTGGTTATGTAAAGGTGAGTTTTTTTTTTTTTTTTTTACACAATCATAATTTGTTCTTTTTTATGCTTAGAATTGGAAAAATATCCCATTTGAAAATGTCTCTCTTTCTCTTACAGCTTAGAAGACTGCCTAATTTTTTCCTTTTGCAAAGTGGTTCAGCTTTAGAAGGTTTTTGGTGGCACTCTTCAAGTCCAGTCCTTGACTCCTCTGTATTTTGTGATTTGGAAAAGCTTAAATGTGTTCATCAAAAAAGAGGGGGAAAAGGAGCCAAGATGTCAAATTTGTTTTTTTCTTTTGGGCAGCAGTAGTAGATTTGAAGTGTAATCTTTGTTTGGGAGATGACAAGGAAGTAGTCAGTAGATTTGAAGTGCATGTAATCTCTGTTAATTGTCCTTTTGTTCAGTTTGTGCATTAAGCAGTACTATCCACAAGGGCAAAATGGTAAATATAACTACTTTTACCTACTAACTTTTCAAATCACACATTTATTTAGGGACAACCTAAAATGGAAATGTCTACATTTAAAAAGGGACGGAGGGAGTAGTGAAGAATTTCTAAAAATTAGTGACACCTCACTAAGTTTTTTGATCGTCGAAAGTGGTCAGCCAGAGGTGGGGTTGTGGTCGGCCGGAGGTAGAGTGGTGAGTTTTTTGAATTTTATGTTTAAAATTAGTGACCTCTCACTAATTTTTTTGGTCGCCGGAAGTGGTCGGCTAAAGGTGGGTGGTGTTTGGCCGGAGGTGCAATGGAGATTTTATTGAATTTTATGTTCAAAATTAGAATTTTTAAAAATCAGTGACATCTTACTATTTTTTTTTTGTTTTTATGTTCAATTGCAAAAGTTCTTTGTCCTTCCCTTAAAAAATGTCAAATATTTTTTTTATTTTTATGTTCAATTGCAAAAATTCCTTGTCTTTCCCTTTAAAAATGTCAAATGTTTTGTCTTTATGTTCAATTGCAAAAGTTCTTTGTCTTTCACTTAAAAAATGTCAAATATTTTTTATTTTTATGTTTGATGGCAAAAGTTCCTTGTCATTTCCTTTAAAAATGTCAAATGCTTTGAATTTTTGGCTAAGTTGCCCCCAAAAAATTGGGGTGGAGTGTCGATAATCGGCAAAAAGTCAATAAAGCCGATAAGAGTACGGGGTCTGAATACTCTCTCAAAAAAGGCACAACCAAGCTAAATCTCCAACTAAAACATCAGTGTCTTCAAAATATACGTATATATATTTCGCTTGGCAAATCTGCAGCATCATAGTAGATACCAAGCAAACGTACCATAGAATTATAATGCCATGCCATATCATCATTCATCACAGTATACCAGTCCTTTCATGATTGCGCGCGTTTCAAAACTCACTGGAGACTAATGTAGTAGAGAGTTATACTGAGAGAAACAAGATTTTCGGATACTCTCCATCTCTTATGCTCCTGCAAGCTTGGGACTCCAAATCCAAGGCCCTCCATGTTTCCCAAGGTGCACATCACAAGCTTTCCAAGACGAGTTGAAAAAGTGGTAGAAATGTAAACTATAGATACCAAAAGGTCAAAAAACAGCAAAAAATTATTAACACATCCATCCAGCAACTTGGCATGCACACACAGGCCACCAAAGATTAATGTCCTTTTCGGAAAGCAGGACACCTCAGAATTCCAAGCCCAGTAACTGCGCTTGACAAGGGAATAAGAGAAATGTACGGTTCCCAATGGTTTGACTCAAATCCTAGCATGTCGTGTGACAGTTTTGCGGGAACGCCTTATTGCCAACACCCTTGACCACCAATATCAACGGGTAAACTAGTGAATACCACAAACAGTATAGCAAAAATATGTTAACAGGCTCAATCTGGGCGTAAGTCAGATACGACAAACATGCACAATTCTAACCGAAAATCTCACACATCTAGTTCAACTTTAGCACCAAGAGTTCACAACTGACTGTTACTGAAACATTTCGACAGCTACTAAAAGATAAATACTTCCACACTATCATTTTGGCATGATCTTGAAAAGCACCTCGTAGGATGGATGTTCTGAAAAACATGCCAATGAAGGGCTCAGTACTTTGGAGCTGGCTTTTGCGTTGGCAGCAATCCAAACCGCTTCTTTAGGAGAACTCTTTGCCTCGAAAACTTGTCATCGGGAGAGAAGCGAGCTACAGTTGGGAGCAAAAAAGAAAGGTAGATGAACTATTAGAGAAACTGGGCTTTGCACTACAGTATTTTATTGTTCAATATTTTCCCAAGGTAACAGCATCAATATGTCATTAAGTAGCATCGAGAAATACAAAAAATACCACCATGCATGAATGAGAAGACAAACTCAAAGAAGATGAGGTGAAAAAAGAGGGTAAGGATGGGGCATAGATGGCAGTGATAGCGGGTAGAAGTAGAACTGCCAAAATGAGTGGATGTGTTACAGTACGATGATTAGCGTAAGTTGATATACAATATATGACAATTTATTGTAATACCCTGAGTGAATATGGGACCCAAGTAACATAACAGATCTGCATTTAGCAACTTAGCAAAAGGAGTATGTTATAGAAAATTGGCTTTTAGCAACTTAGCTTTTAGCTATTGGGAAACAAAAGTAACTTTAGCAACTTCGCTAAAACTCAACTTTTATGGGATTTCTCATTTTAGCAAATGGGAAACTTGGTCTTAGAACAAGTGAACAATGTTTCTCATTTTAGCAACTTGGTCTTAGAACAAGTGAACAATGTTTCTCATTTTAGTAACTTGGTCTTAGAACAAGCGAACAATGTTTCTCATTTTAGCAACTTGGCCTTAGAACAAGTGAACAATGTTCAATCTTTCCAAACTGTAGCAGTCTCTCTCTGATGCTGCATACGTATGAGCTGGATAGTTTTAGAAATTCTCCAAAAGATCACCCAAGCATCTTGTTGGGTTCAATCATAATGCATGCTGATAAAACACAAGAGGTTGAGAAAGGGAAAGACTGAGACTCGCTATGATGTTAGTACTTCATCCAAAGGTTTGAAAGAACCATGAAATCTTCAAGCAAATTAAGTTCACAGTGCAATGGAAGTATTAAGATCCACTGATAATGAAAGAGAAAGAACCTGGATGAGCAGATTGTGTAGCCAATCCAAGGGGCGATTCTTTCTACACAGAGGAAATCAAATCAAATCTGAGTCCAGCAGTATTAATGAAGAAGATAAAACAAGCCAAAGCATAAAAAAATACCCCGGAAAATGCAAGATCTTTTATAAATAGATGAGGAGGAAGAAGAGCTGTCATCAACTTAAACCAGTCAAGAACCTCAAAGAGCCACCTCTAACTCTAAGTTAGGAAAGCGATATCCAATTTGGACCATGTTCAAAATCACCACTAGGCTTAAACTGACATATATTCCGACCGACTTAGTGAGCATCAAAGTTAGGCTTCGTAAACTTTTTCTGATATGTTTACTTCTACAGTTATGAAACTTAGTGAAGAAATCACAAACCACTTTATTGCCAATAACCCTCAAATGATTCAAGCTAATATATCAAGTTCCATAAGTCCAATATCTATGACATAGACTGAGTGGACAAATTTATAACTGAGTACTCCACCGGCTTGTTTTTCACGCATCTCACCCTCGGAACCCACTTTTCTTAAACCTCAAGAAGCAAAGTGGCCAATCCAGAACCCAGTTTTATCCCTTCTCAAATGGTTGAATCAACAAACCAACAACCAGCAAGAAACAGCATACCGAACTAATAGCACAACAATAGACAGAAACCAATGTCGATTCGTTTGGAACTCCAATACTGATACGGTAAATGATAACATAACATTGCCTAACCAACAGAGTGGAAGAACGAAACGGGATAACGCACCTTAGTAGTGTACACTTTGTCACCGTTCTCGTTTATATAAAATTGAAGATACATTGTGCCAAATTGCAATGCTGCAACCACGGGAAAAAATTCAGTAAAAATCCAACAGCAACTGGACGCTAAAAACACTACACCCGGGATTAGAATTTGGGTTTATCGGAATCGAATCCTATCCAACAATCCGTAATCGTTGGGATGGATTTACTTAATTTCTAAACAAACACCATGCTCATTAAAACAAGCTCCAGTTTTCCATTGCTCTACGTTGACTTTGATGAAAGAAAAAACAGAGATAAAGCAAGTAAATGGAGAAGAACGACGAAAAATCCCCAAGAAGCTTACCAGAGAGAGCCGATACTTCGGAAATCCAAAACCCACGAACAAAAACCCTAGTTAAGAAGGAGGGAAGAACCTGTATTTACGTTATTGTCCGACGAATATACAAAAGAGACAGGCGATATCGACGTAATTATTCGATAATGAGAGGGACATTATTGGCTAATGGAATTTACACCTGAAAGCCAAAATCAGATGGTCTTGAGACCATTGTTTGTTGGGATGAAACCTGTTTCTAAAGTAAGAAACGTGGTAGCACTACCAAGGAATTGGGGTAGCGCTACCTACAACCTATTTTGGGAGCAGAATGTTACGAGCCCATTCTGGTATTTCGCTCAGAAGCCTACCGGCGCCTTTAAATTGTTTTTAGGGTTCTTTTGATGTATTGTGTTGCCTTACACTATTAAAGGGACACTTAGGGCAACCCCCATTGCGATGTGTGTTATTGTTCATCATAGTGAAACACCCCAGCACTCTGTGGAGTACGATTAAGCAATCAGCTTAAGTCGGAACCACGTAAAATCTCTGTGTCTTGTTCTTTCTTGCTTTCTCATTGTTTTCTGTTCTTGGTTTGTTCTTCGATTGTGTGTGTTTGTCTGTGAGTTTAAAGTGCGCGAATCCATAACATGTGTAACGCTGATTTTGCCCATGACCTCTACTTTTCTCGGCCTTTTGGCTAAGATCAGTGACCTCTACTTTTCTTTGGGGATTACTCATTTTTGTTGGTCACATATCATACAAGTACTATTATTATGCACTAAAATTTTTGGCGTTAACAAAATTTTACTCCATCGTGATTCATTTTTTTCTTAAAATAGGCTCTTTTTTTAAATAATCGGATGTTCTACAGCCTTACATACACCTCGACTAATTAGGTCACCCTAATGAATCCCAAGATAACCTCCAATGGCCTAAGAGCATCTCATCAGCTACTGTAAAACACTGTTTTAGATAAATTGGTGAGTAAAACTATGAAAACCTCCCAAAAAATCAGTCTCTCTACCTCAAAGCCATGGTTTTTCCACGCTTCTGATGCTTCGATCTTTCAGCTGAAAGTCATTGTTCACTTTTACGATTTAAATTATTGTTTTTGCCAGTGAGGTTTGATGGGAATGGGGGACAAGAGAGAGAACAAATGGGTGACAAGAGAGAGAGAGAGTTGTCAACTCTTTTTAGGATTTCTTAAAATAGGCTTTGTCACATTGAATTAAAACCACCAAACCACTTTCATATCAACTCAGGTTTGTTTTGGCCTAAAAAAATAGTTGGCTTATTTTTTCAGTCTTTATTTGATTTCGTTTTCATGTTTCTAGTTTTGCATCAATTTTGTGTGTATTATTGGTTTATCTCGGCAAAAGGAATCAAAAAAGTAAAAAATTATGATCGAATTATAGATTTTTTTTAATAAAGATAAAAGTCAAAAAGACAGTTTTTTTTACACTTTTTTCGATCTTATTCAGAAAAATTGAGAGTTCTAGTCATAATCGTTTACCTTTTTGGATTCCTCTAGCCTAGACGAACCAATAATACTAAAAAAGATCGATCCAAAAACTAACCAAAAAAAATCAAATAAAGACAAAAAAATAAGTTGGCTTTTTTGGCCAAACTTGATTTCACTCCAAAAGGCCATCTTTTAGGAAATTGGGGGATGGTGCTATTCCTAAAGGGACATCATCTATGTTGTCAATCTGAAATTGGCTCGCCATCTTGAAATCTGGACGGCATTTCAGATTGTTTAATTAATGAATGGTTGAATTTGTTTGGACAAGATCCTGTTCCGTAATACCCATCATCGATCAAGGACAACCCAAATCAGACAACATGCATGCTATCCCCAGAGGACTTCCTTTTGCACGGCTCTTTATGGGCCTTGATTTGATCCATTTTTATGGTGTGGGTGGGTTAGTCCATTTTTTAAGTCTATTGTGAACATCAATCATGCTGAAAGTCATAATTATTGACTATAAATTAATGCATTTCAATCAGCTATTGATATGAATCTAATTAATATATTTTTTCGCATGATTGATATTCTCGACGAGTTCTAAAAAATAAATAGTCTCAACTATTAAGGCATGAATCCACAAAAAATAAATAGTAATTTTTTTTTTTGCATTTATTAGTTTTGCATCTATGTTTTGAGTATTATTGGTTCGTCTCGACGAGACAAATTCAAAAAGGTAAAAAATTATGACTAG
Organism: Vaccinium macrocarpon; assembly: GCA_022606695.1. NCBI lineage: Eukaryota > Viridiplantae > Streptophyta > Magnoliopsida > Ericales > Ericaceae > Vaccinium > Vaccinium macrocarpon. The sequence goes on along the minus strand of CM040178.1, from coordinate 37,625,000 downwards.
GACTTTCAATTTTTTGAATAAGATCGAAAAAGTATAAAAGGCTAACTTTTTGATTTATTTGTCTTTATTCAAAAAAATTTAAGCTTCGGTCATAATTTTATACTTTTTTTATTCCTCTCACCGAGATGAACCAATAATACACAAAAAGTTGATACAAAACTAAAAAATATGAAAAAAAAATCAAATAAAAACAAAATAAAAAGCCAAGCAACTTTTTTGGCCAAAACGCGCCTAAGATCAATGACCTCTACTTTTCTTTGGGGATTACTCATTTTTATTGGTCACATATCATACAAGTACTATTATTATGCACTAAAATATTTGGTGTTAACAAAATTTTACTCCATCTTGATTAATGCTTTTCTTAAAATAGGCTATTTTTTCGTGATAATCGGATGTTCGGGCTAGTTTACATACACCTCAACTAATTTTGGAATCCTGGAGGTAACCGGGCATAACCTCCAGTGGCCTAAGAGTTTTGCTAGCAAGAGAAATCGAACTTGAGACTTTAGGTGAGAACAATTAACAAATTCCTAAATTCTAAGGTAAGACCATTTTGTCAACTCTTTTTAGGTTTTCTTAAAATAGGTTTTGCCACACTGAATTAAAACCACCAAACCCCTTTCATATCAGCTCCGGTTTGTTTTGGCCTAAAAAAATAGTTGGCTTATTTTTTTCAAGTCTTTATTTGATTTTGTTTTCGTGTTTTTTAGTTTTGCATCAATTTTGTATGTATTATTGGTTTATCTCGGTAAGAGGAATTAAAAAAGTAAAAAATTATGATCAAATCATAGATTTTTTTTAATAAAGATAAAAGTAAAAAAGACAATTTTTTTACACTTTTTTCGATCTTATTCAGAAAATTGAGAATTCTAGTTATAATCTTGTACAACCTTTTTGGATTCCTCTAACCTAGACGAATCAATAATACTAAAAAATATCGATCCAAAAACTAACCAAAAAAATCAAATAAAGACAAAAAAATAAGTTGATTTTTTAGGTCAGACTTGATTTCACTCCGAAAGGCCATCTTTTAGGAAATTGGGGGATGGTGCTATTCCTAAAGGGACATCATCTATGTTGTCCCAATCTGAGCCGTCTATGCTTGGCAATGGACGACTCGGATTTGTTTGGTAGCGAACGGTTTGAATTTGTTTGGACAAGATCTGGTCTGAGCCGTCCATCATCGATTAAGGACAATCAAAATCAGACAACATACATGCTATCCCCATAGGACTTCCTTTTGCACGGCTCTTTATGGGCCTTGATTGGATCCATTTTTATGGTGTGGGTGGGTTAGTCCATTTTTTAAGTCTATTGTGAACATCAATCATGCTGAAAGTCATAATTATTGACTATAAATTAATGCATTTCAATCAGCTATTGATATGAATCTAATTAATATATTTTTTCGCATGATTGATATTCTTGACGAGTTCTAAAAAATAAATAGTCTCAACTATTAAGGCATGAATCCACAAAAAACCAATTGCACAATCTTTCTTAGAAGCCACGTCCAAGGAGAAAAAATAGCGTTACTATTTAACAAGCTTAGATAACCACCGTATACTACATTTTGTTATTCTAAATGGCACCATTTCTTTCCTTGATTTGTAATTTCACATTATATTTGATAATTTTTCTAAAAGATTAATTCTTACTTCCTTGTCTATTACGTAAGCAAATAAGCATTATCTGGTCGCTCTTACACGACAACTTCACGGCAAACAGAGCATCATTGCATAACAAAAACATTAAGCAAGAATTGACCTATCGCAATTCGCAACAATAAACTTCTATGTACAGTACTTCTCAACATATGTTTATCCGACATATTTACTACTTATTACAAGAAAAGTATTCGTAAACGATTAAATCTACGGCTTGGACTGACGCTTTTTTGAATTTCGACCACTTAAGAATTTCTGCTTTTTCTTTATCTGCTCCTTGGTTATTCCGTCATAATATTCATGAGCCTTCTCCTGAAAAACAGTAACAAATCAAATGTCAAGAAGAAATTAATACGCGACTCTCACATACATAACTGAAGTAATGTCAAAAAACAGATGTCCAGTGTAATGCCATATTTCCTTTCAAAGCTTGGTCCTTCCCTTAACAAGTAATTCCTCCAGCTATGCATATCACTATGGCACTTTCTTTGGTTGGCTGGTAACACCAGAAGCAGCTAAAGAAAAGGAAAATCTACGCATGCTGCTGATGTTAAACTGATTTCAGAACATAAATCGCTCAAGTGCCTGATAAACATCAGAATCTTTAAGTTCCATGATTAAAACAATTTTTTTGGAGCCTATCTCACCATACACCACGCATGCCGAGATACACCAATCCCTCGCATCAGACATCTTACACAAACACAAATTGATGGTAGAGGAGTCAAGAACTCTACTAAGTGAGTATGATGTGCCCTTCTTCACAAAAACGGTAAAGGTAAAGTGAGCCAACCACCAAAACTTGTCACTGATGAACAGTCAAGCTCGAAACTTGTCACTGATGAACAGTTAATGGGTTTGAAGGCGGCCGACGGAAAGTCCGCCGGCTGGGCTAGCGGTGGACTTGGGGATTTAGTTTGTTTTCTGATTTTGTTGTTTTATTTCAGTTTATTTCGTTCCCTGTGTGGAACGTTTCTGCCCTTTTGTGGGACTTTCTCTGCCCTTTGAGGGTGATATTCCACGATGTATGCCTCCCCAATCCATATGGATTACAGATTACCCAAAAGTTGAGGTCTTGTGTACCCAACCTAGGTGTTGGGCCTTTTGGGCGCTTTCTTAGATATGAAAGTCTCTTCTTTGATCCAAAAAAAAAAAAAGAAGAGGCAGAACACCATATTTTCCTTGAACTCATAGATCATCTTCAGATTCTTAAGCCATCTATTCTTAGCAAGACCTCCCTCCCAGTAAATATTCTCTACTGAGTTTTAAAAAATTTACATTTATGTTCATCATTCCACACACGGGCATTAGATACTTCTTGACTCTTAACAAAAAGAAAAAGAGAAGACACAAACATACAAGATAAAATCTAACTCAAAAGACAAAGACAACTTTGCTTACGTTATATAACTGATCCAAAGACCTCCAGCCAATTGGGGCACCAAACTCATAACCAAGAGTTCCATGGTAATACGCATCAATCTCATCAAAGTAATCTCTAAAGCTGAACAGCCCATGTATAGGATACAACTCGGCATTCTCGATTACTTCCTTCAGCAAACCAGGTCCCACATACATGAGCACCTACAAATATTACTCCAACACATCAATTAAAATGTCAACCATAATGTATGGAAAATTATTTGAATCCAAAACACCAAAATTAGGTAAACAATCGGAAAAGGTCTTCCGTCAACATTATGGGATGACCTACCAACAAGAACTATAAGGCTCATGTTTTTCAAGCGAGCAAGCAACTTATTTTCCTATAATCAGATTTAAAGTTGTACAAAACTCTTAGTTATACCAATCCAACGTAAAGAAAAAATGTGAAGTTAGTGATACCAAACCTCATTTGCATCTTTGAAATAACCAAACTTTATTCTTCTTTGGCCACCTGACTCGCCAGCATCTGTTGACCGACAAAAACAAAAGTTGATTACTAATACATTACGAGAACGAAAATGTTTTCAGTGAGACGACTGAAAAAAATAACATCAGTATAGAGCAAGGTGAACCTTTCTTTCCCAAGGTAGCATGCCAGCTCTTCAGCTAAGGCTTGACCAGGTGGATCCCCATCAGTCGCAAGTATAATGCGAGATGCCTACCAAGAGATCAAAAAAATCGAAGTTGTTCTACCAGAAGAAGAAGAAGAATTATAATAGGAGAGAGGATTCTATTGTGAAAATTGTTTAATCACTTTCCCCAACCTTCTCTAGGTACTCTTTGCAGTTCCATAAATACTGATACTCTGTGTCCTAGCTTTACAAAACAAATGGAAAAATTAGTTTAAAAAATATCAGAACTGATGTCAGGTAAGAAGACAGCTAAGCTCATGCTACACGTCCTGCATTACTGATAATGTGAGTCCCCAACAATTTGTGATGGAGCTAAACGAGCGAATGTGATGGAAGAAGTTCAGAGACGGGGAAAATGAAAATTTCCAACAAAACAAGTGATAGGGGAATTTGAACTTACACCCCATGTACTTTGGCAGAGTTGCAGAGAGACACCCTGAACTCCATTTTAGGCACTTACACCCCTCGTACTTTCAACTAAAGTGCAACTGTTAAAGAAATCTGTTAATATTGATGGAAAAGATGAGGGTGGGAGTTTTCCAGCTAAAACGACTTATATAACACCTAAAATACCCTTGGAAACCATTTATAAGGCTTATGGACCTCCATTTCACAAAAATAGAGCATGCAAAACCCCCCAACCCTCAACCTAGGCCTGTCAATAGACCGGATCGATCTGAATCCGACAGAATCTGAATCCGATTCCAATAGTTCAAAATCCGAAACCCGAATTTGGCAAATCCGATATGGGTAATCTGAATACAATCTGATTATTATTATATATATTTACTTGCACATAATTTTAGCCAAAAAAAAAAGGGAATTTATTTTCGAAACTGTAAAAGAAAAACATGGAAGAAGAATAAAAAAACACAGGGATGATCAATTAGACGTTGATTTTTTATTTTCTTTTTTTATCGACTAAACCGCCTACCTGGCAACAAGGCAGAATCAAAATTAAAAAATGAAAAAACACCCCTTTCTTCTAATCACTACTGCTGTTCGACCAACCCCTGGCCACATGAATTACCACATCCCAATTTGCTCTCAAAACACCAAAATCTGGAGCAGCAAGGTTATCCATATGGACAGTAGGTATCCTTTGATATACAGCGAATTCCATCACAGCAGCATTTGCTCAATCCAAGCAATCCATGGGATTAGGATTTGGATTTCTAAAACACTTTCATTTCGGGTTTTCCAGATGAGCCAAGCAATCAAAGCCACTTTACTTAATACTTCCTTTGCCTCAGTACAATTGAAAGGATCAACTATATCAGAAGTCCACCTCAGGATTGAGGAAGACATTCGCAGATTTCCATCAAATCTAAAATTGCTAACAAGCCACACGTACACATGCAATATGTCCCCCCAAACAAAAAAAATCAATATTTTATACGTGTAATCCTAACCTGTAAAACCCTAGATCCCTTTAATTTCGCGATTGTCTTCAAACCCAATACACAGTTGCACGAATGACTAAGGGTTAGGGTACTATTGAATGGGATTTTTATACTTTTCATTTCTTCCATTAACGGCATCCACAGTTGCACTTTAGTCGAAAGTAGGAGGGGTGTAAGTGCGTAAAAATGGAGTTCATGGGGTGTATCTACAACTCGGCCAAAGTATAGGAGGTGCAAGTGCAAATTCCCCTAAGTGATAGAACAAGGATGAGAATGGAAAGAACTAATCGATAGAAGAACAATGTTGAGCTTGTGGTAATAAGATCCCCTCCATAGTGTTAATGAAGGTATGCAGGTTTTGATGAGGTACTAAGTGGCTTTTCACCACATTTACTACATCAATACGTCATTACAATAATAGACATCACCACGTCAATATTTTTCTTGTACCCAAAGCTCCACCACAAGAACATAACGTGGATTGCTCCTGTAAGTGAAAAGGAACTCCACGTGCTCTAAGATGTATGACGTTATATTGCATAAATCACACTATACAAGTTTAAGGTACAATCAGTTTTCTTTTACTAATAGCTAGTGATCAACTAACAGATTTGAAAATACTAAGTTAATATAGACCTGCTCTTCAGATGGCAACTCTTTTCTGAAAACCAATGGAGGAGCACCATCAGGGACACTAACACAGTTCCGGAAGCCAGCTTCTTCCATAGAAAGCTTGTCGATCTCACCCTCAACCTATATAATTCAGAATTAACAATCCAGAATTACACATCAATGTGAAATAATTAGCTAATGGCAGCAGCATAGCAAAGATGACTTCAACAAATAGAAGAGTGCCATCATGAGATACTACAATGATAACATCACTCTCATCCTTTATATCATCCAGCCCATAAAATATATTTTCAGTATCTTTTTCCTGCAGATAAACACCAGAAAAGCAACAAGCTTAAATCAGATAAATATGCAAAGCTTGAAGTACAAAGAACAATAACCTATATTAGATGGAGTGCATAAGGGATTGCATGGACCAAACCTCTAAACTAAAATGGGTAACAAAGTAAGAAAGCAATTCAAACATGCAGTCCATTTACAACAAAGGCCACCAAGTCCCATGGTGTGAAGCACACATACATGTGCCCGATACAATCCGAAAGAAACAAACTGATTAGTTAAGAAGCAACAAATTGTATCCATCTACCTTGAACCATTAGGCCATGCATGAAAAGAGAAAAACTAGGTATACCAGACTTGGACAAATTCACACCATGATTCAATCTAAACTGATCCCTGCCCATAAAAAGCATGCAACAAACAAATTACTTAACGGAAGAAAAATATTTGCTACACGTAAAAAATGTTCCTGAATCAATATCTGGTGGAACAAGAAAAAGTTCAATGGATTGGAAAACATTTGTATGCATCAAAAGAACAGGATCCAAATTGAGTGTTTTCTTGCCAAATTCCCCTGGCTGTGTTGATTATTGCCAAAACACCACTTTTAGAGATTTGTGGCTTTAATTACCAGATCTCAATATCCAATTAGACAACATTTTTATCTTAGTTTTCTGATTACATCTACCACGATGAAACGTAAATGAATTTACCCACTAATTTAATGTTCCTTGGGTTCTACAGTTCCGACCACATGTCTCGGATAGTTAAAGTAACCTTCGCAGTAAAATTTAACAACATCAAACTTCATTCTAGTGTACTAATAAACCAATTAATATTTTTATCAACAGCTACAATTACACAAGAACCTGCCAGAAGTTCTTGTTGATGTCCCTGTACTTGCAGCTCACAATAACTCCATTTCTTCGATAAGGAAATGCAATAACAATCTGCAGGAAACTTTAACTTCCAGATGTTAGATGAAGTCAAAATTAATTAGGAGAATACAATCAAATTTTTCCACAACATGACTGAAATTTTCCACATTATGAGAATTAACAGTACTTTCAGTCTCCAATCAAATTTTTGTTTTGGTATGGTGTTTCAATCACATCTTGAAAATGGAGACGTCCCGGAGACGTTTCAGAAGCATTTAGGATTTCAGATAAGGGATACTAGAAAATAGTTTTTAGAAGTATGATAATTGCTGGGAAGCAAAAATTCAAACCTATTACAATACTAATACAGCATCAACAACTAAATGACTGAATATGACGAGGTCTATGAATAATACAAGCTCATAAATAAGAAGTTTAAAGTTTAAAAGGGAGTTCTCAAAAGTATGGTAGAACAGTACGAAAATTCCAAACATTACAAGCAAGAGGGATTAAACAAGAAAAAGCTGATCATTACATCTTCTTTGCATAACAGAGTTTCTTTGCAATGTTTCCCTTGATATCATTCGTGCAGCAAAGTACGACAGTAACTGTTAAAAGAATAAGGGAAAAATACAAAAACTCAAATTCAATGCATCACAATAAAATTTATCTAGAATATCATTCCACTTTTCTGCTTCTCCATGTCTTCTTCTTCAGATGCTTTCAGATATAAGAGCTGCCTAAGTTGCTTCAAGTTAAGGCTTAATGCAAACATGACCAAAACACGGAGTAAGTTGCTTCAAAAGCTAGGTTTAAAACAACCAGAGTACCACCAGACCACAATTCACAACCTTGATGCAACATGTCAGAAAATTCAGCACTTAAATTGGCTATGGTTCTATAGAAATTGTTTACAAGGGGTTGGTAATATGTCATTCATTGCAGGGCGGGTCCAAAAAACTTGATTTGGATGTACCAGTAGTTTAAGGATTCAGCAAAAAGGGTCCTCACAAAATGAAAGTACATGTGGGCAACAAAAATATAATGAATAAACCTTCGAGTTCAGCAAAGCTGAGACCAGAGCTCAATACTCATTACGGTCGCTTACACCTGTGAATCATACTTTCAAACCTAATTAAGCACATTATTTCCAATATACTAAGAGATTATTTACCAATACATCACTCTGGCTAAGGTCCACTACCAGTACATCAATCAAAAGTCATGCTTAACAAAATAAGCAGAGTAGACCAAAACCTAAGGCTTCCTACCTCACCACATGGTTGTTCCAACTTCAAGCTTTCCTCTGTGATTTTTCCGATATGTTTTTCTGTTTTATAAGTAATTTTCCTGATATGCTTAACTTCTGGGAATTGACTCATCTTCCCATATGTTGACTCTGCAAAGGCCTGCAACCCAAAAGGTAAAATGAATATGGAAAGTAAGAGGTCAAATGAAGTGCCACACTGACAAGATATATGCCTACATACAATCAAAACCATATCAACCACTATCTTACGCTTCTACTGCCTCTCCACCACATTTTGCTCGAAAACAGGTCCACAAAGCTGAGTTCCTACGACCAAAATGGAAAAGTCATAATAGATATTGCAAGAAAACTGTTAAGCAAGAATGGACAAAGTAATGGAAGAGATATGCACACACCCATATAAGCTTTTCTCCATGGAATTACCACCTTTGCACTACAGAGATATGAAATAGCAAAAGATAAGTACACATTTCCAAGCCACCTCTCTTGAGTCTCTTCACGTGGTCCTTTTTATGTGCCTTTTGTTTACTGCAAATATATTTTTTGATTTTCTGCTATAGTACCCATAAATCATTTGTTTCCCACGCTCTAGTGGGAACTTTTACTGGTTCTGAACAATTCAAACCTGTCGCTTCTAGACTTCTAGTTAAGGTCAATGCAATAGCAATCTACCACAACTACACAAAGCCTGTACTTATATCCAAGTATTATCGTATTACAGTTTCATGATTCATACATCCTCAATTTTTGTTTTACGTGAATGATATACAGGAAATTTGATCTCTATTTGAACGAGCTTTTCTCAGAAATATCCAACCTCACCTATTGAATCAAATTCAATCAATAATAGGGGCGTGCACTAATTATTGCATTCAAATTAAAATCAACAAGCACTTCTAACGTGGAAACTAAGCTATTTCTTTGGAAGTATCCTATTTTCTAGCTCCAAGTACAAAGGCTTAGGCTAATCCACATTCTTTTTCAAACACTGCCGAATGTAGACCATCGAATTAAAAACACGTTTTTGGTATGAATATTCGGATGGTCACATCAGTGTTGCAGCACAAGGTGCACAATAATAGACAAACAAAAATAGGACAACCAGATGAGTATCCGAAAACATATACTGGAACAATTATACACAGTAGCAACGAGTTGTGTTCAAATCCGCATACCATTGGGCAAATCAAGTGATTATACTGCCCGGGTCTAGACAGGTTGCTGTCGATGCCAACTTCCTCCATTTTCTGCCTCGGCTTTTTTTCTTTTTCAATAAGTATTTTCTGCCTCAGTTTTATCGGAACTAAAGCGAGACCATTCACTTCATGAATTTCTAAACCAACTTGAGAATCTAAAAAATAAAATCAAAACAACAACACGTTCAATAAACTTCAAACGTCATCAGCTTATCAAATAATATAGCTTCATGTGCTGCTACGCATAAATATATACCAAAAGATAACTACTAAGCAGACAATAATATATATATATATATATATATATATATATATATATATATATATATACACGTGGGGCTTAAGGAAATTACCTTGTCTTGGAATGTTGGCATGTGAAATTGAGGAAAACCCATTACTGATATTCTTAGAAGACCCATTATTATTCCTAACAGTATTCCTCACAGACCCATTATTCTTAAGAGCCAACATCTGAAAACGGGATATGGGTTTTTCAGGGGAAGTAGATAAAACAAGTCTGAGAGAGTGGAAGAGGTGCGGGTGTGAAGAAGGGGCCACTGGTAGTGTTTTTTTGAAAGGTGAGGGTTTAGTGAAGGAGCCAATGAGGGTTTTGGAAGTGAAGAGCTAGAGGAGAAGACTGCTGCAGCGTGAAATTACCACCATGTCGTGAAAAGTTGAATTTCTATCTTTCTGGCTATTCGTCTTCTCCAACAAGCTTCGATGGCTGAGAAACGGGAGAGGGTTCACTGCCTAGGAGACAGTGTAGGTTCTTGAAGCAAGCGCGCGCTCTATCTCTCATTCTCTCTCCCTCTCTCCAAAGCGCGCGCTTCAGGTGGGATGACACTACGGATGGAGTATCATTTTCAGGGGAAAATTTTAGGTGCGAATTGAGACGTGGTGCTCGACCCCCGATCCAAGCCGTCCAAACATAATTTAGACTGCTCAGATCTAATGGAATAAATTTACACCTAAAAATTACAAAAATACCACCCTCGGATCGGAGCTGTCCAAAACGTGTTTGGACGACTCGGATTGGGTGTCAGGCACCACGTGTCCCTACCCAATCTGCACCTAAAATTTTCTTCATTTTCGGGAATAAGACGGTACGTATTTTTTTAGGATTAGCCCACTATTTATAGAAGTGGATAAAAAGTAGCACATGATTTTGATGAAAAATTAAAAATTGATAACTTTTAACTTGGTTTTGGGATTTTATAAATAATAGGTGGTGGATGATGAAAAAACTACTATTAAATGACTATTTTAGCCTTATAAAGTCTTAAACTTGATTATGTATTAAATTAAGTATATTAATACAAAAATTCAATAAATTTAATTAAATAAATAACAAGAGTTTTGTTAAAATGTGCCCCACAAGCACATGATAAGGTTCATTAAATGAGTATAATTAAACCTTTGTTTGCATGGAAAATCTAAGTTATAAACAATAGACAAACTCTTTTACTACTTTTTGCATGAAAAATCAAAATATATCAATTATTTTTACTACTTTCTAAAAAAGTAGATTTAATTAGACTCATTTAATGAACCTTATCATGTGACTGAGGGGCACATTTTAACAAAACTCAAATAACGAATATCACGTTTTCTTCCAAATTAATGCCTGGAGTCAAGTTTTTTTACATTTTGAATGTTAAGGGTCACATACAATGGTGTTGACTAGACCAAATAAGCACATACACCGAATAATTTTCTTCCGTGACTCTACTTTACTGAGTTGCGCAACATTGGGATCTTTCTTCCACAGTCCACACTCTCTCTCTCTCTCTCTCTCTCCTCGATCTATAGAAGCACAGACTCGCTTAGCTCAAATCTCTCTCCCCATCTCTCTCGCCAATGAGCTCTACGCCATGAGTCAGAGAAGATCCAGCGCTGATGAGATCTACCGCCTAAGCTCCAGCCTCCAACAGATAAGTTTCAGCGAGTTTGCTCCGATTGGCTTCTCTGCTATCTTTTTTCCTCCGTTCCCGCAAGTTTGCTTCGATTGTCTTCTTTGTTCTCTTTTTCCCTCGTATTTTAATTTTTTTTAAGTTGGGACATAACCCTCCGACTGATAGAGGAGGGGATAAGGATTTTTTTGGGTAAAAAACCAACCCTCCACTCTCAAGATAACTTTTTTTTTTTTGGTTGAAGACAGCCCAAAAGTTATGAGAGAAAGTAACCTCGGAGTGAAAAAGTGTAATGACCCAAATCTAATGGATTTAGATATCATGACCGGCTAGCGAGTCTATCTCATCAAAGGCCTTTGTCAATATTTTTTTTTTTTGAGATATAAGTTAACTGCAATGAAAGCAAACTTAAATTAATAAAGTTGTTTATTCATTATACTTTTTATTTTTCCTTTATTAATTACACGACCACAAACTTAATAATATAGGTACACAGCTTGTCCTTTTAATTCTAATTATCTGGAAATTAAATATTTCAGTAACATAAGCCACTGCTCGTGTGAGATTATGAATTATCAGGATTACATGATCTACCATGAAATTTTAAAAGAATTTTTATGTCAATGAACCATAATTAATGGCATCACTTTTTCATGGCTTCAACTTGTAACCAAAATCATAGCATGATCAGTTTTTCATGACTTCAACTGTAACTAAAATTCGTAACAAACTTGTATACAACATAACATGTCATAACATATACGATATACTATGTTAGCTACGAGGGAGCGACCACCGATGTGCATAAAGTGAATTGATCAATTCAGTTAGATACCTGGCCGTGCCCATTTTCATTCCGCCTTTATAACACCGTTCTCATTGGTATCTTTAACGTCTCCCAGATTCTGCTGACATCGTTCGGACGTATCGATAATACTATTTTTTCATACAAAAACTGAGCAAAACATTAGAAGTCCATGGTATATTTGCTTCAAAATAATTTCATATAAATATAATCATAATTTTTATTTTAATGAGAACATAAATTTTTGCGAAAAACCTCATGTAATAGGGATAATTCATAACTCACATTTTTGCAGTCGAAATCTATTTATGATCATTGGCTTTGGATATCTTGTACCTAGACATAAAATATTCATCTTTTGTTATTAAAAAAACATGCTAAATTTTATACCAGTTGAATTCATTAGTCGCACTCTTTCATTTTTTATTTTTTTTCATCTCTCTTTTCTTTTCCTTTCCTCCGATTTGCTAACTATCCTATATTGCCTTATTTATTAACTTAAGCAAATACTACGTGTATTCAAATTACTTAAACGAGTCTAAAATCTTGAGCTTAGGTTCGGTTCAACTTCAAAATGAGTCGAGCCAAAACACTATACAGCTGTGTGAGAAGCTTGGTTCATCTTCCTAAATAAATCCCAACAAATTAAAGGGGTTAATTATGATCAATTTTCTAAAAATAGTTCCCTCTTGCAAGGCTATTTATTGGAGTGTTATATTTCATTGATATGTTAATAGGCAAGAGAAGTGCGTCCGCATCCCAAGTCACCCTACATGTATCTATGATCGATGAAATCTTTAATTGAAATCTCAATTTTCTCGACTCTTCTCTATCTTTAGGGATGGCAATGGGAATGGTAGAGGGTGGATACTACTACCTCCATCCCCGATCCCTGAACCAATATCAATCATCATCCCTTCCTCGATCCCCACCGGAAATTTTATTTTAACCTCCATCCCCGTCCTGATGCGGGGAACGGGAATCCCCGCGGGGAATCGGGAATCCAAAAATGGTTGCTCTTTAATGTGTAGGCTTTTTTTAATAGTCTTACACTTTAAAGTGAATTAGCTTGCTATTATCCCAAAAGCTCGAGTTGTTTGGAACTTTGTCCAATAATGTACATTCAACTATTTAACACTTCCATCACATTCTACTGAAGAGTTAACCCTTACATCACGTCACATGCAATCCACTATAAGAGTTTACCGTGTGAGATCACAAATTAATATGAACAAATGGAATGCACAATCAAATATCAAAACAAACTTTTCTATAAATCTGGAATAGATAAATATAGACAGACGGGCTGGGCGACTGTGGTGGAAAATAAATTTTAAAAACTCATAATATAATAAATATTATATATGTATGTGAACGGGGAACGGGGAGGGGCGGGCACCGGGTAGGGGATTGACAATACCATCCCCTACCCAATCCCCGAAATTTTTAAAAAATAATCCCCATCCCCTAGCCGATCCCCAAAAAAATCCTCGAATCCCCTCCCCAAATGGGTAGGGGACGGGTTGGATAGGGGCGGGTTGGTCGAGATTGCCATCCCTATCTATCTTTCTCTTTCCTTTAGTCCCTTAATTAAACCATTACCATATGTGTTCAAATTGTTAGAATATTCAAAATGGGTGTCGCAAAACGAGCCTACAACTTGAGCTTGAGTTTGGTTCGACTACAAAGCTTTTCGAGCAACTTTCGGTTCATATTTTACATATACATATATATTTTTAGGGATATACTGTGATCAATTTGTACACATGGGTCTTATTTCTGTTGAGATAATATATTCAGAGCACAAAATTATTATCATTATCATTTTTTTACAAACCGTTTCGAATCATTTTTCGAATTGTTGTAAGGAGTTATTGAATTGAAGTGCACGTGTGGCAGTGGGAAAAGAAAAGGGGTAAGGTAATGGATGGACTCACCTCCTGATGATCCTCCTCCTCTTATTTATCTTCTTTTTTTTTCTCCTTTCCTTGCTTCTTCTTCCTCTCTCTGTGCCGTGTGGCGTGATGTGTGCAATGTATGGAGGTGCCTACTTATACTACCAACCTTCTTTGCCTCGAAGCATCTTCATTAATTCATAATTATCCGATGGTATCTTGCAAAATCCAATAAAATCCCCCTAAATCACTCATAATTATTATTATTATTAGGTGGGTTCATTCAATCACAATAAGCCACTTATCTACTTTCCAGAAGATTTTTACTTGGGCCCCAAGTTCCTTTGCCTCGCGGTGACTCGTGCTGCATTTTTATCTCCTGATTCTGTTAGCAAGGCAAAAATAACATCTAAAAAAATGAATATATGCCCAAAAAAATATGCTATTTTATTTTATCAACTTTAAGTCACACAAAAATATATTTTCTAATCCTAATGGTTAGTGGGTCATCAAAAGTTAATTCTTTTTATCATTTTATTTGTTATTAAAAATTGGGGCGTTACAAAAAGCGTAGAGGGGGTGAAACTATATCAGGAAAGCCAACTAGGGTTGTCAAAAGGGAGATATGGATGGGGTCCTCCTCTGAAGAAGGGGTGAAAAATTATAAGGGGAGATATCTCTGACCTGCTTAACTTAGAGCATTCACATTGCCTAATCAAAAATCAAAACTTACTAAAATTAACAATGTTTGTCAAAAAATAAAAAAATAAAAATGCTCACATTGAAATAACAAAACTTAGCAATCTTTAGCAACTAACCAAATTGGCCTTTAGATAACCAAAATTAACAACATCTGTCAATAACCAAATTTGATAGACCCACATCTTTTTAATCAAGTACACCTATCATTATCTAAAAAACTTCTCTCTTTCCCTTTCTCTCTCTTATTGGTATGTGAAACTCACTCTTCACCTTATCAAGTAACTTTCACATTTAACATTGTTGGTCATTTTATAGATTTTAACAAATGCTCCCAACTTTCACTTATCTAACTTTACTACAATGTCATTCAATGAAAACCATTAGATCGAGAAAAAAAAAAGTTGAGCACTTGATTTGAACTTTTGCTAACTCATTTTTGGTTAGGCCATTTGTGAGGCATAGGATTGCTAACTTTAGTAATATACTAAATGGATACTTAATATGTGATGTGACAACTTTTGGTTATCCAAATTTGTTCAGTCCATTTGTGGATGCTCTTAGACTCTGTTTCATAGTTGGGGAAAAGAGAGAAAAAAATGAGGAAAGATTGAGGAAAGTTAAGAGAATTTTTTTTAGTTAAATTAATTTAGTTTAATTATTCATATTCTTCTTTTCCTCTCCACCTAAACAAATAAAGAGGAATATTTCTTATTCTCCTTTCTTTTTCTTTTTTAAGTTCCAAACAAAGCCTTAACGCTCTGTTTGTTTGCAGTATATGGAGGAGGGATATAGAGTTGTCCTGGATATACATATCTGGGTGAGCCATATCCAGTGTTTGTTTGGTTTTAGTGTACCAAATATAATTTTTCTGGGATATACATATACCTCTGTAGGGGTATTAAATTTAGACACCCCTCCCCTAGTCTAAATTTAATCTGGGATCCACATTACCAAAATATCCATATTGGGTCCATCTTCTCTCTCCTTTTGCACACACATAGAGAAAGATAGAAGACGATGTCGATCAGCAGGAAGCCAACAACGAAGAAGAAGACGACGACGGTTGTTGCCAGCAGGGTTAGCCCAAGGGTTTTGAGTGCCCTAGACCTAGTCCAAAAATTGTGCCCTTCAAGTACAACACTTAAATAAATTTTCGAGTAACAATCGCTATACGAGAAAATCAAAACAATATAAAGTTCTATGAGCATTACATAATAATGGAAAAATCAAAACACAAAGTCTCTAGATACATATAACGCATGAGTATCACTTGAATATTACACGTATTGCATTTTTAGAAGCAAAAGTATCAATTACACTTGTATAATCCATATGAATTGTTTTTTTTTTACCATAGGAATAACATAGGGAAAAAATTGAATAACATAGGAATTGCAATATAATTTTTAAAAATTGAATAACATAGGAATTGTTTTTTTACCATCACTTAAACATCTACTTGTAATATAATTTTTAAAAATGGGGAAAATCAAAAACGTTTTTTTTGTCATTGTTTTCTCACAATGAGATCAACAGATAACAATGTTTGTCATTTACGGAAAGTAGAAATTGTGGTTGTAGAATAAAGCCAAGGCATAAATGATAAAGCTAATAACTGGGCTCTTTTGATATTGAGCTACAATGGTTCTTAGGTCTTTTTTTCTAATATTGGGCCACAATGGCTAGACTCTTTTGTAACTTATAATAGATTTTTTTTTATTGATTTGGGTAAAAAAAAAGTTATAGTCAAACCCAATTGTATAAAATGGTAAAGTGCCCCAAATAGTAATCATTTTTTGAGTGTCCTAGGACCAGACCTTCGTCGCCGGTGCTTGAGTTCAACAAGACAACCATTACATTGTCTACAAGATCCCCATCATCATTTCAAACTACTTAACTACTACAAGCATGGAAAACCCACTGATTGCTAAAGTATCAAACAACTCCATCCATGTAATTTGTCAATCACCATTTCAAAACACTTTGTATGCGAGATCCCCATCCCGATATCAATTATCGATCAATGCTTTCGATTGCTGTAATTTACGTGTTTTTGCCTGCTTTTATGCTGATGAAATAGGGGTTTTAGATTATTTTTTGTTAGTAGAGCCGTTTTTTTTTACTGGAGTATTATTATTTTAAATGGAAGAGCTATTATTATTATTATTATTATTATTATTATTATTGAGAATCAGTTGTTTAATCACCAAGGGTAAAATGGGAAATGCACACAATTATACGCCATCTGTCCTCTCATATTCCCCTTCTACAATAACAAAACAAACACATCGGCCATTTTCATTTCTCAGTTTAGTTTTAGTTTTAGTTTTGATGACATTATCATTTATCTCATTTTCTCACTAGCTTTCTCCAGTCATTACACTTGGTGACATCATCAAAACTAAATCAAACTATCTAACCAAACACAACCAGTAAAATTTAATCTCACATTCTAAGGGTGTGTTCTTTAACAGATTTTTTGGACATAAAATCTCACATTTTATGACACTCACATCTGAACACAAAATGTAAAAGTGATTTTATGAGATTTTCATAAAATATTCCTAAAATCTATAGGAAAACAACTCTATTTTATCACATCTCTATAAAATGTTCATTTTATGAAATTTTCATAAAATGCACCTAAAAAATACAGGAGAACAAGACCTAAAATAATACTCCTCCAACTATATCCACCGATATATCCTCTTATTATATCTCACTTTCCCATCATATACATATTCTTCTAACAAACAGGGCGTAATAGATCTGAGTTCCCAAGTAGAGCAATCTCAAAGCCTAACTTTCTAACTCGTGCGCCCAAATCATTTATGCCAGACGAAATTCAAAAAGTTGTAGACTTATTTTTTCTTTTTTTCCAAGATGGTAGGATTTTCATTGGGAAAAAACTATGCAATGCTCTCGAGCAAGGTCATGCGACATGTGATGTACCACTCTGTTAGTACAGACTTGCTATGCCTACAGATCATATGATCTAAAATGTTCGTTAATCTTGAAATAATTATTTGAATCATCTCAATAGAAAAAAAAAACAGCTCTAACGGATAAGTGGAACTATTGATTTAATTATTCTAATTTTTATTAAAATTCAGAATTTTGAATAACTTTCCCGCAACGGAGAAAAATGCAACGGCTTGCTTTGACTAAATAAACAAGTTTTCTTTGTCTTTATTCAATACAAATTTTGCATTTGGTAGTTTTGTGTCAATTAATTTTTGTGGTTCATTGGTTCGTCTCGACGAGAGAAATTTAAAAGTATAAAATTATAATAAAATTTTTTAAAAGTTCGCTAAAGAAAAAATAATCCAATTTTTTTGTGGTTTATTGGATTATTTTGTCTTTATTCACAAAACTTTAAGTTTCATTGATAATTTTATACTTTTTAGATTTTTATCGTCAACATGAACAAAGAAACAAAAAAAAAAAATTGATGCAAAACTAAAAAAATTCAATTTTTTAAAATAAATACAAAAAGAAAAACAATAATGCTATGGGTACACAAAAAATGCACACCAGGGTGATGGACAGATGGTGAACCACTTATTTTTTCAAGAATGCTAGATACACAACAAAAATGTACAAAAAAATGGACAACACACTCACATGGGGTGTGGGCTTCACACATAGTTGAGTGTGAAGTGTGTGTGAAACCCACACTCCATGTAAGTGTGTTGTCCACTTTGTTATACATTTTTGTTATGTATGTAACATTGCTCCTATTTTTTTGGTTAGGCTTCACATTAAGTTTTTCCCCACCTATTACATCACCTGGTATACATTTGGTAACCATAACATTATTGAAAAAATAATCACTTGATTTTGTTATCCACAGCAAGCCAAAGTTCAGACTCCCCACTACCTGCCTACTTGATACGATTTCCGTTGCCCAACATAAAGCGCGTGATTAAGTTAAGTCAGAGGCCCCATCCGGTCGTGGGACGGGACCTGGTAAAAAAATAGTGGAGTAGTACTCCCTCCGTTCCAATTTTATATTTTTTTTGGGAGTTTATGTCACTTTTTAAAGTGTTATATCTTATAACCTATAATGTTTTAAGTGATTTTGAACACATTGTTTATTAAATTAAATCAAAATCTATCTAACAAGATCCATATTGCATACAAAATGTATTACCGATTGAAAGATATAATCGTTTTTTTATCCGGTTAGGATAGAACGAGGGACTATAAAATTGGGATGGAGGGAGTACTAAATAAACTTAAGCTTGTTTTGGCCAAAAAAGTTATGGACTTTTTGTTTTGTTTTTATTTAATTTTTTTTTCGCATTTTTTAGTTTTGCATCAATTTTTTTTTGGATTATTGGTTCGTCTCGGCGAGAGGAATAAAAAAGTATAAAATTATGACCGAAGCTTAATTTTTTTTGAATAAAGACAAAAATAAGCCAAAAAATCAATTTTTACACTATTTTTGATCTTATTCAAAAAATTGAAAGTCCTAGTCATAATCATTTACCTTTTTCGATTCGCCTTGCTGAGACGAACCAATAATACTCAAAAAATCGATGCAAAACTAACAAACGCAAAAAAAATCAAATAAAGACAAAATAAAAAGTTAAGTTAGTTTTTTTAGCCAAACTTAGCCTTAGTGTGAGTTTTCGAATGAATTTCATTTAGATTTTATCAAAATTTGATAAAATTAAGCTTTGATTTTATCTATTTATATAGAGAATTGACAAAATCTTATATTTTTTAATGTAAAAATTTAAAATTTTATCAACCGTCCTAAAAAATAAATAAAATTAAAAGCTTAATTTTATTAAATTTGGATAAAATTCATCGGAAGTCATTCTCATTAGTTTGACATTTCGAAAAGATAAAGCAATATTACACTCTTCCATCCCACGTCTCTGCAACCACATTGACGACTCCCCACTACCTCTCTCTCTCTCTCTAAACCCCGCGTCGTTCCGGCGTTTCTCTGACGCTTCCCCCACTCTTACCGAAACCCTCACAAATCAACCCACATTTACACACCGCAACTCGAAAAGACCTAAAATCTCCTCCCAATGTCGATCGAAGAGGAAGAATCGCTGGAGCACACACTCCTAGTGGTCCGCGAGGTATCCGTATTCAAGATCCCTCCCCGATCCACTTCCGGCGGGTACAAGTGCGGCGAGTGGCTCCAGTCCGACAAGATCTGGACCGGCCGCCTCCGCGTCGTCTCCTGCCACGACCGCTGCGAGATCCGCCTCGAGGATCCCAACGCCGCCGCCGAGGAACTCTTCGCCGCCTGCTTTGTTTACCCCGGTCAGAGAGAGAATTCGGTCGAACCGGTTTTGGACTCGTCGAGATATTTTGTGCTGAAGATCGAAGACGGCAGGGGGAAGCACGCGTTTGTCGGGCTAGGGTTTGGGGAGAGGAACGAGGCGTTTGACTTTAATGTGGCGCTGTCGGATCACGAGAAGTACGTGAAGAGGGAGAGTGAGAAAGAGGTTGGGGGTGGTGAGGAAAGTGAGGATGGGCAGATTGATATTCATCCTGCTGTCAATCATAGACTGAAGGTATCGCTTGTATTCTTTGCCATTTCAAATTTGTACGTGTTTGATGTGTGCTAATCTAAGTCAAATACTGCGCTAGCGCGGAAACCTGTTTTAAAAATATATCAAAATACTAAAATTCACGAGAGCAACAATTCAGAGCGGGGAGCAAAGCGGATAGTGAAGGATTACGTACTAAGGTGCTAATGTTAGGCCATTTTGAGCCCTCACTGACTCGCTGTGACTTCCATACGAGTGACGTGAATGGGAAAACATATTTGAGCATTGCCTTGTGTAAGAGCTTCATTAGTGGCATAGTTGTAAGTTCCTTCCGTCTCAATTTGAAGAGCTAAGAGCGATGTCTGTTGTATTTCTGTTACTGGATTGTTTTTTTTGGCGACAATTGTAGTAGGATTATGAGGGAAACATGATTCAAGATTGTGTGCTTGTATTTGACCTATACGTATGCTTTTTAACACTAAATATAGAACTTGATTTTCTGGCAAGTTAGATCGTCTGTTTGACCAGTGTTTTAAAAGGCGCGCTCCCTAGGCGCTAAGGTGAGGCGAGGCACATTGAAAATGCCTCGAGTTGTTGAAGTGAGGCACGTGAGGCGACCGCCTCACTTTTTTTTTTTTCCAGATCTGCCTTCAAATTAGTCCATAATCCATCCCTACCATTGATCAATGAGGCATAAAAAGTGGGGTAATGCAGTGGGTGAAATCCTTCAATGTAAAGAGGTTCTAGTCGTTAAACCAAGAGAACTCAAACAGTTCTAACGGATACACAGTGCAGCAGCCAACTCTTGAAGTCTTGAGTAGAAATCTCAAATCGATCTGCTCTGTGTTCTTCTTCTTCTTGCTTGCTTTTATGCAGTCAAATTCTTCTTCTTGTTCCTTTTCCTTCACTCCGTTTTCATTTCTTTATACAGTCGAAACGAACAAAGTCTTATCATCACTGCTCACAAAGTCTTACCATCAACATAAATAATGCTACTTCTCTTCATTGCTCAAGTAAATAACCAGGGATTGATAAGTATTATGGTATTTGAAAAACTAGAAGCATTTATTTATGTTGCAAATTTTACCCATATCAGTATTTTATTTTATTTTTCTACAACAAGCGTCTCGCCTCGCTCCTAGGCTTCAGGGGGCCATGCCGCGCCTTGGTGCTCCTGGTACCTTTTTAAAACAGTGTTTGACAGAGAGGAGTGTAATCTTGTGTTTAACAGAATTTCCCATGCAGTGATATATTGGTGCTTGTATCCATGAACTTGATTGTCTGGATATATTGGTTAGATACTTTAGTTTTGATGATGTCAGTAGCTGTAATGAGTGGTGAGAGATAGAGAGAGAAATGAGGGAAATGATGATGTCATCAAAACTAAAACTAAAATTAAAACTAAACAGGGAAACGAACAAGGCCATTTTTTTTTTGTCTTCTTATTTTTTGGTTTGATAGCGAATGAGAAGTAACAGGATTCTAGGGAGATTTGAGTTGGTTGTCTCATTGTCTGTCAATAGCAACATAATAACATATGACATATCTACAATATGACTACACCTACTTTATTGGCAGGAAATTCATTCGAAGAATGTGTTACTAATAATGCTGAATTGCAGTCAAATACATGCCATAGTGACATGAGTTGGCTAGCTAATGCTTATTGTAACTTGTAAGTGGTTCATGGTGGGTGATAATCTTAAAGGCTTACACTTGGATATAATTTTATGTTTTGGATTAGACTAGCCACATTGTAGCTTATCTTCAACACTGCTGTGCCTGATGCTGTATCAATAGTACTTCCTGTCAGTCACGGATTTTCCTATACTCCTCAAACGGGTATTTTTGTGTGTTGATTCGTGTGGTTAGTAAGTATGATGAAGTAGATTCTCTCACCTTAATTGGTATAGGCATCTATTGGAACACTGGTTTGTTACAACTATTTCTGACTGTGTCAGGATCAAAGCCTAAAGCCCTGATATAGTCTTTTATTTGCTTCGGAGTGGGTCTAACTTTTCAGTTGTTGGGGTTACAGGAGGGTGAAACCATTCGAATAAATGTGAAGAATAAGCCATCTACTGGTACTGGCATGCTTTCAGCTGCTGGTTTATCTGGAGGGCTATCTGGAGCGGCAAAGCCTAAAGCTCTGACCCTTTCCCCTCCACCTGTTGGGGGTGGAAAGTTAAGGACTCCTCTACCACCCCCACCTAATGATCCTGTTGCCGCTCGGATGACTTCCACCAGTCATGGTGTTGGTCTCAAGGGGACCAACGAGAATGTGAGACGATCTACTGATCCTCTCTCAGATCTCTCACAACTCGAGGTATTTCTCTACTTCCTCTGTTTCATCTGTCCAAAAGTTGTGTTGTTTTTGTATGTTTCAAAAACTGTAATCAACCAACTTCCTGTAAGCTTCATGATCACAGCTCTGCATATTCACCTTGTTCTTCACTTTTTGGTTTTGCTCTACTATCTTCCTGCACACCTTGCCCGAACCTTTATTTCCTGACAGATCACATACTAATTCTCCCGTTATCCTTCAATTCAAACTGTCGTCGTTCTAAAAATGACTTTCATATGGATTGCATGATTTTTTAACGTAGAAATTTAATGTGTCCTAGCTTAGGTCAGTTTTATTGTCTGCATTTATATTGGCTTGAAGAGGCAGTAACCAGTAAAAGTGTGTATCTAAGGGAAGCATTGCTTGTTTTGCGGTCTTGGACCAAAAAACAAAAACCAAAGAAGAAAAGAAACGAGAAAAGGTACAAAAGACCGAAAGCAATTTTGTGAGAACAATATGGGTGCTCCTATCATTTTTCTTGTGCATGTGTATTGTGTGGGTGGGGCAAACAATGTTATATATGCTATCTTTACCTGATAAGTTGGAATTTTTGGTGGCCAATTTACTGCTATCCGAAGGATCAGAAGAGCTTCTTGCATTTTTTAGTACTTAGGTGGTTTGTCATTTTTATTTTCTGGAATCTGCAGAAGAACCTTCCATCAACAGCCGGACCAGCATCAACCAAGACTAGTGCAGCTGGATGGGCAGCATTTTAGTTGTGTCATATATATGATTGAGGTCTTTGTTTGCTGTTATGTTGAGAAAGAAAAGAAAATCAAACAAATGAAAGAGAATTCAAGGTACCAAATACTCAATTTTTGGATGTGACGTATCCTGGAATGTGTTGATATGCTTCTTTTAATTTGATTGAACTTCTACGTGTTATTTAAAATGTAACAGAGAATAAATTATATTCCTCAATTTTTGTGGACAAGCATATTCACTTTGCTCTTTTCATGTTGTAAATTTTGTTTTTTATTTCTAAACTAAATAATTTAGAAAGAGTGATCGGATGGAAAGACATGGGCCCTACTTCTCAACCACACATGTTTATTACCGTTTGACTATTGTTCTTCTCTCGTCCTTTACACCTCTCTCTCGAGTTCTGCAATTAGGTTTTCTCTCCTCCTTTACCCCTTTCCTTCGTATTTCTCTCTCCTCCTTTACCCCCCTCCTTCTGCTTCTCTCTCCTCCTTTAACTCTCTCCTTTTGCAAAAACAGAGCAGACGCGACTCCTAACCCTCCTTCACTACTCTCCTCAGATCTATAATAGCAGAAGCCAAGCCTATGCGCGAATCTCCCCTCTCGATTTGTATACAAAGAATCCCATACGCGAATATCTCTCTTTGTCCCTCTCAGGCCTTATCTTCCATCCAATCCCCTTCTAGACAAGTGGTCCTCCCCAAGCTTCCCTCCTCCCACCATCACCGACACTCCCACCGCCAACGTCCAACGCCGGATCGGCACCGCCCTCAACAAGTCGACTTATCCGACGAGTTTGCCTTTGCTATCAAGCGGTCTGTCCACCACTACCTCAGTCCGAGCGGTGCCGATTGGGGCGCCATTCTCGTCTCCGTTGACGACCAAGAGTACAAGATAAGCTCGAAAATGAGTTTGATGCCTTCACCGATACTAAATCGATGGGTCCAAGTATTCTATGGTGGTGATGGTGAAGGACAGGTGGTGGGGGGTGGCGGGAGTAGGCGGATGGGAGGGGATTGGGTTTGGCTTTGAGGGAAAGAGAGATGAGAGGAGGGGGGGAGAGAGTATTTCTGTTTTTCTTTTTCTTTTTTTCTTCTTTTTTTTGGGGTGGTCAAATTAGAGGTGGCTTAGCCCACTGACACGTGTAAGGACTCCAAGTGCGACACGTGTCCTGTGTGGTTGGAGGTGTGGTTTGAGTTATAAGTGCCTCTAGCATTTTCCCTAATAAAATGGGGCAAGGCGTGCAACTGGATATGGAAGTCTTATTTGGGAAAAGTGCATTTCAAAAAATTTGGGCCGGAAAATAGGAAACGAACACAGTGATTGTTTCTTTCTGATTTTCATTTGACTGATGTAAACTACCAGTACCACCGACACATCTGGGGCGGTCCATCTGTTTGGCCCAAGATTAACCCCAGTTCGGTTAATTCAGCCTGATTCAAATATAGGTGGTTCCGTGGATTGTCAATTTGTGCATGAGGCGAGCATGTACAATGGTTAGGTGACCAAATACCGTCCTGTGGTGACTATTATACCTCTTCTGGACAAAAATTGAGTCTCTGCATTTTTTCTAGTAAAATACTACTATTTCAGATAATGTAAGCAAATAAAAAAGCAGATGGCATAGATACAAAATCAAACCAAAACAGAACAAAAATCCCCAACAAAATAAGTCGATCGAGATTCAAAACCAATTTCCTTCAAATTAATGAATGGCGTCTTCAAATAAATGATACTTACTGTACAGAGACGGAGAAATTTTCTCAAGTTGTAAGGTTCAATTCTTAGAGAAGCGCGCTTCAAGGAGATCGTGAGCTGCTGATTTCAAGCCGCTGGAATAGTAGTTCTAGATTCACTTACTAAACACTGATGTAGAGCATTTGCGAATTTGATTGTTGCCGTCTTCGAAATCTGCAAGGAGGAGCATTCGTGTACTCGGTGGAATTTCAATAGAGGAGTTTCATACTAAATTGTAGGCCAATTCTCCGACTGCTCCCAATTGACCCCTAATAACAAACCATTGCTACTTGCAAGTAGCACTTACACTTGCCCAATTAGCAAGAAAACTCTAGCTTCAAGTATAACCATATGCTAACGAGGAATACGATAGAAATAGGGCTGATAAACGAATCAAACGAGCCGGAGTGATTCTTCAAGCTTGAAACGAGCTTTAAATATACATTCAAGCTTGGCTTCTTTACAAGACGAACATATTGCAAACGAGCTTTAATTCAACTAAACGCAAATCACTCAGAGTAGCTTGAATTCTTCAAACATCATACTAAGTTGAACGAGCCGAGCAGCGGCTTGCTCGAGCTTGGTTCGAAAGCTCAACGAGTCAAAAAAGCCAAGCAGTAGATTGCTTGAGCTTCGTTTGAAGCCTTAACGTTTATCTAATTTTTGCGCAAACAAGCATATGTAGATATTATCTTAATCACGGTCCACAGACCCTGAGGTCAAGGGACACCTCTTCAACCTTCCATCTTCCATCAGCATACAACAAAAACCCAAATCACCAATAGAGAAAAAAAAAAAACCACAAAGCATATTCTCAATTTTTTTTTTCCTGAAGTGCAACTACTGGTTGCAAATTATGCCGTGGAAGACAAGTTAATGGGATTTTAGATGCTGAATTTTTACATATCTATACATAATTGTGGCAATCGAAACTGTAATGCAAAGGTTTGTTGAATTTCTGGGCACAAATTCAAGAGAAATTACAAGGCTAAACAAGCAATGGCAAGAAAACAAATAAAGTGCACACACTTAAATTTCAGAAATTCAAAAGGAAAATAGATGAAGAACTGAGAAATCTTTAGAGAGAGAGAGGCATACCTGTAGATCGAGGGGATAATGGAGTCGATTTGAGGAGAGAGAAGCCGACTTTGGAGCTATTCGATATTTTCGGTGGATTTTCTGGCTAATTAATCTGGTCGGAGTGGAGCATCGCCGGCGATGGGTTTCCAGCGAGGTCGAGCGAGCAAAGTACGTTGTAAGTTGTAACGGAGTAGGGAAGAGAGGGCTGCTAATCGGAGGGGGGAAAAAAAGTATTTTCCACGTCATGACATAGGTTCAACCTATGTCATGCCATTAAAACGACGTGGTTTAAATATAACATTCGTATTTTGAATTCTTTGGGTATTAGAAGGACAATTTCTACCTATATAGATCATGTTTTAATAATCTGAAACATTAAGCTTGTAGAAAGTACTAAAATACATATGATTCAAGAAAATTGCGTTAAAAATATACAAATTTGTACTTAATCTGAATGTATTTTTGTTTCTTGAAATGGGTTCGGATACATGGAATCAAGTTCTCTTCCACATCAATTTAGTTCAAAGAACCCTTAACAGGACGATTTTTACCACTTTCAGGACGATTTTTACCAATTTCAGTTACATTTGTATGATCCGAGACATTCGTATTGTAGAACGAAGGAAAATACAAATAAGATATTAATTTCATATTAATCGGATATAGATTAGTACTTGATCTGAATGAATTTGTGTTTATGAAAATGGGTTTGGTTATACTGAGGCTTGGTTTGGCTAATTTGAAAAAACCGGTTTTTTGGGTTATTTTTCGTCTTTATTCACAAAACTTAAAATTTGGCTAATAATTTTATACTTTTTAGATTCCTCTCGTCGAGACAAGCCAATAAACCTCAAAAAATCGACTGAAAATTAACGAATACAATTTTTTTTTGAATAAGGACAACCAAAAAAACCAATAATCTAGTTTTTTCAATTTAGCCAAACTAAGCCTGAATCAAATCCACTATCATCTGTTTTAACGCCTTAGTTAGAACCGATGTCGTTGACGGTGAAGCTCTCGCCATCACTTTTACCCTGTACTCCTTTCCCGTCCGATCGGAATCATCTCCAACAATGGTCGAGGCTCTGCCAATCAAAACAACGTCGACTGCCAGTCATTCAAAGCTCGCTTGGTCGAGCAATGGGGGCTTGTGTTTCAGTTCGACCACTAAGAAACACAAATAAAACAAACCCATCGATCGTTAATTGTGACTGTTCAATCACCAAAGGCGATCTCAAATTCTCAATGGTGACTTGTGTTCATGATTTTGGTATGAACCCAATCTTCTACTACTGAATAATCCTGGTATGATATACACAATTTTTTTTGAGAATTGGCTCAGAATTAGAATTAGAATGTATCGCATATTAGGACGTAGATCCTGCCTACTTAAGCTTCATGTTTTGTTATCATTTTGCCGGCAACATACCAGTGTCTACATGTTAATGTGCGATATAAAAGAAAAAATATATGAAATGTTGCAGCAATTCACCTTGGAAATGCAATACTTTTTGTTTTCCATGAACTACTTGACTCGCTAATATATATATATATATATATATATATATATATACACAGAAATCTTCTTATTCACACCTCCCGGAAATAAGAAAAAAATGGTTTTTTTTTTTGTGTTGCAATTTTTTTTTGGAAAATTCAATCTGTCCAATGTGTTCAGAAGGTATTTTCAAGGGTCAACGCGAAAAATTTTCAAAAACAAATACCGAGAAGGGCTTGATCTAAGCAGTTTTCGCAAAAATTGTATACATACACGGAAATCTTCTTATCCACACCTCCTGGAAATAAGAAAAAATGGGTTTTTTTTGTGTTGTAAATTTTTTTTGGAAAATCCGATCCGTCCAATGTGTTCAGAAGGTGTTTTCAAAGGTCCACGCGGAAAATCTTCAAAAACAAATACCGAGAAGGGCTTGATCCAAGCAGTTTTCGCAAAAATTATATTTATATTTTTTTACGAAAACTGCTAGGATCAAGCCCTTTCCCGGTATTTTTTGTTGGCCGTTATCTATGTAATTAAGGTCTTTGTTGGCTGTTGTTCCAGTCGAGCACTCTCTTTTTTTTTGTCCAATTCCGTGGTTTAAATTAAGTGAATGTTTCTACTTTCTAGTTTAGTTTGTCATGCGTTTTACAACGGATGTGGAAACAACCATTCCCATATTTAGGAGAGCATTAAATAGTCAAGTAGCCTTCTGAATTGAAAAGGAAATCCATTATTGTTTCATTCCACTCTATTTTGAAGCATTTTAGAGGAAAGATTCAGTTCAGTCGTTCAGCCTCCAGCCCGAAGCAAGTAATTCGACAATTTTCTTCGTACTTTCTACCTCAAAAGTAAATCTAAATTTCCTAGTCGTTGCAATCTTTGAAATAAATATTGCGTGAAAGTTGTAACGTCTCTCATAATTTTATGTTCCCATTGCTTTGCACAACCACAATATCAGGAGAAACAATTCCAGTGCATTTTCGCTTCCCCAACCTTAGTGGCATGGGGATGGATTTTTATTTTATTTTATTTTATTTTTTAACACGGTTTTTGTTTGTCTTTAGATCAAGCATATTGCGTAGTGCTTTATTTTGGGGAACAATTATGCTTGTAAGTCAATGAATGCCTTTTTGTGCACTGACTTAAAAGCATAATTGTTTGCCGAAATAACTCTAATCTAAGCACTACGCAATATCATCTGCACACCACTATTCTTGGGAGTTGGGGTTTCAAACAATTTTTGAAGCAATGAATGGATTTCCTTTTGAATTTAGAAGGCTAAGTGATTACCAATTGCTTTCCAATCTACTGCTAGAAGCTGGGAAACTCATGGCAGACTAAACTCGAAACAGTCACTTAATTTAAACCAACAGTTTATGTTTTCACAACAAAAGTGGTCAAGCCCGACGGCAATTGGTCACTGACGGGCCTCATGCAACTATACTGCTAGGAAATGAAAACTGTACAACCAGGAAATGGATTTGCCAAAGGAAGAGCTACAATGAGAAAATGAACCAAAAGAAACTCTACCTTTTTCTGTTTTAGGAAATGAAAACAATGAAGAAGTATCTGATCAAAACCAAAGGTTTACTGAGAAACAATGGGGCTTCATCATTTCGAAACAAAACTCTGATATCATTTAGCCTCGGTCCATAAATAAAAAGATTTACAAAATGAGAGAGGCATACAACTTGAATTCTCTGTACAGCAAAAGGCATTTTGACCTATGTTTGTGTCATTTTGATCATGTTAACGAGCAGGCAAAACCCACTTGGAAAAAAATGGAGCAAAACCCAGAGCAGCAGATACTAATACACCTTTAATCCTCTTCAAAAATCTGCTCTCTGCAAAACTGAAGCAGCTCCAGAGCAATTCCCACTCTTCTTTTTACCATCTCGTTTCCAAAACAATCGGCTTGAAATATGCTAATAAAGAGAAACAACAGAGCACCGATAAATCTGTGGTTTAACACCTCACTGTTGTTGATACTCTGGCTTTAAAACCCAAGACGACCCATCAGAATCCTTCTCCAAAGTGGCAATCTCCTTCAAAAGATTCTTAAACAAGGGCAGATCCTTCGAAGGCACCCTGTCCCTAAAATGCCCCACAATACTAGCAGAACTACACCTCCCACCTCTCTGCTGTATAAAGGTGCAAATCTGTCGAATCAACACTTCTGGCTGCACCCCAGATAAATTTTTGGTTGACCTAGAAATCTTACTATTTGTATCTCTCTCTCTACCACTGGAACTCGAACCCACACTAAACTGATGTTCGATCACATCACCCACTGCTCTTTCTTGGGTATTCCGTATCCTTGCCAGTAATTCAGCCGAGGATAATGCTTTTCCGGCAGATGCACCAGCTGCAATGCCATTGCTGGATGATTCTTCCATGGGTTTGGAATTGTTGGTCAATTGAGAATTTAGGGTTGAGCCAAACTTCCGGTGCAAAGAGGAGGGTGCACCAGCGGCTCCTGCCTTTCCAGTCCAGGTTGGAATGGATACACTTTCCCGGCTTCGAAGCATTCGTGACTGGCGTAGTGCTTCCGCTGCTCTTTGAGCGACTTGGGAAGCTTGCTCTTCGAGTCTTATCTTCTCTTCATCGTGGGCATTCATGATTGCATCATGGTTCATAGCACTCTGAAGCGAAAGGAGGAGAACGAAGAGTAAGGCAAAGCAGTGACAATGTGCAAGGCATATAAAAGCCACTGAAGTAGAATTTAGGGGATAACAATAATCACTTTTCTAATTTGCACTTTTGGAGAGTAAGGAAAGGGGTAAAAACTCCATTAGCTGATAGGAAGCAATACTTAAAAGTATGTTCTAAGTCTTTGAAGACACCCAAAATAAAGTGAAGTGGACCAAAAGCCAAACAAGTAATCGTCAAACAAGCGCAAGCCTGATATGATCCAGTTTCCAACAATTGTGAACCCAACACAATAACAGAGACTGAGTGATAAAAATGTCTATTCCTGTGGAAGACCACAAATTAGCCAAAAATCTGTCTGTCTTCAATCTCCAAACTAACTTGAGTTAATGTGTGCACGCATAAATCACTCTTTCACAAAAGGTTTGACAAGGAAATTTTTTATTGCTAACAGGCCGCAAAAGATAGACCATTCAGTAGAGGGAAAACAATGTTATACAAGTTTTGAGCCAGTTTTGGTTTTGATGACATCATCATTTTTCTCATTTCTCTCTCTATCTCTCTCCACTTATTACACCTGCTTACATCATCAAAACTAAACTAAAACTCTAAACCAAACACAGCCCATGTAACTTACATGAATTCCTTGAGCGTCAAGAAGACTTCGAAGAATATTCGCATCTTCATCAACTTCGCCATCACTATGAACAGCTTGTCCTTTGCCGTTCCTTTTGGATGGTCCAATCTCTGGATCTTTCCCTTTTTCAACTGCAGCATCATCACCTTTTGTTATTGCTATTTTCACAGATTTCTGGCTCTCTTGGTTACCGTTCTGAGCCCCAACAACATTTACATCTCCAGTCAACTGACCGAAAATGTTAGATGTTTCGGTAGACCCACTTTCTTCATCGTCATTCAATGTAAAGAGATCCTTCATATCTCGGGATTTGAAGAACCGTCTCTGCTGTGGATTCTGCAATATTTTATTGGTAAGAAAGTGTTTGTAAATCTGACGGTGATACACCTTCTCTTCAATTGTTCCGCGAGTGATAAGCCTATACACCGTTACATCCTTGGTCTGACCAATACGCCAAGCACGCTCCCTAGCCTGTCATAAGCAACAAAAGCCCGTCATAAGCAACAAGTCGCCGAAGTATACTAATGCCAGTGTTTTCAGAGGCAAGCTATATGTAAAATTGAGTCTGGAAAGTTGCAGCCCTGATCAATATTCATGAAGAAACTGAAGCAATTTTTTTACTATAGATACGTAGATGGCAGTCTCTTGATGAAGAAAAGCCCAAAAGAAGTTTGATCACATATATTTCTAAGCAAGAAAATGAACACAAAAGATCTACAACAAAATGGTAAAAAGCTTCAAAGTTAACATTTTGTGGTAAATCCTCACATTAAGCAGTACGTAAATCTTAAAACATGGAGAAGTAGACTAAGCAATTAATTACGGAAACGAGTCAACAGAAACCCACCTGCATGTCAGTAGAAGGGTTCCAGTCAGGATCAAAGATGATGACCCTGTTTGCGCCAGTTAAATTTGTACCCAAACCACCGACTTTTGTTGTTAAGATGAAGATAAAAACATCATCTGAGTTGTTAAATTCATCTATCAAAGCCATTCTATGTTTTATAGGAGTCATACCATCCATTCTCCGGTAACTATAGCCAGCGGAAACCAGAAAACTTTCAAGAATATCAAGCATTTGTTGAGTTTGAGAAAAAAGAAGGACACGGTGACCCTGGTCCCTCCATACTTCCAGCACTTGGGCAACAACTTTCATTTTTCCACTGCGTTCAGGATTCCCGTAATCTGGATTCTGGAAAGAATGTTCTCTCTCAAGCAGATCAGGGTGGTTGCAAATTTTACGCATGACATCAATTCCATAAAGAGAGTTTCTGTTTCCATCAAAGATCTGTTCTACGTCAGAGCTAGCAAGAAATGCTCTGTACACTGATCGCTGCTCTGGAGTAAGGCTGCAAAAGAGGACATGTTCAGTCTTCTTTGTAAGTTGTGCATTCACATCAGCCTTCATTCTCCTTAGGAGGTAAGGCATGACCAAGTCACGCAAAACCACTGCACACCTGCACAATATCAAATTTAATGGGAGGACTTAATTTAAAATGGGTGGGGTTGGCATATTGACAAGGTGGGAAACGAAACCGTAACAACCTATGTGACTAAATCCAAGAGATCATATCCTCAACTTTGACATTAAACAATTTTGTACCGTTGAATATTTCGTCAAAGGTGATACTTCAAACAGTTTTAAGTGCTTTTGGAATGACTATTCAAGTTAAAGCAAACAAATTTTTTGCTTTATGTCTCTTTCTCTTTCTTTCACTTTCACCTGTTGGAGGAGGAGGAATACAGCCGATAAGTTGACAGTTAACAGTTAATGCCCAATCTAGCTATTTGCATAACTCTCATGACTTCAAGTAAGGCACAACTGACTGAATAATTTCAAATACAGCGGGTCAAGTTGATGAAATTTTAGACAGAATCTAGATGTTAAAGATCAATGGATGCACACCTGTATGCTGTGGATACTTGCAAGGGTGAAGCATTAGCATAGCCACCAACAGATATGGGAACTGCAAATTCCGACTCGAATACAGGCAGGACCCCCAACTTTCCAGGGAAAACAAAATCAAACAATGACCACAATTCAGTAAGCTTGTTCTGAATTGGTGCACCAGTCATTATTATGCGATGAACCGTCTGCAGCTGTTTGCAAACTAAAGTAACTTCGGCATTTGGATTCCGAATTCGGTGTCCTTCATCTAGTACCGCATAACCCCATTCAATGTCGAGCAGTTTTTCCCCGAGCAAACGTAGTTGCTCATAAGTGGTAATCAGCAACCCAGATTGTGATCTCAAAACACGATTTATCAAGGAATCCCATTTTTTGGTGTTTTTAGAACGTAAATTCCGTTCACCGTCACTGTCCGCATCTTCACTTTCATAATCACTTTCACACGATTCAGATCGCTTCTTTCTACCAGTTGGATCCTGAGCAGAATCGTGAAGTAACTCCACGTGAAAGCTTGGATACCACTTTTGTGCTTCCCTCTTCCATTGACGCAAGAGTGTAACAGGGCAAACGATTATGCTTGGTTTGTACAAATTACTGAAGTGCAATGCCCCAAGAAAAGATATAACCTGAATGGTTTTACCAAGGCCCATCTCATCTCCAATGATCCCACCTGCTCTTTGGCAATGGAGTTCCCATAACCACTGTACCCCCACCTTTTGGTAATCAAAAAGTTTGCTGAAAATGCTTTCAGGGATTTTCAGCCCACCATCAAGTGTCACAAAAGGAAGTTCACTACCATCCATATCTTCGCCGTTCTCTTGGTCTTCTTGTTCATAATCGGCGGTTGCCATATCACCCTTTGCATCTTTGGTAAAATAAACAAGTTCAATTCCACATCCGATCACTCACCAAAAAAAAAAAAAAGACAAAAAAAACAATACCACATCCTATTCCATGAAATGAATACACCTCATTTATCAAGCATCACATCCTGACATTAACACACATTGGCATAACATGGCCTCCAAATGAAAAATTGTTGTCAAAGAACAACAAAAAATGAATCTAACAAAACCGAAAGAGATATGCAAGAAAATTTTAGGTGGTGCAGCTTAGAAAGAAGTTTGTGCATGCATTCGTTTGGAATCAGAACCAAAATGCATTGGTTCATTTGGAAATATTCAAGTTCATTAACCAGTAACACTTCTTGGTAGACGATATAATGTTTATCATGTAATAAGTTAAATGACAGAGGGCTATGTAGCCTACAGGCCAATTTAGTACCAATACTAGTACTTTTGCACATTTTGTCAGAAGCAACATGTGCATCCATTACCATCTCCAACTACGTCTAAAGGGCCTAGGACAAGATAGAAATGAATTCCAGGATGCTATCGGAACTTCAGGGAATGGTCATACAACAAGTAATTTACTACACTTCCAGAAGCATTTCCTCAAAACACAGATCCCCGTTTTCTAAAACCCAGTGATCAAGCGACCTTCATACACAATGATGGTCTTGAGGTGAATAAACAAATGATAATCTAAATTATCTCCATAAGTGTGTATAATCATGGCCCAATATAGTTAAAAAGTATTTTAGAAAATTCATGCCGTCGTACAAACAAAAAGGTCACCAAAGAACAAACATCAACTTAGCCTATAAAAGCCGCAACAAGGATTAGGGAGTTCAAAAAATGGGATAAAGTTTAAATAAAGCTACACAACTCGTAGAATTGCCCAAACATACCAGATTGGTCAAGATCATCTCCCTCGTGGGAAGCTAACTTTCTCCATTTCTTTCCAGGTAGTGGTCTTTTCCTTTTCCTTAATGTGCCTTTCTTTGTATCTGTCTCCTTTTCAGGTGATCGAGGAATCTTCAACGGTGTTCTTAGTCTTTGAAAAGGATGAGTAGGTGCTTCAAGTTTTGGCAAGGATTCAGAATTGAGAAGCTTGGTTGTTGGACGAGCTTGCACAGCCTGTGACATAGATTGCACTGCTCTAGCTATACTGGTGGAAGCAAGATCATCTCCCTCGTTATCTTCTTCACGTACATCGTGCCTGTTGGATGGCCCAGCTGATTGAATGCGACGCTCAAAACCCTTAAGCTTGTGAAAGGGGGTTAAAATTCCTTTCCTTACTAACTCATCCCTTTCCTGACAAAAAAAAATCGAAGTCCATAATCATATTTTCCCTACATCATTCATATGCTCTTAAGCATCCAATTCCAATTGCAATACACTTTAACTTTTATCAAAGTACAAGGATATAAAATCAACCGCTTAAACCTCTTCTACTACCTAGATCTCCGGCTTAAGTATAGTATGCCAAAAAACCATGTTTTAACTCACCGTTTCAATGAATCCAGCAGATGCTGAATTTAATACTGCGTCAAAATCTCCATCTTCATCAAACGAAACTATTTTCTGGCGCTTTTCTCGATTCTTGCTTGGCTTCTGAACTTCTTTCAACCTCGATTTCAACCTTGGTTTTTCCTTAACAAGATCTCGTATAAGTCTATCCTGTTTATTGAGCTTGGAAGGGCCATCCTTGCATAAGTTTGAGATTTCTTTCTCAAGCTGATCCTTAGTTTTCTTGAGGCTTCTCAGTCTCTCAGTCGCCAATGCCTGCTGTAGGGTTAAGTTATTATGAGAAGCCTGAATAGCACTCCAATCAGCCTCTTCATCTCCTTTTACCCTGCCATCATCTTCGTCAGAGACATCATTTTCAGTACTTGAAAAGTTCTTGACCTGTTCAACGCTAGACGCAACAGCATCTATTTCAATTTCTACAGCCCTTAGTTTACTGTATAGTCCTGCATGGCTGGTAGATGGCAATCCATTGTTCTCTGAACTGCCAAGAGGTTCCTCCTCCCTGCTTCCTACGGGTTCACTAATTTCCCCAGCATTATTTCTTGCCTGCCATCAGATAACAGCTATCATCAAATTGTGAATCAAAAAATTAGAAAAATGTGTCCAACAAATGTATTAGAGCACAGCCATGGCTTCCTTTGGACCACAATTGCATATTCATCAACTAACCTAACAGTTCATCAGTCTCCAGATGTTACGTATTCTGTTTTATCTCCTGCCTATCCTAGAGGAAAAAGGTCAAGGGCCAACATAGAATGTCCTCAGCAAAATACAAAATCGGTAACAGTATACAAGCGGCAAGTGCAATAGTTTAAACAGTTTCAGCAAGTTCTATATGGATATGATGTCATCTTCATTATTTTGAGTACATAAAGTTAAGATTCTCAAAATGTGACCAGAAGTATGTCTACAAGACTACAAATACACCTTCCCGCTAATCCTGGTCCCTGGACAACATTTCTGTCGGGTTCTTAGCAAACAATGAGTCATTAGGAGGCCAATAACATGGAAATTCCAAATCTATTAACCAACAATAAATGGACCTCCAAAAGCATTGCCTGCACAGTGAGAAACCTATGGAATATCACCTTTTTGATAACTAGAATAATTTTCCTTGGATAATCAAATCTCTTTCATCCACACATGCTTGCTCTCTTTCATGCACACATGCTTGCTCGCAGACTCCTGCCATTAAATAAACCTACCGTGATATAGAATTAATGACATAGTAATGCTTTTTGGGGCGGCAATAGTGATGGCCTAAATGACAGATCATGGATCATGGTAGGTATCCCTTTTCCTTGTGAGGGAGGATTGAATCCCAGATCAGTAGTTTCCCATTTTTGCTAAAAGTGCTAAAATGACTAAAAGCAGTTGATGTACGGGAGGAGATGACCTATCTCGAAATCTGTGTTTTAGCCATTTTAGGACTTTGAGCACATTTTCTTAGCAGACACTGTCAACCGTTAATAGTTTTAATCCAAAGTCCAAACTTTGTGTTAACAAAATTATGTAACCACCTGCAGTACCCTACAAAAAAAACATATCCCAACAATGGTCTAAACACAATCGAGAGGCTATGTGAATCTACCTTTGAGCAACAAACGCAATCCACACATTACCCAATGAAAAAGATAAAATAGATAAATAGGATATTAACAATAACAAAAACAAAATGAGTGTGATACACATTAACAACCTTTGCTAATATATCTCGTTCAATATCTTCTGGGTTTGCAGAGGTGACACCCAAACTGCTTAGCAGAAATCTATCTTCCTCTTCTTCTTCCATCTATTTTTGCGTCCTTAATCAAGAGATCACCTGGTACAAGAACTTCTCAATCAAAACTTTCACAATATAAACATCTAACCAAAATCTTACCAACTGAACGTTTATGCTAATGACGTTCCACTAAAACCAGTAAACTATCGCCGACTGTAAGCAACTAGCTAACACTGAGGAGACACACAGGAAACAAGCATAATGAAGTCTAAACCAAGTAACCCCAATTAGTTGCGATGGAACAGATAGAATTTCAGCCATTCTCATTAAAAATTGAATCTTTTCCGGTTGTCCATGTAAATTACAACCGCCATTCATCTATACGACAAGTATCAGATATAAAGATACTATTTCTGGTACATTACTGATCATAAATTTCGATAAATTAACCAAATCAAACCGACTCACTTATCAACCGAAATCAAATAGCCAATGGCCGTATAAATGACTAACAATGGGGATAAATACTGGTGAACGAATTGGAAATCTAGAAAGCCCGATTTCGCGCTGAAAATTTGTGATTCGAATCTTCAATAGAAATTCAACCTTCATAAACCCTAGATTCACAGAAAGAGCGATTCCCTAAATTGCCTCTCACTCGGTTTCTTCCAGTTATTTCTCCCCCTCTATTTTGACGATTGTAGTTCGAGTCAGCTTGAGGAGGAAGGAAGTCGACGATGCCTGCTAATTTCTAACGTGAGCAGGGGCTCACGCTCGATAACATGCGCCCCATCTGTTTCCGTTTTCTTTTTGGCGGGGCCAAATAACCCTTTGCCGTCTAACTCCGGGACTTGGGGCACGTGGCATCATCTCAACCGGAAGAAGGTATGATAGTAATTTTCTAGGCCGTGTTCGGTTGGGAGTTTTGGCCCTATTTTAGTTTTGTTTATATCATTATTTTTCTGTATTTCTCTCCACTTATTACACCTGCTTACATCATCAAAACTAAACTAAACCGAACAAGTAATCTTCTACTAGTTTAGGAAATTTTTTGGTGCAAATGCCAAATAGGTGGTGCCGAACGCGTATCTCGACCGTTTAAAAGTGTTTTAGATGACTCAGATTTCTCCCTCCCTCTCTCCTCTTTCTCTCTCTAAAATTTGAATCATACAGAATACTTTTGCACGACCACAGTGAATACCACCATGTAATAACGGGTACCCGCATCGAAGTTTTTCTCCTTTTAGTTAGGTCATAATTGGAGAAAATCTTCATAGCGCCAACCTAAATAAGGCTGAGTTCCCACGAAAGATATTTTCAATATTTTTTATATGCTTGCACTCACATTTTAATGGACAAGAATACGGAAAATACTAAATATACCAAAAACACCATATTAGATCTCACCCTAAATTTGAATATGTTGTATTGATTTTCAGTTTGAAGACTTTTGTCAATATATAAGACAACTAAACTCTTTCTGTTAGGCTTGGGATTGAGTTTAGGTGAGCAAAATGAGAACTTTAGGTCTACCTAGGATTACTTTCTTTATTTTGTTTGTATTTATTTAATTCGTCCATTTTTCCAAACAAAAAATTATTGAAACGATGATTGCATGCATTATTTCCTCATGTACGTCTTTCATGATTTATTTTATCTAGTTTTTTTTTTTGGCTTCTATATATCTCGAAAACATTGCCCATATAGTTTGGTTTAATTTCTCTTACAGTACTTCCTTCTCTTATTATTTCCTTCTAAGAAAAAAGAGTGAACAAAGAGGCGATCAACGAAGTTACTTCTCATGTACAAGACTATATAAATTCTAGAATCATGAAGGCCCTTGGTAAAGCCGTTTTCGTTCCCGTTCCCGTTATCGTTATTATTTTTTTTGTGGCTTATTCATTTTTTTTCCTCAAAAAGTCTCAAAAGCCCAAGAAACTACGATAACAGAAAATAACTTTACATTTGTCTCCAACTTAAAGACAAAAAAATTAACGAGAAACGTGACCAGAGTAGGTTGTCGCGCGAGATGGCCATGAGGGGCACCTTTTGGAAATGAGCAGACACACATTTCAACCTATATCGTGAGAGTGCCAGCCTAAGTTTATAATATTTTATTGTCACCCACAATACAAGTTTTATAATTTGTGTCACCCACAATACATTCATGCTCCATCCATCTCTAAATAAATGTCTTTGTTACACTATGTACGCTACTTCAAAATATTGTTTATGTTTTCTTATTTATAATATTTGTAGGATTTTTAAATCTTTGTATTATAAAGCAAAGTGAACTCTAACAAAAAAGGATCGACATTACGCAGAAAATATTTTGAAGTAAAAAATATTAGTATTTTTTTAAGAGGTCTAAATAGTCTAGAACACGGACATTTATTTCACACAGATGAAAATTTGCTAACAATTTTTTTATTTGTAAGGAAACATAAACTTATCATAAATACTAAATAAAAACGGTACATCCAAATTTATACAACTCATTCAAAATATTCCAGTCAAAGAAACAACACAAAACAAACTTGATGAAAGCTTTGATCTTGACAAACTTGTCACTTCTGGAGATAGTTGTTGTTTTTTTTTAGCAAACAGAAATATATATTCGTAATAGAACTAGTAGAAAGGATATTACTAGTCCGAAATACAAAACAACAAGAAAACATGAAACCATAAACAACAAAACAAAACAAAAAAGCCGCTCAGCAACGATGTCAGACCCAACCTCCTCTCGTAGAGGTGGGTGGTTGAAGGACCGCCTCTTCTGCGCCTTCACCGCCGGTTGTAGGGTCACCATCGGATCTGCACTTTTGCGCTTTCATCGCCGATGCTGAAGAGCTCAGGAGACCACTGAACAGGACTACCGTGCAGATAGTTGTTGATGTAAGATAATTTGGCCAGACAACGACTGGTACTTGTTCCATGGGTCTAGGATGGAGGCTCGGAGTAGAGCGAAAGACACTGCTTCTCTATCCGATTTTTCTTTGTCTTGTTAACGTAATTGGTGTCGTATCATCTACTACTGTTTGTGGGTGTCGTTCAGTTTGGTTGATATGTTCCCATCTGGTGAGGGAATGGTATGGCTTTCGAATTCAGAGCAGGAAGATTTTAAAATCAGCCGTTAATGTTTAAAAAAATATGTTGAAATATATATAAAAAAAAAGTATGTGAAATCAACTTAGTACCGTATTAAAATTACCTTCTTTTTTTTTGAGTCAATCCAATGGACTGATAATAGAAGGACCCTTTAGAATAAGATGTGCTATTGCATTTGATGGCGTTGAAATTGGACTGGTCCCGTAATGCCCCATTCCTACGGAATCTAGCTCCAGCCTTCTTTTTCTTTCCTTGAACATTAATTTCTTCTTTTTTCTTTTTTTTTTTTTTACAGTTAGGATTTGGTTAGGATTTGGGAGTGTCAGTCACCTACGCCCACCTCAATCAATTTCCTTCCTTCTCAACCAGAACTACAAAACTTGAAGACTTATATATATTTCTTTTTCTCACACCAGAATTGAAACCGAATAATGAGAAACAAATGATAGTATTAAAAATGGTTGGATTCCAAAGAACAACGCCGGAGTGAATTTTTGTTGATCCAACCACATAGAAAATGAAAGATAGTCCCATTTTTTATTTTTGCTTCAATGCATTGAATCCACATTAATTTATAAATTAAGCTGTGCTTGGACTAGCAAAAAAAATTCATTCAGCTAGCCTAAGCAATATCTTGAAAGAGTCTCAAGTTTTGAACATTCCAGACGTGAGAAGTCAAAAGTCAGCCCAACCCACATTAGTGTTTTTTTTTTTTTTTTAAAATGTAAAACAAAGCAGCCCAAAAATGAAATGTGTAGTGGTAGTATTCATTGAAAACACCCACTCAATGTCCTCAACATCAAGATATGGGGAAGCCTAAACTCTAAACTCAGCTTTGCAAATAGTGCTTTTTTGCATAGCTCAATAGAGTTAGCTTATATGCAGGTATTTTTAATAAAAATAAAATAAAATAAGCCCAACACAATTAACTATTAATTTACTCCAATTGTCAAATAAGCAAAGAAAAAATTAATATTTTTATCTCTTTACGGTATTTCTAGAATAGTTTTTCATTGTCAATTATGAGACTTTTACTTGTAATTTTTTTTTTTTCATTTTGGAGTTTTTATTAGTGCATATTGTTGGACTTTTAAGAAAACAATCATTTATTTGTTTCTTGGCAGGGACCTGGCTTTTTTCTTTTTTTCTTTTTAATACTATCAGGACGGTTTTAATATACTATAAATTGGCTAAAAAACAAGGAAGAAAATAATTACATTTTCGTGCATGAATTTAAACACGTGTGTATTCGGAACTATTCGTTGCAAGCGGTTCCCTTATTAGTTTTGCGAGATTCGTTTGTTTCGGACCAATTGAATATTTATTATTTATATATACGGGGTCTCTGCACGTAATGTGTACATTGAGTTTTTCCATAATATAAGCTTTTGGAAGTTTACTCTTCTTATGTCATAAGATTGAAATGACATAGATATTATGGAATTTTGTGGAATAAGTCTTCTGAGATTGAGTGAGGAACATGTAATTGGACCCAAATTTACAAATATTACACGAAAGAATAAATAAATCAAACCAAATCAAGCCTTATATTACTCAATTGGGGTCGGCAAGAAAGAACAAGTCATTGCCATAATTAAATCGTAATATTTTGCACCCATTACTTTCTTTAGAAATCTGGCTGCAAGTTGAGAAATTCAAGTAACTTTTCATCAGGAGTGCAGTATTCAAATCGTTGATTTCAACAAACAATGGCTCAGATTTCATATCGATAATGGATGGCTCGGATCGTGCAATTGTCAAGATGAAATCAAGACCATTAATTGCATGATCAACAACTCGCTTACAACTTGTAGTGCGGCTCCGCACTAAAGGATCGCCAATTCCCGCTTTTTGTCCTTCCTTATCCAAACATGTAATATTGGATATTTTTTTCTTCATCACTTAGGAATTTCAATTTCTCAGACCTATTTGCCACATTAAATTTATCTAATTGTTGGCAATTCATCCATATTAAGGTAAAGGGATAATTTATTTTTAATACCAAGTGCACTAGTATTCATTGATTATCTTTGATGGTCTTACCTTTTTTTTTCTCATCAAGAAACATAGTACTCCGAATAATCTTGACGGGCAAATAGAAATAAGAAACGTTAATTAAGATCAATCTGGGTAAGATATATATGAGTTTGGAATAACTTTTTAGGAGTATGTTAACACGATTTTTGAATTGTTTTCTTTTTAATGGTTCCAAGATTGGAATCAAATTTTTATATCATATT
Source organism: Vaccinium macrocarpon (assembly GCA_022606695.1). Lineage (NCBI taxonomy): Eukaryota > Viridiplantae > Streptophyta > Magnoliopsida > Ericales > Ericaceae > Vaccinium > Vaccinium macrocarpon. Next base: position 37,582,766 of record CM040178.1, on the reverse strand, counting down.
TTTGTTCCAACGAGAGGAATCAGGAAAAGAAAGGGACCAACATAGAAAAAATTTGAGAAATGGGTTATATGAATTTTAGTCGTCTTGTATGGATTCCTCTTATGTTGGTCTATATATTTATACTTTTTCAATTTAATCTGTGGGGTTAAAAAATATAATGTAAAAACTTGACACGAATCTTGAAAACATTTAAGGAAAATTTAGGCCCCTTCTTTTCACATTTTTTTGTTTGAACTGCAAAAAAAAAAAAACGGGAGGAGACAACAAGCATAATAACCTCTATGGGGCATGACCATAATCGTTCCTAACCAGATGTGAAATGTCCATTCGTGCCATATATCAGATGCGGAAAGACATACTGGGTGGTATTTTATCCCCACAATTTATGAGTCCTACTAGATGTATACCATTTTGGTGTACACCAATTGTACACCACCTTTGTAGGACCCATTTCGGGTCCTACACGAATAACCGGAGCCGCTTAATATTCTTAAAACACTTTTTTTAGGGTATTTGAAAAAAATCAACTGATTTTAACATCGGTAATGCCTCGATCAATTCTGTGCCCAATTTACTAACTGGAAACTGGGCGCAGAATTGATCGAGGCCTTACCGATGTTAAATTCAATTTGTTTTTTACAAAGGCACTTATAAAAAATTTTTAAAAATATTGAGCGACTCCGATTATTTGTACGGGATCTGAAATGGATTCCACAAAGGGGGTGTACATTTGTCATTTGGTGTACACCAAAATAGTGTACCCATTGGTTTTTCCATTTGGTATTCTTTTTTTCCTTTTTCGTTTTGGGAAAACGTATATAAAACGGGGGGAGAATATTGGGAAGCATGTAAATAAGCGGGACGGAACAGGAAACAGGAGAGAGAAAGAAGAAGAGGAGAGAGAAGATTCATCGTATTGCTCTGCCCTGCAAAGCGAGAATGGCGGGTTAAACTGTCCCTTCATCCCTTCTCTGTCCATCCGTTAATCACAATATATCCTTAAATTTTTATACAACTATCATTATTTATCTAAATTCCTGTGTAACCTTCGACGGATCGAACTGTTCTCTCTCCTCGTCGCGCCAATTACACGGTAATCCCAATTACATGCTTATCGTTTCTACCTACTTTTTTCTGATTTGGTTCTTGGCTTTTAGGGTTTTGTTCTTAATTGTCTATTCAGATTCTTTGACTTTCTTGTACTGAACGTGGATTTCGTGAATTGTGCATGGATTTCGTGAATATGATTGGGTTCTGATCCGTTGACTCTTACGATCTCCAGAAATCTACTGTTTCGTTAAGATTTGTGGTATTTTTTCGTAGTTGAATCGTAATGTTTCTCGAGAAGCTATACAAATTAAGCTATTTTTGTTTCTCTGGATGTTTTTCATTTTAAATAAATCCAGATTTTCTCTTTCATTTTCATGTTAGATTTTTTCTCACAGACACGGCATTAACAAATTCGGGGGGAAAAAAACTCCGATTTATCAACTTTCTGAGGGAATAGAGATGACTAATAGTTAAAAAGATTGATTTTCATTGCTGTTCTTTGACCTATATATATGCATGCAGATACTCGAATAAATAGTTGGGTGAAATTTATGCAATTTTGCCTATTATTGCAGATAGAGGGAGTTTGACTATCTCAGCATTTGGGGAATTGGTGAAAGTGCTAAAGGGGATACTATTTGGTGGACTGCATCCATAGGGATGCTACAATGCAGATGATTGAATGTTGTTGAGGTAGCTTTTGAGTAATGGATTCAGCTAGGAGCTGGTTTCAGAAGTTTCAGCCACGAGATCGTTTAAGATCTTCAACTAAGAACAAGGAATCCCCTTCTATGGGAAGAGAAGATTCAAAACCGTTGTCGGCTGAAGAAGCCTCGAATATTACAAAGCAGAGAGTTGCTGCAGCCAAGCAATATATAGAGAACCATTACAAGGAGCAGATGAAGAACCTGCAGGAAAGGAAGGAGCGGTACGTTCCGCATACTTCAAGAAAATTTGAACTTTCATGTAGATTATTTTGCTTGCTGTTACGAGGGTCTCTCTGGAAAATTTACATGACTGTCTGGTCTTTGATTTTTAGGAACTGACGGGATAAGAGATTTTCATTTTCAACAAAATTGGATTATGTCTTTGAAACTGGAGGCTGAATTATCTGGTGTGAGATCTACATCTAAAGTAGGATCTTTATAAGAAACTGCCATGGTAGCTGTCTTCTTTGTGGAGCTGAATCATGTTTTGTGTACAAGGGAATAGAGTATGTGTTGTGCAATGTAAGACACATAGCCTACAGAATCACAGTAGCACTTGATGTGAACTGTTCAAACATCCAAATCAAAACCAATTGACAATGGGTGGAAGGGCTGCCCAGGCTCATATACTAGCTTTGGAGGTTTTCATTATTAATTAAACAATGGGGGTTAAGCTTTAACAATCCCTTGCAAGTGCGCATGCGAACGCTGACCCACATGTGGTGAGGTAAACCAACGACCATCAATGACAAACAAATAGGGAACCGACCATCAACAACATTGAGTCTTGTCCAAAAGCCTTTGATAGCCTAGCTCTAATACTATGTTAAAGTATCAAACTCAACCAAGTGGCAATGAATGGTGAGGCTACCCAGACTCATATACTAGCTTTGGAGGTTATAATTAACCAATGTGGGACAAGCTCTAACATGAACTACCTTTGCCATACGAAACTTCCTTAAAAAAAAGTACTAGATGTTGAGATTCCCTAAATATGTATGATGGTGTCAGGTTTTATTTTCTTAAGAATTATGTTAGCACTCTGAAAAGAGCTCATGTTATAGTTTTTTCATATGGTTTACGACAAAGACAGAGGCACTCCTAGGGTTTCTTCTCCATCATTCCTAACTTTCCTACTTGACAAAGCCTCACTCGAGGCATACGTATTGAACCCTATGTTACACATGAACTCGGGTGCGAGTGTAACAACTCGTGTGAGCTAACCCTTAGCATAACCACGTGACTCAAAAGGTCAACCTCGAGTTTTACAATAGCTGCTTGGGTTTCCTTAAATATCGAATTCAATTTCGATAATTTGTCAATGTGGGATGCTACAATCTCCCCACCTTCTATACGTAATGTCCTCATTGCCCAGTAATGTTCCCCTGATGATCATGGTGTAGCACTTAGCTCTACACAACACTTTGTTCCTACTTTTGGATTCAAGAGGTGGCTCGTATTGATTCTAGAGGTGGCCCCCACCATATTGACTATGGTTGTCCCCTCATACCACCTGTAACAACTGCGTCAGCTGACCTGTTAACCCTTAGCTTAACCACGTGGCTCAAAAGGTTAACCTCAAGTTATATGGTAGCTGTTTGGGTTTCCTTATTCATCAAATTCAATGTCAATAATTTGCCGATGTGGGATGTTATAGCGAGTATTGGTTGCGAGTGCGAGTCCAAGCGTCAGACCTCCTAAACGTAAATCTTAGGATACTTGGATATGTGTCCGCTAATTGGGTGTGAGTACGGGGACATATCTTAAACATTTGTTTTTAGCATATATTACGTAATTTTTTTTGGATTATGTATCGTAAATATGTATTTAAACAAGAAGGGGTTAAGAAAAATATGCTTTGGCTATTTCCTGTTAATGTGAAAGGCTAGAAATATCACTTTTGTAATATATTTTGAACTTCATTCCCCTACCCCTAACAAAAAAAGAAGTGCCAAATGGATACGGGTGTGGGACACATCATCATGAGTAATTCAGCCAAAATGAAGGATCCGTGTAACATATTTTGAACCTCATTCCCCTACCCCTAACAAAAAAAGAGGTGCCACATCTCTTGTTAGTAGGCAATGCAGTTTTCCTTTGGTAGGAACTTGCCTCTCTCCTAGCCGTGATGTTCACCAATTGACTCTAGCCTTTAATGATACACAATATGTATTGGCCGAAGACATTGATAAGTTTCATGTCAGATGATTTGTTAAATTCATCAAGAGTATTTTTATGAGTTCCATGTGGGGTGTATGTCTATATTCTCACTTCTTTTTTAGGGTGAAATGGACTAGAAAGTGGTGGACACTGTATGTGCCTCGTTGTTATTAACTTATTATAGCTCATTTGCAATTGTATTTCTATTTGTCCAGGTTTCATATTTTGATATATAGATATCGTCCTCGAGGTTTATGATTTGATGGAATTGTTCAATAGCTTGATATACATTGTTGGGCCGTTTCTCAACAATTTAAGCTTTTGGGACTGCCGGTAACGTAACATAGTATCAGAGCTTTGGTTGTGAGAGGTTTTGGGTTCAAGTCTCTCTGTTTGCATTTGTTCCCCATTTGCACTATGCTTCCCCCATTTGTATTTTGTTTCGCTCTATCTCTCCCCTCTGTGTTCTTTTTTTCTCTATCTATAAAAAAATTGCATCTCCTCGTGCGAGATGGGGTTGCACTTCAATGAAGATGTTGAATAGCTCGATATACATTGTTCTTGGGCCCATTTCTCGAGAGCTTAAGCTTTTCGGACTATTGGTAACGTAGCTGTAATCTCTATTGAAAAACAGCTTCTGTAGTGGAGCTTCTTCTGCGATAAGATCTGAGAGCTGCATTTATGGTGCTAAGAGTGCAAAGTCATGTCTAAAATTTCCTTTCTTTTTTCCCTCACGCAGACGAAATTTACTGGAGAAGAAGTTGGCTGATGCTGATGTCTCTGAGGAAGATCAAAGCAACCTCCTAAAATTCCTGGAGAAGAAAGAAACTGAATACATGCGCCTGCAGAGGCATAAAATGGGTGCTGACGATTTTGAGTTACTGACTATGATTGGAAAGGGTGCATTTGGGGAGGTATATATTTTTCAGTCATTCATGATTTACTCTATTGTTTTAATTCGTATTTGTTGCGGGGTATGATATATTGTAATATGTCTTTATTGGACTCCCTTTGAGTTTGTCATTCACCCCCTCCAGCCACAATCTCTGCCCGTTGCAGTCTTTGAGTTACCCTGCGGGACGTAACCACTTCCAGTTTTTTTCTTCTGTTTCCCTACCTTTTTTCGGACATTTTTAATATCGTGGTTTTAAGAATAAATGTGCAATTTTCTTCTGTTTCCCTCCCTTTTAGGTACCCTGCGGGATGTAACCACTTCCAGTTTTTTTCATCTGTTTCCCTCCCTTCTTTCGGACATTTTTAATAACGTGGTTTTAAGAATAAATGTGCAATTTTCTTCGTCGGGATTTTGTTACTAATGTGTTGTGAGTTAATAAGTTAACTTTATTTGGGTTTCCCTGGTGCAGGTTAGAGTTTGTAGAGAAAAGACAACAGGTCAAGTATATGCAATGAAAAAGCTTAAGAAATCGGAGATGCTTCGTAGAGGCCAGGTAAGTTTTGTCTCGCTGACCAAAGTATTGCAGTATGTTCACTTGAGTATCAGCAGTTAGCTGTAAATTCTTTCAGGTTGAGCATGTGAAAGCTGAAAGAAATCTGCTTGCGGAGGTGGACAGCAATTGCATTGTCAAGCTTTACTGTTCTTTCCAAGATGATGAGTTTTTGTATCTGATCATGGAATACCTACCTGGTGGAGATATGATGACTTTACTTATGAGAAAGGATACATTGACTGAAGATGAGGCCAGGTTTTATGTTGCAGAAACAGTTTTGGCGATTGAATCCATCCATAAACATAACTACATCCACAGGTTTGTAGCTAGCAGTGTTTGATGCATAATTTTTCTATTTGTATTTCCAAAGTTTTGTTTTGTGATTGCTGCTTTTATGATAATCTGACTCCTTCAATTTGCTTGCTGCAGAGACATTAAACCTGATAATTTGCTGCTTGATAGATACGGTCACTTGAGACTATCAGATTTTGGACTATGTAAACCCTTAGATTGCAGCACTCTCGAAGAGAAGGATTTTTCAGGGGGGGACAGTTTTAATGGAACTTCACAAAATGCTGGACGTCCTTTAGCTCCAAATCGCACTCAGCAAGAGCAATTGCAGCATTGGCAGAAAAACAGGAGGACGCTTGTAAGTTTCTAGTTTCTACCATTAAGTGCATGCGTTTTCCTTTTCTTTTTGTCTTGCTCAGTTATAGAGTATTTGTTAAGATAAAGATAAAATTGTCTGAGTTACTTTTTTCCTTGTTTGTTCATCTCGAGGAAATATTCTTGGGCTCAATTACATCATCCAGCAAATAAACAGTAAACAGCAAATTAGAAGGAATATCAATTTTTTTGGCTGTGATATTGTAATTGAAACTGCAGAAAAATATGACGGTGGCTTCCAGTCGGTTTTGTTTGTTTTTTCTGTTAAACTTATGTTAGTGTGACATGGCAGGCTTATTCCACTGTTGGTACACCTGATTACATTGCTCCAGAAGTTTTGCTGAAGAAAGGTTATGCAATGGAATGTGATTGGTTAGTGGTTCATTCACATTTATTATGTGACCTTTGTATGTCCATTGGTTACATGTCATTTTATTGTTCTCTACATTGCACTTTTGAGGAGTTGTATTTTGACCTGGCACAATCAAATGTAATTTCATGTGTTGATGAGTTAAGGCTTTATGAAATTAGGTTAAGACTTCTAGTAGACTTATAATTGGTACTTTTTTTAGGTGGTCTCTTGGTGCTATTATGTATGAAATGCTGGTGGGATATCCTCCTTTTTATTCTGATGATCCTATGTCGACATGTAGAAAGGTAAAATTACAGATGCTGAATTATTTCTTTATCCAAAATCAGCTGGATTTACTAACGGGTTGCTCCTTACAATTGGGTTGATTTTGTGGTTAATATGCTACGGGGATTAATACTACCATTATGAGATTATTTATGACAAGAAAGATGTAGCATTCGAAGGATGTTTGAGTGGTTGATAAATGGTTTTCATGGCCAAATCAGCTCCTTTCGGTGGGCATTCAGCAAATACAAAATATTTTATCCAGATTTCTAAATAATGTCACAAGTTATTCCCAGATACCGGATCAATCATAACAGTTCTGCTCACACTACAATGCTCTGTTAGACTGCATGTTCTTATTTGTTCATCCTGCAGCCTAGTGGGCCTCATTTTTTCTTTTTTTTTTATGTTTATATGGTAATGCGTGTTCACTTGAAGTATGGTAGAATTGTTATCTTGATCTCTTTCCTTTGTAAGTTTTTTCCTTCTACCACGTGTAGATAGTCAACTGGAGAACACACCTAAAGTTTCCTGAAGAAGCAAAGTTATCTCCCGAAGCAAAAGATCTCATCAGTAAATTACTGTGCAATGTCAACCAGAGGCTGGGCTCAAAAGGCGCATATGAAATAAAGGTGTAGTATGGTGTGTCCTATTCTATGTTCTTCTCCATCTGTTCTGCCTTTGAATTCCAATAAAAGGAATTACCTGGTTGCTTTTATTTTAGGCTCATCCCTGGTTTGAAGGTACTGACTGGGATAGAATATACCAAATGGAGGCTGCATTCATTCCCGAGGTCAAAGATGAGTTGGATACTCAAAACTTTGAGAAGTTTGATGAGGTTGGTAGTTTTTCTCCTCAACCCTAATTCTTGTGGAGGCAACTGGTTGAGGCACCTTTTGTCACCCTGGGTACGTGTCTTATTTTCTTATTTTTTGGGTCTGCAGTCTGATATCCAATCTCAAAGTTCATCCAGAGCAGGTCCATGGAGAAAGGTAAGCCTGTTGACTGCAACTGCTTGGAGCTTAAACTGAGATAGAAATGCTATTTGGTTTTCACAGATTCCTATGCATTTGTTGGACTTCAAATCATCTTTGGTTTCAACTTTCAAGTTTCAACATATAGTAATTCCTGTTGGCTTGTCTTCGTTCCTAAGCTAAAATGGTGAAAAGACGATCTTCTTGTTGTGTCAGACAACAAAACGCTATTTTTGGGAAACAGCTGTTTGATGTAAGCAGTATTTGATACCTTGGGGTTTGAAACTTGTGGTGGAATTATAGGCTTCAAGAACAGCATTATTGACTGCATTTGACTAGAGTTATAGCTTCGGACATGCTTATATAGCGAGAAAAAAGGAAGAGAAATAGGTAAAGCTTTGCACGGGATTGACTGATAACTGATGAGCTAGCCCCTGTAGGCAAACCTGTTAAGTCGGAATTGACACGATTTCTGATTTTGTTTTTGTTTGGTTAAATAGACTAAGTAAGTAACGTGACATTGAACTTAGGAGTGTTTTAATGATTGTCTGGAAGAGAGTAATTGATTAAGACATGAACAATAGTTTTAGAAATCAATTTAGCATAGCAATTAACTTACATCATGGAGCTGCATCAAATCCTTATGTTTTGCATACTTGTGGATTAACTAATTTGGAACTTTTAAGAGGTAACCTCCAGGAGTTGATCTTCTGATGTTATAGATTTGGTCGTTAATAAAAAAATAGCGGGATGAATTTAAGCTAAACCACAAGAAATTGTTTCTGTTCGGGAGGGATTAAGACATAAAATGTCAGGGTATTTTTGTAGATATTGTAATTGGAATTACAGAGAATTAAAACTTGATTGCCAAGAGATCCTGAAGTGATTGTTTTTAGTTCCTGAATCAGTGTGTAAGGAATGGGAGAGTGACGAGGATTTGAAAAATGAGATTAGAGTTAGGAGGTATTGTGTAATCTTCAGGGTTTTTTCCAAGTCCAGGAAGAAAATTTGTAAGACTATTATGTGGTATGTTTGCAATACAAAGTGATGGGTTGTTTAGAAACCACTTGGGAATAAAGGCGAGTGGTATTTGTAATGAAGATGTTGAGAGAGGTGAATGGAATAGCAGAATGATGGCCAGCTGCATTGTATGGTATTTAAAAGTTGGGCAGTTGACATTGGCATGACGAGTTTACTAGGATGCTGATTTTGAGAATTGTGAACAAATCTATAAAAGTTGTTTGCTTGTAAATACAAGGGCAAGTGCATTTGCGAGGGAATTTGCTTTCCAATGTCTGTTCTTTATCAATTATATTCCTGAGTTAGCATTTTATTGCAGACAAGGTATATATATCCTTATGGAGCTGTAGTAATTTTTTTCCTTTTTGTCTTCCTCCATATATTTTTGTTTCTTTCTCATTTCTCCTCCTCCGTCCTGCAGATGCTCTCATCCAAGGACATCAACTTTGTAGGGTACACGTATAAGAACTTTGAAATCGTCAATGATTATCAAGTGCCTGGGATGGGTCTCTCTCTCTCTCTCTATATATATATATATATATATATATGCATATGTATAAATGTGTGTGTATTTATTTATACATATACATATAAAGATGTATGTGCATGTCTGTGTGACTGCGTGCATGTGATTTTCATGCACTGTTGATAGGTTTATAAGTGTGCTGTGAACTCTACAATCTAGTAAGGTGGAGATTAGAGGTTGTCTATGAATAGCTGTTGGGCCTTTTTGATGGCCTTTAGTCTCCACCTTTTGGGTGGTGTGGGAATTGTATGTGTGCATGGTTACACTGCTTACGGGAAGGTGCCTCAAAAGTTAGTCGGTTATAATTTACCAAAGTGAAGGAAGAGTGACCTTGCCTTCCTCTTGTTTGAAAAGATAAGTGGTGAACATGCACGGGAAAACTTTCTTCTTGGAAAAGTATAATGGTAATCATGCATGTTGGCCATTATCTTGTCTTATTGGTACTTTAGTATGCTCTAGAATCTTTGGTATCTTAGATTGTATTTGGGTAACAAGATTTCCAACTTTTTCCTTTTCCTCGTTCCGAGTGAGGTCCCGGGTAGTAGCCACTGCTACTGGTTGAACTTTGATAGGCTTAGTATACTTGCCATTGGGTTCACCTGAAGAGGTTTTTAGTCCTGAATTTCCTCTAAGTTTTTGTTTGTCATAGTCTTATTGTCATCAAATGGCCCAAATGCCAGTGGCATTGATTTTGGTTGACACCTCATTTGTGTAGTCTTCTCTTTTTCTTACCTGGGAAAGGAGGTTCGGAAAATAATCTCGACCAGCAGTGCTACTATTTATTGATATGGCAGCGATAACTTCCAATATTTTTCTGTTGTACTTGTAAAAAGAAAATTCTGTATGTTCTAAAGATGGATTAACTTGGTTTCTATTTTGTTGTCCTTTACAGCTGAATTGAAGAAGAAAAACACCAAACCAAAAAGGCCAACCATCAAGACACTCTTTGGTAGGCTTTTATCACCCCATCCCCCCCGGCTCTTTATTTTCTCTAAAACATGCTTTTGTTCTTCCCCAGTCAATGTTACACAATTGCTCATTTCCATGGAACGTCAATTTCTCATGATCTGATTTTTCAATAGACAACATGATGAAACCTAATGGCCTGTGCGGGCAAAGCTGCAATAGTTCAATTTTGCCTCTCTCATTTCTTCGGTTTTTCACCTCTTGCAGAGGAAGAGTCGGATACACCAGACGCAGATGCTAGTGAAACGTCACAAGGGAGCTTTTTAAATCACCTGCCTCCTCAACGAGCCTTTTCTGAGAAACGGAAAGAACATGCTATTGAGAAACGTAAGGATTCTGCTTGACATTGCTAATCGCTCCAGATCTTCTGATCGAATCAACTTTCGCGAGTAAATTTTGTCCTTAATTTCCATTGTACGTGTGGATTAGTGACTAATTTGGCAGGAACATGAGGTCTGATTGGGACACGTACAAAGAAGTGCTGGCTTTTGAATGTACTTGTTTGCCTGTATCGAGATCCTTTAACTGCTTTTGGCTTTGTTCGTTTTTTTTTTTTTTTTGGCAAGAAAGAGCGGAGAAATGTAACCACTGATTTATTCCATTTGTAATTTATTTGTTATTTTTTATTTTTCCTGTTGTAAAAGGCTGTATACAAAGAAAAAACTCTTTGCACTCGTGCCCAAATGTAGCATGTTGTCACTTTGATTCATAGAATTAAACTTCCCTGTTGTCACATGGCTGCTGTTGTTCATTATTCTGCTCTACGTAGGTACATGCTACAACCAACCAAAAAAATCAATACCAAATATGCAACCTGAAAATTACTACTCCCTCCGTCCTTGTTCCATTTTGGATGTCACTTAATGGGTGTTTGTTTTGAAAAGTTGATGGGTAAAAGTTTGTACAATTACTATTATTTTGTCTTTTTTAAAAGATAACGGGTAAAAAGCTAATAGGTAAAAGTTAATTTAAAAGGTGTAAAGTGAAGGTAAAAGTTTATTGGATCAAAAAAAAAAGGGTAAAAGTTTATATAAAATATGTAATGATATTTTTTTAATAAGTTAGATTTAAGAAACAACACACTTAAAAATAGACGAAGAGAGTATTATTATTATTATTATTATTATTGTGAAGGTGGTGTTATTGACGTATTGTTAAGAACGCCAAATCTTTCTGGATGTTGAATGAAAAGAAGTTAAGCGATAATGTGCTTGCATAAATCAAAATGATTAACGTATTTTAGCTCTCGATGCGCTTTTGAGCTTTGATTTGAGCGTGATTAACAGCAAAAACTTGTCCAGGTATAGAGGGCCATTGTTTTTGATGGGTATTTTGTAAATAGCCACACTTTGTGAATTCATTACCAAAGGTTAGGTCTGTCTCCAATCCATCTGTTTTAGTGGTATTTTGGGAGCAGCCACTTTGTGCATTTATTGCCAAAGGTTAGGTCTGTCTCCTATCCATCCCCTGCCCATACCCCCAATTATTGGGGACTTAATGAGTTTTGTTATTGGTGTTGTTGTTATTGTTGTGTTGGTGTTATTGACGTAGTTTTTTTAGGTGTAATTAGGCTCAGTTTTTCAAAAAATCAAAAAATGAAGTGGTTTCACGTATCGTTTTTTGATTTTTTTCGCACCAAATTAAAGTACTCCTCATGTACTTTAATTTGGTGGAAAAAAATTAAAAAAATGATACACGGAACCACTTCATTTTTTAATTTAAAATATCAAGACGGGTGTAATTAAACTAATACAACATCCTTCATTTTCACAACTGTTAAAGTTTTTGAGGCTTCGTCATAAAGCTTGTTTTTAGAATTGTCTATTTCTTTTGTTCCCCAACTCTTTTAGAAGTGTAGAGCAGACCCAATTGATTTGGGTCATCCAAAACACAAAATGAAAAGTTCCGGTGAGCCGACGGACACCACGTAATCTTGCCAATGATGTCCACCTAGAACCGAAATACTTCTCCTCAGGCTTCAAGTTTTGTAATGGTTTTGTACGTTCTAATGATTGATGCAATTCTTATTCTTTTAAAAAAAAAGCCTTATAATTATAGATACCTTGGAGGGGGGAAAATAACGGACCCTGTTATGCATACAGAGCGTAATGCACAGAAAATGCATAGATCATACTCAGAGATCCACTTTTGGGTCCTATACGAGTGATCCCAACCGTTCATAAATCTCATAACGTTTTTCCGAGTGGGCTGACAAAAAATCAGCTCAATCAGATGATTATAAGTGGTCTAACCAAAATCCCACCTTTTCAATAAAAAATAAATAAATTTTGTGGGCCCACTCGAAAAAATGTTTTCTAAGATTAATGAACAATTCAGATCACTCTTCCGGGACCCAAACATAAGTTCCCGAGCACGATTTGTACATTTTCTGTACCTATGGGTTGGAACCCATAGGTTTTCCGTCCAAAAAATAATGTCAAAGTTTTAGACAGGTGTCCATTTAAATTTACAGTATTTTTATGATATGTTAGACGAGAATATCTTATTTACGGATGATCCGTAAATAGGGGGTTTGCGCTGAGCAAATCCCTGCCGTCTATCCCGTGATCCAATGACTCGGAGCCGTGCACACTCTCTCTCCTCCTTAAATGCACTGCAGATGTAAAAAAAATTATGCATGCGCCCGGTACCATTTGGATCTCGTGGATAGACGGCCAAGATTTACTTCCAGATTAAACCCCCCTATTTACGGATCATCCGTAAATAAGATATTCTCCTGTTAGATAAGTGTCCATGAAAAGTCAAGAATAATGGACTGTACACTGTTTCAAGTTGGGCAACAAATTAATTACTACTATTTGTTTATTTGTTCATTTTCATAATTCCACGGCCCTTAAAAAATTATACATAATTTTCATTACAAATTTCAAAAAATAGGAAATATGGATTTTATTTGATAATCACAATTAGTTCTATTATACAAAAAAATTATACTTATGAAACCCATTAGAAATTAAAAGATATAGACAATTTAAAATAAAGTACAAATATCGAAAATAGACCAACAAATACAGACAAATGAATACTCTTTAAGGTACATATAACATATTTCTGTTCATCCATGGGGTGTTTGGCTACGTCATTATCCCTTTTTGCTTTTCTATTTTTGTCACTTCTAGCTGTGTGGCTAGGTGAAGCCAAAGTGAGTTCCAAGAATATGAGTTTTGGTTTTTGGATTTTAGAGAAGAAAAAAATTAAAGGCATGGGAGAGGAGTTTTTTGACTTCTTATTTTTTATTTTTCATATTTTGATTAATAAAAAACCTACAAGTATAACACACATCTCCTAAACACTAATCATATTGAAAAATGTATTCCACATATATTTTCCAAACACTCTACGTATCTAATAATATATTATGATCATAACCTATAAAACTACAAAACAAAATGCAAAATGTGAGTCTCTCAAACACCCTCTCGGAGGACATTTTGGATCCAATGGCAGTTCTAAATTTGGTTGTTTTGGATTATTTTTCTTTTTTATTTATTTCTTTGCATTTATTATTATTTGTGATTTATTATTTCTTTTGAGGTGAGAAATCTAAAAGTACAAAATTATTAGTTTGAAAATAATTTTTTACTTTTTAAATGCCATATTTTAAAATAAAGACAAAAATAACCCACAAAAATTAGAAAGATAAACCTAGCCTAACCTAAAATCCGACCACAAAAATTCCCTAATCAACTATCCCACATAAACTAGGGTTGAGTTTGACCCATTTTTGGTTTTTGTAATTTGTTTGACCAATAAGAATTAAAAACTCCTAAATTCTATAATACTTTAGCCTACTTTGGCTAAAAAGTGATTATGGTTTTTTGGTTTTTTTTTTTCATCTTTATTCAATTTTTTTTTTTGCATTTGTTTGTTTTGCATCAAGATTTTTTGGTTTTTGGATTTCTCTCGGCGAGATGAATCTAACAAATATAAAATTATGGTCAAAACTTAATTTTTTTTTTAATAAAATCGAAATACTTGGATTATTCACCAATTAAATATTGCTTTAGAATTGGAGTAAATTTTAAAGAAATCGAGGATACAAAAAATAGAAAAGAAAAACACCAAAAAGAAAAGAAAAATCGCCACCTGCTTTCCCCTACCATTACGCACCTCAGTTTTCTTTATTTATTTTCCAATCAATCAATCAATCAATCATTCTCTCTCTCTCTCCTCACATATTTTTACTTCCTTTTTTACCCCAAACATTCGTCTTTGTCTGATTTTCTCACTGATCTCTCCCCACGTACTTGTTTGTCCCCCCCAAAATCGTCATTACCTGATTTTGTTGTATTACATTTGTATATCCTTGCATGTATATTCTGCCGATTCTTTTGGATTAGGTTTCGATTCTGAAGATTTAGGGTTTGGATAACTCGTTTGATTGTTGTCGGTGTTTTATTATCCTGATATTTATAGGACCTTTTCAGTTCCTTAATCGTTGTGAAATGATGTTTTCCGATCCGCTGGAGTGCTAATTTGGCAACTCTTTGATCGATTTTGGGGGGGTTTGAATTGTTTTGTAAAAAAGCTGAATAAACAAACTTCATTTAATAATGGATCATGTTATTGGCGGAAAGTTTAAGCTGGGGAGAAAAATTGGGAGTGGGTCTTTTGGAGAGCTATATTTAGGTAATGCCCTTGTTTTTTGTTTCATATAGTTCTTTGTTTCTGATTTCTTTGTGGGGTATAATGTCATTGCCTTGATTTTTCAGGTGTTAATGTACAAACTGGAGAGGAAGTGGCTATCAAGCTGGTATTATGCTCTCTCTTAGTACTGGTTAATTGGTTGAAGGTCTTTTGCAGTTTTTGTCTGCGTTGGATGTTTCTTGAGTTTTGTTGCTAGATAAGATTCTGCAATTTTTCATTGCTGTGACTTGTTAGTTTGTTCTTATGAATGAGTCCTTAAAAGTTACCCCAATCAACTGCTATGATACTGAGTCACTGACACTTGCTTTTGTTTGTTTTTCCCTTTTTATATGACCATGACATGCATGTCAGCATGTGTAAGTTTGCTTATTATGGGAAAACCTCTTGGAGAAAAATGATTATCGTTGAAATTACTTAATTGGTTTAAACTTTTACTTGTTATTTACTTGGATTCCATGATAAATTGATAGTACTTCTTTGTTGATCGTATTGATTTCTAGATTTTCTAAATTGTTGGCTTTATGAGATGGGTTTGGCATAGGACTTATATTCTTGGTTGCCCGAGTTCGTCTTTCTATTGTGGTACTTTAATGCCGGAAAAACTATATCAGACAACACTTTTTACTTTTGAAGTTCTGGATGAGGAAGTAGCTATGGCTCTTTAAGTTGTGAATGAGCTCCCATATGACTTGGAGTTAAGCTTTACTCAGCTGGCCAACTTTGGAAAACATCACTTGATTATCTCCTCACTATGGTCAAAATTAGTTTCCCTTATTGAGTGTTATGTCATTAAAATTTTCAAACTGATTGAAGGTCTAACAAAGTTACTTTTTTGTACTCTTATTGTAGTTCTCAACCTTACCTAGTTCTATTTTTTCAATTCCAGGAATCTGTCAAGACGAAGCACCCTCAGCTTCATTATGAGTCCAAAATTTATACGCTTCTCCAAGGAGGAAGTAACTCACTCCCCCTACTCCCTCTCTCTGTTCATATATATATGGCTGGACTATGTATTACTTGATGGTGGCATGACATTGAAATAATTTTCTTAGGAGGGCCATTTGAAGTTACAAAAAAAGAAATAAAAATTGCAGGTTGATGGCTAGGATTTAAATTTTTTTTTTATCCTTTTGTTGAAAAACACAGTTACCTCACCTTTGTAGCTGTCTAGCAATTGGAAGGAAGCTATGTAGCTAAAAATTATTCACTTTTTCTTTTTGCAATTTCTTTTTTCCATTTCAGCTGTTTTGCGAGATTCATTTTCAAATTGTCATATACGGATTACATCTCTAATTTTTGTTAATGTACATGACAGAATGAGCTGACCCCAATTGATTCAGTCTCAATGCTCAGTTGGGTTTGGTTTGGTTTGGTTCACGTCAGAGTGGCGTTAGGACTAAAATCTGCTTCGGACTTGGCATTTTTCTTGTAGAAATCCCCCTTTCCTCGTTTAATTCCATGATTTGTTTGCCCTGATGCCTGGTGTGGCATAAGCGTATTTTGTCTTTTTCACCTGCCTATTTTCTCGCAATTCTGACTTTTGTTTTATGTAGCGGGAATTCCCAACCTCAAATGGTTTGGTGTTGAGGGCGAGTACAATGTCATGGTCATTGATCTTCTAGGGCCAAGCTTGGAAGACCTCTTCAACTACTGCAATCGGAAGTTCACATTGAAAACAGTATTAATGCTTGCAGATCAATTGGTAAGCAGATGCAGCAAACATGTCAACAAATGTGTCTTGAACTGCCAAGTCACACGAATAATTCATTTGTTTGTTGCGGCTTTAGATTAACAGAGTGGAATACGTTCATTCGAGAGGTTTCCTTCACCGTGACATAAAGCCTGACAACTTTTTAATGGGTCTAGGGCGCAAAGCAAATCAGGTAAATGTTTGGGGTATAAATTGTACTTTTGCAATTTTTGCAACATGTCCTGCTTGGTATTAGCAGTTTACTCCTTTTCTTGGATCCATTTGTTGGCAATCTGTGCGATCTGATCCTAGAATGCATTGGTAATCTAACATCCAGAAACACTTAGGTACTAGCCAGTTGTGATACACCTCCTGGCTTCTAATTGTAGACCGAATTTTGCGTGTCAGAACCCTGGTGTTTGGTAACCCTTTCTTTTGCTTAGAGGGCTTCTATGCCACAAATAATGCTCTACTAGTTTTGCCTTTTATTCATAAGGATAACTTGCAACTATAGGAAACATCATATTATCATAAAGAAGACTTGTAACTTCCGTAAAAGTCGGTAAACTGATCTATATTAGATTAGAAAATCCTAGATAACACTTAAGCTTAAAGAGGTGACCTTTTCTCCCCTAAAGGAGAAGGTCAAACAAATGACAAAATGGTATGGGAGACTCTTTGGAGTATCCTCCGACCTACTTCAGAGAATAAGCTTCTTCTGTGCCTGACAAGTTCGTAGATGAACTGTATGAATGGATTTGAGAGAGATGCATTCAAAGTGGATGCATCATGATTGAACCATGATCAAGAGTCGTCTACCAATTCTGAGACACAGAGTGAGTGGGGATTCATGTATAGTTGATCTTGTTTGGAATATACTCAGTTGTAGTCGTTTGCAGTTGTACATGATGTAGAACACGTGCGTGATATTGTTTAGAAATTATGGACATGAAAATTCCATATTTAGAAACAGTCTGTTGTTATCCCTTCTTAACAGTCCCCCTCTTAAACACAGGTATATGTCATTGACTTTGGCCTCGCAAAAAAGTACAGGGATCTTCAGACTCATAAGCACATTCCTTACAGGTAAAGAATTCATAGTCTCACGGTTTATGGTTTCGTGTACTTTCTATCCCTTGAGACTATTCCAACATGTTTAGCTTTAAGTATTACTCCACCTGTCTCATTTTGTTTGCCCATTATTCCTTTTCTCTTTTGTGTCTATTTTGCTATATCTTTCAATATGCATCTTAAAAAATATTCAATATGGATCTTATTTATTAATTTATTTTTTGGTCTGCAAAAATGCCTAAAAGGCATATAGATCTTACTATTTGATGGATTTCAATTTGTTTGATAATACGAAGTTCTTGAAATCATAAAAAAACATTATAAATTGAAAGATATAGGCAATAGACACGAAATAGACAAAAAAGAATAATGGACAAACAAAATTTGACGGAGGGAGTATTACTTTTTGAGATTTTTATCACGCTAAAGCTGGCTTGGGTTAGCAGTTAGCACACATCCATCACTGCGGTTAGGAGCGTATACGTGCAAAGTGCATGCTAGTTGCTGCTTAAAAGAGTTTCTTATAGCCCTTTTAGATATTTTGGGAGGCCAAGGCTGTCCCCTTGAGGTTATTTTTTTTGCTAAAGCTTAGCTGGGGAAACAATTTCTTACATTGTCCTGCATCCCATTCTACACTCATACTTAATCTTAATAATTTACAGGGACCCATTGAGGGGGTTGGTACTTGGAGATGGCTATGACTGATTAGCCATCTTGTTTGGCATCATCTCAACTCAGATATACTATTTTTTGTGTGTAGTGAAAGATCTTAAGAGGACGTACTACAAAGAATTCACTACAATATTCGAGAAAGTGTCCACAATTTGCCATCTTTTTTCTGAATCCAATCCACCCTGTCTGTCACTCATCTACTACTTTTATGAGTAGTCACTCATTCAACGAAAACCCTATACAAAATGCAATCCCTCTTATTGGTGGATTCTCCGGTTCTTGAAAAGAGCAGAAATTCTTTTTCCCCAAGTTCACTTCATCAAGAGCAAACGGGTGATAGTCCAAGACTTCTTCTCATCTTGCTACCCGGACCACCTCTCCAAGCCAGTAATTGAGGCAGCTAATACCTAGGTACTGTACAAGACATTGGGAACAACGACAAGAGGAACGACCTAACCTGAGCCACAGCTACCCTGACTAAGAAGCTTATTTACCAACTGCCCTGCATCCTTGCTACAGAGAGACTAATTATTTTTTTCATATCCTTGACCAACTTTGTTTTGCACCTTTTTTTTCCCCCTACATTTGTCTTTTCCTTGCTTCTGTTTTGTTTTGAGCTTCTAAACACAAGTTTTATTTTCTTTGCAGAGAGAATAAAAATCTCACTGGCACAGCTCGCTATGCTAGTGTTAACACTCACCTTGGAGTTGGTGAGTGGTTTACTGTCTCATTCTGTGCTACTGCTACTTCTTACATTGGGAGACAGTTTGTCGCAGCTTTGGATACTTACATGTATGTTTCATCTAAGTGTCCTTAAATTTGCTGGCAGAACAAAGCAGAAGGGATGACCTGGAATCTCTTGGTTACGTGCTTATGTATTTCCTAAGAGGAAGGTTGTACTTATACAGGAGCTATCCTTATTTGATTTTCGGGCATTGTCTTGTTGAATCTATAGCACAGCTTTGTTTCATCTATTTATACACTAAAATTGTTGCATATGGTTCCTTTGTGCCAGTCTTCCTTGGCAGGGGCTGAAAGCTGGAACCAAAAAGCAGAAATATGACAAGATCAGTGAAAAAAAGATGTTAACACCGATAGAGGTATTGCATCTATTTACTGGAACTTTGGAATTGTTAGTATTAAGGTTAAGTTGAATTCATTTTCTGAAATAAGTATTGACTGTCAGCTTTGATTAAATGCTAGATGACAAAAATAGACGCTCTGACCTAAGGTGACAATTGTTGACGAGCCCAAACATGTCCTGTGGCCCAATTTAGGTATGGGTTGGACTTCATGCCCATTTTAACATCTTACTTATCAAAAAAAAAGAAAAGAAAAGAAGAAGACCATTTTAACATCTTGGCTGGTCCTAGACGTACTGGAGAGTCACCTAGGGTCAGAGCCTCCTAAGTTTGTGAGTTATGAGCATGGGTTGTTAATTAAAATGTTTAGTTTTGAGAATGATAGTGTTGTTGGACAGATAGTCTGCCTTAGTGATTTATTTTTTTCTCTTTTTACAAACTAGCTAGATCCTTGTTCAACTAAGTTTGGTTACTCTGCAGGGCTGGTCCTACCTTGGCCTGTCTTTGGGCTTGTAGAACACCCTGATTCGGTGGTTGGATGTAGTTGTTGGACATGTTCCTTTACTTAATTAGCCGGATAAGATTTTGTTTGATTGGTTGTGCTTAACAGGTACTTTGTAAATCATATCCATCGGAGTTCATATCATACTTCCACTACTGCCGATCGTTACGATTTGAAGACAAACCAGATTACTCATATTTGAAGAGGCTTTTCCGTGACTTGTTTATTCGTGAAGGTAAATAAGAACTGAAAATGTATAGCTTATGGATGTGTTTACGATTTGCATTCATTTTTTCTTTCACTTGACAAGTCGCCGTGAGCATCTAAAGCTTCTAGTGTACATTATAGACTTGTTTTTCATTTTGGTGTTGCTACTGTGCAGGTTATCAGTTCGATTATGTGTTTGATTGGACCATCTTGAAGTATCCTCAGATTGGTGCCAGTTCTAGAGGACGGGTAAGTGCTTGTTAATTGTGATGGTGGATTTCTTTTCTTGCTGTAATGGTACTTAATTTTGTTTTCCTCTATGTAGAATCCCAGCGGGAGTGCAGGACTAAATCCTGGACCATCTGCCGAGAGACCAGAAAGGACCTCAGGTATTCTCTCTGGCTCGAACTTGATTGGTAAGGGAAATGATAATGCCAAACTAAAATAGTGTTGCTTACACAGCACATTCAGTGCTTTTATAAAGAATGTTCAAATGGAGTGGAAAGCAACAAATCCTATTGTGGCATAGTACTTGCTTAGACCTATTAATGATTTAATCTCATGCTGCATCTGTGATTTAATTTTCTGCGTTGGGGACTTGACCTAAGTGTAGAGCCAAGTTCACGTGCCCTAATTCCAAAGAAGACTGAGAGTTTCAAGTGGAAGATGTCTCTACTTCTGAAGTTCTGATAGATTGTCTTGCTTGACTTATTTTATCTATTTCATCCAGTAGGGCAAGAGATCAGAGAGAAATTCTCAGGTGCAGTTGAAGTATTTTCTCGAAAACATGCTTCGACTTCTGGTCGGCACGGTGGCCCCTCCAAACACAGGACTTCAGAGGATGTACCTTCATCTAAGGATGTGGTAATGTTTCTTTCTTAGGGAACTTAAAGCTTGTGTGTTTTCAGGGCTTAAAAATCTCTTTTGGAACTGCCTTATCCTTTCGATCTTCAGTTTAGGTGATGTTCAAAAACTGGTATAAGTGATTTCATAGGTTATGTTTCTGTATGAATCACTATCATAGATTTTTCCCCCTCCATCTAATTGAAGCCCTGGAATTTACTATCATGTTTGGGTCTCAAAATAAGTTCTTGATTCCGATTATTAAATTAATGGTTAGGCTCTATTTCTGAGTGTCTGCTGAGTTCGTATGAACATAGTAGGTGTGAACGTCGTTCCAGGATGAGGAATTAGGAAATGTGTTGAGAGATAAAACCTTCAAGTTTTTGTCCCTTACATGTGATAATAAGAATTTCGATGTTTATTTTGATTAATTAATCAATCTACTCTCAGTATCACTCTTTTATTCAAGTCATGCAAGAGATGAAGCGGTTCCTTTGCCTGCATTTCAGATTGTAAAAGTTCTACACGTGCATTTTACAGGAATTTGATTCAGAAAGAGGCCGAACTTCTCGAAATGGAAGCTCCTCGAAACGGGCCATCTCCGCCAGCAGACCAACCTCCTCCACCGAACCCAGTGAAGTCCGCTCAAGCCGGCTGGCCTCAAGTGGCAGCCGCGTGTCCGCCACACAAAGAATCCAACCGGGAGTAGATCCAAAATCATCATCTTTTACACGTACCTCAATCATGAAGGGGAACCGTGACGACCCTCTTCGCAGCTTCGAGCTTCTCTCAATAAGGAAGTAAATGGGGTGGGCAATTTGTCCATTGAAAAGTACCGCTCGTGTCAAGTGTATGAAAACCACGCTATTTGTTGAGTCTATAGCATTGTCTCAATCTTGTATATGGGAAGCATTTGACATTTTTCTTTGCAACATTTGTTTTTTGTTTTTTCTCCCAGTGTGCCGAATTTCGTACTCATCCAAGGAGGTTGAGTTTACATGATCTGAAATTTTCTGTCATGTATGAGACTTGGTGGCTGTAATTAATACTGCTGCCTTTGCTGTACCACGAAATGTCATTTTAAAGCATAAACACGGGGATTTAATGGCAGTATCGATCTTTTTAGCAAGCTTCCCTTTTTTGTTGAGCATGGTACTTGAGTTATAGGTACAATAGTGGAGTACTTTTTTTTTTAGATCGGTCCTTCTATTGTCAGTCCTGACGATAAGGAAAGATTCTTCCATGGAAGAGTTAAATTTTTGCGTGCTGCGGTTTTCACTTTGAACTCTTTCACGGAAGTTTTTTGTCAGTCCTGACGATAAGGCAAGATTCTTCCTTGGAAATGTTTGGGCGCTGCAGTTTTCACTTTGAACTATTTCACGGAAGATTTTTCACCTCTTGAACCTTAACTTCCGCAAGTGGCTGACAGTAGAATTTTCCTTTCGATTTTATTTCCTGATGGTGCCCAATTATGGAAACGTAAGACCCGACAGGAGCAGCCCAACTGTTTAATGTTGTCACTGAAACCAATCGTCCTTTGGACTTTGTTTCGATCGCAAGAGCAGCCCAACTGTTTAACGTTGTCACTGAAACCAATCATGCTTTGGACTTTGATTCGATCGCAAGAGCAGCCCAACTGTTTAACGTTGTCGCTAAAACCAATCGTGCTTTGGATTTTAATTCAACTCTTGCAATCGAAGTACCTCCACATTGTCACTGAAACCAATCGTGCTTTGGATTTTGATTCGACTCTTGCGATCAAAGTACCTCCACTGTGAAATTCCTTTCCTGTGTTCTAAAAGTGCAAGTCGTTACCAAGTGTTGGACCCTGGAAATTCCATGGAATTCTTGTGGAACTAAAAAAAAAGATCGAACAATTGTCTTTCAAAGGAAGAGAGATTTCCAGTAATTCTAATTTCGTATTTCTGATGTGTTGATGACTAAAAAGTATAGTAGTTTGCAGCAACATCAAAACATCGGTTTGCAAATGAAAACATTCAGTTTGAACAAGAGGTTCATCGACGCTGAAGATGAACTTCACAATCATTTGTACAATGAGATAATAGAAATTGACTTCATCAATATCTTTCTACAGCAAATACAATCATCAGAGAGCACTAATAGGCTGAGAGTTGCATATTTTTTCTCGAGTAGATTCGCTAAAATTGCATAAGATACTGCAGAAATGTAAGCTCAGTTGGATAACTATGTGGACCGGGCAACCTTTGAACAAATTGAAGGAACGAGCCCCAGTCATGAGCTTCGGCAGAAAACAAGGTCCTTCAATCTTTAGCTCAAGGATTTCTAAGGGCTGCCAACCTCTTCTCCAGCTCATCAACGCCCGAACTGTAGGGTAGAGATCATATGGTAAAGAAAGGGCAAGCAAAAACATGATTACTGATTTCAATCAAACAAGTTATCAGAACTCACTACCAATAATTGCATCATTTCAGCGGCCAAAATTTACATAAATTGCAAAGACTAGCTAGTTGGAAACTGAGTAAGCAGATGGAAAACAGAAAACCCTTGCAGAACTAAAAAGGACTCCTAAAAGACCCAGAGTGTTTCAACAGCCATTGAACCACAAATTTGTCACCATCCTCTTCCAAACATGCAAAGAACTCACAGTGAATTCTCACCAAATTACTTAGTGCTCCACTAAGTAGGGCATTTGTATTCTTGTATTGCAATTGCTTCAAATTTTAAGTTATTCAATATAGATCCAGTTTCTACATGTTACAGTCGTTGTGACTTGTAACATAAAACATAAAATGGACTTGACAATTTTGCAAATTTCTTTGTCTGTAGTTCACGGAGAGAGGAAAAATGGGGAGGGTTGAGGAAGAGCAAAGAAGAGTAATGTACCTGCCGACGTCCTCAGTTGTCTTCCCTGCAATTCTTCCTTTGGGTGCTGCTGATAACTGTCCAGAGACAAGTTTCAATTTAAACCACATGATACATAAAAGTAGCATCAATGGACGAGAAAATAAAAAATTACTCCAGACCTGTGAGGCAACATCAACTCCAATTTCATCAAGGACCTGGAAAGTGAAAAATAATTAGTTGAAGGTTACAGTTCCTATGAATTTTACCAGCAAGAAAAGAATAGTGCCACCAGTTCCATGTTCCGAATCCACAGGTCAATGAACTCCAGCAAATTAATTAACAGACTGTGCTCAAACAAATCTGCCTGGAACTATGGGAAACATCAACACTGTTTATTGAAATGAGGGACCCTGCTGAGCGCTCCGCTCGGCAGGCCCTGCCAAGCACATCTTGGCCATCCAAATGTGTTTTGGATGACCCAGATTTGAGGGGTGCCAAAGGGTGTTTTGGGTCTGTTTATTGAGATGCACATTGTTATGCCAAAAATTGCTTAGAGCAATATAGATGGAATATCATCAGCCACTATAATTACCATTTAAAAGTCACCAGGCTTCATTAGACAGTTTTTCTTCATATACTGTGTGTTTTTTTTATGTATATATGCTCATTAGAACAGTCTGAGAAGGGAGATTAATGACTGGTGACAAGTCTTTATTTTAGTCCCTTGACGAATATGGAACTGAAAATCACGACTTTTCCAGCATCCGCCATGAAAAAAAGATAGGAGTAATATTTATACAGAAGTATGACATTGATTTATCAAGTGGACCTGATTTGTCAGATCTTCTGTTTCCTCTTCAGCTTCATCATCATCCAAAGCATCATCAATGGTGTCTGACATCATCTCAGTCTGTATCATCGAGTGCTAAAAGTTTAGATAACACAACTATGCAACTGAATAGGTGAGCTTGATCTTCGTCCCACATAGTATAACCAGAAAGAAAATCACAATCTTACAGTCATATCTATTTGTGCTGATTGCCTCTGGAAATCTTGCATCACCTTCGCCTGCTTTGCAGGATCCATTTGCTACAAATGAGGCAGAGCCATTCAGTGAGTATTAAAGAAGGAAAAGAGTTGAACAAAAATATAAGCTTTTATGGTTCATTCCTCATGCTCATAAACTAAATCACCAGTCAGAAAGAGACACCATCAGATTCATTGAATCGAGGATCTCTTTTTTCAACTTAAAACACCTGAATGGACTTGAATAATATAACAGACAATCAATTTATATGTGCACGCAAAATGAAGGGTCTAGTATTACTAAAAAACCCAACCTTATTCATTGCTGACATCGCTTTGGTGGCCCCTTTCATGCCAACAGCAACTGATGATTGGGCAGATATTGCCTGCAAAAGGTGATTCTTGCTAAGTGCTAAGAGCAAAGGGAGAAGAGGAAACCACAGAATGCAAAACAGAAGGAACCTGACAAGTAAAACAGAGTGGTTATGAAATTTCACCTGTGTGTGAGTCGCTATACCTCTCATTTGAGCTCGGCTAGCCTGCAATTTTGCTATCTGTTGCCTCAGCCTGACCAGCTGGCGTGCTAAAGTTTTAGTTGCTGCCTGCACAATACAAATACAAAGTAAAATAAGAAGACAAATCAGAACAAATAAATGGGTGCAACTTGGATGGTTATTGATATGGAGGTTATGAAACAATGGCGGCTAAACTAGAATATATGCCAGAAAATAAAAAGCCTAATGGACAAGAAGAGAAATCCACCCCATTATAAGTCCCAGTAATAACTAGAACTAATGTTTCCCTTCCTTTTTAACTGAAACCTCAAAATAATTGTGAAATATGGATTGAAAATGAACCTCATTTCCTGTTTTAGCAGTTCTCTTTATCTCAGCAACAAGCTTCTTTTCCTGTCCCAATAGTAAAAAATATTAGCAATGCCAAAACCCAAAAGGATACAACAGAAGCATCATCCAGGAGCTCTTAACATACTTCCAATTGCAAAGTGGTGATTTCCCTCTCAATACCTACATCAAGACAAAAGCCAACACGTCATTAAGCCGAAAACTAAGTCCGCCAATGAATAAGTATGACGCTGGATGCTTAGAGCAACACGTGAGGATATCTCCTTAACACTTTCCCCAACTCCAATGCCATTAATCTTTTTTTTTTTTTTGAACAGCAATGCCATTAATCCAAATGATGAAATTCCACACAAAAAAGTACTGGCCATGTTCGGTTAACAGTTTTGGGTCTGTTTTGGTCTTGTTTTGGTTTTGCTTACATCATCATTTCCCTCATTTCTCTCTCTATCTCTCTCCACTTATTACACCTGCTTGCATTATCAAAACTAAACAAAAAAAACAAAACTTGTTAACCGAACAAGGCCACTATAACTATTTTCTGAAAAAAATGTCATTCGAAAGGACACCCAGGAATCTCTGGCTAATCAATTATAGAAACTAGCAAGAATAGTTAGTCAGCGACTAATCAAGTAATCAACAGAGCAGCTATGTAGAGATGAGAAACTAGCATAAATAGAATCTCCATGTATAAGCAGTTAATGAAACAAAATATTGAGCAGAAAACAGAATTTACAATAAAAATCAACATGAAGCATCTAAAAAATGAGAACTTCAAATCATATAAAGTTGACCAAAAAGTCAAGTTACGATGGTGATCCTGATGATAATCAGTTGTAATCAAACTTCTTAGGATTGATGAAAATTCAACACGATAAAATTAGAACAATACCTCTGGTTGCATTGGCCATTTCTTTCTTACTCTCTCGAAGCGCCTCTACAATAACAAAAATAGCACTTGAGAATTACACATTTTTTTCTCATTTGGGTCAATTTAGAATAAAATCAAGAAAAATGAGCAACTGACCGGAAAATGATCGAATATAGAATTGAATCATGTGAATTAGAACATCAAAAGGAAAATTAGGGCACGAACCTTTGGCGGTGGGCTTTTTAGCGAAGATGTTCATGATTTCGATCGGAGTTGGAGCTGTAGAGAAGATGGATGTTCAGAAAAATTATGGCGGAATTTCAGAGAATTATATACATACATATAGGTTTATATACATACAGTTACAGGTAAGATAGACCGCGGAAGGTTTAAGGAAGGAACTTTCGCATAAAAAAAAGGAAAAAAAGAAATTAGAAATTTATGTTTTGATTATTATTATTTTTTCTCTTGATCAACTGAGTAAATTTCACTGGCAGGTTTTTCTTAAAGACGGATCCTCTTTTATTGTATGGGAAATGACTATACATAAATAAATTCTATGTTATTATAATGTTCACTTTACCGCTAATCAACAATGTTCCATTGAACATGTAATCGACTTAGTCAAAAAGGGGTTTATATTGATAAATTTATTATTTTTATAGTAAAATATCTAATAAAAAGCTCTATCTTTTTTTTCAGATCCGAAAGTATATAAATTTGTTTCTTTCACAATAAAACGGTTATTTTCAATGACTAAAAAAATTAAATGACTGCAATAGTTAAAAATTCAATTCCTTCTTATTTTTATCAAAATAACTCTTTCGATTTAAAATTATTTTTGATCAAAAATAAGTGAGAGTTGATAATTTTTTATTTTTTTATTAGCAGATAGGGTAAATTTTTTAGATATAAGTAATTTTGGATTCATTCCATCACGTGTCGAACAAACAATCGTCGATTTGTAGTGTCCTTTGGAAAGCATCAAAATTATAGATTTTTTTTTTGGAAGTAAATTATACTCCACCATTGAAAACCTCAAAAAACTGTAGGGGTCCATTATAATTTCTGATGTGTGGAGGCGTATCTACCGCATGAGGTATTGGGCTTGTCTCCTCACTTGTCAGGTTTTGGAGCCTCGATGAACATTGGGCCAAGTGGTATGGGCTTTAATCGTCTCCTCACTTGTCAGGTTTTGGAACCATTCCTTCACATATTCATTGGGCCCTATATTTATTGGATTGAACTAGGCTTTTTTTTTTTTTTTTTTTGAAATGGGCTTAAATTGGACATGTATTTCATTGCGAAACTCCTTGTCTAAATCTTGCTACTTCTTTTCAAAAAAAAAGAAGAAGATAATATGATGTATAATTTGATTGGAAGGTTATATAATGCCTACGGTCAAGGAAATAGGACGGTACTATTAAATGTGCGTACCTATCTCTTTACATTGAAAATAAAGTGAATTACAGAGTTGGCGGTGACACACTTTATCAATTTATATTATAGATAGATTGAATTAATTTGAAACTAACTTCAAATATTGTTTGAACTAATTCAACAGTCACATAGATAGCGCCAAAGGTTAATACGTAGAAAATGGCGGCGCATTTAACCATGTTTGTCTTTTTCTTATTAAAAGATATGTAAAAGTTAACAAATTTAGCAACGACAAAACGACTATCTTCCATGATAAATTGGATGGTATTATAAACCTAAAAATCAATGTCGTTTGATTTGATTACAAGTCTTTTGATAAAATTTATTTCGTTTGTAATTTTCAGTTTTTTTAAGGGTCTAAAAGGGGGGAAAAACCGCTCCATGTTTGAATTCCGTAGCTTTTTGTTTTATCTGTATCACATTTCCTGTTTACATTTTTCATCCCCTCTCAGCCAAAAAGATTCCCCACAGTAATGGCATTTTAGTGCATGGAAAAGCACATTAAATTACAAACAACCTTTGCTAAGATTTTTAGGATTTGAAAATTATTATCATTGTTCTGGACTCAATTCTATTGTAATCAAG
Organism: Vaccinium macrocarpon; assembly: GCA_022606695.1. Lineage (NCBI taxonomy): Eukaryota > Viridiplantae > Streptophyta > Magnoliopsida > Ericales > Ericaceae > Vaccinium > Vaccinium macrocarpon. The sequence continues at coordinate 37,554,269 of CM040178.1, read as the reverse complement.
CGGAACTTCTAATGAAACTTTTCTCCAGTTTTAATGGGGTTTTCGCAAATGGACGGTATAATTGGCCCCTAAAATTAGTCGATGTGTGTGCAAACTGCCCAAATACCTGTGTTATAAAAAAATAAAATTGTAATGAATATCAAGTCACACTTTTTGTCAATTGACCTCACCCTTTTCCCCCTAGCTTGTAAACTTCATATGGAGCATTCAAAGTTGCCAAAGTGTGTTAATTTCCTTTTGCATGAAGGAAAAAACCATTGATGAAGAAACAGTGGAACGAAAAACTCATTATTTGATTGAAAATAGGACTGGTCATATAATACATATGCATCGAATAGGATTACCAGAATAATGCATCGAATAGGGTTGTACCTAGCCATCAAAGGGCATTTTGGGGGGATTTCACAGTGATGAGTTATCTAAGACGTGGCTATATTGGAGTAACTATTCAGTAGTGCCGGAGCACAACTATGTGGTACTTTGAATCATTTCAACACCACACATTCATGTGAGATCCATACATTTAATTCTGGATCTCACGAGAATGTGTGGTGGTGGAATGATCCGGAGCACGACGTGGCTGTGGTGTGAAGTACTGAATTATAAGAGGCTATGTTGGAGTTTTCGTACTCTGATGGTGAGGTTGGTTGGGTTGTCTTCATTAAATGGAATTAGGAGTAGTTAATGAAGGTGCAGTAAGTGACAACAACAAAGTTGAAATTCAAACGAGAATCTCTTAACAAAGGTGGGGATGGAAGTGATGAGGAGATCCATATGAAACTTTTGAAAACTTTTTTAATCTAAAAGTTACTCTTGTGAAATATCAAAATTCAAAAACCTCAAGAAAAAAGGTATATATGTTTGAGGGAAAAAAAACATATAGAAATTTTTTGTCCAATTGTATCAAATACAGGAGTTAATTTAATACTAAATTGAGAGAATGAAATTGAATCGTGTAATAATAATAATAATAAAAGAAATTGAATCGTGTAATGAATTTATATAGTGGTATAGCGCCGTCTATTTTTCTATTGACATAAAGAGACAAGTTGTACGCTCAATAGCGCCGTCATTTTGCCTTAGCCATGTAATGTCATATCCTTTTGGAGTAATTTCTATAATCAATCATGCAAATTGACCTAGGTGCATGCCTTTAGTTCCAGAGATTATGAGACATCATCCGACATGTTTAATTACAAGCTAAGTATGTTTTACAGCGCCGACTTATTTGTACTATATTTGTTAATCACAAAATACGACAATTGAATTTATTTTTGCACTTATTCAATTCATCGGTCATGCGCATCTCAATAGCGCCGTCATTTTGCCTTAGCCCTATAGTGTCGTATCCATAATCGATGATGTAAATTGACCACAGGCATGGTCTCTAGTTCTAGAGATTTTGACACATCATTTGACATGATTAATTACAAGCTAAGTGTGATTTAATGTGCCGACATATATGCATTTATCCAATCAAATAAAATGATAATTATTTAATTTTGCACTTATTCAATCCATCGTTTAAATAGATCACGTGCTTCATCATCGGTTGTTCTGATATTTACAACTTCAATGACAAAATGAAACAAGTACATTGAACAACACTGCAATTTTTGCTATTAATTGTTGACATTTGTAACCATCAAACCAAATTTTGTGACAATTAATTTTAGTTAAAATTACATTATTTTGGTAATCCTATTTGATGCATTGGCAAAATTAATGCATTAATCGTTACCAATGACTAGTCCTATTTTCAATCATGAGATCGGCAAATTTGGTTGGATACATCAAAGTAAAAAATTTATACTAAATGTTACATTGTTAATCACCAGTCTTTTTCTTTATATCATGTTGGTTTTATATATTAACTCCACAACTGTTTCAACATAGAGAAAGTGGTGAAGGAGAGAAGAAGAAGAAGAAAACTAAAAGTAAGACTCAAACACAAACTTTTCATTAAAATTGCAGATTTCTTACATGAGCAAACCTAGATCGACATAGATACGAACAAAGACACAAAAAAACAAAAGGAAACACACAAGAACCCTAAGAAAACCCACTTAAACTGGTTCTCTATCTTACATAAATTGACACAAAACATTAATTCAACGACAAATGACATAACCAAGCACACAAGAAAATGAAAGGAGAGACATACGATAACCCTAAAAGGGCACCCACATAATAATACTAGCTACCTAATGCTGGTTTGCTCATGTCCATATAGTTCACATCCTGAAATTCTTCCCATCATTGCCATCATCGGGTCCAGCTTTGTTGTGGTTCCCAAGGTGTTGCTGAGATCCCCCAGGCTTATTCTGGCCAATGGCGAGAGTGAGATCGAGGTTCACAGGTTGTGGTGATAGAGGTGGCCCCGGGGGTGCCAGCCTGAGCTCTAGGGGGTCATTGAAAAGGTTCAATAACCTCGGAGCTGCAGAAGGCCCGTCTTCTCCTCTCTGTGCAGGTGCATGGAAATGATAGCGGCGTTTCTTGGCCATATGTTCCTTGATTTTCTCAATTCCTAAGCACTCCACAAGGTGGCTAAGGAATTTAGCATGAGATTGAAACCATCTCTTACATTTCACGCAACCAACACATGGACCTTTTAGAAGTACAATGACATCAATTAATCCATCATCTGAGACATCTTTCATGTAAGAGTCTTTAGGTAAATCGCCATCTCCATTCATTTTCTTTGAATGAAAAGAGAAATTTTCTGTAACTTTATTTTCAAGTATGCAACTATTATGAATAGGACTATCCCTTTTATAGGAGGAGCTATAGACGTACAAGGCCATTGCAGGGCATTTTAGGAGTTTTCACAGTGATGAGTTGTCTATGACATGGCTATATTGGAGTAACTATTCAATAGTGTCAGAGCGCAACTACATGGTGTTGTAGACCATTCCAACACCACACATTCATGTGAGATCCATACACTTAATTGTGGATCTCATGAGAATATGTGGTAGTGGAATGATCCGGAGCACCACTTGGTTGTGGTAAGGGAGTATTGAATTATAAGATGCTATGTTGGAGTTTTGCTTTCTCTAATTGTGGGGTTGGTTGGGTTGTCTTCATTAAATGGGATTAGGAGTAGTTAATGAGGGGCACTAAGTGACAAGAACAAATTTGAAATCCAAACGGGAATCTCTTAACAAAGGTGGGGATGGAAGTGATGAGGAGATCGATATGAAACTTTTGAAAACTTTTTTAATTTACAAGTTATTCTTGTGAAATATCAAACTTCAAAAACCTCAACAAAATAGTATATATGGACAAAAAAAGTCATATAATTTTTTTTTTGGTGCAATTGCATCAAATAATGAAGTTAATTTAATACCAAAATGAGAGAATGAAACTAATCGTGTAATGGATTTATATAGTAGTATAGCGTCGTATATTTTTTCTACTGACACAAATAGAAAAATTGTAGGCTCAATAGTGCAATCATTTTTCCTTAACCCTGTAATGTCATATCCTTTTGGAGTCATAGTATAATTGATCATGTAAACTGACCATGTGCATGCCTCTAGTTCCGGAGATTTTCACACATTATCCGACATGATTACTTACAAGCTAAGTATGTATTTGTCTAATCAAATAAAATGACAATTTAATTTAATTTTGCAATTATGCAATCCATCGCTTAAATAGATCAAGTGCATCTCAATAGCGCCGTCATTTTGCCTTACCCGTGTAATATCATATCCTTTTGAAGTCATATCTATAATCGATGGTGTAAATTGACCACGTGCATGGGCTTTAGTTCCAGAGATTTTGACACATCATCCAACATGATTAATTACAAGCTAAGTATGTTTTCTAGCGCCGAGACATATGTATATGTCCAATCAAATAAAAATGACAATTGAATTTAATTTTGCACTTATTCAATCCATCGCTTAAATAGATAACGTGCATCGTTGATATATTAGTTGTTCTGATATCGACAACTTCTATGACACAATGAGACAAGTACGTTGAACAGCTAGCGCCGCAATTTGTGCTAATTAATCGTTGACATTTGTAACCACCAAACCAAATTTAGCGACAATTATTTGATGTTAAAATTACATTATTACGGTAATTCTATTCGATGCATTTGCTAAAAAGTAATGCATTAATCGTTACCATTGACCAGTCTTATTTTCAATCAAATCGTGTTCGTCCTGTGTTTCTTCGTCAATGGTTTTTTCCTTCATGCGAAAGAAAATCAACACACTTGGCTACTTTGAATGCTTTATATTAAGTTTATAATGGAAAAAAAGGTGAGGTCTATTGACAAAAAGTGTAACTTGATATTTACTAAAAAAAATTTATAACGCAGGTGTTCGGGCCAGTTTACGCGCACCTCGACTAATCTTAGGGGCCCAATCTTACTGTCCATTAGCGAAAAAAGCATTAAGGGTTTAGGGTTTGTTTTCTGAAAATCCGATCCGTCCAAAGTGTTCAAAAAGTGTTTTTCAAGGTTTATGCACAGTTTTTGCAAAAAATTACTTGGATCAAGCCCTTTCTAAACATATTGGATGGCTCGGCTCGTCAAAAAATTGCTCAGATCATGGAGGTCCGGATTCCCGGAGTCCGGAGGAGAAGCTCTCCCTATATATATATATGTGAATGTATGTATAATTTATGTATATTGTTTCGAATTAAAACTAGAAATGTTAAGTGTTAAAAAAAATTAATTATGGTAGTTATAATTTTATATATCTTGGTGGGATATTATTTCTTTGTAGCATTCTATTCTATTTTGGTAGCCTAAACACCTGCGTTATAATTTTTTTTTAGTGAATATCAAGTCACACATAGAACATTCAAAGTAGCCAAGTGTTGATTTTCTTTTGCATGAAGGAAAAAACCATTGATGAAGAAACAGTGGACGGACACGATTTGATTGAAAATAGGACTGATCAATGGTAACGATTAATGCATTACTTTTTAGCAAATGCATCAAATAGAATTACCATAATAATGTAATTAACATCAAATAATTGTCGCTAAATTTAGTTTGATGGTTACAAATGTCAACGATTAATTAGCAAAAATTGCGGCGCTAGCTGTTCAACGTACTTGTCTCATTATGTCATAGAAGTTGTAGATATCAGAACAACTAATATAACGACGATGCACTTTATCTATTTAAGCGATGGATTGAATAAGTGTAAAATTAAATTCAATTGTCATTTTTATTTGATTGGACAAATACATAAATCTCAGCATTGGAAAACATACTTAGCTTCTAATTAATCATGTCGGATGATGTGTCAAAATCTCAGGAACTAAAGCCCATGCACATGGTCAATTTACATCATCGATTATAGATATGACTTCAAAAGGATATGATACTACACGGGTAAGGCAAAATGATGGTGCAATTGAGATGCACTTGATCTATTTAAGCGATGGATTGCATAAGTGCAAAATTAAATTAAATTGTCATTTTATTTGATTAGACAAATACATATATATATATATATATGTATGTATGTTAGCGCTATAAAACATACTTAGCTTGTAAATAATCATGTCGGATGATGTGTGAAAATCTCTGGAACTAGAGGCATACACGTGGTTAGTTTGCATGATCAATTATAATATGACTCCAAAAGGATATGACATTATAAGGTTAAGGCAAAATGATGGCGCTATTGAGCCTACAAGTTTTCTATTTGTGTCGGTAGAAAAAATAGATTATAAATCCATTATAAGAATAGTTTCATTCTCTCATTTTGGTATTAAATTAACTTCATTATTTGATGCAATTGCACACAAAAAAAATTTATATGCTTTTTTTTTTGTCCATATATATATATATATATATATATATACTCTTTTTGTTGAGGGTTTTGAATTTTGATATTGCATAAGAATAACTTGCAAATTAAAAAAGTTTTCAAAAGTTTCATATCGATCTCCTCATCACTTCCATCCCCACCTTTGTTAAGAGATTCCCGTTTGGATTTCAAATTTGTTGTTGTCACTTATTGCCCCCTCATTAACTACTCCTAATCTCATTTAATGAAGACAATTAGAGTAATAAAAACTCCAACATAGCATCTTATAATTCAATACTCCCTTACCATAGCCAAGTGGTGCTCCGGATCATTCCACTACCACATATTCTCATGAAGTCCACAATTAAGTGTATAGACCTCACATGAATGTGTGGTGTTGGAATGGTCCACAATACCTCGTAGCTGTGCTCTGACACTACTGAATAGTTATTCCAATAAAGCCATGTCATAGACAACTTATCACTGTGAAAAACCCTAAAATGCCCTGCAATGGCCTTGTACATCCATAGCTCTTCCTATAAAATGGATAGTCCTTTTCACAATAGTTGCTCTTCCTATAAAAGGGATAGTCCTTTTCACAATAGTTGCTCTTCCTATAAAAGGGATAGTCCTCTTCACAATAGTTGCACACTTGAAAAGAAAGTTACAGACAATTTCTCTTTTCATTCAAAGAAAATGAACGGAGATGGGGATTTACCTAAAGAGTCTAGAATTAAAGATGTCTCAGAAGGGTATGACTCTACCTTAGATGCTGGATTAATTGATGTCATTGTACTTGTAAAACGTCCATGTGTTGGTTACGGGAAATGTAGGGGATGGTTTCAATCTCATGCTAAATTCCTTAACCACCTTGTGGAGTGCTTAGGAATTGAGAAAATAAGGGAACATATGGCCAAGAAACGCCGCTATCATTTCTGTGCACCTGCACAGAGAGGAGAAGTGGGGCCTTTTGCAGCTCTGAGGTTATTGAACCTTTTCAATGACCCCCTAGAGCTTAGGCTAGCACCCTTAAGGCCACTTCTACCGCCGCAGCTTGTGAACCTCGATCTCACTCTCGCCATTGGCTGAAATAAGCCTGGGGGATCTCAACAACAGCTTGGGAACCACAACAAAGCTGGACCCGATGATGGCAATGATGGGAAGAATTTCAGGATGTGAACTATATGGACATGAGCAAACCAGCATTTGGTAGCTAGTATTATTATGTGGGTGCCCTTTTAGGGTTATCATATGTCTCTCCTTTCATTTTCTTGTGTGCTTGGTTATGTCATTTGTCGTTGAATTAATGTTTTGTGTTTGTTTATGTAGGATAGAGAACCAATTTAAGTGGGTTTTCTTAGGGTTCTTGTGTGTTTCCTTTTGTTTTTTTGTGTCTTTGTTCGTATCTATGTCAATCTAGGTTTGCTCTGTAAGAAATATGCAGTTTTAATGAAAAGTTTGTGTTTGAGTCTTACTTTTAGTTTTCTTCTTCTTCTTTTTCTCTTCTTCACCACTTTCTCTATGTTGAAACAGTTGTGGAGTTAATATATAAAACCAACATGATATAAAGAAAAAGACTGGTGGTTAACAATGTAACATTTAGAAATAAAATTTTTACTTTGATGTATCCAACTAAATTTGCCACTCTCATGATTGAAAATAGGAGTAGTCATTGGTAACGATTAATGCATTAATTTTGCCAATGCATCGAATAGGATTACCAAAATAATGTAATTTTAACTTAAATTAATTGTTGCTAAATTTGGTTTGATGGTTACAAATGTCAACAATTAATTAGCAAAAATTGCAGTGTTGTTTAGTGTACTTGTTTCATTATGTCATAGAAGTTGTAAATATCAGAACAACCGACGATGAATCACGTGATCTATTTAAATGATGGATTGAATAAGTGCAAAATTAAATAATTATCATTTTATTTGATTGGACAAATGCATATATGTCGGCGCATTAAATCATACTTAGCTTGTAATTAATCATGTCGGATGATGTGTCAAAATCTCTAGAACTAGAGGTCATGCATGTAGTCAATTTACATCATCGACTATGGATATGACACTATAGGGCTAAGGAAAAATGACGGCGCTATTGAGATGCGCATGACCGATGGATTGAATAAGTGCAAAAATAAATTTAATTGTTGTTTTACTTGATCGATTATAGATATGACTCCAAAAAGTTATGCTACTATAGGGCTAAGGTAAAATGACATCGCTATTGAGTTGCACGTGATCTATTTAAGTAATGCATTGAATAAGTGCAAAAAAGTTAAAAATTCAATTGTCGTATTATTTGATTAACAAATACAAATATGTCGGCGCTGTAAAACATACTGAGCTTGTAATTTATCATGTCGGATGATGTGTCATAATCTTCGGAACTAGAGGCATGCACGTGGGTCAATTTGCATGATTGATTATAGATATGATTCCAAAAGGATATGACATTACAGGGCTAAGGCAAAAATGACGGCGCTATTAAGCGTACAACTTGTCTTTTTATGTCAGTAGAAAAATGGACGACGCTATACCACTATACCACTATATAAATTCATTACACGATTTATTTTCTTTTTTATTATTATTACACGATTCAATTTCATTCTCTCAATTTAGTATTAAATTAACTCCTGTATTTGATGCAATTGCACAAAAAATTTCTATATGTTTTTTCTTTTCTCAAACATATATATACCTTTTTCGTGAGGTTTTTGAATTTTGATATTTCACAAGAGTGAGTAACTTTTAGATTAAAAAAGTTTTCAAAAGTTTCATATGGATCTCTTCATCACTTCCATCCCCACCTTTGTTAAGAGATTCTCGTTTGGATTTCAACTTTGTTGTTGTCACTTACTGCACCTTCATTAACTACTCCTAATCCCATTTAATGAAGACAATCCAACCAACCCCACAATCAGAGTAAGCAAAACTCCAACATAGCCTCTTATAATTCAGTACTTTCACACCACAGCCACGTGGTGCTCCGGATCATTCCACCACCACACATTCTCGTGAGGTCCACAATTAAGTGTATGGATCTCACATGAATGTGTGGTGTTAGAATGATTCAGAGTATCACATAGCTGTGCTCCGACGCTACTGAATAGTTACTCCGATATAGACAACTCATCACTATAAACCCCCAAAAAAAAAAAAAAAAATGCCCTTTGATGGGTCGGTACAACCCTAGCTCCTCTTATAAAAGGGATAGTCCTCTTCACAATAGTTACACACTTGAAAAGAAAGTTACAGAAAATTTCTCTTCTCATTCAAAGAAAATGAATGGAGATGGGGATTTACCAAAAGACTCTAACATGAAAGATGCCTCAGAAGGGTATGACTCTACCTCAGATGATGAATTTGATGTCATTGTACCACCAAAAAGTCCATTTGTTGGTTGTGCGGAATGTAGGAAATCGTTCCAATGCCAAGCTGAATTCCTTAATCACCTTGTGGAGTGCTTAGGAATTGAGAAAATTAGGGAACAGATGGCCAAGCAGCGTCGCTATCAGATTCGTGCACCTGCACAGAGAGAAGAAGCGGGGCCTTCTGCGGCTCCAAGGGAATTGAATCTTTTCAATGATCCCCTGGAACTTAGGCTGGCACCCCCAGGGCCACCTCTACCATCGCAGCTTGTGAACCTTGATCTCACTCTGGCCATTGGCCAAAATAAGCCTGGGGGATCTTGGCAGCACCCTAGAAACCACGATAGAGACGAACCTGTTGATGGCAATGCTGGGAAGAATTTCAAGATGTGAACTCTATGGACATGAGCAAACCAGGGTATGAGCTAGCTATAATTACTATGTGGTTGCCCTTTTAGAGTTTTCATTGTCTCTTCTTTCAGTTTCTTGTGTGCTTGTTATGTCGTTTGTCGTTGAATTAACGTTTTGTGTTTGCTTAGGTAAGACATAGAACCAATTTAAGTGGGTTTTCTTAGGGTTCTTTTGTGTTTCGTTTTTCTTGTGTCCTTGTTCATATCTGTATCGATCTAGGTTTGCTCATGTAAGAAAGATGCAGTTTTAATGAAAAGTTGGTGTTTGAGTCTTATTTTTAGTTGTCTTCTTCTCTTCTCTCTTTCATTACCTTCTCTATGTTGAAACAGTTGTGGAGTTAATACATAAAGCCAAGATGATATAAAGCAAAAGACTGGTGATCGATAGTGTAACATGTAGTTTAAAATTTCTACTTTTGATGTATCTAGCCAAATTTGCCACTCACAGCCGAGTTATCACAAAAAAATATTGTTTTCCCACTCTCATCATGTAAGAAAGAAGTAGTTTTAATGAAAAATTAGTAGTTCAGGCTTACTTTTAGTTGTGATCTTCTTCTTCTTCTCTCTTTCACCGCCCTCTCTATGTTGAAACGGTTGAGTTAATATATAAAGCCAAGATGATAAAAAATAAAAAAAAGACCGGTGAAATATAGTTTAAAACTTTTACTTTGATGTATCTAGCCAAATTTACCGCTCTCAGCCAAGTTAATTTTAAAAAAATAAAATAAAATAAAAAAGCCTTCCCACTCGTGTAAGAAAGAAGTAGTTTTAAGGAAAAGTTGGTGTTTCAGTCTTTCTTTTAGTTGTCTTCTTCTTCTTCTCTCCTTCACCACCTTCTCTATGTTGAAACTGATGTGGAGTTAATATATAAAGCCAAGATGATATAGAAAAAAAAAATTGGTGATCAATAGTGTGACATGTAGTTTAAAATTTCTACTTGGATGTATCCAGCCAAATTTATCACTCTCAGCCGAGTTTCCACAAAAAATACCGTCCTCTCACTATAGTAAAAAGATGAGTTTTATTTCTGGTAAATAGTATTTTTGTGATGTATGTTAGAAAATGATTTGTCTTCACGCTATAAACAATGGCTAAAAAAACCATAGTAGAAACTTAGCCTTAATCACCTTTACCGCACAATGAAAAACCAGTTCTATGTGCACAGATCCAACTACCAACCCTTTAACAACTTGTGATATTAAGAACATCCATGTGCGAGTATCTTTTCTTGTATGGTACATGTTGGCATGTTGCATCTCATGAAAGAACAAAAAGATAACCTTCAGACTTCAGTAGTGCAGAACTAGCTTGATCCAGAAATTAGGGGGTGATGTGTCGGAAAGCCTGAAATGTGGAGTTTGAATACTTTCCAGATGGAGGTTTACATCTAGGGCGGCAAACGAAACGAACTGTTCTCAAGTAATTCGTGGCTTTGCTTGACTTGACTTGTTTAATAATCGAGTCGAACTTAAACTCGAGTTTTAGGCTTGTTTCGTAAATAAGCTCTGTCCCTAATGAATCGAGTTGGGGTAATTTACTTACACCTTAAAAGGTATTTCAAACCAAAAAAAAAAAAAAACTTTATGTGATAGAGAATTCTTGTACTAAGAACTACTGTACTAGTGATTGCGTTACGGTTATTAATTAAAACCTAGCCATATTACTGTGTGAAATGTGAATGTTTTGTATGAAGGTCTTTTTTTTCCTTTTGGGTTTACATGAGATTTTTACAATTCTTCCATCATGTGAAAATGAAGTTTCAGATTAATTATTTTCTTCACTATCATGTGGGATTTTTCTCTCTTTTTGTTTCTTTATCATTTCTTTGTCTTCTGACCTTTCAAGGAGTTTAGCAGTAGGACCATGTTTTTCAATTTCTATGAAAATTGTCCGGTGTAGTGAGCAAGCTTACTACAACAGACTCCCCGAGTCCGTCCATTTGATGTTTAAACTCAAGTTTAACCATGATATAATGGAAAATAAATTAAGATTGGAAAATGCTAATAGGTATATGAAAGAAAAGCAGAATTTGGCAGACCCAAATGGGGGGAGGATCATTGCTAATAGGTATATGAAAGAAACTACGGAAACGCCTCTCAAAGAAGCCCATTTTGCGAAGAGCCATAGCAAGAAAAGCCCAATTGATCTTAACAAAAACCTTACTGTATCTAATTTCAAAGCAGCCATAAGTTTGTTGCCTGATTTGGTGTGGGCTATAAGATTGGAGAATTCACAAGCAAGAAGAGAACTATCATAGATCAATCGGTCCGGAACAAAAGCATATTTTGTGTGAGCGAGATATGGTATTGGAGGATAAACTTAATCCAATTAGCCAAGGATTTAGAGATAATCTTATAAAAGACATTACGAAGGCTAATATGTCTGAAGTCACTTGGCAAAGATGGTGATGGAACTTTGGGAATAAGAGCAATGTGGGTATAATTAATATGTTTTAGCATGCGCCCAGAATTGAGAAAGGATAGGACCGCAGATGTCACCGAAGTTCCCACTATATCCTAGTATTCTTGAAAGAAACATCCCGAGAAACCATCCGGTCCCCGGAGCCTTTTTCTCTCCAATTTGGAAGGCTGCTTTACGAACCTCGCCGGCAGTAAATGGACGGTCCATCAAAACCTGATGGTCCTCCGAAAGATGCTTATCAAAGTGCGTCCAACCATCCCAATCATCAGAATTAACACAAGGAATTGGCTCAGGGTAGATTTGATTAAAATGGTCCTCTGCATTCGGACTTTAGAAATTCAATAGAAATACGAGGTGTTTTTGTCCTCCGAAGCCATGAAACGTGATTTGGCTCTTTGAGCCCAAAGAACCTCTTCTTGGGCAAGAAGGCTTTCTAGTTGATTTCAAACAATTGCTTCCTGAGCAAAATCCTCAATCAGAGTCCAGAGCCAGCTGAGCATTTGTAAGGACTAAGGAGGGATCTAGTGGAAGAAATGCGATTTGCCAGGACCCCAATACCCTCTCTGGACCGTTGTATTAAATTGTGCCTTGTAGAACGGAACCTATTGGCAACAATAAACATGGGGAACCCACAAAGTTTTCTTGCCAAGAAGCGTCAAGGTTTGGACAATTGCTTTCATGCAGAGTCCAGAATTTCTCAAATTTGAACAATTGCTTCTGAAAAGCACCAGCCTTTTTTTATTTTTTTTTAATCGAATTCAGAATTTTTGATTACTCAAAAATTGCCCAAAGGGCTACAAACCCCAAACCGGAGCTCATCGAAGGGTAAAACCCCCCGATAATTGGGTTATCCATGTGATTTGGATAGGAATACACTAAGTACATAGAAAAACTACCCGCACCGGGTTGCAACGATTCCACAAAGATTAGGGAATAGAAAGACTCCAACAAAGGAGTATAACAAAACAGAAAATAAAAACTAAATAAAAAACCGCCGTATGAGATACCGCCGCACTGGAAATGGCTGCTTTATTTGGCATGGAGTCTGAAACTAGCCCCAAAACTTCTCCCTTACTCCGGAACCAGACGCCAGCTAAGAAGGAACCAGCTGCGTTCATGGGTAGAGGCTGGAGCAAGGAGCTAGAAGCGGAACTCTTCTTTGGAGACACAAACCAAAACCCCATCCCAGAACCTCCATCAACTCTCCAGAAACAGTCACCACCCAGACCAAGAAGAAGACAATGACAAGGAGCCTTAGAATGAGATTGAAATGGCAATGGTAGAAGGTTATTGAGGAAGGGTAGAGAGTAGATCTGGTGGCTAGCCTTATTGGTATACAGAAGAATCGGTGCATGGTCGGACCCATGGATAGGAAGATTTGTAACTGATGTAGAAAGACTAAGAGAAGTCCAACTACCATTGCAAAAAGCTCTATCCAATCTCTCAAAAGTACAACAATTACCAGATCGGTTATTGGTCCAAGTATAATGGGGACTGGTTGACTGAATTTCGGTTAAACTGAGGTTGAAGAGAAATTGCTACCCAAGTTATTCAACATACATCGGATAAGAAAGTATATTAGTATTTCTCTACAATTGGATCCGTTGGTTCACAAACACAAAAAAATGTGGATGTTTCAGTGCTTAAGTCCTGCACACAAGGTATATCAGTGCCGATTCCAAAACCAGCAATAAAATCAACCCAAAAAAAAAATAAAATTCAAGCACTTGCCGTCTCAAATGACAATAATTGATTAAAATCAAGTCTAAACAATATTCGATAAACCAGAAACTACGAATGGAGTCTGACAACATCAACAAAAACAAAAATACCGGAGGCTTCTCTCTTCCTGTGACTAATTCATAAGTTGGTGAAATCCAAAATACAGGTACCAACACAACTAGCAAAACCGCACATCAAAATCACCAGCTAAGAAAGATATTAGGCTGTGCTCTGCTTCTTAAGCTTTGCAAGTTCCCGCCTCACAACTCCAGCTTTCTGCAAAGTCACGTTTACAATCAAATTCTTCATAACCAAACAAATTCTGACTCCAGCAACTTGTGAAATAAATCCAATTTTACAGAGTACTCTAATTTTTCCAATAAACTGGTAAGGTTACCCAGTCTAAATTTCAAGATAACCAAAGTCCATGCTTCAAACAACACAATTTTAGAAGAACATGGCACACAAGTTTCTGGAGTCAAGTCCGTAATGCAACCATTACCCTATTAGGCAGGTTATATAAACATCTGGCAGTAAACAACTGACAGTGCACCGTGGGTCTTGCGATAGAGTCAAGCTATGAAGCACCCCTAAAAGAATCGACTTTTAACTTGCTAGAGCAAGATTCAACAAGTCAACATCTAAGCATTTCCACTTTATCATTGACGACAAATCAACAAAGAAGGGAAAAACTTATCCAAAAAATAAAAAAACAAAGAAGGGAAACATAATAAAGTACTATAATGGAAGTATTGCAAGTCTGCAAACCTTGATTTTTGCTAGCATAAGCTTGAACCTATCAAAATCATTAAGAGCAGCCCTTCTCTTTTGCACAATAAGCTTCCTGCCCCAAGAACTGTTCTCCCACTTGTTCTTGACATCTGCCATGAATGTTTAGAAGTTCAAGCCATGCAGACAACAACAGGAATATGAAGAAGCAACCACATTGCACTCACCAGCAGCCTCCATGGCAGCAATTAGAGTCTTCTTCTTTGGAACCCTTTTGATGTCAATCTTGATATCTGTGAGTGAAAGCCTCTTGAAATTTATCTGTGTCCGCACCATATCAGGGGCATCAACAAGCGCCTGCACGTGAGCAAAAACCCAGGGTCAGATGGCCGATTCCAGTGTGGTACATATCCAAAAGGGAGTAAACACCTTTCTTGAACAATCGAACATATTCCAAGAAATCTATCGAGTATGTCCATAGTATGATAGGACAGATGTCAAACAAAGGAACACAAGGAGCCAAATACTCTCTACCCCAATAAGCCGCTTCAAAAAACAAATTCCATTCATTCATGGTCCAAGAGAATGAGAATAAAGAAATGAAACTCCTAAAACAAACAGAACTTCCTCATTACCTATGATCTAAAGACCCACATCTCAATAATGGACTTGTACTACCAAATATTACCAAAAACAATGCATTGAGTCCATTCAGCGGTGAGTGAATTGAAAACTCTGTTAAGTTTGTGGTCGCATATTATTGCAGGTCAATCTATCAGAGAACCCGGTAATCAATTGAAATTAACACCATAAGCAACTAAAAAATTAAGCTCAGTGTTATGATTCATCCAAACCTGCATCAACTAAATTAAACATCCTATCAAATATCACAGAACAAGATGGACCGAACACTACAAGATGCTTGGTTTTTCTCCTGCAACTTTCTATGTTCATCGTTCATTCACAATTCCAAAGTAATAAATCGTATTCTAAAGGTAGAGGTGGAAAAAAGAGAGGCACGCAGATTCACGAACCCTGTTCTGATCGATGACGTCGACAATGACGACGAGCTGTCCATAGTCCTTCCCGTAGTTGACCAGAGCAACCCTTCCGATCTCCACGTATCTCTTGAACGGCTACAGGCAACCACACAAAAAAAAAAAAAAAAAAATTATACATTTATGTACTGTGTGTATCTATATACGAGTAAATGGATGAATTAAAGAGATGGAAGAAGTGAGGTTGGTGGGAAATCTTGTGTTTAAGCTCACCATTTTCAGCAGACCTAGAAAGCAAGATCGGCTGTGGGAGAATGAGGCGGGAAGGTAATGTCAATTAGGGTTTGCAAAGTGAGGAGGACGTAGGGTTTCTCCGTTTCAGAGCTGTAATAGGATGCGCTCGATACCAGAGTAAGTTGCCTACGTGTCACTGACAGGAGAAAAACTTGGGTGGCGATGGCTCAATCTTAAACCATGAAACAAGTTATGGGGATAAATATTTCTGATTTGTAATGGGAAGCCTCTTGAGGACAAACCCACCCCTTTATATCAAAGAGAAACTAGAGTCGGGACGTGCTCGATATCGGTCTCCATACTATATTATAGTATTATAGTTAATTTTATGTTTCAATGGAATTTTTTTTTTTGTTCGAACCGTATTTCAATGGAATTATAGCATGTTTAATTTTAGTTAGACAACATAACTATTTTTTTTTATTAGCAAGGTCAATTCACTCAATTGACACCTATAACTTTTATCATATCTTTCGTATTTCTTTTTAATTATAAATGACAATTACTCCAATTCTTCAATTTCCTCCATTGCCAATTTGTCGCACCTATTTCTCAGCTCTCATAACAACGGACTCATAATTTAGTAATTTTTGTTGCCTTCAAAATCAATCTCAGTTGCTTACATCAACAGGCATAATGGTTATTTAATGTCAATCATGTAGTGGCTTAATAATATTTTCCTAGTAGGAAGCTAATTGAACTTTGAATTGTCGGTTGAATTTTTGTGCTATTTACCTTACATTTAGTGGTTGGATGTTATTTTTAGTATAAATAGAGGGAAAATGTCACTTGGTCTTTTTTTTTCCTATGTTGTTTCATTTTTTCAGTTGTGCTGGATTTTAATTTTTTATTTTATTTTAAGTTACTTGTGCTTTGTGCTAGTTGATGTCTAGATTAAACGAGGCCTCAAATCGTAACCCCTCTAAGATGCATTCAGGTCCATCTAGGAAGCAAATAGTACTACAAGTGATTGATAAGTTCACAAAAGTTTCTCAGAAAGCTATATAAATTGTCACTGTCAATATTCTACTAGCGAACTGTCCATTCTTCACGCTTTAATCGCTTTCTAAGATATTTCATTTGGCCCCTATAATTTGTGAGTCGGTTGGTAAGTTAGCAATATGTTAGAAATCTTTGTTGTTCGTTGAATGTTTCTTCCCTATTTGGGTTTTTGTGTAGTTTGAGGATTTATGTGACATAAATTATCGAGGCTGGTAAGGCATTGCAAGGAAAGAGACGAAGTCCAAATGGGGTGGTGGCGAAAGTCCCCTTTGTATACTGGCTTTGTTAGCCCTGAAGGTGTATGGGTCATAAAGTTAGGAATTCAAAGGCATGTTTGTCATTTGCAGTGAGGGGCTTAACAAACTTGCTAGCAAATGAGGTGCTAAACAAACTTGCAAGTCCATCCTTTATAATAGTAGTAGATAGAAATGGACACTACGTAACTTTTATTTCATTTAAATATATTATGAATATGCTGTGAATCTTCCCTTATTCGATGGATTAACTTGGAGCAAGGGCCACTTTTGGATTCTAGCATTAAAAGAAAGCCAATGATATGTAAACAAAGGCGAGTGGTAAGGCGCTTGGTCTGTCTTCAATTAGAGTTCATGCTGACATTTCTTTCCTCCCTCTTTCCTTCTCTATTTACAATTTAGACCGTCCAAAATGTTTTAAAATAGTAGAAATGTGTGATCCGACACTACGTGACCATACTCAACCGACACCCTAGTTTTTTCCAATAAAAGATCATGCCAAGTCATTGAGAAAGATACTTTCAATGAAGTTAAAAGGCATGATTAAAAAAAATAAAATTCATTGGATTTAGAGTCTCCGTAGTGACCCAAGTCACTATTTCATATAGTAACCTCAATTATGATTCCCTGAAATCTTTATTAGGGATTGGAATAATTTATTTTTTCAGAAATATTGAACACATTATAAGTACAAAAAATTATAATTATTGGAGATTACTAAACTCACAATTAAGACAAATTTATTTTGCAGTGTATTCTTCAGATAATATTGATCATCCATATAAATTATGTTTGAACTTGTGATTACCAATGTCCAATTAATTTGATTTTTTACATGAAAGAGCTACTTAATATTCTTGACAATTATACGGTTCCGATCCCAAATAAATCATCGCAAAAATAAATTTGACCAGACTATAGTTATTCTCCCGAACCCCCTTTACTTTTTTCAAGAGATAACATTTTTACACTGCCGGTGTAAAACTACCCTTTTCCACCACCGCTTTTGTGGACCTCCTCATTAATTAAATGTTGATCTGAATCATTCATCTTGTAGGTCCTGCAGAGTACTTCATCTCTTTAAAAAATCATCTTGATCGGATATCGATATGCATATCAAAATTTGAATCTTGTTTTATAAAATGGGTGGTCATAGATTTTAAAGTTCAGTTGTCTTTAACCATCCATTATGCGAAACGAAATTAAAAATTGCATGTACCTATTAATCTCTGATCAAAATAATGTTTTGCATGGATACAGTATTTTATGAGCTCTACAAGATAAACGATTCAAATTAAAACAATAAACTCACGATGAGACCCACGTATCACGGCGTTGGAAAAATGGATTTTTCACCGGCGGTGGGGTAAAGAATGTTCACTCTTTTCAAACAGAGCATAATTTAGCGGGGCTTGTTCAACAAAAAAGCCAAGATAGCCACAGGGCACATTATTTCCTGCATCAAAAGCGTATTCTATCCTCAATCCATCTACCCAACGAAACCCTAAATTGTTTCCTTGTATCGGATCCAACCTCCGCTGGTTTCAATGTGCACAAGTGCGTACGAATTTCGAGAATTCAAGCATGAACACGCTGTATAATTTTTGAATTTATTTGTATTTCTTCTAGATTCATCTTCAGGATTTTTGATGCTCCAATTGAAACATAGAAGCCTCTGTCTCTATCTCTTTATATCTTCGTTTTACATTGTTTTACGGAATCTTCGCATATCTATCTGGGTAAATATACATAACGTATATCTAGTTTATCTATGATCGGTATCCTGTTTATACGTACACCAGCTCATACAGCATTTAGAACTGTTAACAATTGGTATCTGTGCGATTTAATATTTTGCGTGGGCTGATATCACCATATAAAGATGTTTATTTGCAGATCACAAGTATGATTATTTGTTTGCAAGACTTGATAGGGTTTGCTTTTGAATATTAATGTTAGAAACTCACTGGATGTTTGTCGTGGAGTAGCAGGGTTCATGCCGAAGAATTCAACAGCCGGGGAGGAGGATTCTCGGTTTGCAATCAGACCAGAATATCAAGGAGATGTTCCAAAAACTCATTTCAAGCCCAGGGTGAGACTGTGTTCATCTTATTCTTTGTTACATATCCCAGCTATGATATGGAGTGTATTAGGTGCCATGACTCTTATTTTACGGTGTTTGCGTTTGAACTACCTTTTTTTTTTTTGTGTGTTCCCCACTTCATAACTGTTGAAATAATTTAGCCCATCAATACTCGACATCAGTAAAGTTTTCAAAACTGGGGTTGCTCATATTTGGAAGTTTATAACATTGTGGATTCTTTGATTGCTATCGACTTTCTAGTTCTTTGTACCCTTTTTTCTTTTGGCCAAACGATGTGCAATTGCAATAGTATGTAAGTTTCGTGTTAACATGATTACATAGAGTTTGGTTCTCTAAATGGGATTCTTTATCTAATTCTGCAGGCACGAAAAACTCTTAGTGCTAGAAGATGGAAAGCTGCATTTTCTCAAGACGGTCACCTGGATATTGCAGGTGTGCTTAGGAGGATTCAAAGAGGGGTAAGATTTGTCTATTCTTGGTTGATTTTTGTTCGATTGGGGATATTGTTGTTCAAGCTGCTCCTCTTTTATTTATTTATTTATTTATTTTTTGTTTCCAATCTTCATTACCATCATTATCAGCTACTAAAATAAAAAGCTTCCTATGCCAAGCAATCAGTAGATGCTTTAATCTAGGGTATGCTGAGTCAGCATACCTAATTACTCGTCATTTATGGTGGAATTATTGAGCTAGTGCATTTGTAAACATAGGTGGTGCTTTTTGATTGCTCATGTTAGGGTGTTCATCCATCAATCAAAGGGGTTGTGTGGGAGTTCTTGTTGGGTTGCTTCGATCCCAACAGCACATTCGATGAGCGGAATGATCTCAGGCAACGCCGGAGGTAATATTTTTTCTGTCTAACAAATTGTGTTCCACCTTGTAGTCGATATTGATCCTGTACTTTACGGAGCTCAACTCAATGAGTCCTCCCATATTGTTCCTTATCAAAAAGAAAGAATCCTCTTTTTCTTTCCCTTGGTTCCGCCAGTTACTCTTAGTTACGGTCTTAGAAATATGTTTTGCTTGGTTGGTAAGAAGTCTCAAATAAAAGGAAGCAGTTAGAGACTAGTTTTGCAGATTCTTATCCTATATAGCATGTAAAGTCAATACCATTAACTGTGGTTGGAATTTTGAATCCTGCATACTAATTCCAAGCTTTCAGAGAAAGACGTTTTACTTTATGCGGAAATCCATGTATGTTTGTGCATATAGAAATGGGTAAATAAATTCTCAGTTTGTGTCTGCATTGGACACATTGACTAAGTTTATTAATTGATATTCTGTCTTCTTGTAACTGTGTATCAATCGAAAGTTGTAAATAGAACTTTGGTGTGTATCTGTTATGAATGTAGAGACTAAACTTATTAATTGATCTTCCTAGGGATCAGTATGAAGCTTGGAAGGGTGAATGTCAAAAGGTGGTACCTAGTATCGGTAATGGGAAGTTCATTACAGCACCAATAATAGCAGATGATGACCAAATGATCAAGGATCCCTCATCCGACATTGATTTGGGAGATGAAAATGGAGCCTCTTCTAATATTGACTCTGTTTTAGCCAAGAAAACGACAACGTGGATGCGTAGCTTGCATCAAATTGGTTTGTAACGGGTGCAAAACTGATTCTTCAGGAAGTTTTGTTGTAACATTTGTTTCTAATGTTGTGGTACTCTTTTAAATCCCCCTTGCTTCTTGAAGTTGTGCTCCTTGTTTTGCTTCCCAAGCTATTACTCCAAGTAATCCAGAAGTTCATTTTGGATGACATTTGCGATGGCCCATGGCGCATTGTGTTTTAGTATACTTACCAATAATTTATAGACACATGGACATGTCTTGTGAAGCATAAAAAGGACACCTTATGGCAAATTGAATTGTGCCATGTTGGTCCTAAAATACTAAACTAGGAGTATGCTTCTTACATCGAAAGCACTAAGCAGCATCAGTTTGAGGATGATTTTGTCTTTGGTAATGATCTTTTGAATGACTTCAATTACATTTTTACATAAAGTATACGATGTGGGCTGCAGGTTTGGATGTCATACGCACTGACCGTGCTCTCGTCTTCTATGAAAGTGAAGCTAATCAGGCAAAACTCTGGAATGTTCTTGCTGTTTATGCTTGGGTTGATGATGCTATTGGTTATGTTCAAGGTGACAATTAAAGGGATTCTTTGTTGGTTTAGGTATCTTCACTTGTTTCCTGAGCTTTTGTTTTTGTTTTCTTTTTCAACAGGAATGAATGATATTTGCTCGCCAATGGTTATTCTCATGGAAAACGAAGCAGATGCCTTTTGGTGCTTTGAGAGGGCAATGCGTAGACTGGTATTAATTCTTCTTCATTATCAATGGTGGCATTGCTATTAGAACTAATTGTGGGACTTGATTGCCTACCAATTAAATGCTTCTTGCCATAAGAATTAATCTCTTCTAGTTAAATGTATCATTTGAGTTTGTTAGTTGCTGATAACAAGCCATGATTGTGTACTTCGTTTACTACTATGTAGGACTAAGGTTTTGTTGTGTACAATCCACCAACAACTTGAGTGCAACCTTTTTCTTTAGTTGTCAAGTCAAAATGCCTTGGACTTTCTACTTTTTGGTTGATACACGGGTGGTAACTAGTAACTATCTATCAGATGTTGAAATTCTTATTGTTTTTTGTTTTTGTTTTTGATCGGATTCTTATTGTTCTTTGGGGAAAAAATGCCTATGGACCTTGATTTTGCATGATCACTGAAATATACCATTGGTCACCCAACCTGTTTCTTAAGACAGTGTTACCTGATTCTGTTGATTTTCCTTTTAAATTATCTATTTTGACTCTCATCCTCAATGCTTGTCATTTTCAGACTTTTCTTTAGTTCATGACTCATTTCCCTGCTTTTGTTTGGAAGAGAGAAAATTTCAGGTCCAGTGCAACGTCCATTGGGGTGCAATCTCAATTGAATACTCTTGCAGGAATAATTAGAGCTATTGATCCAAAGCTTCATGAACACCTTGGTATGGGTTCATCCTATCAGATCTTATTCCTTATTTTTATCGGGTGGACCATGTGATCAAGTCTCCGAAGTTGGACATGGTTGTTTCTACTTGTAGCTCCAATTTAAGAAAGCTCACATCAAATTTTCCCGTGCTCCTTATATTTGGAATATCAAATCTTATCCTGCAAAACGGAGGAAATAGAGGATAGGTTGGAGTAAGAATTTCCTCCAAAATACATAAATAGAAGAAGAAATGGAAAATAGAGGACGGGTTGGAGATGCTCTTAGCAAATTTATGCATGATCTCATGATTGGAATGGTTTTGGGGATCTGGGCGATGTCAACATTCTGAAGGATTTGCATAGTCATTGATCATGATGACATATTTTTGTGTTCCTGTATTTTTAATTTAAGAAATGGCACAAATGGTATCCTGACACGCGGTGACATATTTTGGACCCTGCATTTTTCAGAGGGAGGATTTATTGTCTGCACAATTAAAAAACTACCATTTCTAGTTGTATACTCATGGTAGCCATACTGTGTCACTAGAAGTAGTTCTCTTGGAATCTAAGAATAGAGTAAATGTAGATTCACGTTACATTGGTAGAACTCGACAGGATACACTATTAGCCAGTATGAGCTCAAATAAACAGCCTGGAATGTACTCTGGCATTTGGCTTAATTGCCCTGACCATTAAAATGTGCCTTAGTTCAAAGTTCTGATTGGTTTGATTTGGCAGAGGAACTAGATGGTGGGCAGTATCTGTTTGCACTTCGTATGCTGATGGTACTTTTCCGGAGAGAATTGTCATTTGTAGATGCATTGTACCTTTGGGAGGTAAGGAAA
The DNA here is from genome assembly GCA_022606695.1 of Vaccinium macrocarpon. Classification (NCBI taxonomy): domain Eukaryota; kingdom Viridiplantae; phylum Streptophyta; class Magnoliopsida; order Ericales; family Ericaceae; genus Vaccinium; species Vaccinium macrocarpon. The sequence continues at coordinate 37,531,341 of CM040178.1, read as the reverse complement.
ATTTCTTTCCTCGTTTGATTATTCCAGTAAATAACCTATCTTCCATAACCAGTTGTCATTTGTAGATACATTGTACCTTTGGGAGGTAAGGAAAATATCTTTCCTGGTTTGATATTCCAATAGATAAATTATCTTTCGGTTATGGAAGATCCATAATTGTGCAACGTCTATGTTCTGGATGCTAAATGAAAGTAGCATGGGAATGTGCATATAAATCAAAATGATTCTTGGGTCTGCCATCTCTGATGCCTTTTGGCTTTGATTTGAGGGCATGATTCCGCAGCAAACACGACGGTATAGGGGGACCACTGTTTCAGTGGTATTCTGTGAGTAGCCACTTTGTGCATTTATTGCCAAAGGTTAGGTCTGTCTCCAATCCATCTGTTTCAGTTGTATTCTGGGAGTAGCCACTTTGTGTATTTATTGCCAAAGGTTAGGTCTGTCTCCTATCCATCCCCCGCCCATACCCTCAATTATTGGGGACTAAATGGGTTATGTTATTGTTGTTGTTGTTGTTTATGGAAGATCCATAATTCTGAGACCCTTGCGAAGAGATCAACCAATTATTTTCAGTGTACTGTCTGTCGGGAGTCTTTTGTCTTTCTATTGATAGGTATTATATTTTCAGGTGATGTGGGCAATGGAATACAATCCTCACATCTATTCACTCTATGAGCTGTCGAGGTCTAGATCAGATGTGGGTCCAGATAAGAATGTTGTATCCAAAATGGATACTAAGCAGCTGAAGCAATATGGGAAATTTGAGAGAGAAATTATAAAGACTGGACAGGTGGACCGAAATAGCGCTCTCGTAGTTTTCCTTGTTGCAAGTGTCATTGAGGCCAAGAACAAACGACTTCTGAAAGAGGCTAAAGGTCCAGAAGATGTTGTCAAGGTCCACATCCCACTTACCTCTTTTCTCTCTGTCTTCTTGATTAGATGTTGCTGAAATATAAGTTACTTAACCCACTTTTACAGATTGTGGGTGAAATAACTGCTAGTTTGGATGCGAAAAAGGCATTGAGAGACGCATTGAAGATCCAAGAGAAGTACCTACGCAAGGCAAGCTCATCCTATGCTTCTCTTTTGTTAAACTCTCGTTCCATTTGCACATGTATTCGTACAACTTAGGTTTCCAAAAAATGACTTACTTCTTATAATGCTTAACTATGCATGCAGACGAAGCAATTGTAGTTAATTCTCTGGATCATCGGCAACATGTATACTCGACTGAGGTTCAACTTGATTCTTTTTCCGACCTTTTTCTCAGGACCAATTTTTTCAGTGCAAGCATATAGTATTTTATGTACCATGGAAACTGTACAAAACGCAGAGGATTTAACTCTGCTGTATTTTTTTATGTAAGACATCAAGGTGATATGGATATGAACCCACAGCAGCTATGTATAAGAAAATTTATCAGTTGGATCACAAGGGAATTTGCTCTGCTGACTTATAAAGGTAAACAGAGACAGGATTTGCTCTACTGCCCTGGTTCATGGTGAAAAGCTCTTTCGAGCGTTGTTGATGAATGGATATCTTTCTCCAGTGCTTTCGGGTTGAAATGGAATGATTTACAGATCTTTATGACATTGTCAATACATACTGTTACGTGGTTCTCATTTACTTAAATGTGTGCAACATCAATACTGTATATCATATTTAGCTGTTATTTGGGTGAAAATGGCGACTGATGAATTTGGGCAGCACAAAAGAGAAATTGGAAAACTGTACACTGCCATTGTCGTAACTGGAAAAAAAAGTGATGAATTTTTCTGTCATGTCTTATACTCACGTTTGGACGTGTGTTAACCTATCAATTTCTACGTGGACGGCCAACCAGAGGCCGCTAAGGTCCCATTTTCTTGGAGCCATCTTTATGATCAGCTCAAATGACTTGAACAAAATTGATACAAAATCTAATAAAACACATTCTTATCCAACATGAGGCAGCAACCTAGGTACTCACCTTTTTAAATGCTTGTGATTTCTATGATAAGCTTGGATGGCGTAAACAAAAATAGTGTCCCAAAGCCTTGTAAAATATTTAAAATCTCAAAGGAAAATCTCATTTGAAAAAAAAGTTTATACAAAAATAGGAACAATTGTATTGTAAACGATGTAACAAACAAATTGACAGTTTCCGAATTTTACCTTACTCTTCAATGAGCTTGGGTAAACTCATATGCATATAGCTAGGACCCGGCTTCTATACTTTAGATTGCAGAGAAGTACCCGCAATTGTTATTGGTCGTCCATCTCGGCAATTAGATTGTAAAAAGACTTTTTTTTCGAAAAGAATAGTCTTTCAACAAATCTAAATAATTAAAAATATTTTTAGATGGCCGAGAACTGAAGAGAATTTTGAATCATATAATTAATGACATATCAAGTGCAATCTAGCTTCTCTGGAACGAGTAATTATAAATTCATTACTCTTTTCGTTCCAAATTACTTGTCATTTATATTATTTTGAAATGCTCCAAATTGTTAGTTCTATTTGAAAAGTCAAATCAAAATTTATTTAATCTTTCAAAATAACCTAAATTTACCAATAAGAGTCATTCATTCAAAAGTTAAAATATAAGAACATTGTTATAAATTAATGAATCTATTTTACTGTGAATATGAATTTATTGAATACAATTATTGCATATTTGTTTTTAAAAATTGAAATTTCCAAAAGTTCATATCAGACAGTATTTTAGACCACGTTAATAAGTGCACATCAGATGCGTTGGGGAAATATATGACATAAATTGTGTAGGGAGTAACTGAATAAAACAGCGCATAGTGTACTGTCACTGCCCAATGAAAGCAACGACTCTTCCTCCGCGGTTGAAATGCATCCTCCTCCTCCTCCTTCCATCCTGCGGCCAATCATCGTCATCCCCATTCAAACTGCCACCTCCTCCACCGCCATCACCACCACCACAACTACGGCTGCAGATACGTTCCCGCCCCTACTCTCTCACTGTCACCGCCACCGCTACGCCCACAGGCTCTGCTTCCGAATCTTGCAATATGCTGAATACGACGGAGTATCATAATGCGACATCAAATTCCTCTCCTTATTCTATTACAATAATTGATGAATTCACCAGGTTCTGCTACCAAAGAGACCTCCCCAGGGCCATGAAAGCCCTAGATTCCATGCAGAACCGCAACGTATGGGCAGTCCCTGTCACTTATTCCGAACTCCTCAAGTGCTGTTTGTCCCGAGGTTCCGTACAACAAGCCAGGCTGGTCCAAAAGCACCTTTTCTCCCGAGGTCACCAACCCGAAACTTTCTTGGTTAACATCCTCATCAACATGTATGTCAAATTCAATCTCTTGGATGAAGCACAAGCGCTGTTTGATCAAATGCCCCACAGAAATGTGGTCTCTTGGACAACCATGATAGCTGCCTATACTACTGCTATGCTCAACGACAAGGCCTTGGAATTCTTGATTCTAATGCTTAGAGACGGCATCAGGCCTAACATGTTCACTTACTCTTCTGTTTTGAGAGCCTGCCAAGGGTTGCTCAACCTTAGACAGCTCCACTCTAGTATTATCAAGACTGGGTTAGACTCTGATGTCTTCGTCCGGAGTGCTCTTATTGATATTTACTCTAAATGGGGTGAACCTCGTCATGCCCTGCACGTTTTCGATGAGATGGTTACTGGCGATTCAATTGTCTGGAACTCAATTATTGGGGGTTTTGCTCAGAACACTGATGGTGATGAGGCTTTGAATCTTTTCAAGAGGATGAAACAAGCAGGGTTTTTTGCCGATCAAGCCACGCTAACTAGTGTACTCAGAGCCTGTACTGGTTTAGCACTTTTGGAATTGGGAAGACAAGTCCATGTTCATGTAATCAAGTTCAAACAAGATCTAATCCTTAACAACGCTCTTCTTGATATGTATTGCAAGTGTGGCAGTCTGGAGGATGCAAACTCTACTTTTACCCGAATGTTGGATAAGGATGTCATCTCTTGGAGCACCATGATCACAGGTTTAGCACAAAATGGCTTCAGTCGTGCAGCGCTGGAAATGTTTGAATCAATGAAAGCTTCGGGGACCAAACCGAGCTATATTACAATAGTCGGGGTTCTATTTGCCTGCAGCCATGCAGGGCTTGTAGAAGATGGGCAATACTACTTTCGATCGATGAAGGCATGTTTTGGGATTGATCCTGGGAGAGAGCACTACGGCTGTATGGTTGATCTCCTCGGAAGAGCTGGGAAGCTTGATGAAGCCGTTAAGCTTATCCGTGAAATGAAAGATGAACCAGATGCTGTGACGTGGAGAACTTTACTTGGTGCTTGTAGGGTACACCGCAGCACGGACCTTGCTATATATTCTGCCAAGAAAATTCTAAAGCTCGAGCCTAACAATGCAGGAACATACATACTTCTGTCCAATATTTATGCAAACTCTCAAAGGTGGGAAGATGTTGCAGAAGTGAGGATGGCCATGAGGGATCGAGGAGTGAGGAAGGAACCAGGTTGCAGCTGGATCGAAGTGAATAAACAGATCCATGCTTTCATATTAGGAGATAACTCACACCCACAAATAGTAGCGATTAGCATGAAGCTGAAGCAGTTGATTTGGAGATTAAAGGAACTGGGTTATGTTCCTCAGACGGATTTTGTCTTGCAAGATCTGGAAGGGGAGCAGAAAGAAGACTCACTCTCATATCACAGTGAGAAACTAGCAATTGTGTTTGGTATGATGAGTTTGCAAAAGGAAGGAACGATTAGGATCAGGAAAAACCTTAGGATCTGCGGTGACTGTCATGTTTTTGCCAAACTTGTAGCAAATATTGAGCGCCGGAACATTGTTATTAGGGATCCAATCCGTTATCATCATTTCAGTAATGGAGGTTGCTCGTGCGGGGACTATTGGTAGCCGAATATGAAGCCAAGCAATTGCCTCCCCAGCTCAAATCTGCTACACATGAATGGTAAATATTATCACTCTCAATCCAACCATACAATCATGTATCTATAACCATCAGAACCATAATACTCCAGGAAACAAGTGGCAAACAACTCTGTAAAAATAGCAAGAATTTCCTTTGTTTATTCTTGCACATTGATCACTCAAAGAGAAGCTGATCAGTTTCTTGAAGGCTTTCTTCTATAGGCTCCTCCAGAACTATTCTTTCATAATGTGAACAAGACCTCAACTAAATCCATGGCCATTGCTATTTTTAGCCACTGTCAAATTATTAAAGCAAACATCCAATTCCTTGCCTTTGTTTACAGGCTAGAGTGGACTGGGAATTGCTAATAAAATATCTTAGTTGTGATAGTCTTAACAGATAATACTTTCAAATCAATGAATGGCTGGGCTGTGAAATGAGTTGCCAACTTCAGCCACTGACCACTTTCAATGCGTGAACTGAGAGTTAAGCCCCAATGCGTGAACTCTTAATACACTACTGATTGCACTGAGAAAAGTAAAGTAATATCCATGGAGTAATAAACATCTATTCGTGAAAATTAAGTTGATAGTACATGGGGCCACTTATACGTGACAAATCAGCCCATCGGGGCTGTGGCAATTGGCAAACCCATAGCTCCTGAAGTTTCTGATTCGGTCAAAGATGCAATTCCCATGTTCCATGTCTGATAGAATTGGCAGAACAAAAATGCTACATGCACAACGACTAACACAACTGCTGATGTGGCATGCCACATCAGCTTCTGGGGGCTCACCACTAGCCACAGCCAAAAATTTATCCTCCAAAACAGAGGAAATAGAGGATGGGTTGGAGTACGAATTTCCTCCAAATTACATTACTAGAAGTAGAAATGGAAAATAGAGGATGAGTCGGAGATGCTCTTAGCAAATTTATACCTAATCTGATGGTTGGAATAGTTTTGAGGATGCGGGCGATGTCGACATTCAGATGGATTTGGATAGTCATTGATCATGATGACATATTTGCATGTTCCTATATTTGTAATTTAAGAAATGGCAGAAGTGGTTTCGTGACACCCCTTTTAGGGCGACATATTTTGGACCAGTGGTGGAGCCGGGAATCGAAATCGGAGTGGGCTGAATTATGAAAAAAAAATCTTGGTTCTGTAATATTTTTTTCAAGACTCAATCCAATTATTTGAGTTTTATCGGTCAGTTTCGGTAAATTAAAAAATTAATTTCGACTATTGTTTTTATTATATCATTCGACAACCGCATTGGCTGTGTTTGGTTAGATAGTTTAGTTTAGTTTTGATGATGTCAGCAGGTGTAATGAGTGCAGAGAGATAGAGAGAGAAATGAGGGAAATGATGATGTCATCAAAACTAAAACTAAAACTAAACTGAGAAACGAACAGGGCTTGATGAAAGGAATCTTTGTTCTATAATGTACTCTGGCATTTGGCTCAAGTGCCCTGACTATTAAAACGTGCCTTAGTTAAAAGTTTTGATTGATTTGATTTGGCAGAGGAAATAGATGGTGCACAGTATCTGTTTGCGCTTCGTTTGCTGATGGTACTTTTCCGGAGAGAGTTGTCATTTGTAGATACGTTGTACCTTTGGGAGTCTTTTGCCTTTCTATTGATAGGTATTATATTTTCAGGTGATGTGGGCGATGGAAGACAATCCTCACAGCTATTCACTATACGAGGGGTCGAGGTCTAGACCTGTCCATAATGGATACCAAGCAGCTGAAGCAATATGGGAAAATTGAGAGAAAATCTATAAAAACTGGACAGGTCTTGTCGTTTTCCTCGTTGCAAGTGTCATCAAGGTCAAGAACAAACGACTTCTGAAAGAGGCTAAAGGTCCAGACGATGTTGTTAAGGTCCACATCCCATTTACTTTACTACATCTTTTCTCTTTGCCTTCTTGATTAGATGTGGCTGAAATATAAGCTATTTAACCTACTTTTTCAGATTGTGGGTGAAGTAGCTGCTAGTTTGGATGCGAAAAAGGCATTGAGAAATGCATTGAAGATCCAAGAGAAGCACCTACGCAAGGCAAGCTCATCCATTTGCACATGCATTCGTACAACTTAGGTTTCCAAAAAACGGCTTACTGCGTATAGTGCTTAACTGTGCATGCAGGCCAAGCAATTGTAGTTAATTCTGTGGAGCATTGGCAACTTGTATATATTCGGTTGTGGTTCAACTGGATTCTTTTTCCGACCTTTTTTCAGCATCATTTTGAACCATACATTTTATACCGTGGAAAAGCTCTTTCGACGGTTATTGATGAATGGATGTCTTTCTCCCATTGCTTTTGGGTTGAGTTTGGTGATTTAAAGATCTTTATGAGAAGGTTAAGCAAAGCAGTCTGTCGATATGTAATGCTTGGTTCTCGTTAACTCAAATGCATGCATCATCAATATCAGAGCTGGTTAGTTTTAGGAAATTATGTTCAGCTGTAATTTGGGTGAAAATGGTGACGGTCTGATGAATTTGGGCAACACCAATGACCATTTGGAAAACTGTACGTGGCCATGCTCGCGACTGGGAAAAAAACATAGTGCATGTTTCTTTTCCGGTTCGAGATGGCCAACCAGAGGCAGCTGAGGTGGCCCGTGGCCGCAAAGGTCCCATTTTCTTGGAGGCATTTTCATGATCAGCGCAAATGGCTTGAACAAAATTGAAAATACCGTGCTAAAATCCTACAAAACACATTCTTATATAAAATGAGGCAGCAACCTAGGGCATGGCACCGTGCCATGCACTCCATCCGGTTGTCTGTTACGAAAAATGCACGGCTCGGATCAAATTAAAGCAATGACTCTCAAATCCCTTTTCAAATTCATGTACACAACAGGGCTCCAAAATCCCTTTTTCAAATGCTTGTGATTTCTATGACAAGCTTGGGTGTCATAAACACAAAAATACTATCCTAAAGGCTTATAAAATATTTAAAATCACATAGGAAAACTCATTTCCAAATAGGAACAGTTATATTGCAGATGACGTGACAAATAAATGGACACTTCAATCTCCGTATTTTGTCTTACTCTTTAATGAGCTTGGGTAAACCCACATGTATATAGCTAGGACTCGGCTTCTATATTGTTAGTTACATAGAAGTCTCGGATATCGGTCGTCCATCGCAACGATTAGATTTTAAAAGGACTTTTTCAAAAAAGAATAGTCTTTCAAGAAATCTAAATATGGCCTAACATTTATTATTTTTGAACGGAAAGTTATCAGACATTTAGACCACGTAAGTTCACATCAAATACATTGGGGACACGTAGTATTAAGTGGCATGACGCCTATGGTATATCGTCTTTTACCAAAAAAAAAAGATACATTGGGGAACTAAATATCTGAAATAAATAGTGTAGGGACTAACTAAATAAAACATGCATAGTGTAGGGAATAGTAATGAAATTAACCCTTATTTCTTCTCACTCTTTCCCCCTGCTTTTCTCCTTTGCGTTGAATCTCCGCTTAGCGAACAAAGCTTGGACTACTCTCTCTCTCTCTCTCTCTAAACTGTTCGTTTTGAGCGCAGTTCGCAATCTAAAGTGAGTCAAAGTTGCTCAAATTGTACGATCTACCTTTTCTCACCTATTTCAGTCCTGTAAATCTTTCTTGCATTTCTTCTCCAAGAGTAATTTGTTGTGAAATTCGGTTTATAGGCTGCCAATACAGGTAATTTTCGCTTTGATCTTCTCTGTCCAGATGTTTAGGTCGACACTCTAATAGTTTTTGTTCATTTTATTGGTTGTAACTTCTTGCTTTATGTAAATCTGATCAGGTTTCTTTATGTATGCTTGGATCTTGAATTCATTGATCAAGTAAAAGTTCAAACTTTTTTCATGAGTTAAAAGAGGTCATTGATATCTAGTAAATTAGTAATTTTTTTTTTTTGAATTTTCTTGGAAAAATGCATTATTTTTAACTTATCGGGCGAACTATCATTAGACAAAGGGAGTAGTTATTTGGCTTCTTCGCAAATCAGGATTCAAGCGTCATTCATATTTTTTGTGCTGAATTTGCGTTTATTTGTTTTCTTACTGTTACGGTTGATAAACAAACCAAGCTACTCGAGTTTGAGCTCAATGAGATGTTGAAAGCTCGATCAAGATCGGTTTGTTACATGAACAAACCAATCAAGCTCGTTAAGCTTTCAAATCAAGCTCAAACAAGCTACTCGAGATCAGCTCGTTTACTTGATCGAAGCTTATTCGAGATTGGCTTGTCTCGTAAACGAGCTAACTTAAATATGTTTTGAAGCTCGTTAAGTTTCAAACCAAGCTTGAACAACTAACTGCACGACTCATTTATCACCCCTAGTTATTGGATCCATACTGTAATGTAGGTTTGGTAATGCATTAGGCTATGGTTGACATTGCAACCGAGGAAAGAAAAAGAAATGGTTAAGAAGTTATGCTAATTGCCCGTTCAGTTTTGCAAAGATTTAAAGTTGATGCAAAGTCCATTGAAAGGGTCGAATTCTCAGCAACTTTGCGCTTTGCAATTTCAACTAAATTGCTCATTGGATTTATTTACACAAATCAGGTCACTTTAACTCCAGTAGTAAGGACGAGCCAACTTTTTCTATTGTTTTGTAAGTAATCTGATTCACAAAAAATTGAATGGCGCAACTTGAATAATTGCGTGCTCCCTAGAGATAGTTGACTGTCATGTAAGTGTTCTCTCGTCTTATTTCATTACTGAACATTCTAGAATCTCTTGGAGTCGATGCTGCAGTGGTTTTCTGAGGTGATGACATATAGTTTGGTTTGTGCTTGATGATCAACTGATCAGTTTTTTTTGTTGTATTGAACCTGGTTATTAGCTTCACGTTAATACAATGTTTTGTGACTGCTCTTGAACTGTATGTCATGTGACAAACATAGTGATTACATATCATGATCTCATTCTCACTTTCCAAATTGAAAACTCTTCATCATTTGTATATATGTGAAATCTATATGCGTCAAGGTGTATTTTACAGTTAGTGTTTGTTTCTTACGTCTTTGCAGTCATCTTGTATTGAACTTAGTCTAGTACAAAACTTTTGATGCAGTAAAGCACAAAAATGGAAGGGACAATTTTCGCTCCTGCTTTAGAAGGAATGAAACATGTCAAATCTGAAGAAGGAGAAATGCTTGCAATGCCTTTCCTGGATGTATGCAAACTAATATTACCTGTTATAGGTATGCGATACTATCAGCTTTGAGCTGGCAGTGGTCTAAATTTATGGTTCCCATTTTTTATCTATATGCTAGAGTTTGACATTGCATCTTAGATCAATCCCAGTGTCAACCCCTTTTTGGATACAGTTTTACCTTAATTATTCTTGGATGTCTTGGGTCTGCTGTAGTAGAGCTTTCGTGTAATAGTTGATCACTGGTTCATATACATTTGCCGTGCATATGTGATTGTTGAGGCCTGACTCTGATGAGTAGGTGCTGTAAAAGCAGTTATTTGTACCAGGTCATTAAGCTGTTAGCACAAATTGCGCAAACAAGTTCATACTTAAATCAATATCCATATCTTTGTCTCTTTGAACTACAAATAGTGGTTGAGCTCTGAAGCTAACAAGTAACTTTGTACCTATTTATCTTTTTCTTCTTCTTTTGTGTGTTGGTATTTATTTGGTACTCGAATGGTTATATTACCTTTGGCCTGTGGGTGGGCCTTATGCTACTTTTGGTGAGCTTGCTTTGTTTTGCTTTTGTTCTTTTGTATTTGAGATCTGTGTTAGTCTTTTATTTGCCATCTGTAATTTCTGTTAAGGACTGGGTAATTTCTTAACAATGTGTTTCTTTCCTTTTCTTTTTCTTTTTTGACATGATGGCAGACAAGTTTGGAGCTGCCATGGCACTCGTAAAATCTGACATTGGTGGAAATATCACTGTAAGACAATTTTTTCCTCCTCAGATACCCTTGAAGTTATTTTCTGTTAGAGACTAACACAATTTGGTATGTGAAATACATTCTATCCAATTTTTAGTATCAGAAAATGTTATGTTTTTTTACTGATCAAGGTCCACGATCCACATGATCAAAGTATTTGGAAATTTCTCCCTCAGATCCTCCTAGATGGCTACGTATTTGACCCCCAACGATAACAGATTTGTTCGGGCTGGGGTTCAGGCTTAGCCAATATGTGGTTTATGCTTGCTGTGTTGACCCAACGTCTCTATTCTTTGTCAACTTTCAGTGGACAGTTTTAGTGGCTAACAGCCTAATATTTACCTCTATTTCTCTGTAGAGGTTGGAGAACAAGTATTTGACCAATCCATCAGAATTCAACCTCTTGTATAGTATGGTGCGGGTAGAGATTGAAGCTAAGACATCAAAAGCCTCGTCCAGCTGTACCAATGGTCTTCTTTGGTTAACAAGGTGAGTAATTATTTACAGCATGCGCAAATGTAGAAATAGTGATAATATATGGCATGTACTAATTCTGTTGCTTTGTGGCATTATTTTAAGGGATTCCTTGAATAGTATTTTAATTCCTTTTTTTCAAAACTATTTTCTCCGTGCTGATAATTGTGCTTACTCTGCTGTTCATGCATGCTAGTATGGATTGGTGTAACTTAAATGGAATGGCCTTATGCTAACATCTTAAACTATGAATTGCGGTTAACTTCATCAGGGCCATGGATTTCTTGGTAGAATTGTTCCGCAACTTACTGGAACATCCAGACTGGACTATGCCACAAGCTTGTGCTGATTCCTACAGCAAGACACTGAAGAAATGGCACGGCTGGCTGGCCAGTTCAAGTTTTACGGTAAACAACTTTCAATTATCAACTTCCAATATGTAGAGAATTAGAACCCTGTTGTATTGCAATCCAAATATGTGCTAAGAGCAGTTTCTGTTCAATCTCGCACATAACCCAAACAAAGATTGAAATTTCAATCTCATGCAAGTACTCATGGGTAGAGAATAGCATATGTTCACATTCACTTTGCCAAACTGAAGAGAACAACGTACTTTTGAAACTTGGACGAATCTATCTACATTAAGAATATCACGTGTCAATTCTTGAAGAAATTTGTTTGAAAAAATATCTTAATTCTTTTGTTTAGCACAGAGACTCAATGCTATTACTGAAATACTAGCAAAAACAGAAGAAAAATGATGTGTCTATTCTTAATTTCTTATGACTAGTGTACTCTCCATGATTGAGAAAATGATGAATGACTTCTTTTATTTTAACATAATGTTTATTTGGATTTACAGCTGGCTATGAAGCTTGCTCCTGATAGGAAGAAATTCATGGACGTCGTAGGGGGCACCGGTGATATTAATGTTGATATTGAGAAGTTTTGCACAACCTTTTCTCCACTTCTGGAAGAGAACCACAAGTTTTTGGTAAGATCTATGTTCAAGGGGTTCTTTTGTTTATGTGATGCTATTTTAACGTTATTAGTTTTCTAAAATAGATGATTTTAATTTTGCAGGCTAGTGTCGGGATGGATGACCTGAAAGCCTCATAGAGCGATACTGGAAATTTCTAATCGTGCTCTCTTTTTCGTTGTCGTTTTAAAAAAGGAAACTCTGTTGGCTGAACTTGTTATAGTACGTTGACATGTTATGGCGATAGAAACCAGCTATGCTTTCTATACAACTCATGTTTTAATAATGGAATTTTGTATTTATCAATAACGTGGCTTTGAAAATGTGTTCATTCTTTTTTATCAGCATAAATGTGTTCTTATCTGAATGTAATTTGGTTATGATACAGAAAATAGAAATCAATTGTGTCGTTTTTCATGTGTGGGGATAGAAAATTGCCCCGTCCCCCGAGAAAGCTTGTTCATGGAATGGGGATCCTGCAGAGCACTCCTTGTAAGAGTATATTTCTGCCGGTAAGAATATGTTTGCAATCTGAACCATCGATTACGGAGATGGACGGGCCGGATGTGTTCTGTATGGAACCGCCCTACAAGAACCCGGGTCCATTGTACATGCCCCTCTACGTCAATGATCAAAACAGTCCATTTATATAGCTACAACATTGATCGGATGCGGATAAATACCTAATCGTTACAAATTTATCTTCAGACAAATGCACCTCACAGCCAATCAAATTTGAACATACGTGTTGACCGCGGTGAAAGCTAAAGCTCAAACACCATAATGATGCTCAAGTCGTGAGATGCACTAAATTCGTTAGTTAATTACTGCGATGTTAAGATTCAATTTCATGTGTTTAAAAGTTACACGTAGGCTGCAAACGAGTCGGGCCAAGCCAGAATAATTTACCTAACCAAATTTCCTTAAAACGAAATGAAAATTTATTAAAATAAGCCGAAGCTTTTACGAAGCCGAAACCTGATAAGAACAGTTTCAAAGCTTCGAAGCTTGGCTCATTAAGATAAGAGCCGAAAGCCGAAGCAGAGCGCACCACCATTTACACAAACCTTAAAAGGCAATTTATTTCACACTGGCATGGTAAAAGTGCGGTAGAGAAGATTCCGGAATGTCGTGATTTACAGTTAAAGTAGTAGTAATATGAGAGTCCATTGAGTATAACAGAGCAAATGATGGTGGCCATGTTCGTTTGGGGATTTTCCTCCAGTTTGACACTATTCTAGTTTTGATTACATCATCACTTTTTTCACTTTTTCTCTCTCTATCTCTCTCCACTTATTACACCTGCTTACATCATCAAAACGAAACAAAACAAAACAAAACTACTCAACTGAACACAGCCGGTATAACTGCGAACATCGGGATGGTACTATGAGAGATGGTCCGAAGAATCTCGATAGTAGTTTCATGAACAATCCTTTGCAAGATTGGACTTTCTGATAGTGGAAATGCCATAAAGCGCGAACCAAGACCCGAAACCATCACAGAAAAAAAAAAAAAAAATCAGGCAACACACAATTAATTTCACAGGGCACAGAGCTAAGCTTACAATATTATTCAATTAATCAAGCTTACAATGGTAAAATATCGAACTAAGCTTAATGGGTGAAGAGGCGAATTGGAAGCCCTTTTTCAGGAGTAGGCATGGGAGCATAAACAAACTTCTCATCAGGAATAATTTTTTCCCACATAAATCTTTTGACTAGGTGGTGCATGAACACGAGTATTTCCAACCGGGCAAATTCTTGTCCCGGGCACATCCTAGATCCTCCACCAAAAGATACAAATGTGTAAGGAGCTGGTCCGGAACCCTCAAATCGCGATGGATCAAACTTTTGTGGATCAGGAAAGCATTTGTGATTTCTATGAGTCGTGTATGCATTCCAAAGTATCTGCATATCAACAAGCAAAAAAAATGTCACTCGTTTCTAATGGTTTTCCAATATAAGACTTTCAGAACACACAAATCAAGAAACATTCACCGTTATCTAGCCATGGTCCCTTCTAAATGAAAGTAAAATTTGGAAAATCTTTTTAATTATGCCTTCAAATGGCTTTATTTCCATACCCAATAAGAGAAGGAAAAGGATCAACTTCTATTCATTGCTAATTGGTTTTGAATTGAATATAAAGTTTCCACATGATATCAGAATTGGCCCATTCTTTTCCAAATTTTAGAACAAAAATTAAATCAAGCCCACACTCTACGATGGCATATTCGAGCATCTTTGCGCAAGATAGGGCCTAAAAAGCACTCAACACGCCTACCTAAATAATGATCGCACAAGAGAGGGGTGTTAGAATATTTGTCTCACATGACTTGGGTATGAAGTGAGAGATCACCTAACAATATTTGAGACATTTTCACTCATTGTCAATTAATTTTGAGTTGAATATAAACCGAACACTTAAAAAGGGACGAAGAGAGGTACAATATCTATGGAATAAGCATGAAGAGAGATCACTTATTTTGAGTTTATACTTGGTCTCACCTTCCACCCCTTTGGAATTGAGAAACCCTTGTAGGTGAAATCGGTTAATGCTTCTCTGAAAGTACCTTGTGTAGGGGGTGCAATTCTCATCACTTCACGTGCTACATTCCATGAATATTTCATCTTTTGAATGTCATCCCAATTCAACTGTACTTACCTTCATGACCTTTTGATTTTACAATTCCTTATGGAAATTATTACATAGGCATGCACATTTCTTGTTCTTATATATAGTACTCCCCTGGTCCCTCAGTCCTATTACACTTTTTAAAAAATTGCCTATATTATGGAATTTATACTCATAATTTTTGCGATTATAAAGACTTCGTTTGATAAAACTAAATGGAATTCCTCGAACAAGATCCTTTTTTTTTTTTGTGATTGGCAAAAGAAATTTTATTAATTTCAAACAAGATTGATATATATATATATATATATATATATATATATATATATATATATATATATAATGTTATAAATTAAAAACATAAATAATTTTATGAGAAGTGTGAATAGTGGTCTCTTGGATATTCTTTATGGGACCGAAGGAGTACCTACTTAGAGCACTAAACCATACTTACGCACGTAGCTTATTGATACTGATCATGTGGTACCTTACATCAAGGTATTGGCCACAACATAAAATTGGTCCATGTTGTGGATCAGATTAGCCTGATACAGCTGAGTTTTCACTAAGGTATTTTGGTATTTTTCGTATTCTTGGATTTTAATTTGTCAAATCAATAAGTCATTCTCCTCACATACATTAACTAATTTGATAACTTGTAGTCTAAGAATTCCAAAAATACTGTATTGAAAATTCACCCAAAATTATACTCCCTCCGTTCTGATTCGTTTGTCTAACCTCAAAGATTGAACCCTTCTAGGGAGCATAATGATTGTACTTAAAAAGACACCTAAAAGGGTTAACTTTTCACATTTACCCTTCGACTTTTTGAAAATTTTACATAATTCCAATGTAGAAATGGTAAAGAGGGAAATTTGATTTACTAAAAAGTCAAATAAATAGTATACATTATGAGACACTTAAAAGTAAAAAAAGTAGACGAATAAGTTGGGACGGAGGGAGTGCCGACATGAAAAACGAAAGAGGAATGCATACTACCTTGGTAAACTCCTTGGTAGACCTCAGGCAGCTTAGCAAGGTACTTAACAATGGTTGTACAAACAGAGATGATGTTGTCATAGCTACCAAATATCAATGCAAAAATCTTATTTGCAACATCCGCCTCATGCATAAAACTGCTGCTGTCGTCGCTCATCAGCAGCATGCGCGACAAGATATCCTGATTCGGCGATGCCATTCCTTCAGCCGAATCTATCTTCCTTTGCTTGATAATCACCAAAAGTTGGTTTCTAATAAAATTAGCAGCCTTGATTGCACGATTAAACGGGGTACGGTTCCGGGTAAGTCTATAGGGAGAGAAAACATGCCATTTAACAAAACTCCGAGCGGATTTTGAAGTTTGGCAACAAGTTTTGGATCCTCGATGCTCATCAGTACGCGACAGGCAAGCGAAAAAGTGTAGTGCTTGATGAGGGGAAAAGCCAACACGATGTCCTTTTTTTCCCAATAGGTAAACAAAGTGGCTGTGGGCTACGGTATCCATTAAACCAATGTAGCCCTGCAAAGCCACTGGGTTGAGGAAGTTACGGAGATAATTTCTGGCCTTGACGACTTTTTCGTTGGAAGATGTTTGTTCAGAGGTAAGGAAGATTTTGTCGAAAGAACAAGGAAACCATGCCTTGACAAGCTTGATATCGTTGGAGAACAAGAATCTGTGTCCATCTGCTCCGCAGAAAGCAACAACTGGTGAGCCAAGAAGGCTAGTTTTGAAAACGTAAGGGGAGTACTTGGCTATGCGATCGAATATGAACTTCTCGGGGTGACCTTTCCACCCGGTAGCGAGGAATTCAAGGGTTTCCCCAATTACCGGAAATCCGGTTTTACCGGGTGGAAGTTTCGCATTTCCACCCGATTTGTGGTTGTAGAAGAAGTAGATGACAAGAAGAAGAAAGAAACCAAGGAGAGGCACAGATGATTTCCATGGTAATTTCTTCTGCCCTTGGGAATGTTATATTTTTGTTTTTTTTCACGCTGCCAAGGAGAGTGTATTTTATAGGCAGGAGGTTGATAAAGGTGGACACAGGGTAGGTTGGGTTAATATTAGTGGTGAAATTATTCAGTTGTCAGACATGTGAATTCATGATCGAGTTTTGGTTGTTTCAAAACACTTGAAGGATTTTTTTGTCATTGCACTTGCAGAGAGTGAAAGATTTTATGTCGGCTTGGGATCCTTAGTCCCAATTGTGTGTCCCAATTCCTTGTCCCAGTTTCTATAGAGCGACACGGGTCTTTCACAAATGGAATAGAGGATCCCAAGATACGGGTTTGAGTCTCATGTTTTGAGGCAATATGCAACCTTGGTGTGTCTGACTTGCACTAAAAATGTATGTTGATAGCTGGTTTTATGGTAACTCAAAAATACTGATGATGCGTTGATTGATGAAGGATCCGTTTGCTACCGGTTATAATTTAGCCCTTCAGATTATTGACTTAAAAAAATTAAAATAAATTGTAAAAACTATTTGTTATAGCTTTTTATAAGTTGTAAAAAAAGTTTAACATGTTTGCTTGAATAAGCGGTCAAATAGCTTTTTTATAAACTAAATGTCTAGATTGCCCTTCAAATTTGAGTAAGAGTAACTTATTCACTTTAGAATTATTTTATCACTTTGTGTTATAACTAACTTAAAACAAGCAAAAAAGTTTCAAATTGGAGCTTAAAATAAGCTAGCTTTTTTGGATCAAATAAGTTAGTAAAGTCCAACAAGTAATTTTTTTTTTTATAATTGGTAACAAACACTCTTACTTAGCTTTTTTTTAAGCTAATATATGGAATAAGTTAGATTATGAGTGCTATCAAATGGGGCCGAAGTCCATGGAAGAGATCAAGTCCATTGAAAATCAACTCTGGTACGTATACGTACATGTACGTGCATGAACACATCTGAACCGTCCATTTCAAGAATTGACGGCCCGGATTTAAAAAAAAAAAAAAACTGTTCCATGTAAGAGTCCAGAATGTCGAAAAGAGGCACAGACAATCAAGATGTATTATCCGTGCATTTTGCGTACACGGAGCGTGCGTACACGTCACTCATTTTATGCACAAATCGGACGGCTAGGAGAGTTCCAAGGGGTTAGACTTCAATGCTGATTAGATGGTTGTCTTCTTCTTATGAGATCTTGATGCTAACTACTCTATTCATATCAATTTCATAGTTTCTCGTTCTATCCTAACCGAATAAAAAAATAATTATATCTTTCAATTGGTAATACATTTTATATGCACTATAGATCTTGTTTGAAAGATCTGATTTAATCTAATAAACAAAGTGTTCAAAATCACCTAAAATATTGTAGATTATAAGATATAACACTTTAAAAAGTGGCACGAACTTTCAAAAGAGACTATAAAATTGGGACGGATGAAGTACTAATCAGGCTTCAATTCCTTTGGGGCCGTTTTGTTTAAGCTTTCATGTTAATTCAAATTTCTGGTGCTCTGGTGACATCTTGATACTCATTGTCTCTCTCTTCAATTTTGGTTGTCATGTGTTAGAGTGTTAATAGCCCGGTTTGTTTTTCAGTTTAAGTTTTGATGATATCATCATTTTTTTTATTTCTCTCTTTATTCACTATACTTGATGATATCATTAAAACTAAACTAAATTATCTAACCAAATACAACCAATATAGTTTTGATGCCTTCTTGCGTTAGTGTGTCAATATAATCGTGATGTTTTCTTGGGTTGTGATATTTTTTTCTTTTTTCCATTTAATCTTTGTATTAACTTATAAAAGATCAATAAAATTCTGTTGGTAAGAGAAAGGGGGCAAAAAAAAAGAAAAAAGGAGAGACTTTGTGAGAGGATTACCAAAATATCCCCCGGCAATCTTTTTTAACCAAATGAATATGGTCATTTCAGTCTTTTCAAATTGTGTGACTTTGATTTGATTTGTGGGGCCCATGGCGTAATGTGGCTACTGATTCTGAAGGAGTAATGCAGGAGTTGCAGGGGGCTTGGCTGGGAAGGGAAATTTCCTCCTACCTTCCTAAGCACTTTTTCTTTTTTTCCCCTCTTTCACCCCACCTTATTTCCCATCCATGGAAATTCCCTAATTTTGGGATTTATTAAAAAAGAAATAGTTTAAATCATAATTTTATACTCTTTGAATTTGTCTCGTCGAGACGAATAAATAAATCACGAAAACGTGACGCAAGAATACAAAAAAAACAAAACACTGTTGAATAAAAACAAAACCAAAAAACTTTTTTTTTACTTTTTTGCCAAATGAGCCCTTAACTTTGAGTTTGTCACCCATGGAAGTGTGACATTGTTGGTTCGGCTGTGAAAGTGGGCTCTCTACATATGCTATGCTTGTGTTTCCTTTCCCTGTCTTCGATCCCACAAAAATAACTCCTCGTTGTCTCTCTTCGTCTCCAGTTCTTATCTCATGAAAATACCCCTTATTTGTCTCTCCGTCTCCAATTCTTATCTCACGAAAAAAAAAGGTTTCATAATTTATCACACCGATACTTAATTGGTCCGCTCAATTAAAAGTAGCCTGGATCACTATCTCCTCGCTATTGAGGCTTTTTTTCATAGCTACGGGGTAATCAGGGTTTTGTTCATCATTTACCAAAAAATAAAAACAGGGTTTTGTTTTGCATTAGTTTTCCGTTAGGATTTGGTTTTTTGGTTTAATTTTGAAGATTTATTTACCATATTTTCACGAATAGAAAATGAGGTAACAGAATGGCCAAGTTTTTTAAGATTCACCTCAAAATTTACAGAAGTCTGTTTATTTTCCTCACAATTTTCTCTTCATACATTTACTGCAGCCCATTTCTTTTTTAGGTTAATATTATTTGTAGTAATTTCTTTTTTAAGAGTGTGCGTAATGCATTAATTCTACTTCATCAACAAGCCCCGCCCTGAGATTTCTGGGGCCCAAAGTAATTCGTAACAATGGAGCCTCTTAGTGTCTATATATATGCTAGTTTTTCCTTTTATTTATGAAAAAGCAACTTGTGCAGTGGTTATGTCCAACGTGCGGTGCATGAGACCCTAACGGTTGCGGATTCGACCCTCAGCGTGTTCATTTTTTGTACATATTTGAAGTACTTTGTACTAAAAAACTGAAGGCGTGAAGGATTGAAACCAAGAACTATTGGTTAGAGGTGAAAAAACTTACCGCTGAACTGCAGTAGCCACATTTGTAGAATTATTCACATACATTAAATTGACCTATTATTGGAGCAAAAACCGGGAGCCCTGATCGACGGCTTGATGGGTTTATGCCCAGGGCCGGCCTTGTCCATCAATTATAATTTTTTGTTGTTTGGGTTCTTTTAAGTCTTGATTGCTATCACGCTTTAATTCTGTGAAGGATTGAAACCAAGACCTATTGGTTAGAGGTGAAAAAACTTACCGCTGAACTGCAGCAGCCACGTTTGTAGAATTATTCACATACATTAAATTGGCCCTATTATTGGACCAAAAACCGGGGGCCCTGATCGACGGCTTGATGGGTTTATGCCTAGGGCCGGCCTTGTCCATCAATTATATTTTTTTGTTGTTTGGGTTCTTTTAAGTCTCGACTGCTATCATGCTTTAATTCTATATCCCTGATTAAGGCTTCTTTATTGCATTGTGCTAATGTGGAATGCAATGTGTGCACTGTGTTTGCATTCTAAATGACTCAAATAGCCTAACAAATAAAACATACTAAGTGCTCCTCTACGAGTTCACATGCTTCATTCTCATAGGCGCTAAACATTTCAAACCTTGAGGGGCCATTGGAGGTTTGTTAGATCGTTAAATTCAGGGTCATTGAATTAGTTGAGGTGCTTGCAAGATGATCCGAACATCCACTTATAAAAAAACAAAACACAAATAATTAAGAATGTGCCTCACAATTTGTTTGTGTTGACCAACCTTTTTTGACGAACCTAAGTGATTAAGAATATCATGGGCAACTTCATGCATGTAATAAAATGGAAACCTAATTGGCACATTATTCTGTATGATCGTTGGTCATTTTTTTATCTGAAATAATCAACTAAAATTGAAGGAAAAATAAATAAGGGAAACCAATTTTCTTAGGGAAAGAAATGAGTGAGGTTAATTTAGGATGATGAAGCCTTCATGTGAAGTGAAGCATAGACACCATCTTTGATGTTAATAAGAGTGTCATGACTTCCCTTCTCCGCTATGATACCGTTCTTGAGCAGTGCAACCACATCTACATTCTTGATTGTGGATAACCTATGTGCCACCACTATTGTGGTCCGGTTCACCATCACTTTGTCTAGTGCATCTTGAACTACTCTCTCCGACTCCGCATCCAGAGCGCTCGTTGCCTCATCCATTAGTAATATTTTTGGACTTTTCAATATGGCACGCGCTATGGCAACTCATTGCTTTTGCCCCCCAGACAATTGCACTCCTCGCTCCCCTCCCATGTTGTCATACACCTGCAGTTTTAACTTGTATTTATTGTTCTAAAAAACGTTCTCAATAGATGATGAAAATATCATTTTTTTTTTTCTGTTTGTTGATAACATGTTCTGACCTGGTGTAATCCACCGATGAAATTATGGGCATTTGCCAACTCTGATGCAACTAGAATTTCTGCCTCTGTTGCATTTCCTTCCTTTCCAGACCAGACCCATTTGTTGTCTCAACCACTTCAATTTCACCAACTAAAGCTACTGTCTGACATTAATGATATTCACCACAAAAGTTGGAGTTGCAGTTGTTTGGTGAAAAATACAGGCAAAAAAAAAGAAGAAGAGAGAACTCTACCTTGCGGCTATGAATTTTCAAATTGAGGTCGCAGAAAATCTGAACATCTGGCCTAGTTGGGTACTTGAAGCTTATATGATGAAGCTCAATTTCTCCCTTTACACTCTCTAGAGTCATCCCTGACTCGTCGCTAGGGTCTATCTTCGACTTCCTATCAAGAATGGCGAAAATGGAAGCAGTCACACCCTTGGCTTTAGTAAAATCAAGGGCTAAGCCACTTCTCTGGGAAATTGCCGTGCCTGCTTTGATCAGAGCAAAGAAAACCTGCGTAGCTGTAGCACAATCAGAAAATTTCGAGCCTCAAAACTGCATATATATATCTATGTAATGATCGGTTGATACTCTCACGGAAAACATCACCAAATGTTGTTTTCTCGGCCTTAACATGCTTCGCGCCAGCATAGAAACTGCCTGCATAAACTAGAAATAGTGATGCAGAAGAAACCCCAAAAGCTATCCCGCTAACCACTCCTTGCCTTATGCCAATTTTCAAAGGTCCTTCACATTTCTTGTTTTACAGCTTCATCACTTTTTCTTCAGCACAAAAAGAAGTTACCGTTCTTATGCTTCCGAACGCATCATTTGCAACTTGGCTTGCTTTCTCATACATCACTTGCACCAATATAGGAATAGATCACAATAAAAGTCTAGGGAAGAGGCAATAGAAATTTTTTTGCTAGTACTGAATCTTTATCTACTCCATTCCAAAATGATAGTCACCTACCTAAAGATATGTAATTTTTATATTAAAAAGTAAAGTACTTTGTGCATGATTTTGTTGAGTTTCTCCACACCAAATGAAAGATCTTAATTAGATCTTTAATTTGGTGAGGAAATATTCAAAATTGAACGGAGGTATTTTTTTTTTATCCGATTGCATGTCTTTTCATAAGGGACAATATTTAGGACAAAGTACTGTTTTATAGAGAGAAATTTTGGGTGCTGAGCGGGTAGGGGCACATGTGGTGCTGTGCGTCTATGTAAGCTGTCTAAAAGTATTTTCGACAGCCCAGATTTTAGAGAGAGAGAGAGAGAGAAGAGGAGAGGGTGGGAGAAATATGGGCCGTCCAAAACACTTTTTGACGGCCGAGATGCGCGACGGGTACCACCATGTGGTAGCTATTTGGCACCCAAGTTTTTCTCTGATTGATGGCATTAATCTTTTCTTTCAGGATAGAAAATATTGCAAAATGTTACTACATGAGATGTACGTAGTACTGAGTTTAAAGAAGCAAACCTTTGCATTCTTACTAAACCCTTGCAGGAACTTAATTTGAACATAACCACTCAATCCTATGAGAGGTATCAAAGCAAGCACAATAAAAGCCAGCTGCCAAGATGCTGAGAAAGCAATTACCAATCCTCCAATTCCTGAAGCAGAGTCTTGGACAAGCAGAGCAAGCGCGTCTCCTACTAAAGCTCGAATGGTAGCTGCATCTGTAGAGAGCCTAGCTCCAATCACTCCACTCGAGGTCTCGGGTTCTTCGAACCAACTGACCTCCATCCGAACCACTTTCTCAAACACATTGATCTCACCCTATTTGTCAGCTTACAACCAGCCGCAGAAAATAAGTATGCCCTCACTGGATATGCAAACAATGATGCTGCTCCGAGGACCACAAAGATGAGAGCCCAGAATTTTGAATCTTTCTTTAGCTGATGTGGTGGCTCAAAAAATGTATTAATCATATTTGAAATTAATAGACTAAAAATAGGAAGTATTGAGATGATAGCTCCTGCTATTAACATTCTAGCCTCTGGCTTGTTGAGATGAGCAAGTCAGCGCAGGGGGACTTTTGAAGCATTTTCTAACGATTGGCCGTAGCTGACTCCTGCTTCTGTCAATGCATTTTCAGGAACATTGAGTTCCAGAGGTAGACCAAATGAATCTGTCAAATGGCGGCTACTATTCCCTGGCCCAAAGGATCCATGACTTATGGAACGAAGGATTGACATCCATTGACTTGATTATCTACCCTCTTCTATAACAGACTTCGATTTTCCTAGGCTAACTGTAGCTTGTTCAGAATCTTTGTAACGCTGACTTGATTGTCCACCCCCTTCTATAACAGACTTCGATTTTTCTAGGCCAACTGTATCCTGTTCAGAATCTTTGTTCACTTTGTGCGATCGTATAAGTTGAGAGTATTCTCCTTTTGGGTCCTTGAGTAGTGTCGAGTGTGAGCCTAATCAAGAAACACACGCACGTGGATATTAATGTACGCAAGCATAAGTTAATGTGGTTTTCTTTACTCATTAACGAGTTACCCAAGTAGCTAGGCTATTCCAAGTATACCTTTTTCAATGATCTTTCCTCGGTGAATCACTACAATTATCAGCATTCCTTACGGTGCTCAGGCGATGGGCAACAATAACAGTTGTTCTATTCGCCATTACCCTGTCCGAGGCCTCTTGCACAATCCTCTCGGATTCTACATCGAGTGCACTTGTTGCTTCATCCAAGAGTAAAATCTGTGGCCTTTGAGAATTGCCCTAGCTATTGCAACTCTCTGGTTCTGTCGACCAGACAACTGAGTTCCATGCTCACCACCCATAGTGTCCAATCCCTAAATTCAAAATGGAGATAAGTTAAAAACAAAGAATCTAACCGTGCTAGATCATTTAAGCAGGAAATTACGACAAAAAGTTAAAACCGGAGGTAGTTTCTCAATGAATATAGCAGCATTAGCTAGCTTAGCTGCTGCACTAATTTCTTCTAGGGTGCCTTGTCCTTTGCATATGCAATATTGTCCTTGATGCTGCACATAAACAGGACCGGCTCTTGGCTAACAAGACCTATTTTCTCCCAAACCCATTTTAGTTGTACCTCTTTGAGATTAATACTGTCTATGAGGACTTGACCAGATTGTGGATCATAAAATCTCTGTAACAAATTGACAAACGTTGACTTTCCGCTACCACTGTGTCCTACTATAGCTGTTGTTTTGCCACTCGGGATAGAAATTGATAACCCACTTAATATTTGCTCATCTTGTCTAGCTGGATAACTAAAATAAACATCCCTCAACTCTATATCGCCATGAATGGCATCCAATTTTATGCCTTTGATGTCATATGCGTCTATCTCAGGCTCCCTATTTATTGTCTCAAACATCTTCAATGTTGCTTCTTGACCTGCGGCAAATGCAGTAATGCATGGGGATGCTTGTCCAAGAGACCTGAAACAACCATGTCACGTTTAGGCAAACATAGTTGGAGAGCAAATTGGAAAATGGCCCAAAAGTGACGCTTACATGGAACCAATTAGCACAGCAATAATCACGTTGAGTACGTCACCTCCGGTGTATCCATTATCTGATATCATCTTTGCACCGAACCATGTGGCCAAAGAATAAGTGCAGAATATGACACACAAAATTGCTCCAAAACCAAATCCAGTAGCTAAGCCTTCTTGAATACCTGTTTTGTAAGCATCGACAAGAGATTTGTCGTACTTAATTACAACTTGCTACTCCCCATTGAATGACGCAACCTACATTGTAAAAAAAAAAAGAACATAAGTCGGTAGAAGAGCAAAACAAAAAGAGAAATAACTAACACAAATTTTATGGATCAGTTATTACTGTTCTGATTGAGCCAATAGTCTGTTCAACCACAATGGCTGATTTAGCATAAGCGTTTTGCCTGTTGGATCCAGCTTTGGATATAAAGATGGCAGCGGCTGCACCAGCTAGTACAAGTGGAGGAATAGAAGATATCAAGACAAGCGTAAGGAGCCAACCTTTGATGAATGCTATCACGAAGCCTCCTAAAAATGTAGACACCAGCTGGATAAATTTCCCGACCTGCATTGGGACACGATACAAGAAGAGACGGTTGTAAATACAAGGAAATGTGGTTTGTAAGTGTTGTGCGCGTGTGTTATTTGAGGAAGAATGGTGAATATATTGGTACCTTCTTACCCATAGCATCTTGAATAAGAATAGTGTCAGTTGATATCCGACCTAAAACTTCTCCGGTATTAGTTTCTGTGTCGAAGAAAGCTATATCTTGTCTCATTATAGCTTTCAAATAAAGACTCCTTATTCTCGCAGTTTGTCGCTCTCCCATTACCATTCAACATGAAACCTCTACAAACCACAAAAAAATGAAAAAACATTCGTACTCTCAATACAAATAGTTCTGTGCTCAACATTTTCTTGTTTCTCTAGTGTTTGTGGGTGTAGGTTGGATGCACTTACGAAGGAATGCAGCCACGCCCACGCACAAAGCCAAATAGAAAATTTTGAAATTTCAATCATACCTAAAACATAATAAAGCAATATTTCGTTCCCACTTATCACAACAAAGAACTAGAAAGTTTCCAAAAACTATTGAATTCCACACAAGAATATGCCTATTAATTCAGAGTCTGTTTTACCTTAGAAACTACGCGAACAATGTCTTTGTTGTTCTGGTTTTGTCCGAAAGAATTAAGAACTTCGCCGACAAGTACAGCCATAAAAGGCATGCATAAACCATTCCCAACAGCACAAATTGTACCAATGATCATCAACAAGGCATCTAAAGAGTCTGCAAATGAGAACAGCTTGTGAAATCGAACTGTTTTGCCACTATCTTCTTTCTTACTCTTCTGTTCTGTTTCAAGGCTTGTTGATGTTGTGACCTCTTGCATAGTTTCACCACTATCCAACCCATTCTCCTCTGCCATATAACCAACTAATTCAAGTTTGTTATTCTTCTACTCTTCGGAGTTGTGGGACGTAACAAACTAAACCAAACCGAGCCTTATGTCTCAATCAATTGTGATGTAGCACGAGATTGTAAATGAGCCTAACCGAAAATAGCCAAATCAATAGGCTGCAATTAATAAATATATTATAAAAGCAGGCGCGTGATAATAACAACAATAATAGCTAGAAGGAATTTAGTTTGGATCCGTATCCTCTCTCAATTATTACATGAATGGAATATTCAATTCAATAGGATCTTCACATCTCATAACTAAATAAACGAACAATTTTGATGAAACAAGGCTAGTTTGGTTTGTAAATTTGAGAAAATATGGACTAGAAAAGAAGAGGTTCATTAGGTATGTGGTCAAACTCGATACGAATCCAAAATTATTAAATCTCAAATAATTTTTTTTGAAAACAGTTTTTCTTTTTCCCATGGCCGGAATTTTTTTTTATTACTTTCAGTTCAAAAAAAAAATTCCTCCATGTACACGGATTGGAAATGACTACAATACACACTCTTTATTTGGGTGTACCATATGCACCTATTGTGTGGTCTAGATTGTGTCACCTCATCAGTAATCATAACATTTTTAGTTTTTCGTAACTTTTCAGCAATATGATTCGTAACATTTTGGTGTGTCTCGTAACTTTTATAAAAAAATTAGTAACTTTTACAAAAAAAAATTGTAACTTCTACAAAAATTCGTAACTTTTACAAAAAATTCGTAACTTTTGTAGGGGTGTGTATCATACACACTCTAACAAGGGGTGTGTATTGTAGCCTTTTCCACAAGGATTACTCTTTTGTTTCAAATTACAATTTGATGGCAAGCAGGGTTTTGAGAGAGAAAATGGTAACGTTGAGGAAGAACACACGAAGGAGAGCGAAAAAACAGATGATGGTGAAATCCTTTCTCCCCATAGTGAAGTAAACAAAAATCAAACCCAAAGTTCATAAAATTTTAAGGCCTCGTACTTGTGGAAGATTAAAAATGATTATGGGGTTGTTCCACAAAACTGATTTATTCTCGAAACTGTCTTATTGTGTTTTACGAGACAAAGTCATTCTCTTATAATAAATTAACTCAAAAAGCCATATCCATCAATTCCTAATATGTTGGATTCTTATATCCAACATTTCTGGTGATGATGACACATGAATGAATTGTATCCAAACTTCTACTTCTGTATCAACAGGAGAAGTCTTGGCCGTGTTCAGTTGGGAGTTTTAGGCCGATTTTGGTCATGTTTTAGTTTTGCTTATATAATCATTTCTCTCTATCTCTCTCCACTTATTACACCTTCTTACATCATCAAAACTAAACTAAACCTACTAACCGAACAAGACCCTTATAATGATATTTTAGTTTTTTGATAGGCATAAATAATTTCATTCATAACCACAATAAAAAAAAAAAATGAGTGAAAAAAATAAAAAAGAGAAAGAAATCGGTACAATAAGAAAAGAAAAGCGTTGAGAGAGCCTTCGAGAGGATGTGAGATAGGTTGAGAATTACGAGAAGTACCGGTAACAGTATAGTAGGCTTCACTATAAGAGACCCTTCCAGAGTACTGCAGGAGAAAAACTACCACTTCAAAGTGAATACCATTCCAAATGAAAAATTGTTGTCTACCTCTGTAGCTATAATCTGTTCAAATCCTTCTCTCCGATGTTTAGTGAAACATTTATGTTTTGCTTTCAATATACGTATATGTAAAAGTCATTGTCTTGATTTGTAATTTATACTGAAATATGGTTAGTAGCTATCAAAATACCTCATATTTTCCATTAATTAATCAAGTAATTGAAAATTAAAATAAAGTTTGTCCTATGCTAACAAAGATCACTAAAACCAAAGGAGGAAGAAAGCAATGGGGTTGAAATATTTGCACAATTTTTTTTTAATAAGTAAAAATAAATAAAATTGTTAGGACCTTTCTATTATTAGCGTACTAGTATAAATATCTGGAATCTTTTGTTGTTCTCCCTCAAATTTCGATCAGCTTCTAGTTTCCAACGACGGGTAGTTAGCCAACAACAAACTTTTTTTGAATTGCCATAGAAAAAAACCCAACGAATTAAGCATCAATATTCTTCCTCCTTTTCCCACCACTAACAATCTTTACAACAGAATAATAGTAAAACATTACTGTAGAACTTTCATTTTCTTTCACCTTCAAATCCCAAGACAAACTGATGCATTGAAATTTTTTTTGACAATGCATTGTGTTTTTCTCTGATCTAAAGGTGATTTTGCTTCAATTTATGTATCCAATGCATCATTTGATATTGGTCTAAGTAAAAATTGTTTGGCTGATTTTCTTGCTTATTTTTTCTTTCAGATCTGAAGGTCAAATTTTCGATTCCAAGTTTCAAAGGCTACAACAGGCAATAATTCAGTTGGAGAAATAATATACCGTGATATAATGGGGACCAAGATGAAGGGCCTTTTGAAGGGCATACGATACATTGCTCAAAAATTTGGTATGCATTTGTTTCTCTCCCATTGATCGAGGTGCAAAAGTACTCGAAACATGCTACGTTTGGATTATGAAACGAGGAGGTGGAGAAGGAGAATGCTAGATCGATCCAAACGTAGCATGAATCTCTCCGTAAATTAACTTATCATGTACCATAAAACAGAAAAAGTAAAAGTGAAAAGAAAACAGCAAGGCATTGTTGTTTTCATGAATAAGATTTGTAAAAATGCTAAGGAAATTGGTAATTTATGGTTGCAGATGAGGACAAAGAACCAGAAATGAAGATTGGTTATCCAACAGATGTAAAACATGTTGCTCACATAGGGTGGGATGGAACATCAGTAGAGTCACCAAGTTGGGTAAATAATCTTCTCTCTATCATTCAAATATTTTCCTGTTTACAATCTTATGGGTAACAATCTTGTGATATTTTCCTGTTTGCAATATATGTAAAGGGCAAAGAAAGTAACTTTTTCCATGCTTTTCAAAACCTTGGCTTAGAAAAGCCTTGATTTGTTGCTTACATTTTGATATGCATGTGCAGATGAAGCAATTCAGATCCCCCCAAGGATTTCAATCAGCACCATTAAGTGTCAATGGGGAACCCATGGAGAATCCTGAAATCAAATGGGTTTCTGAAGGTATGTCAATTCATTTCTCGCTTTGCTTTTCATTTCTCCGAATCTTGCGGCACTGGAGGTTTTTCTGGCCGTTAATATCAAGGCCCGGGAATTAGTCGAAGTGTGTGCAACTTGGCCTGGATATTCGGTTAGAAGAAGAAAAGTTTTAAAAAATTACTACAATGTTGAGGTAAAAAACTTGCCCATAAGGGCATACCAAACTTTGTGCACTAACTAAATATAAGCCCCAAATTAACTTTCTAGGTTCATGGTTGCTATTTTACTAAAGCATTTGGCTCATGTTTTGTAGATTCATGCCGAAGGAGTTCAAGATCATCACATAATTCTCCTTTGAATGAACTCGACGGATCGTCAAAATCAACGAGACGTCATTCTTCTGCAGATGCAAATGGTTCTATTAAAACAGAAAACCCAGCTCGAGATCCATCCACTAAGTCAAGGCAATCAAGGAGATCATCCAATGGTTCGAGAACTAGTCGACAAACGAAGGATTCGAGTCTTGTATCAGATTCATCGTCGCATGGCATGCCAGACATCCCAAAGAAAGCACGGCAAAAGAAGACAAAGGAATCGGTAGGTGGGGGGTCATCGAGATCATCGAGGTCGAAAGCTAACGCTCAGACTTCAAATGCATCTACGCTCTCGGATCCTGAACCAGATACTGAATCCATATCCAGAACCAGTAATGGTGACCTTTGTCAAAGTTCAGATCTGATACCTTCTGCGAAAGAGGGGGACTAGGAATGTAATGAGATTTCTTGAAAAGTTTTTGCCTAGTGTTGTAGCTAGAGACTTGGTTAGTTGAAGCAAAGTTTTCCTTGTATCTCAAAATTTTCCAGATTTGCTTGGTAATAGAACAGTACTTGATACATGTCTTAGAATTAGCTAAGGTTATAAGTTTAAGAGAGATGTGTATAAAGCTCAATGGGTTTTGCCAAGTGGTTACGAGAAAGTAATAAGTGTGTACCTCGGTGAGGTCCCATGTTCCATTTTCACGGAGGCCGAACATTTCAAACTTGGGACCACTCTAGGCAAAGTATGCTCGGTTATTAACTTCACGATTCTGGAATTAGTCTACATACGCACAAACTGGCCAGATATCCAGTTATCAAATGAAAAAAATGTGCAACATGAGAGATTTGGGCAAACAAACATAAATGACAACATAAATATATGCACTTTTCATTGGTAGAAACTCCTAATTACATAATTATCCCTTCCAACTACAATTACTACCACCTCACAAAATTGATGTCTAACAAGTCAGCAGTATAATTTGTCCCCTGTTCAGCTCCCTGTCTCTCTCCATCTCTCATCAGATTGTCTCTGTCTCTAACTCATTCATAATGTTAAAGTTATACAAAACTAAGCTAAAAGGAACAAAAACCCTAGCAACATCAAGAGATGGGAAGCTTGTTGGACAGAATTGCCCCCAAGAACTAGTACTTTACTAGAAGAAATATGTGAGATGATGTTGCACAATTTCAATTGCCCTAAACTGCCACTAATTTTAGCATACCTTAATCCCTCATCAACACACAGATCTGGGTTCCCTTCCAACTTCATCTTCTCTCCCATTTTTGCTGCAAATTCAACTGAAAATGGAAGTTTACCTCTTAACTTGTTGTTCATCAAATTAATCTCATTCAAAGATTCCAAAGACCCAAACTCCTCTGGCACTGTCCCTTCAAGCCTATTGTTATCAAGCCCTATATAACACGCATTTCTCAGAAATACCCCCATGGAAGCCGGAATATTCCCAACTAGTCCTGTGTCAGATAACCCAATTCCCATAATACCCCCGAGGTTTTCCCAAATTTCCGGAATCACCCCTCCAAGCTTGTTCCCACTCAAATGCACCTCCTTCAAACTGGGCATCTCTCCCAAAAACAATGGTATCCCAAAATTACCAAAACTGTTAAAACCCAGATCAAGAAACTCCAAATTCTTCAGATTCGTCAACCCATCTGGGATTTTCCCGGAAAATTTATTCCAACTGAGATCAACCTTCAAAAGCTCAGCTAATCCTCCGATAGAATCTGGCACATTTCCTTCCAGCCTATTTTGGCTAAGATCAAGAAGCTTCAGTTTCTTCAACTTGGAAAAATTTCCACTCACTTCGCCAGTAAATTTATTCCTCGAGAGTGTAATCTGTTCAAGACTGGTTAAATCACCAAACCCATCTGGGATTTCACCAGACACATTAGTCCCAGTGAAAACCAACCTCGTCAGACTCGTTAGGTTTCCCATTTTTCCCTCGAGTGACCCAACCAGAGACGGGTTTTCAATGAACAAAACCTCCTCCAAAGAGGACCCCAAAACGGAGAGGTCTGGAACAGAGACTTGCTTGGAAAAGAAGCATTTGTAGAAGAAGAGTTTGCGCAGGTGTTTGAAGGAGGAGAGAAGAGAAGTGCTTATAGTGGAGTTAGGAGTACACGGTGGGTTTGGTGAGTAATCTGAGACGTAGCCGAAACTTAGCTGGGTGACGTGGATGGATTCAGAGCCGTTGGATTCTTCGAACAAGTCGCAGACGACGCCGTGTGGGGCGGAGAAGCAGAGGTCGTCCGGGAAGAGGTTTCGCCATGGGATTTCTGAGTTGATTGACTCGAGGACTCGGTAGACAGATTCTTGCTCGGCTGAGTCGAGAACGGGCTGTGAAAGGACATGGTTGAAGATTAGGAAGAGAGTGAGAGCAGAGAAAAGATAAGAAGAGAAGGCCATTGCTGGTGTTGAAGAAATCAAGTTGTGAGAAAATGCTTGGAGGGTTTCAGAGAGAGAGAGTAGGGGTTTTAAAGAGGGGAAGGGGAGGAGAGAGAAGGGAGCAGGGTGATGTCTGGTATGGTCTGGCCTTGAGAGATGAAAGAGAAGATTGGGGAGGACGGAGGTTTATGCAGCAGAAGTTTGTCTTTTTGTCACTGTGTTTGTGTATGGTGTGGAATGACGAAAATGACCTCGGTTGTACTGGCTGGGATTTTTGTGACTCCTTTGTTTTGTGTAAATTTGATTTTGACAGGATGGTAATGATATGAGGAAATATAATCAGCCAAATTCGAAATGACATGACATCGACTGATAAGTGAGATAATCAAGTGGTGCTAATTGTGGCTGATGGATAACATCATAACATCACTTGATATTTTCTGGACTCTTTATTTCTTTAATATTATTGTCTGATTTAACAGTAGATTCCATAGACTTTAGGAGGAAGTTTTAGGCGGAAATCCCATGGAACAGATGAGAATGAACCGATCATGTACTAATGGGTTTTGGGGATTCACTCTATTTTATATGGTCGATCCGAGCCGTTCATTCATTTAATGAAATTGAGTGATTTTGGATCAAGCACTTAGGGACATTTGATCTCCGCGTGGGCCACTTGAAATTTGATTTTAAGATGAATAAACGGCTCGGATCGGTCGTGTAGAACTCAAAAATGGGTTCCCGAAGCCCATCGGTACATGGTCGGTTCATTGCCATCTGTACGTGTAGAAGGGTTCAATTTTAGGTGCTGGGTAAGGACACCCTTGGTGGTGAGCTTCAATCTTTGGAGTCAGTAGCGATTTCAAGAGTTTTGGATTATAGGAGCCTTGTTCGTTTAGTAATTTTAATTTAGTTTAGATTTGGAAAAATGTGTAATGAGTGGAGAGAGATAGAGAGAAATGAGTGTAATAATTACAAAACAAAACAAAAACTATGAAACGAACAAGGTCAGGGTTATTCATAAACATCAATATGTGCAAATCCCAAACTTATTAAACTTTCATGCTTTACACCTTAAGCAATATATAATGCAACTTACATATACTATAATTATATCAATTTAATTGACAGATTCTCAATCCCAAAGATGGAAAAAGTGGAACTAATCTTTTTTAGCTTGTATGTTTGTTGATTTAATTTTATTGGATTTTTTAAAGATGGAAAAATTATCTTGGGTGGAGACACCATCGAATCGGCTTTAGCAGTTTTAGCCTTTCTTTTATCTAGGGTGATGACACCATCGAATCAGTTTTAGCAATTTTAGCCTTTCTTTTATATAGATTGGTGAATTATCCAGTATCGTAAGACCATCAATTGGGTTATCCTTTCGTTTTTTTATGGGAAAGTTAATTAGGCATCCTCTACAAAAAATATTATTATGATTCCATCCTATGAGATTTGAATCTTTATGATTCCATCTCGAAATTCAAA
Organism: Vaccinium macrocarpon; assembly: GCA_022606695.1. Classification (NCBI taxonomy): domain Eukaryota; kingdom Viridiplantae; phylum Streptophyta; class Magnoliopsida; order Ericales; family Ericaceae; genus Vaccinium; species Vaccinium macrocarpon. Next base: position 37,497,640 of record CM040178.1, on the reverse strand, counting down.
TAAACCCCAAAATACCCTTTCTCTCTCCTGATTTTCCTAATATTTCTCTCATAATCTTCCTAATAGTTATCTCTCATAATTTCCTAACAGTTCTCTCTCCTAATATTGCCTAATTTATCTCAATCTCTCTCTCTCTCTCTCTCTCTCTCTCTCTCTCTCTCTTATCTTGAAAAATCTCTATTTTCTTATAAGAGAAATTTAATTAGCCATCCTACTTCAATATTATCCTTAGGATGCCACCATATGAGGTTTGAATCTTTATGATTCAGTCCTGTAAATGTGATTTGGACCATTATGCCCCTATTATGTATTTTAGTAGTATATTATCGAATAGTAATTTATATTTTGGGAAATTTTCATGTCCCATTTTTGAAGGAATTTATTGGTCGTTTCTCACCAAATTTATTCTCTCACGTCCCTATTATTTCAGGTAGTTCAAAAAACCTTCCATATCTTCTCCAAGTTGCATATGTCGTTACCACATTCCATTCAACCTATTCCCATCCCATCCTATACCAAAATTCCTGATTTTAAGGGATCATTTCCCCACCCACCCACCCCCCCCCCTACCCAGATTGAATGAATCCGAAAAATATAATATTCAGAGATTTTCGGAAATCCTCCAAAAATGACTCCTCTCTCTCTCTCTCACACACACACACACATTACTTCCCTTTTTTTTTCATCAACAAACTTTGATCCATGAATAGACTCGACTCCGTTTGTTGATTCTAGTAGTGAAGTCGCTGCCATGGTGATGCCTTTATTTGGTGCAGAGTGCATTGAAAGTTCCCTGCAATGCGTGGATTGGTGTCGGTGTAAAGCTCCATCACGATTTGGCCACACGATTTACACCCCCCAAACTTCGGATTCGATTGATCTCGATGGTGATAGAAAAACCCAACGAGTAACCTTTCAATTTCGCTTGATTACTGTAATCTTTTTTTTTTAATGGTGATGGTGGATTCTGGATCTTGTTATGGCGGTGTTGTTTTTCTCGATTCAATGGTGGTTTTTATCCTATCAAGGCTGGTGTTTATTCTTTGTTTACCATGTTAGCTAAATCGTATGTTGAATATGGTGTATTAGTCTATAGAGTTGATTCCAAGTTTCATGGTGTCTTCGTCACCCATGATTTTTTTTTTAACATATTATTAATCATGGTTAATTCCATTACCATGTTTTTCATGATTTTGGCTTCGGTTGTGGTTTTATGGTGGGTTAATCTACCATATGTTTTATGATTTTTTTGTGGTGCATTAATCTACCATGTTTTTGTGGTTTATATCAATTTGACTTTTATACTTGGACTACATATATCTATTTTTTAATATGGAGAATTAATGTGTCATGTTCCTTAGTTCATTTATTCACGCTTGTATTATATTATTCAGAAATGTATCATGATCATTTTTAGGTCAAAATTTCAGGATTATTTTTTTATTTTTGTTCTGAGATTTTAGGTGTGAGAAAATTAGAAGAGAGAATTGTAAGATTATAAGAAGGGAGAGTTAATTAGGCATCCTCTACAAAAAAGATTATTATGATTCCATCCTATGAGATTTGAATCTTTATGATTCCATCTCGAAATTCAAATAAACCCCAAAATACCCTTTCTCTCTCCTGATTTTCCTAATATTTCTCTCATAATCTTCCTAATAGTTATCTCTCATAATTTCCTAACAGTTCTCTCTCCTAATATTGCCTAATTTATCTCAATCTCTCTCTCTCTCTCTCTCTCTCTCTCTCTCTCTCTCTCTCTCTCTCTCTCTCTCTCTCTCTCTTTATCTTGAAAAATCTCTATTTTCTTATAATCTTACAATTCTCTCTTCTAATTTTCTCACACCTAAAATCTCAGAACAAAAATAAAAAAATAATCCTGGAATTTTGACCTAAAAATGATCATGATACATTTCTGAATAATATAATACAAGCGTGAATAAATGAACTAAGGAACATGACACATTAATTCTCCATATTAAAAAATAGATATATGTAGTCCAAGTATAAAAGTCAAATTGATATAAACCACAAAAACATGGTAGATTAATGCACCACAAAAAAATCATAAAACATATGGTAGATTAACCCACCATAAAACCACAACCGGCCAAAATCATGAAAAAAACATGGTAATGGAATTAACCATGATTAATAATATGTTAAAAAAAAATCATGGGTGACGAAGACACCATGAAACTTGGAATCAACTCTATAGACTAATACACCATATTCAACATACGATTTAGCTAACATGGTAAACAAAGAATAAACACAAGCCTTGATAGGATAAAAACCACCATTGAATCGAGAAAAACAACACCGCCATAACAAGATCCAGAATCCACCATCACCATTAAAAAAAAAGATTACAGTAATCAAACGAAATTGAAAGGTTACTCGTTGGGTTTTTCTATCACCATTGAGATCAATCGAATCCGAGTTGGGCGGCGGTGCACTGTGTGGCCAAATCGTGATGGAGCTCTACACCGACACCAATCCACGCATTGCAGGGAACTTTCAATGCACTCTGCACCAAATAAAGGCATCACCATGGCAGCGACTTCACTACTAGAATCAACAAACGGAGTCGAGTCTATTCATGGATCAAAGTTTGTTGATGAAAAAAAAGAGGGAAGTAATGTGTGTGTGTGTGTGAGAGAGAGAGAGAGGAGTCATTTTTGGAGGATTTCCGAAAATCTCTGATTATTATATTTTTCGGATTCATTCAATGCGGGTAGGGGGTGGGTGGGTGGGGAAATGATCCCTTAAAATCATGAATTTTGGTATAGGATGGGATGGGAATAGGTTGAATGGAATGTGGTAACGACATATGCAACTTGGAGAAGATATGGAAGGTTTTTTGAACTACCTGAAATAATAGGGACGTGAGAGAATAAATTTGGTGAGAAACGACCAATAAATTCCTTCAAAAATGGGACGTGAAAATTTCCCAAAATATAAATTACTATTCGATAATATACTACTAAAATACATAATAGGGGCATAATGGTCCAAATCACATTTACAGAACTGAATCATAAAGATTCAAACCTCATAGGGTGACATCCTACGGATAATATTGAAGTAGGATGGCTAATTAAATTTCTCTTTTTTTATTCCTTTGGAACTTTTTGTGTTACAAAAATTAATATATATATATATATAGGGGGAGTTTCACAAACTAGCTTTTTTGCCAAAAACCAAGACAAGTCATCCTTTCACAATACATCACAGTGATTTAATTTTCTTTCCCATGGGGTTGCCCGATCCCACATTTTTCAATGCGGTGTTGCCACTGTCAATCATTCAAAAGTGTATGACTCAAATTTTATGTGGGTGGGTGGGGGGAATCAAGGCCGTTCAAAAATATTTTGGATAAGAGAGATGCACAACGAGTACCACTGCGTGGTACCTGTCTGGCACCCAAGTTTTTTTTCGTGAGAACTGGAAAACATTTTGGTTGAGTAACATCTTAAATTGTTCTATCAAAATATTTGACTTGTCGAATTTGTTTCCCCGAGAAAAATAATTATAGAAATGATGTGAAAATTGAAAAAAGTAGAGAGAGGTAATTATCTTACACTTTTAATTATTTTTATGATTAAAAAAATGACTCCAAAAAATTGATTCAAAATTAACAAGAAAAAAAGACAAGATAATCGAAATTCAATAAATTGAGCCAAACCTAGACTTAAAAGATGTTCTCACTATTTTAATTGTTACCTTAGAATTCCCAACCTTCCAATCCAGTTTTTCATTAAACTTTGTAGGACTTTCTAGCAATAGAAGGTAATTTTGGGATCGATGCACTTTCTCTCATATTGTTAAAACTTTTGTCAGGTTTAGATAAACTTAATCACTCTTCTAAAATTATAACCATAACACCATTCTGAACAAATTTTTAATAAGTGTACAAGTTTTTCACCTAAGAAATATGCAAATTTTGTCTTCCGGAACCATTTCCAGTGGCTTTGCAATGACTTCAAATGCTTTAAATTTGGTCGCTAAATCATGTTACCTTGTTGGGCCACCTTCAACTAAATGAGGACTAGAAGCTCTCAAAATCTCAACCACCAAACGGGGGCAAAAGGGACCTTTCCACTTGAAAAATGTATAAATACACATTTGCATGATTAGGGATCTTATAGTGCAGTATTTAAGCAGTTGATCAAACAATCAATGATCAATGATCTTAATTTCATTTCGGTACTTGTATTATTCGAGCCGTCCATTTGCAAGATAAATTTTGAGTTGTTAATTACAGAGATTAATGGCTCGAAATGTAATGCAGTTCCACACTACTTGATCCCCATTACAACAAATACCATCAACTAGGCCTATTGAGTTGGATTTAATTCAAGATATTCTATCCAAATTTGATAAAACTAATCTGATAAATTCAATAATTATTGCGAAAATCAATAACAGAAACACCATGGCAAAAGAACGGCCGATGATTGGGATACCAATTTCCTTTTCGAGGTTATTAATTATTAATTATTATGGAACACAAGTAAATAATCGCGCCGTATAAAAAATGTATAAAGGCAGAGAGAGAGTGAGTGCAAACCTGCGGGGGGGACAAACGCAACAGCTGAGGAGCCGACAACGACTCGCCGGCAGCCGCCGACTTGTCTCGCAGTGTCCTTGTCGAAAGCGACGTCCAACTGATTGGACCCATAAAGAATCTTGGTGCCACGCGTCGAGTGCTAAGTGGGTACGGCAGTGACACGTAAGGAGACGTAGTACGAGTAGATCGTTTCCGGAATTGACAGAGCATGCGAATTCCGTTTGCAGGCGCTTCATTCCCATCCCCCGCATTTACTTTTTGGGACCCATTATGTCGTTTTCTGTATGGGAGAAATGTTATTATGGAGTGATTCGGGTAAAAAACTAAAAATCAAAAAATCACTTTCGTCTTTATTTAATTTTTTTTTTGCATTCGTTAGTTTAGTATTAAGATTTTGTGATTTCTAGATTCCTCTTGATGAGACGAATTTAACAAATATAAAATCATGGTCAAAAATTAATTTTTTTGAATAAAGCCAAAATAAGTGGATTATTGACTAATAATTCACCTATTTTGACTTGATTAAAAAAATTGTGTTTTGACCATAATTTTATAGTTGTTTATTCGTCTTGTCGAGAGGAATCCAAAAACCATAAAATCTTGATGCAAAACAAACGAATGCAAAAAAAAAAATTGAATAAGGACAAAAGTGATTTTTTGGTTTTTGATTTTTTACCCAAAACACTCTATGTGGGCGAAGCTTCGTGGACTGATAATAAAGTAACAAAAAAAAAAACACAAATATATGTCGTTTTCTCGCTGAGCCCCTTGATCGGAAAATAATTCTAAAATGAATAAACGGTTTAGATTCTTCACATAGTTTCGGTCAATACATGGTTGGTAAAATCCCTCTGTACCATTAACAACATTAATTGTTTTATTAATTGGTAATGGTATGTACTTGTACCGGTATATTATCGGCTACTGTTTCGTACTATTTTCTATTATGAATTATATATTTTGTATATAAAATGATGAATTATGTAACTATGTTTAGCAAAATGTTCTTCAACACCACAATATTTTTAACTGTAATTTAAAATTTTGAATATCAAAGCAGCAATTTGTTTAGAACACTAAAATGTTACTTATATTTCTCATTGTTCTATTAAAATCCAATGTTCCTATTGAAAGACACTTGACACTGCAACTATTCCGGTCTCTCCGGCAATAAAAATAGGCTCACAAAACTTGAACCCTCCTTTGATTATGGTTGTTTTCACACCGGATGGAAATCGAAATGGAGCGGTATTGCCGGAACTGACCGAGATCGTTGGAACAATCCAAAAAAATACTAGCTCGGACAGAGCTGCCTTGTTTATGTACTATTTTTTTTCCCAAATCGGTATATCTCTCGCCATACTAATCGCTACAGTACGAGATTCATAGTATTGATTTTGTGACCAAGATAGTACTCAAAACAAGTGTTTAGATCTCAATTTTAGTAGACATTAGCTCCAACATTTCCATCTAACTCATAACTCGAAGAAGATTATAAAATTTTATCGTACTTCAAAAAATGTCAGTATGAGAGCTACTAGATTACTTTCAAATCAAAACTATTTAATGTATGAGGTCACGTATTCATTGCGTCCTTAACATGCCATATAATTTTACTTAAAGATTATAAAATTTTAATTTTTCCTGTTTCTATTATCAATAGATGGTTTTACTCATAACTTCTTGAAATCAAAAGAGATTGAATTCACACAATGAACCAACAAGCTACTATAGATAAAAACTATATCATTGAATGGATATACTCGTAATTCATCTTAATATGTTCTTATTTCAGTAATTATCATGGAATTTTGAATTTCTAAAGATAAAAAGTTATCAGGTTAGTCCTCTCTTTATTACACACTAGCTTCCTACCATGGGCATGACCGCATGGTAGCTTTACTCTTCTGCTCATGTGCATAACAAATTATTTTTTGTTTGAAACATTTTTGACTTATTATTCGTCCTTGACAGCTGCTGCTGCTGTATGTAATGTACTCCGTACTATGCTACTAGCGGTTTGGCCATGCCCTGACTAAGATGAAACCCTTCTAGCTGCACCGTTCAACATGCACTGACCAACATGCACCGACCACGTATTGACGGTGTCAGGGACACCGTTGTGGGTCTCATCCAATCGACCTGAGCCGTTTATTGTTCTCATAATCGAATTCCGAGTGGACCTACGCGGAAATCGAGGTAATCAAATGGCTGTATGAGCTCGATCCAAAATCACTCCCATTTCATTCAATTAACGATGAACAGCTCAGATCGATCGGATGAGCCCCACAACGGCGTCCCCGACGCCGTCGGTACGTGGTTGGTGGACGTTGTTTTACTGACTAAGATGGACTCGACTATGGGTACCGAAACTTTGGGATATCGAATTGTAAAACGGTTTGTAGGGATATTCACGTATATTTTTTAGTTCTACATGGATAATACAAATTATTCATTAATATTAAAATATTTTTCCAAATAATCTTGTAAGCTTAATTGAATATGTGCAAGTAGTTGATTCAAACTTACAGATGATAATATTGAACAATCACTTACACGTTACATTTGAGCTCATTTTTTCCAAGGCTATTCAAAAAATTATTTTAAATTAATCATCAGTTTGAATTATTCATGCAGGACTCAAAAGTGGGTCTCGCGAGCCGTTGTATATTTTCATTACCCTTAGCATTATTGGAAATTAATGTACTAATAAATGGGGAACAATTTGTTTTTCACCACGACTTTTTCGCCATTATTTTGTCCTTTGCTAAGTTGGCATCTCTTGTATTTTTTTCCCTCTGTTCCCTCTAAATACATGAAGAATCATTTGAAGTCTGGCTGAATATTCAGCTTGCGGAACTGTAAAGAGGAGACAAGGAATGGAAATCTCTCCACTGGTCTATGATACATAAATAGGACAAAAATCCGAATCAAAACCCTATTTTTATTTATCTTAATTTTAGGTCAAATTACTTGGCCGAAAAGGTAGCAAAATTATCGGACCCTTTAGTTAGGTTTTAGTCGGACGAGAGTACTTATATTCTACGATTAGCAATTCTTTTATTTTCAAACCGACCCATTTAGTATTTATGATTTGCTTGACTAATCCTTTATATTGGCCTCGGTTAAGAGTTAAATGGCATGGCACTCTCTTACGCTTCCGCTTATGAGAGGGTAAATCGAACAAAGCCTAATAAATTCTCTCTCCATTTTCTTTTTGATAATGCAAGTTCCTAATTAGTTCTGGAGGTTTTTTTTATTCGTCATTCATAATCTATTACATGGGGAGAGGGAAATGAGACTCGATCCTGGAATGTTGTACGGAGCATCCAAGAGCTCTACCGCATGAGCTATCCACCACTTTTTAGTTCTCGGGGTTTCACTTTTAATTTGTCTTACACACGCCTTAACATGAATTTTATATCTCCAACAAGGCCTTAACCTTATATTGTCAACCCATTGGTCTGAGTGGGCTGATAATAAATCAAGAAAAGACCAAAAAAAATAAATACATATGCCAGTATACTTTTTACACTATTTAAATCTTGGGTTTTGTTAAAATGTGTCCCCCAGGCACATGATAAGGTTCATTAAATGAGTATAATTAAACCTTTGTTTGCATGAGAAATCTAAGTTATAAATAATAGACACAAACTCTTTTACTACTTTTTGCATGAGAAATCGAAATATATCAATTATTTTTACTACTTTCTAAAAAAGTAGATTTAATTAGACTCATTTAATGAACTTTATCATGTGCCTGGGGGGCACATTTTAACAAAACCCTTAAATCTTAACGACAAGCTAGTGGATTGATTTTAATATTTTCTATCAGTAAAATACTTGGGATGAGGGTTTTAACTCGAGATGTTGGTAATGTTAAAATGCATTTTTGTTAATGCTAAAATTTTTAATACATAAAATACATGTACATGAAAAAGATATAACACTAAATAACACTAAAATTCACTAAAATTTTAACATTAACAAAGATAGTTTTGACAATATCATTTTCTTTCGACTTGTGAAATTATCAAGTAAATATTGATACAAGGTTATATTTACTTCAAGATCCGTCTGATTAAAGTGAAAATGAGAGAAAATGCAAGAAAGAGAATACAAATAACAATATTTTTGTATTTGATTAGCATGAAAATAGTAGAAAATTCAGAAACTAAATTTTCTTGTACAACTCATTTAAGCATGGTGACATAACTTTCATTTTCTTTATAAAAAGACAAGGAAAAAAAATTCTTGTGAAAGTTATCACCTCTTATGAAACTTCCTATTATCCATATTATTAAATGCTAAGGGCTGTGAGTTTGTAACTATAAACATTTTCTTACAAGATTCCTACAAATTTTTCATGTTAATCAAACTCATGAAAGAAAATAAATTTTCCTTTCACTTTATTTCATTTTCATTTTCTAGCGCAATTTTCTTTCTAATCAAATGGACACTTAGGATTGGTCCGGCCAAAATTTGGGCACCAAAATCACCAAAGGTAAAGGAAGTTTTCTTGTTTTTATCACTTGGAGAAGTAAAATGGGAAAGGAAAAATTAAACGTTTTCCCTCCTCTTATTTGGTTTAGAAAAGTAGCAGGAGGAAAATAAGATAACTAAGTTTTGAGAACAATACATTTTCCTCACACTTTTCTCCTTAACCATTTCCCCTTCTTTTCTTAAATGAAAAAAAAAAAGAAAAAGAAAAAAGAGAATAGAGGAAAATGAATAGGAAATGGAAGGAAAAATTCTCTATTCACAAAACTTGATTTTGTTATTTTCTTCCCTCTTTTTCTCTAAACCAAACCATATATGGGAGAAAAAATATATAAAAAAATTCCCTTTCCTTTCTCTTTCTTTTCCACTAATTATAAACAGTAGGCCCAAATTCCGGATATTGTAATTGGGCCTCGGCCCGTTCGAAAAAGATTGTGAACTTATGCATTAGTTCCTAAATTGGGCCCCCCACCAAATAAATATCTGCTGATAAGGCTTGTTCGCTTGTGGTTCTATCACGTGAATTAACGACTTGTTAGTCAAACAGAGAAGAGTATTGGTGGATAAGAAAGAAGGGAGAATAGTTATCAGGGGGAATAGTTAATGAGGAGAATTTGCTTATATATTTGGTTTGAATAGTACTAGTTAATATGAGTGGATAGGAGTGGCTGTATAAGTCTGGGATCTGGGGATCCTGTAGTGCGGTGTCGCACTACAATCTTATAGTGCAGCAAATAAGCTGTTGATCGGCAATGAATGGTTTGGATTTCATCTCGGCAATGAATGACTCGAATCATACAAGTGCTAAGATGAAATCTGAGTCGTTGATTGCGCAAACAACGGCTCGGATGTCGCACTACAACCCTGTAGTGCAGCACCGCACTACAGGATGTCCTCCCTCATAAGAATGAATATTAAAAAGTTTTGAGGGGTAATTTGGTCATTTTGTTCACCCCCGATTAGCTAATCTTAGGGTGGGGATGGTCTTGGCTAAGACCCTTGAAAGGGAATAAGCTATCCCCCTTCCTTCTTCTTCAACAAACACCCTTTTTCACTATCTCTATCTCTTCTTCCCTTATCCCCTCAACAAACAAGCCATAAAATGACACAATCGAAAGATCACAAGACAAACCCGTCTATTGCTACTAACATGCATGTTCTAACAGTGCACATATCAGCTTACATGACCCATTTTTTGATTCCAAACAACTAATCCACTCCACTCGTTAATATTAACATATTTATGCAAGTGACCTTGAGAAAAATCAGTTGAATTGAAATAATACAATATGTTCTTTGTTATCGGCAAAATTTTTTATTAGTGAAATATTGACAAAGAGTACATTAAGGCCTTCTTTGATACAAAGTTTTAAGTTTGGGTTAGGATTGTGAAGGTGGTGGGACCTTTAAGTTAGTGTTTATTTTGTTTTTGATGTTTGAGATTTTGAAACCTAACAATTCATCGGATTCACCAACCCAAGAGGGGTTGGTATTTTGAAACCTGTATCAAGGGATTGAGTGAATAAAGACACTTATGACCTCTCCCTTTTTACCAATTGTCACAATTATCCTCTTGCAAGTATATAACCTTAAAAAACCGAACTGCATGTGCATGTGCATAGTATAAACTTTTCCCAGCTTTCATTTTTTTTCCCTTCTTTTTTGTGGATAATATGATTTCCACGTTCATCACACCATCATTCTAAATTTGAAACCAAAATGTTATTCTTCATATGAAGTCTGGAAGAAAAAAAAGTGACGAAAAAACATGCCGTTGAAAACTGCCTTTTTTATTCTTTATTTGTTTTTACAGTTCAATGTTACTAATATACATTCCTTTGAAATCTGGGGACAAAAATACTTCCAAATAAATATGTTTGCCTTACTATTAACTTGGAGATGAAAAATTCTTCCAAATAAATATTGGACTTGGCTTTTGACAAGAATGTACCATTGGAATAGGAAAATAGAAAATGCCACAATCAAGATGCTTTAGCTGGGAGTAACAGGAAAAAAAAATTAAGTGGAAAGCTGGGGAAAAAATATTGTTCTCCATTTGAAATGTGAATAAAAAATTGACAAAAAAAAAAAAAAGCTTCCAAATGAATATGTATACAGTCAAATGGTTCTTGAATTTGGTCCAGTGGCATTTTTATGGTGTTCCTAGTGACAAAAATGGTGTTTCCATGGTATGGTAGAATTGGAAACAAAATACTTTTACCCCATTCTATTCTAAGCAAAATACACAAGTTATCAGTAATCTCATGATCTAATCATGTGCAAAACAAACATGAGAGAATGATTTATCTCTTCATTAATAATCCAATCATATTATCAATCTCAATCCTACCTTATTACCAATCTCTCCAAAATGAAACCTCGTATCAAGGATTAAAAAAATTAAAACATGTCCAATAACACTTGAGGGATCAAGCTCGTAACACCTGAAGACTTAAGCCCAAACATGTGAAACCAAATATTACAATGAAGCCCCAAACCAAAAAGGCTCAAACCCTACACCAAACAAAGAAACCCTAACTATCTACTTCCACCGCTGCCATCCCACAGATGTCACCAGCACACAACCCTTCCCCCCAAAAAAAAAACTATTGCTACAATCAAACACAAGCCGTTAGGCCGTAAACCAAAACCATTCAGCATTGAGACCGGTGGTAAACCGAAGCTACCAAGAGTAGAGAGGGAGGAGATCCATAGAAAAATAGTACATTGGATCGAACACTTACCGTTATCTTATTTTGATTTTTCACATACAGGTCATTTGAGTGAAACCAAAAAATGACCAACCCTGGCTCGATAATTGGTACCCGTGGAATTATTCCCCCCCTGCCGATAAGGGAAGAGCCCGAGTCAATACAGTGCGGTTTCGCCACTCGGAAACGAGGGACACATTCTCAAATTACTTCTGTACCCCTCTGTAATCCCAAAATCACAACGACATCGAAAGTAACTGTTCCAGCAGTCCCGTTTTTGAAAAGCGGTGGCATTTACGCGGGGGTTCGTAAAGTCGTCTTCACGCGTTGTCTGGCAGAGTCTAGTAGCAACTCAACGCAACCGAAGAACCGATCGGCGGAAAAAATGGCGATGGCAGGCTTGTACAGGCGGATCCTACCGTCCCCTCCCGCCATTGATTTCGCTTCTTCTGAAGGAAAGGTCTGTAGTGTTTTTCACTTTTCATCGCTGTGTTTCTTTGTGATTAGGGTTTTAGATGAATGTACTGTAGTTTCGTGTAGTCCTGACTGTGAAGAACGCAGTTACGTTTGTGTTTGATGGTATCTTTAGGTTGAGTTTGCATTTTTGTGTGGTGAATGGTGATCGATGGTGTTTCAGGTGGGATAATTGTGACTGGATGGTGAATTTTGCAATTTAAATGATTGATTGAACTCTGCAAGTACATTTGGGAGCTTATTCATTGATGCTGTTATATGCTTCACCATGAATAGTATAGGAGTGTATTTTAAGTAGTTATTATTGATAAAGGAGTAATTCTGCACTCATGTCGTGGTGGACAGTGTTACAGGAGGGAAGTTAACTTACAATGGCTCCAAGATGAATTCTTGATTGAAAATGTGGTTTGACATCTTGTGTGTCATTCTTCGAATGTGCAGGGTTTTTGTTTTGTAGTCTTAAATTACCTTAAAGCAATGTTAAAGGACAATATGACACTCTAATAGTCTGACAGTGAAAATCTGAATCCACAAAGAAAATGTTGTGGGGAAAACAAAGAAACAATCACTAACCTTGTTTTTCTACTTTGAGAACCTGCGAGGCTACAATGATGGTACTTTAGATGAGCTCCTATATTGCTCTCTTTTTGGTTACCTTTGGAACTAGATATTGATTCCTCAATCTTTCACAAAACAACGCTGAACATATCCCCTATATACTTCCTCTGATAGCAATGCTTGCCTAATGTGGCCAAGAATCCACATCGGATCTGCCCGTTGATAATTCCATGGTCAGGTTTTAGTAGCTACATCTCCACATAATCTCAATGTTGGATGTATTTGGGAGTGCCCCATATTCTCCAGTTTGGATTGATCCTGATCAAGTCCACCTTTTACCTTTTTATTTTTATTTTATATATATATATATATATATATATATATATATATATATATCGGTGCCTATGATAAAAATGGTGCCCTATTTGTTCTATTTCGATAGTGACCAATCAACATTAATATTCTTGAACTGCAGCAACTCTTTTTAGAAGCCGTTCAAAGGGGTACTATGGAAGGCTTTTTCAAGCTGATCTCTTACTTTCAGACACAATCAGAGCCTGCTTACTGTGGGTTAGCCAGCCTGGCCATGGTCCTGAATGCCCTATCTATCGATCCAGGAAGGAAATGGAAAGGTAATTCATGATATTTCAGTAAAGTGATGCGTGCTTTGAATTTTTTAGACTATTACTGAGAAAATGCGGAATGTTATCGTTGCTGCATGGAGGCCTTGCGAAGAATCTCTGCGGTGTTTCTTTTCCTTTAGAGCACCATTTTTGTTTAACAGTCCTGATGCTTTTATCAATTTTGGTTTAAATTTTTTTTGAATGACCCATGAAGGAGTGACCATGGCTTTAGGTCATGCATATAGAGGAATATTTGTTTTAGTGCCAGCGTCCTTGTATATGGTATGCTTTTGTGTTATTTTCTGGGGTTATGATGCTTGCTGTGGAGAATAACCTAGGAAACTCACGATTTGCAGTAAGCTGGGAACTCGAACTTTTTCCTGTTGTTCATGCAACTATCCAGGACATCTTTGAAGAAGCTCCAGAGGACATTAGTTTGTATATGTTTTCATAGATAGATAGAGAGAAATAAAATTTCATTTGTACAAACATTTGTTTTCATGCTACTATCCAGGGACATCTTTGAAGAAGGTCCAGTGGATGTTAGTTTGCATATGTCTTCATAGATAGATACAGAGAGAAATATAAATTTGTTTGTACAAACATATATTTTTAACACTTCGACTTCTGCTGATGGAACAAAAGTGCGTGTTTGTTAAGCTTTTTTAACTATGTCTGAATGCAAGGTTTATAAGCAAACAGTCTGAGTTTTTATTTTTATTTTTATTTTTTTATACCATTTTCGTAGACTTATATCTTTTGGTGTAGGTTGTAACTTTTCATTTGTCAGTAGAGGATTCAGTTTAGGTTCTTGCAAGCCGATGATTTATTTATCCATAGTATAATGCAGCTGAACCACGTAACCAGGCTTTAAAATTTACTGCGCTATTAATTTTTTTACACCAGTGGTAGTTGTTTAGTATAAGGGGAATACATGAGTGCTACCATGCATGGAAAAAGGTCTATTTCACTTGCTGTGTCATAGCAAAATTCTGCCCTTTGAAATTTTTCTCACTTTTCTTCTTCATGTATATCTTCCTTACAACCTTAGCATTTCTGCATTATTGTTTAATGCGGTTGTTACTCTCATTTAGGGCCCTGGAGATGGTTTGATGAATCTATGTTGGATTGTTGTGAGCCTTTGGAAAAGGTTAAAGCTACAGGCATCTCATTTGGAAAACTTGTATGCTTGGCTCACTGTGCTGGAGCAAAAGTTGAAGCTTTTCGCACAAGTCAAAGCACTATTAATGATTTTCGGAAGTACGTCATGGCTTGTTCCACGTCGGATGTTTGTCATGTGATCTCATCATATAACAGGGGGAGTTTTAAGCAGGTATAATCAAGCTCAAACTGTTTTTATTTGGTTATTAGTTTTTTCTCTGTTCGTTCCATGATGGTCAAAGTTGATTGATTGATTTAGATTCTCCATCGCAGACAGGCGGAGGTCATTTTTCACCTATTGGTGGTTACCATGCCACAAAAGACATGGCACTGATTTTGGATGTTGCGCGATTTAAGTATCCTCCTCATTGGGTTCCACTCAAACTTCTTTGGGAAGCTATGAATACTGTTGATGAAGCTAGTGGCCGACCCAGGGGGTATGTATTCGTGTGTGCTTCAGCTAGCAAAACCTCGATCACATTATCTTATCGATGATAGTCTGTTTTTCATGGAAGCAGTTTTTCAAGCTTACATGTTACTATGCAACTGTTGACGTTGTGTTTGATACATTTTGTTAAGTGAGATATATCTGACATGACATTATCGCTGTTTCTGTGGGTATTTTTATTGGGTTCAATTTCTTTGGGGGTTTCCATCAAGATATATGATTCTGATATTGTTGCTACAAAATGTACAAAAATGCTGGTTGAGGTGAAATGTAACTGTCTTGACTTGACCAAACTCCTATAAAGAAACAGGAATTATTGGATATACTGGAGACGTTTGACACAACAATTCAGTCGCAGTTCACATATATTTGTCATATATGGATCTAAATATGTGGCTTCCCCTATAGATATAGAAATGCAGAGTTGTGAGTGCTTTGTAGCTCAACTCCTAACCATTGTCTACCAAGGATGAGAATCTTAATCTTTGTGCTATAGCAAAGGATCGAAATATGAGTGCCCGTGGGGAAGTGTGGTTATCTGAGTCCTTTGTTGATGCCATTTATGTCCGTTGTGGATGTCTGCTATTTTGCTAGTTCTGTCTATTTGATGATTCCTTTTGTCTGCTTGGTGTTTATTCTTGTTGAGTATTGCATTGGTACCACAATGTCTTGCAAAATGACTGCAATGGTTTTAAGACATGGTTCCTTTTAGCTTTTTGAAGTTTGATGTCTTTTTTTTCCAGGTTCATGCTAATCTCTAGGCTTCATAGGGCCCCGGCACTTCTCTACACCCTGGTATGATTTAGTTCGGTGGTTTGGCAATGAAATGTTTTTTCACTTGCTAGCGTGCCCACACAGACACACTTACTAACAATTCATTAACGCCTTGTTATTTTTCATGTCTATGTTAATTTATGCTTCCCTAAGAAGTAAGATCTATATTTTGCCCCTTGTGTACTTTACCTCCTTAACGTTCCAAAATATGTGATGCCCCTCACATGGGTTGGACTAAAATGCTATCCTTACATTTTTAATGAATTTAGGAAATTGGAAAATGTGCCTAATTTGAGAGTGGGCTGTGGGCACAGAATATATTACATTGAAAACCATCTTATTTTATACAGGAAAAAAAATGCTTTATAATCTTCCCCTTTCAAAACTATAACCATCTGTATATATTGTACTCTGTATATGGTTGTATTACTAGTTGGTATTGACAATTGGCAAAGAATCTGATGGTGGGTAAGTTTCAACTGGTATAAGTCATATGTATTGTACACGTGCATGTGTAGAGGTATTATATACAAGCTAAAGCGTGACCAATTTATAATAGTTTGAAATTGGGTCTGAAAATTAGGGACATTTTTGGGTAAAGATGTGATTTAATTAAACCAAATGGATAAATTGAAATTTGAGGGCAACATGTAGGATACAGAGAATTTAGCAATGAACAAGAAGATAATGAGGGCAGTTTGATTATTTTACAAGTGACTTTAACAAAAAAAAAAAATTAACTATCTTGTTTTATTTTTTGGTAACTATCCTAACAAACTTATAACTTTGCACTTTATTCTGATACCATGTGAGGGTGGTTTGCGTGTTTTCCTAAGGTTGGTTATGTGCACAAGGGCCAAGGGATCGTCGATTTTGCCATTTCCTCTCTCTCTATCTCTATCTCTCTCTCTCTCTCTCTCTCTCTCTCTCTCTCTCTCTCAATATACATATAATACACATGTATGTATGTGCATGCATGTATAGCTGAAATGTGGACAGTAATTCTGTTGCAGTAACTATGATTTTCAGCACACACAAATTTAAGCGTGGAATACTGTCACATACGTGCGCTTTTCTTTTTACCACCACATCATGGTTTGTTTCTTTCTATAGACAATTATATTAATGGTGAAGATGATTTGCAAGACTATGTCATGTTTTTATCACCTAGAAACCTAAGCATGGAATTGTGATATAGTACTTTCCACTTTTCATGCATTACAAATGGGATTAACATGCAGCCATTGTAATGCACCTGTCCTTTCCTTTGAGTTGGCAGATTTTAGGGATTGAAAAGGATTATTGAATTTGAAATTTTGCACATGAAATCATGATGATGTCAACTGAAAGTAAAGAATTTGTTTGTGAACAGTTGTGGGTTCAATGACCTCTCCTGGGTTGATTCATGCACACATCTCTGTGGCATATAGTTCACTTTCTGTATAATAGTGGAATTTTGAGCCTCAACATCTAAATCTTATACTTATCACTTATGAAGCGTATTCATCAACCTATTGTTTTTTGGCAGAGCTGTAAACACGAGAGTTGGGTCAGCATTGCAAAGTACTTAGTGGAAGATGTCCCTCGCTTATTGAGATCAGAGGATGTGAAAGATATTAGGACTGTTCTCTCTGTTATTTTGTCATCTCTCCCTACACATTTTAGGGAGTTCATCAAGTGGGTTGCAGAAATTCGGGAACGGAAGGAGGATGGTGGTCAAAGTCTGAGCCAAGAAGAGAAAGAAAGACTTACCATCAAGGTTTTTATTACATTGACTACCCGTTCTTTTTATTTGTAAATTTAATCTCATTCTACAGTTTAGTACACTACCCGAGTACCTGTTCTCTTGGTTGCAGGAAATGGTGTTGAAACAAGTGCAGGAGACTAGCCTTTATAAACAAGTGACAGATTTTTTATCTTCTGAGAAATCAGGTTGCAAAAATGTACCGGGGACAGAAAATGAAGATAATTTGACTGAAATTGCGGCTCATGTCTGTTGCCAGGGGGCAAGGCTTTTGTTTGGGATGTCAGGCTCATCCCAGTCATTCTGTTGTCAGGAAACGTGTGTTAAATGCTTCAAAGCAAATGGTGACAAACCTGTTACAGTGGTGTCTGGGACCGTGGTGAATGGTAGCGGTCCGCAAGGGGTTGACGTGTTGGTCCCTTCTTCTCAATCAGAACTTAGTTGCTGTGGTTGTGGCCCAAAGAATTATGTTGGTATGTACCCAGCGAGCAATGACGTTCTGACTGCTCTTTTATTGGCGTTGCCTCCGGAAACATGGTCTGGTATCAAAGAGGAGAAGCTTTTGCAGGAAGTATGCGGTCTTGTTTCAACTGAAAACCTTCCTACACTGCTTCAAGAGGAGGTACGTTTAAACTCTTTTTTCAGTTGGTTTCTTATGGTTGCATTCATGAAGCTAATTCCGGATTTTTCGGGGATAAACTTTTTTGGTTTAGCCTGACTAATGGATTTAGTTGATAAAGCTAGTCATTAATTATATTTAGCGGGTTCTGGCAAGCGGTAACTGAGTAGATGGAAGTCTTTCGTTCCTTCTGTGGACGTGACTATGCATGCCTTGTGTTTCTCCATGTATGTACATATCCGTACATAGTAAATCATGGGAGACATTATTTTCTATTTCAGGTACTTATACAATTTCTTGAGCGTTACCTTTTATTTCTGTTGAAACATCAGGCTATGTGCTTATTTGTTGCTATTCAACTTTACTAAGTAACTTTCAGACTCCGTATTAGGTTAGCAGTTATCTTTTTGGTCTATTCCATAATGCGTATGAACATACCGGCAGAACTCACAAAAATTTCAACTGCACACAACATATACAGTAGAGACATCAAAGTAATGTGATTGAAATTTTCATTCCCCGAGCAGCTACGCCATCAATTTTGCAGTTGTGTCATAAGTTTTGCCTAGTGGCAACAATTTCATAGATACTTCTGACCAAAACTGTAACCATATCTTAGCTTTCGGTGAGGATACTCTCGTTGTGAATTAATCAGAAATTGTCTACATGTAATTGTCTCTGTGTTGTTCACTTACTTAACTGCCTGAGCAAAACAAAAGGGAAAGAAAGAAAGGGAACTCCGTATTTTGAACCATTGTTTAGTTGTTTTTTCGTTATTATGCGTAGACGTGTATAGATAAATACCATAGTAGTTACAGTTATGAAATTACTTGTTGAATCAACGGAGTGTGTTTTTCATGAATATGGTTATGACAGGTATTGCATTTGCGAGGTCAACTCCAGCTTCTCAAGAGATGCCAAGATAATAAGGTAGAAGAAGATCTCGGTGCACCTCTTTTTTAGCATTCTTTTGTCATCTCGTCTCGTCTCGTCTCGTGTTGTCATATGCTTTAGTCTTGTGATCGAACAACACATTCCTTCTGTGACGTGTGTAAACTATTCAAAAATCCCAAACATTATGCGCCGTGCAGACAGGACGTTCATTGCCCGTAAAGGTAAAGCACCAGAAAGCAAGGGGTATCTCCCAGTTAGTGGAAGATCATATCGAAGAACCAACATCTGTTTTCCAGCGTCCTAAGTTGTTCAAAGAGGGGCCACATCGTTAGGGCTGACACTCGGAAGTACTACCGAACCTACGCTGCGGTGCTTTGAATCAGGAAAATGGGATATTTTTTGGATGGGTTTGATTTATGGCAACCTGTCCAAAACCTGCATAATCCTTTTATCAGGAAAACTTGCGTATCTCTAGTCGTTGAGAATTATTCCTTCCATTTCATAATTTTAGTTTATTAAGCAAATTTGTGCCGTTTCGTGGATCAAAAAATGTAAATATTTTTGCAAGTAGTGTTTTAATTCTTTGCAAAGCCCTAATCAAGATATTATGACGTCATGTATTTATTTTATTTTTTTTTATAGCCTACTGAGCGAATCGTTAGGAGATGTAAAATTAATCCACATGTTAGTCTCTGATAGATATACTTTCGTTTGAAAATAAATGAATGGCGTTAATTGAAAAAATAAATAAATTTGAATGTTGGTTTTAAATTTTTTTTTTTTTTAATGAAGAGTATACTGGTGAACCGATTAGTTTCTTTTAGGCCTAAGGGGCAAATTTGTGCCCTTGAAACCTTAATGTGATAAGTTTCGCCGAGGCAAGTGGATTGATGAATGCCACAAATTTTATTCATTAATTGGTGAACTTCTCATTCACCAATACTCCGTCTTATTTAGAAGCCATTGTAATTAACACTCTATTTTAAAATCAGAAAATTGGTGTAAAGACCAAGCTTGAGGCTTTAATTTGTGTTTAGTCCAGCTTAACTTATTTTAATGCTTGTAATACATTGATAAAAAATATTTAATGGCTCAAGGACAACATTAGACAAAAATACCCTTAATGAAACCCACACTCACGCTTGTAAGATCAAAAATGGGGTTTTGTTCCAATATTCGGCCAAAAGTGAAAGTCAAAGACACTTTTTGATGATGACCTGGCGACAATACTAGACCACAAGTGACCTTAGCGACACTATTGATGATGACCCACCCACCCGTCCTTTCTCTCTCATGAAGGAAATTGAATTTTTCTGCCGAAATGAGTTGATGTCTGATATACCAAAAGCTTTAACTTTTTTAGGTGACCCATCACTTTTCCCTCTCTCTCAAATGCGTGGGTCACTCTTTAATTTTTGGGATTTGGTTCAATTTTAGATTCAATTTTGGGTTTAAGCACTTAGGGTGCATTTTTTAATTTATAGGGTTTTAATTTGTTTAGGCGACTTTTCGTAGGAATGCCTTAGGGTTTTAGACATTTAGGGTGCACTTTCCAATTATAAGATTTTTAGTTGTTTAGGCACTTTCGTAGGGATGCAGTAGTGTTATAGGAACTTTTATAGAGGTGCCCTTTAGGGTTTAAGCATTTAGGGTGCACTTTCCAATTATAGGGTTTTTAGTAGTTTAGAAGCTGACTTTCTTGGGAGATCTTTCTGGGGTTTTAGGCGTGACTTTCATAGGATCCCAAGGAGGTTTAGGTTTAGGCATTTTCATTTAGGTTTGGGGGTTTAGGCACTTTCATTTGGCTAGTGGGGCATTTTTTGGAATGTGTAGTTGATTTGTTCTTTTGGCATTAAAGAAAAAGTTGATGTCCTTATTGAAGTAAAGACCCATTTATTATGTCCTAAAAAACGGACCCTTTTAAAATTTGTTGCTCTTTTTTGTGTGTGATACCAATTGACCAATTTTTCCATGGTCTGCACCGACATGTAATGTTTCAATAACTTTATTTATTTATTTTTTATTATTATTTTTTTTGATCTGGTGTTTCAATAACTTTATTCATAGCCTATTGTTCTGGAATAAATGATAAACTTATAAAATTAAGAAGATAATGAATCCAGTACATCAACAGGACTGCATAATAGATCCAAATGCTTAATGTCATTAAACGGTCAAATATTTTTTTGGAGATAAAAAAAGTGATAATTGGATCACATTATGATAACGTAGATCCTCTCTTCTTTTATAAAGAAAGAAATCTAAAAAAGTTACTTGATGAATCCCGTTTGGTAATTGAAGTACTAATATACAAATAGTTTACGTTTAAAATTTTTGATCTAGAGAGAACTGTCCAAATAATATTATGCATATATGTGACGGTTACAAGGGACACAATTGTATCTGAATTTGTAAGGAATTTTTTTTTAAAAAATCCTAACTTTTGGATTCAATGTCCCATGTATACCTGACTTTCAATAAACGTTAATTATTAAACCCCTAACCTTGACACTCTGTCATCAATTCCCCCGCAATTCATTTTCCGTCCAATACTTAATTATGAAACCCCTATCTCCTAACCTTGTTTTGTGCCTTTGTCATGGGCTTCCAAATTTATTCGTTATATGTTGTCTTGTGGGTCCAACTTCAAGGTCTCACACAAAAAATCTTACCCGTTCGATAATTTTAAAATAATTAATCAAGTGGTCTTGTAAAAAATGAGGCACATCGGGTTTTTTTTTTTAGTGTTTGATCTAATTAGTTAAAATTTTCATTTAGAATAGAACTCTATAATTTGAAAGAATTTTGAAAAAAAGTTATACAATTGTGCGCTTGGTATCCTTTTGATTGATCTAAATAAAAAAATGAATTAATTAGCTCAATTACTTATTGAATGGTTCAAATCGTTTGTGTGAGACCCTAAAGTTGGCCCCACAAAATTCTATGACAAACCCCAAAAATGACGTTGTTTTGGGAGTCTCCATTATCAATTGGGCAGGAAATGGATTGAGTGGGGGAATTGATGGCTGAGTGTTAAGATCAGGGGTTTAAATAGCGTTTTTTTTTTAAGTTTAGGTGTTTATGAAACATTTGGCCCAAAGGTCAGAATTTTTTAAAATTTTTCCTAAGAAATAAATCTTATCCACTTCCCGTAAGGGAGCCCGGGCTTTTTTCTAGTTTTTGTACGACCTCTTTTTTCTGAATCTCGAATACTCCCTCCGTCCGGATTTGTTAGTCTATTATGAGAGTTCGTGCTACTTTTCAAATAATTATATCTTATAATTTATAATATTTTATGTAATTTTAAAACATTATCTTATAGAACTAATCGAATATATCAATCAAGATCTATATTGAATATATAATTATTTATCAATTTAAAGTTATTACTATTTTTATTTGCTTATAATAAAATAAGGGACAAACAAATACGGACGGATGGAGTTATATTGAAGATCCTCTTCTCTCATATTTTCAAGTTGGGAAAAAAAAAATCTTTTTAAGGAGAAACGACTAATCAAATTACCCAGGTAACCCTCTCTATAATCCCAAAATCAAAACAACACCGAAAAGTAATCGAATAATAACTGCTCCGCCCAATCAATTTTGAAACGGTCCAAACGGACGGTGAATTTACGCGGGTTTCGTAACGAACGTCGTCTTCACGCGATCCCCCATAATAACTCTGCTCGGCCACTAAATTTTGAAACGGACGGTGAACTTACGCGGGTTTCGTAAATTACGTCTTCTTCACGCGATCCCCCAAAGTAAATGAAACCCTAGAACACAGCAAATCGACGCCACGGAAGAATCGAATTCGACGGATTATGGCAATGGCAAGCTTGTACCGGCGGACTCTACCGTCTCCTCCCGCCATTGATTTCGCTTCTTCTGAAGGAAAGGTCTGTAGTGTTATTTCACTTCTCATTCAGCTCACTCACTATTTGATCCTTTGCAATTAGGGTTTTGGATAACGTACAGTAGCTTTTTTATTCTCTCTGTGAAGAACGGAGTTACTTTTGGCTGTGATGGTTTCGTGGTGTTGGATTGTTGAGTTTGCTTTTTAGTGTGGTGATCGATGGAGTTTAAGTTGGGACAGTGCAAGTCACTCTAGTACTCTAATGGATTGGTGAATTTTGAAAATTCAAATGATTGAGCGAATTTTGCTAGTAGATTCTTGTGTTATTATGTAATTTTCCACCGTGTTTGGTTTCAACAGTTAATCTATTGGTTAGCTGTGGTAGTCATCATTAAGACTAATTTATGAGTATTTGCAGTAGTTATTACATATTTGAGAAATTCTGCTCGCATAAATGGTTTGGGAGACTGTGTCACAGGAGGGAGGCCATAATGTTACCCTATTTGCAGCCTTGATTAGAAAAAAGGTTCGACAACTTGTGTCATTCTTCCAATATGCAGGGTTTTAATATCTGTTGTTCTTTTGGATATTCTTGTATGTTCGTGTTCTCGTTAACTCCTTTTTTTGGTGTTTTTTCATGACTATGCTGCCTATCATAAAAATGCGCTACCCCTATTTGTGCTATTTCTGTAGTGTAATCACCTTATCATGTCTAATATTTTCTACCTGCAGCAACTTTTTTTAGAAGCCATTCAAAGTGGTACTATGGAAGGCTTTTTCAAGCTGATCTCTTACTTTCAGACACAATCAGAGCCTGCTTACTGTGGGTTAGCCAGCCTTGCCGTGGTCTTGAATGCCCTTGCTATCGATCCAGGAAGAAAATGGAAAGGTAATTCTTGATTATTTTAGTAAAGAATTTGGTGGTTTGCTTATTGCACCGAGGCATTGGAAACATCTCTTTGGTATTTCTTTTACTTACAAACACTTGTTTTTGTTAACATACCCATTTCACTGTCTCCGTTGTTTTTATCATTCTTTATTGGCAAATTTGAAAGAATAATTGGAAGGCAGTATTTGCATGGACTGTTCCTTTTTGGTCAAGTTTATCAATTATTGTTTGAATTTTGAGCGACCCTTGAAGGAGTGGCCTTGGTCTTGGGTCAGTGTGGGGTTATGCTTCTTGCTGGGGTGAATGACCCTTTAAAATATACATGTTTGGTTGTTTTCTGGGAACTATTTTTTCCTTGGGTTCATGCCAATTCCCAAAAGCCTTTGAAGAAACCTAGTGTTTGTTTATTTGCCTAAGTCTTCATAGATACGAAGATTGATAGATATAAATTGTAGTAGTATTTACACAAATTTATTGAGACATAGTTTTGCTGATGGGACAAGTATGCCAACTTCTTTAGACTGTATGAAGAGTTTTAGATGATAACAGCCTGAGTTTTATTTTCATCTATACCATTGTTTTGGATTAATATCTTGTGATGGGGAGTGTTACATTTTATTTGTCCAGTTTAATGGTCAAGTGATGGATCCAATTTAGGCTCTTGCAAGCCAATGATTTATGTACTTATATGAGTGTAATGCTGTTGAACTCCATGTAACCAAAAGTCCTACCACACATGGAAAGAGGCATGTTTCACTTTCTGTACTACAGCAAAATTCTAACCAGACTGAGCCTTAAGTCCCAAGTCGTCTTCATGAATCTGTTGTCTCCGTTGAGTGCTACAACAGAATTCAGAACATTGAATTTTGTCTCTTGCATTTTTCCCCCCTGCTTGTATATCTTTCTTGCTGCCACAGCGTTGCTGAATTCATGTGTCATGACTCATGCGGTTCTCACTCTCGTTTAGGGCCCTGGAGATGGTTTGATGAATCTATGTTGGATTGTTGTGAACCTTTGGAAAAGGTAAAAGAGACAGGCATCTCATTTGGAAAGCTTGTATGCTTGGCTTACTGTGCTGGAGCAAAAGTTGAAGCTTTTCGCACTAGCCAAAGCACCATTCATGATTTTCGTAAGTATGTCATTGCTTGTTCCACCTCGGATGGTTGTCATGTGATCTCCTCATATCATAGAGGGACATTTAAACAGGTAATAATTAAGCTTGAACTATTTGTTTGGTCAGTTGCTATTTTTTCCTCTGTTCATTCCATGGTTGTTGAAGTTGATTGAACTATTTAGACTCTATATTGCAGACAGGAGTGGGTCATTTTTCACCTATTGGTGGTTACCATGCTGGAAAGGACATGGCATTGATTTTGGATGTTGCGCGATTCAAGTATCCTCCTCATTGGGTTCCACTCACACTCCTCTGGGAAGCCATGAATACTGTTGATGGAGCTAGTGGCCTACCAAGGGGGTATGTATTCGTGTATGCTTAAGCTAGCAAAATATGCAATCACCTGATCTCAGCCATGGCAGTCTTTTTTTCATGGAATATGACATTATCTCTGTTACCATGGGTATTCTTATTAGATGCAATCCATCTTTGAGGGTTTCCAGCAGGAAGACTGCTTGTGTTCCTCGCCCGGAGAATATTAGCTGGGCATTAATAGTAAAGTTATTGTTGGCGCAAAATGTACAAAAGCTCTGGTTCTATATGAACCAAACTCCAATAAAGAAGTAGGAATTATCTTATATCCTGGAGATTTTTGACAGCAACAATTCTGTTTCAGTTCACAGACACTTCATATATTGATACACATCATATGATATTTCCCTGGTCAGTTATGTTACATGGACTCAGGTACGAGTATCGGGTGCGGGTGCATGTCCAAGCGTCGGACCTTCCTAGACTTAAATCTTTGGATACTGGGATATGTGTCCCACAATGGGGTACAGGTACAGGGACACGTCCTGAACACCTATTTGTAGTATATATTGCATGAATAGAGTAGGTTATATATTGAAAATTATACTTATTAATGTATTTAAACAAGAAGAGTTAAGAAAAATATGTTTTTTCTATTTCATGTCCATGTGAAAGTCTAGAAATATCACTTTTCCAGCTAATTTGGTATTCTTTTTCTATAAATATCATACAATTAGAGGATCCGAGTGTCCAAAATGGATGCGCATGTCGGACACAGGACATGGGTACTTCAGCCAAAATGGAGGATCCGCGTAACATAGCTGGTCAGATATTGTACGTTCATATATACAATAGAGTGCAGAGTTGAGATTGATTTCTAGCTCAATTTCTATTCATTGTCTACCAAGTATGAGCATCTCTTCCTTTTGTGCTATTGAAAACTGAAAATGGAAGGGCCCTAGGGGGAAGTGTGGTTATGAGTCCTTTGTTGATGCCATTTTATTTTCATTGTGCATATATTATAGTTTGCCTACTTCTGTCTATTTGTCTGTTCCTTTTTTTTTGGGTGTCCGTTGGTATTTCTTCCTGCTGAGTATTGCATTGTTATCACTGTGACTCGTAAAGTTTACTGAATGTGTTTAAGACATGGTTCTTTTTAACTTATTCAAGCTTGATGTTTATTTCCAGGTTCATGCTAATCTCTAGGCTTCATAGGGCCCCAGCACTGCTGTACACCCTGGTATGATTCAATTCGGTGGTGCAATGAATGTTTGTACCTGCTAATGCGCACCCGTAGACACATTTTTAACTATGGATGCCTTGATGTCTTTCTATTTATCCTGTCTATATGTTCAGCTATCTTTCCCTAAGATCCACTTTGGCACATGTGAACTTTATGTTCTTAACCTTCCAAATTATAATGATTCCCTCATGTAGATTGGACTAAAGTGCTTCTATTATATTACATCCGAAGTGTGGAAATTGAAAGACACCTAATTTGAGAGTGGGCGTGAAAGTATTTCATTCAAGATCATCTTATAGTGCAACAGGGCAAAAATTCTTCTTCATCTTCCACATTTGAAACCCAAAACATTTGTAACCATTGTATATTGTGTACTGTGGTATAACTACTTTGGCATTTGCAAAGAATCCATTGGCGGTTGACTGGCATGCATTGTACGTATGTGCATGTGTATGGGTACTGTATTCAAGGTAATAATGACCAATTTATAGTTTTGCACATTTGTTGACAAGTTCGAATAGTGTAAAAAATTTGGGAAGTTTTGGGTTAAGAGGAACTTTAATTAAACTAAATCGACCATGTAGGGTGGTTTGCATGTTTTGCTAAGATAGGTGATGTGCACAAGGGCCAAGCAGCATGAAGGTATAGTGGATTGTTTCCATTTTCACTGAACCCTAAATAGCTTAAAACAGTCATTGGTCACTGATTTCTCTCTCTCTCTCTCTCTCTCTCTCTCTCTCTCTATATATATATATATATATATATATATATATATATATTGGTGGATTTTCTAGTCCACACTCCCGGGTTTAAGGAAAAAATAGGGTATTTTTGTGTTGAATTTTTTTTTTGGAAAATCCGATCCGTCAAATGTGTTCAGAAGGTGTTTTCTAGGGTATACGCGAGAAATCTTCAAAAAAAAAAAACCCGGAAGGGCTTGATCCAAGCAGTTTTCGCAAAAACTGTATTTATATATTTTTGCGAAAACTGCTTGGATCAAGCCCTTCCCGGTGTTTTTTTTTGAAAATTTTCCGCGAGGGCCCTTGAAAACACCTTCTAAACACATTGGACGGATCGGATCGTCAAAAAAAAATTTGTATAAAAAGTCCGGAAATTAAAAGTCCGGACTAGAAGTTTACCCTATATATATATATGTGTGTGTGTGTGTGTGTGTGTGCGCGTGCGTGCGTGTGTGCGCTTGCGTGTTTGTTAAGTGATGACATCGACTGGAAGTACTGCTTTTTTTTTCTTCCTGTGAGCAATAGTGACTTCGATGGCCTCTCCTGGAACTATCTAATCTAGTTTGTTGATTCATGCACACACCTATGGGGTATATATCGTATTTTCTGTGAGTGTGGGAGTTTTGAGCTCTCTAGTCTTCATCCTCAGCCAGCTAAATATTATACTTATGAAGCATATTTATCCACCAGATCTCTTTTTTTGGCAGAGCTGTAGACATGAGAGTTGGATGAGCATTGCGAAGTACTTCGTGGATGATGTCCCTCGCTTATTAAAATCAGAGGATGTGAAAGATATTAAGAATATACTCTCTGTTATTTTGTCATCCATCCCCAACCATTTTAGAGAGTTCATCACGTGGGTTGCAGAAGTTCGGAGACAAGAGGAGGATGGCAGTAAGAGTCTGAGCCAAGAAGAGAAAGAAAGACTTGCCATCAAGGTTTTCATGACTAATTGTTTCTCTGTTCTTGTTATTTGTGAATTTAATCTTATTCTATAGTCAACTATACTACCTGTTCTTTCTTTTGCAGGAAGAGGTTTTGAAACAAGTGCAGGAGATCAGCCTTTATAAACACATGACAGATTTTTTATCTTCTGAGAAATCATGTCACAAAACCATTTTAACGAGGACAGAAAAAGAAGATAATTTGCCTGATATTGCGGCTCGTGTCTGTTGCCAGGGGGCAGGGCTCTTATCTGGGATGTCAGGCTCATCACAGTTGTTCTGTTGTCGGGAAACCAGTGTTAAATGCTTTAAAGTAAATGGTGAAAAACCTGTTACAGTGGTGTCTGGGACAGTGGTGAACGGTAGTGATCAGCAAGGAGTTGAAGTGTTGGTTCCTAGTTCTCAATCTGAGCTGAGTTGCTGTGGTAGTGGCCTAACTAGTTATGTTGGGATGTACCCGGTAATCAATGACGTTCTGACTGTTATCTTATTGGCGTTGCCTACACAAACATGGTCCGGTATCAAAGAGGAGAAGATTTTGCAGGAAGCACGTGGTCTTTTTTCAATTGAAAACCTTCCTACGCTGCTTCAAGAGGAGGTATGTCTTAAGTATAAAAATTGTTTTTAATGAAAAAACGTTTCCCTTATCTTAGCTGTTGGTGATGGAGAGTCTCATCTCGGGCTAATCCAATGCGGTCAGTTTGTAATTGTCTCTGCTGTGTTAACTTAATTGACTGGCGGTGCAAAATGAAATAGGAAAGAAAGAAAACTCACTATTTCAAACAATGATGTAGTAATTTTCTCATTGTTATGGGTATATCTGCAGATAATACCTCTCATGTTTGATTGTGGGATTATGGCAGGTGTTGCACTTGCGAGGTCAACTCCAGTTTCTTAAGAGGTGCATAGATAATAAGGTAGAAGATGATCTCGGTGCACCTCTCTTTTAGTATTCTTTCGTCGTCTCGTCTCATGTTGTCGTAGACTTGGTGTTGTAAGCAAATAACACTTCATTTACCATGACATTTGTAAACACTTCATTTACCATGACATTTGTAAACTATTCTTTTCGAACTGACGTTAGTGAACTTCAAATCCCAAATATTGTGCACACAGTGACAGGCAAGACGTTCAATGCCTGTTAAGCTAAAACACCAAGAAGTAAGGGGGTGTCTCCTAGATATTTAAAGGTCATATCGAAGAACCAGGAGCTGTTTTCCGCCATTCTAAGCTGTTTAAAGAGGAACCACATCATTAGGATTGATGCTATCCCAACGCGGCAATGCTTTGAATCAAGGAATGGGGCGTTTTTTCAGATACGACATGTTTACCGCAAACGTGTCCTATTTCATTTGTTTGGAGACTCAATCTCTCCTTTTTTAGGCTGCCTCGCCGGGAGAAGACAAGAATGATAGATAGAGGTGCGCTATCCAGCTGACCAACCTTCCCTTGTTTGGCTAATCTACCACGAAAAAACTTAAAGCACAGTATACCTTCATAGTATTCTTCTAAGTTACTGGTTAATGGTTAGAGTCAGGAAAATGGGAGAAAGCAATGCTTGAATAATACAAAATTGACTCAATTATCTTTTGCTCTTGAGGTTTTACCGGAATGATCTAGTGGTTAAGTTTTTTGGCACTTTTGCTCCTTATTTGATTATTATTATTATTTTTATTTTTTCTGGAGAATTTTGTTGCATCGCTTGTGCATTTCTTGGCTAGGTAGACATATGGTAATCTGGTGCTGGAGCTGGGATGGAAAAGACAGAGGAATCATGTTCCAAGTGGAAATGGTTTTCGAGAATAGGAAAACATCTTTCTGATATTTTTCCAAAAATATATTCCGTTGTCAAAAAATTAACGAGAAATTATTATGAAAATAACCAAATATGCCTACTGGTAATGCACAATAAAAGCATGCAAGTCCATCTTCTGTTGCTAATTCCCGTAACAGGATTGAATCATTGGTTGCAAATCTCAGCTCGTTGAAAATAACATGAACTCGAGCTTTACTCAATGAAGTTCTTGAAAGTTTTGGTTCTTCGGAAGAATTTAAATTATTTCTACCACTGGTGGAAACAAAAGTTTCCTCCAAATCGACTACATTGCATTACATGTCTATGTTCTACTATGAGAATCAATTTGGAGGAAACTTTTATTTTGACTGGCGGGGAAAATAACTTAATCTTTCTAATTTTCTGGCATGTTTAGTGATATCTAAGCAATTCGGTTTCATGAACTTGAATAACTTCAAATTTCACGTGATTGATATCACAGTACGTATTACAGTTTTGATGTTAGCTTGAGTTACGAAATCATTTTGTTCCAATATTTTTCCCGACCGAAAGTTGTTTTTCCTTGCTGCTTCTTGGGCTTCCAGTCTACAACTCTTAGGCCAATTTATAAAAGGAACAAAATCAAACGAGACCAAAGTTCAACAAACAGATATACAAAATGAATGAGCAAATGAAAGAAGTTCTATTTCAAGCAGGCTCAACAACATAAAAACGGTCCAATGAATCACCAACGTATGCAAGTCCAATGAATCACCAACATGTGCAAAGTTTTTTTACAACTTGATATTTTGAAACCATCAAAATATTGACTTCTGTTCATACATATCAATAATACCAATGTCAAGTACGAAAAAAAAACACATGCACACAATGAGCATGACACTCTGTACGTGCACCGAGTCTTTTAACTAGTAAGTAATATATATACACACACACAATCCCCTTCACATGAGGACTCCCTCATTTTAGGCTAAATGAGGACTTGAGCTCATAGCCCTTGGATGAGATCCAAGGGCTGAGATTTTAAAATACCATTCGCGGGTCAAAACCCGGGTAAAAATTACATTCACGGGTCAAGGATCAGATCCGGGTCTTAATCTCAGCAAATGGTCCCTTTCTTTCCCCAAATGACAAACCTCACTTTGAGAGCATCAGGAAGGCGATTTATAGATTGAAGAAGGTGAATAGTAGAGCTTCGAACTAAGGTCACTCTCTCTCTCTCTCTCTCTCTCTCTCTCTCAGTGTCTCAGTGTCAGGTTGGGATTTGAAAAACTAGGGCTTTGATTTTAACTTTGAACTCGAAAAAATTGGGCTTCTTTTTGTGTAAATATTCTCAACTTATTTCATGGTTTTGTGTAAAAATTGGGCTTCTTTTTTTTATTTATTTATAAATATTCTGGACTTATTTTTTTCAACTTCGAACTCGAAAAAACTATTCTCGACATATTTCATAGTTTGAGCTTGTTGTGTAAATATCAAAACACATTTTGAAAATGAAAAGCTATTTGAAGTTTAGTTGAGTTGCTATTATTCATTTCATAGTTTGAGTAAAAACTATTCTGGACATATTTCATAGTTTGAGCTTGCTGTGTAAATATCAAAACACATTTTGAAAACGGAAAGCTATTTGAAGTTTAGTTGAGTTGCTATTATTCATTTCATAGTTTGAGTTGCTGTTCATTTTGTTTAAGAAAAGCTATGAACTGCATTTCATAGTTTTGAAAACGAAAAAGCTACTATTTTGGATGAATGCAGTTCATTTATTTATAGTTGTGTAAATGCAGTTCATTTATAGTTGCATAGATGCAGTTAATTTATAGTTTCGATGTGGTGTTTATGCTCTATTTTGGATGAAATGAACTGCTTTATGTTGCACTAAAATGAACCAATTAGGGTAATCTTAGATGGCTTATGAAAGACATGTTCTTCAAAAGTTTAGGTAATGTGTTCAATATTACCAATTTATTTAATGGAGCTCATCTTTATCTTTAAGGTTCGTTTTGGGTCCTAAAAGGTCATGTTAGTGTGTTGAATTATTGATCCAAGTTTGTCAAGGTACATTTTTTCCCCAAACATTGTGTCAAATTATTGATCCAAGTTTGTTTTTTTCCTTTTCAGAATGCAATCTTTACAAGATATACTTTACTCATCCTTACCATTACAATGTGCATCCTCTGGAGCTTCTTCTGAAATTGTTTACACTCCTCAAGTGAAGAATAGCTTGATACCGAAGATGGATCAAATGTTTGACAGTTTAGAAGACGTTCACAAGTTTTACAACGATTATGCTAAGGAAGCTGGATTTGGTATTCGAGCCCATTCTAGCAAGTTGGGTAAGGACGGTCAAACCATTGAAAGGAATTTGTTTGTTACAAACAAGGGTTGAGAGACAAAAAGTATAGTCAAAATGTTTCAGAGAGCACTATGCGGAAACGGGGGTTGACTAGAGAGAATTGTGTTGCAAAATTGATAGTTGTGAAACGGGGTGCAGAGTTTGTTGTCACCATAGTTATTGACGGTCATAGCCACCCTCTTGCCACGCCAAGGAAGGTGCATCTCATCCGATCGCATCGTAAAGTGACACCTGCCCAAAGAGTTTTGACAGAACAACTAGGCAATGCAAATGTGTCAACACACCAAGCTATGAGTATTTTGGAGATGTAATCCGGAGGTCTTGAAAACGTTGGATGTTCACAACAAGATATTTACAATGCTCAAAGGGATAAGAGGAAAATGGTAGAGGAACATGATGCGGAGTTATTGCTTGAGTATTCTGAGGCCCAACAAGAAAAGAATCCTGCTTTACGTTTTCAATGAAGCTAGATGATGATGGGAGTTTGCTTCATTGTTTTTGGACCGATGCAACCTCTAGAAATTCATACAAAAATTTTGGGGATGTGGTCGTGTTTGATACAACATACCAGACAAAAAAGTATGATTTGATCTTTGCACCTATAGTAGGGGTAAATCACCACGGGCAAACAACACTTTTTGCATGTGCATTGTTGAGTGGTGAAAAAACCGATGCCTTTGAGTGGCTTTTCAAGCAGTGGTTGGAAGCGATGCCGGCTGGGCCGCCCAAAATGATCATAATTGATCAGGATCTGGCAATGACAAAAACAATAGCTACTCTCATTCCAAATACGATCCACAGGTATTGCATTTGGCACATTTTGAGTAAGTTTTCTAAAAAAATAAGTGCAGAATCATATAAACAACATTATGATGAGTTCCGTGATTGTATATGGAACTCTGAGAGCCTTGAAGCAAGGTTATCAATACCGTACCGTACCAGCCGGTACGTACCGGTTTTCTACAAAAACGGTACCAATGACCCTCAATACCGTACCGTGTTCAATACTGGTCGGGCCGTACCGAAAAATACCGGGAATACCGGCCGGTACCGGAAAATACCGGGCAAATACCGGACAGAACAAAACTGCCACCGTATTTCGGCCATAACTTTTTACTCTGAACTCCGATCAAGGCAAGTTATATATCAAAATTTAAGAGAATTTCAAGATCTACAACATTGTAGTTACACATTTTTTCTAATTTGGTATTGATGTGACCCAAAAACTATGATTTCTAAATAGGGAGATTATAAAAAAATAGGGTATGTTTTTTAAAAAGGGTTTGTGATGCATGGGTTCAACTTCTATCACTACCAAACGTCAAATACAACAAGTATGTACTAAATTTACATAGATTAAGTGGATTTAAGAAAATGAGATTGAAAATGTCATATTCTGTGACAAATTTTGTGTCTCTTGAACCCTATCTCTCAATATATATATATATATATATAGTTGCGGCAAATCCGATACGGTACCCGGTATTGACCGGTACCGTACCGTACCAATAGGAAAACCGGTACTCGTGCCGATACGGTATTCAGAACCTTGCCTTGAAGAATTTGAAGGTAGATGGGTACAGGTTGTAGCAAAAGCTAAATTGTCTACCAATGAATGGCTACATGCCATGTATGAAATTCGTGAAAGATGGGTCCCTGGATTTATGAGACACATTTTTTTCTGCCCACATGACTAGTAGTCAAAGAGCGGAAGTCTCTCATGCATTCTTCAAGCGATATGTGTCTCCAAATAATACCTTGTTCGAATTTGTTACGTGGTTTGAGAGGGCACTTTCACATATTAGGCATAATGAATTAAATGCAGATCATAAAGATGTCAATGAGAAGCCACTCCTCGTAACGAAAACACTCATGGAATCGACAATGCGTGATTTGTAGACACATAGTATTTTTTACAAGTTCCAACAAGAAGTCTTGGATAGTGGAATGTATGTGGTAAATAGTACATTTAAAGATGAACACTGGTCTAAGTACAATGTTGTGAGAGCAGATCAGAGTGATTCGAAGGGTCGTGAGGTCTCATTAGACAAAGCATTGAACTTTGTTAGATGCAACTATAAAAAGTTTGAATGTGACGGAATTCCATGTCGGCACATGTTGAGATACTTCTCTAAAAAACAAATTGTGCAATTACCTGATTAATATATCTTGCGGAGGTGGACTAAATCAGCAAATGTGCCTAAGGACTTGGGTGGGACCGTGTCTAAAATATGTGACACTCCCATGTTACTGAAGCGAAATAGGCTCTTCCAACTAGCTGGAAGAGTTATTGATGTATGTCTACATGTTGGTGAAAATGAGCCCGAAAATTTGGAAGAATATTTAGTATCAACTAAAAAGAGGGTAGCAACAAAGATGAATGCAATGGAGGATGGCAAAGGGAGTAGTATAAAAAAACCTGTGTCTCTTGGAAACAAACGGCGTCTCAAAGAACCACAACCAGTTAGGTATAAGGGTTGTGGTAAACGTATGAAGGGAGGAAAAGAGAAGGCTATGAAGAGGGCAAGGCGTTGCAATGGTTATGGAAAAATGGCGACACATGACAAAAGGAGTTGTCCAGTTCTTCTTGGAATGTAGGTTTATGCATCTAAATATATTTATTTCCGAGTCTTAAATGTTTAATTTGTTTAAATTTAATTGTTGCCTTTTTGTAGCACTTCGAAGGAAGGTAGGTTCAATGACGAGGAGGATGAGGATGGCAACGACGACGACATGGATTATAACTCAGCATGTAAGTGTTTGGAAATGTAAATGACATGATTGGATTGTGACTGTACATTTGGAAGTATAATGTTTATAACTGCAATTTTTTAGGACTCGTACTTGCAGAATCTGAAGAGTGTACAAGGAGGAGGATGAGTATTTGGAGACTTGGGGATTGGTGGATGTACAAGAAGTCTTTGAACTCTGGTGGATGTATTTGAACTCGTGTACAAGAAGTTTGTCAACTCTTGTTTGTAACTGTAATTCTGTGGTCGCTTTACAAGATATATCTAGCATATTTTTTCTAATTTATTGACACGTGTTTGGATATTGAATCACTTAATAGTCTGGTATGGATGGTTATGTTGCATGTTGGGATATATCTTGCTTGAGTTCGCTTATTGCCTCAATGGATGGTAGGTAGAGGAATTTCTGTTTCAAATTTGTGAGTTGTACCATACCTTGGATGCTTGTTCGGCCCATAAGGTGAGTAAGTTTGGTTTCTCTCATGGCTATTTTTTGGCAGTCACTTAAGCAAGGTGATGCAGAAATCCATTTTTTGGCAGTCACTTCAGCCTGTCGAGTGCATAGAGGCGACTCAGGTCCTGTCCATTTTTCTTCAATCCAGTGCTGTCTAGTTTTGCATTTTTGTGGACCATTCCAGGTTCATAACAATGACTGAAAACATTCAATTTGTACAGCTCCAAGAATTCTTCAAGCACGAAAAAAAATCAAGTTCATGGAATACTGCCTTCACATTGAAATAATCAATGAGACTGGACAGTAGCATGGTTGTAAGATATAACCAGATTCATATTCGAATTACATCCAAAAAAATAAAGGGATAAAGAGGGAAAACTGACCACTCACACACACACACACACACACACACACACACACACACACACAAAGGAAGAATAACCAGTAGCAACAGAAGCTAAAATGAATTGTTGTAAGCAAAATTGCTATATTGTCTAGTGTACTACACATTTGAGCAATACTTTTGCGAACACATTTAATAATGGAAACTAAACATCTAAGGTGATGCCGAAATCCATGCCAAAAAATGCGAGAGTAGAAAAAGAGAACCCAAACTTCAGCCTGTCGAGTGCATTTTAAACACCACTAGTCACTACTAAACACAATACTAAACAGATTACAACAACAACAACAACAAAAAGGCTAACAAACCACTTTTCAACTTATCCCCCCAATACTAGTCACCACTTAAGAAGTACAATTATCAAGGCTAGAGAAATGATGAACATGAATACAGTCAATCTATTTTTCAAGTTATCCACAACGACTCGAATGACTTCAACATGTGCGTTGATCTGGTCTAGATTCACCTCATTCACTGGCTCTTCATCGGCTGCAACATTTGGCTTCAGTTGGTGATAACCAACTGGATCGCACCACTCCCTCCAATAGCTGCATCTTTCTTTGTTATTTTTCTCCTTTGGACATCCATAAAAGAGCCTTCCAGGATTACGATTTGACTTTAAAATTTTGACAACAGCTCTCATGCCACACCCACACGTCTTGTTTCGAAATCTAAGGTAATCATTTTCAATGCCACTCATGTTGCTTGAAGACATGACCGTTACTATGTAAGTGAGAAAAGAGGAGAAATATCATCATGTTACTACGATCGACATTCATAATCATAATGGACATTTTTTCTTTCTTATAAACAAATAACAGTGCTCAAATAAAAGAGAATAATAGCAGTCAAGGGCCCTCTGTTTAGTGGAAAAAAGTAAAAAAAGTTCCAAAGAGGAGGTTTCAAAACTGGGACAGAAACATGAAGTCCAATTTTTGTTGTACCATTTATATGATCTACTTTCACTATTTCAATTCCCACATAATTTTCCCTTTACAAGGGGCCAACATGGAGTTGTCTGTCCCACAATAAATGATCAAAACAAAAGAAGAAAAAACATTAACTATGAAATGAATAACAACTCAATCTATGAAATGAATAGTAGCTTTTCGTTTTCAAAACTATGAAATGCAGTTCATAGCTTTTCTGAAACAAAATGAACAACTCAAACTATGAAATGAATAATAGCAACTCAACTCAACTTCAAATAGCTTTTCATTTTCAAAATGTGTTTTGATATATACATAGCAAGCTCAAACTATGAAATATGTCCAAAATAGAGCACAAAAACGACAAAAAGAAGCCCAATTTTTTCGAGTTTGAAGTTGAAATCGAAGCCCTAGTTTTTTAAATCCCAACCCAACATTGAGAGAGAGAGAGAGAGAGAGTGACCTTAGTTCGAAGCTCTACTATTCACCTTCTTCGATCTGCAAATGGCGTTCGTCGTCTGCAAATCGCGTTCCAGATGCTTTAGTTGAGAATATTTACACAAAAAGAAGCCCAATTTTTTCGAGTTCAAAGTTAAAATCAAAGCCTTAGTTTTTTTGAAATCGAAATCGAAGTTGAAATCAAAGCCCTAGTTTTTCAAATCCCTACCTGACACTGAGAGAGAGAGAGAGAGACCGACCTTAGTTCGAAGCTCTACTATTCACCTTCTTCGATCTGTAAATCACCTTCCTGATGCTCTCAAAGTGAGGTTTGTCATTTGGGGAAAGAAAGGGACCATTTGCTGAGATTAAGACGCGGATTTGATCCTTGACCCGCGAATGTAATTTTTACCTGGGTTTTGAACCGCGAATGGTATTTTAAAATCTCAGCCCTTGGATCTCATCCAAGGACTGTGAGCTCAAGTCCTCATTTAGCCTAAAATGAGGGAGTCCTCATGTGAAGGGGATTGTATATATATATATATATATATATATATATATATATATAAACTTGAAAAAAGTCAAAATCTATTTTTCAAGATTGATCATCTATCAAACTAAAACAAAAGTAACTTAATAATCTATCAAAGTGCAACCCGATGTGTCAACTACTCATCAGTGCGTCCCGCTACCCCTCCTCTCCTCTAACTCCAACTCTTGCTGCTCCAAGTCCAGCTCCCAGTCTTCCAGAAATAACATCAACTCATTTTGTTCCTTTTCCCGCAGTTCAAGATTTTCTTGCCATTTTCCCAGTTTTTTTGCCAAATCTTCCAGCCCTTCCTGCCACTTCTTTAATTGCAGTCGCCGCTTGAGCCCTATTTCGGTTAATTTCCTCTGCACGAAACAATTTCTCAATCAAAAAGAGAGAATCCATTCAAATATATATATAAAAAAAATGCCGCGTGACAAAAAGATTTCATCTGGCGGAAAATATGGGCATCTAGAATCAGACTAAAAAAAGGGTGTTTAATTGTTCATGTGAATACCAACACCAAATTAGTGGAAGATTGTTCCACCCCAACACCATAAAAACAAGAGAGAGAGAGAGAGAGAGAGAGAGAGAGGAACCCAGGTCACCATTGCCATGGATTCAACACCAGAAGTCGAGAGTTTCGACTGGGAAAATACAAGCATCAATGGCAATAACATCTTATCTGTTATACTACAAATCCAATAGCATTTTGTATTCAATAAGTAAAATTTCAATCTCAAGAGTTGAGATGGTAAAATAAATTCATGGGAGAGATTTACAACATTAACGAAAAAAGGCCTCGTTTTGAATTGTTGCTTTAGGCCTCGAATCATCTCAATAAAACCCTCCGAATAACGAAAGCAAAAGGCTTGACAACAGAGCTGGTGGATGTAATGAACAGAGTCTAAAAGGTTCCCAATGAAATTAGATTCTTCCTTAAACCTTGAACATGTCTAATATCACCAAGGGTTCTCACAACACCATCAGACATCCTAATTTTCATTGTGCCTATTCCAATGACTTTACATGTTGCATCATTACCCATTAGAACAGTACCACAATCCACTGACCTGTACGTGTTGAACCACTCCCTGTTAGACGACATGTGAAAAGAACATGCTGAGTCCAAAATCCAAGAGTCTACCCCATGCTCTGCGTCTGTTGAAACTGATAACATATCACCATCACAATCATCCGATGACTCTTCCACAACGTTTGCAGATTTCGATGGTCCAACTTTCTTCCAGGTTCCCTACCCCTCATTCTTCTTTCTGTACGAACAGTCTTTCTTGAAGTGTCCAGTTTCGTGACACTTGTAGCATTTAAACTCCTTTGGCTCAGGAGTCCTGCCCCTTGACTTCGACTTTCCACGCGCCCCTGTTCTTTCCCTTTCTGGTTTTCTGCCACGTTCCTCTCCCCTTTTTGCCACCAGCCCTTCACCCGAAATACCCTCGGTCTGTTGCCTGCATTGATTGTACGCAAGCAGGGCTGCCGTGACTTCCTCCAATTCTAGGGTTTCTTTCCCCCAGAGTAAAGTTGTAATAAGAGTCTCCATAGAACCCGGTAAGGAACATAACAACATTAGCGCAGGGTCTTCCTCGTCGAAATTCACTTTAATCCTTAGCAGATCGCTAATAATCTGATTGAACGTATTAATATGTTGAATAAGCTCGAAACCCTCAATCATCTTCAACCAAAACAGTTTCTGCTTCAGAAACAGTTTATTCGTCAATGACTTAGACATATACCTGCTCTCCAGTTTCGACTAGACCCAAACAGTTTCTACTTCAAACAGTTTCTTAATGAAAAAGAACACGGGCGTTTTTTAGCAGTAACAACTCAAATATCGGAGAAGCTCTAAGTAAATTAACGAACATATATAATTGTGCCCACTTAACGGTAGACAAACACCAATTTTTTTTTAATAACTAGGTGTCTATTAATTCTGGGAGACCAATCACACTATCCACTAGCGGGGGCCCATTTAAAAGCCAAAACAAAACTTTGTATGGACTGATCCCAAAAGAGTTGATAGCACCAACGATGTTTCGAACCTAAGAATTTAGGAGGGACCCAAGTACCAAGTTTTGACCACTAGGCCAACCCTGGGGTTGACGAACACAAAATTTGCGAAAGATTTTTTAAATTAAACAAAATAGTGACGTTGGATATACGGGATCTAATTTTACTCTTACCAAACCAAACCAAACAAAGCCTTACGTCTCAATCAATTGGGGTCGGCTACATGAATCATTTTTCTCCATTGAGTTCTGTCAAGTGCTGCTTCATCACTTAAACCTACTATATTCAAATCTTTGCTTACTACCACATCTAATGTCAATTTGGGACTTCCCCTTCCTTGTGCATTTCTACCCAAAGCTATTATATCCATTCTCTTAACTACTGCATCCGCTGGCCTATGATAGACATGCCCAAACCACCTTAGCCTATTTTCTCTTAACTTCTCCTTTATAGGTACTACATCTACCACATCGTGAATTGTTTCATTTCTAATTCTATCTCATATAGTTTTACCACACATGCAACTCAACATTCTCGTTTTACTCTTCATCTAAATAATTTTATTATTGACATTAATTGGCAACAGAACTAGATTATAGATAGCTCGCCACACATGGAGATCCAATACTGATTTACAATTGAAAACTCACACACAAATCGTTATTAATTTATGGTGTGTAATATATATAGCTCACCGCACTCATGCACAAGCATGATCAGAAATCCCAAGCAATAAGTAAACATAAGTAATACAGACATATATAGGGGTAATTAATTTTAAAACTTAAAAGATGTGATGGTGCTTCTTTCCATGGGCCTCTTCCTCTTCTTCCTTGGCCTCTTTCTTCTCATGATGCTCGTGGAAGACATAACCTCCCCCTGCGACTGCGGCAGCGGCTGCAATTTCTTCCTCTACCTTGTGCTTGCGAGCCTGCTCTGGATCTTTCTTTTCCTCGTGCTTCTCATGCTGCACAAACGTTTCGGTTCATGAGGCAAATATCAACCCGAATAGTAAGAAAAAACAGGTCACAATTTTTTGTGAACTATTTCCACCAAGAGATCGACTAACATGAAGGAGGACTTAAGGCTCCAAACGTTTCAACGTACAATATTTACAAAGGCAAAGGCTCTAGCAGAGTTTGAGCTGAGTGATCAAGCCCTTCCGGACTTGAGGCTAAAAGCTCTATTTGTTTCAACGTAAAATATTTACCAAGATAGATGTACTAGCAGAACAATCACCAAAAATAAAAAATAAAATAAGTAGTGGCAGAACACTAATTACGTACCAAGGCAAAGGCTCCAGCTGCGCCGACACCAAGCTCACCAAAGTGCTCATGTTTCTTGGCCTCCTTCTCTTCCTTCTCATAATCAGGTGGGGTGTTATCCTCCTCCTTTTTGTGGTGGAAGAGGCTGTGGTGCTGCTTCTCTTCTGCCATTTCCGTCGTGTGGTGTGATAACAAGAGGTTAGTGGAGTAGTGTAAACTTAAAGTGATCGAAATATAAAAGGAACAGTAGGTGTGTATATATAGGATTTTAAGGTGTTATTTATGACTGATTGGTAAGGCTAATAAGGCCCTTGTGGTCCAGGTACAAATAATTAAGCATATACCGTTGGTGTCAAAATAATTGAGAATACAACACCCACTAAATTAAGGAGGCAATTGGACTTTGATCTTTGCTCTATGAGGACATACATCATACCCCACACAATTAATTAATTGAATGAATAGGAGAAAAAAAGGCAAATGTAATCTAGGGATTCACCCAACTTTCCATCAATTATCTGTAATTCAACCTTACCCTTGTTATAAAGGAGTGACTAACTCATGCAGTAGATTTCTTGAATGTCTATATGGTATTCTGGGATCGAATCTCATTTCTCGTACCCTCATGTAATAGATTAGGAGGGATGAATGACAAAAATAAAAAAAAAAAAACTTACACGTGTCATATAGTATAGGATAGGACACTATGTCTATACAAGTTTTAGTTGACATATATATCCACTTGAATCTGAATGAGCCGTTCCACTGATTGCAGTCACCGTCGTTACATTGCCACCGCAGCACTGCCTATGCAATATTACATGGTTCATATTTGCACACGTATATGAATGAATAAATAAATAAATAATGAAAGAAAAAAAATCCTACGTCGGCAATTTTATCAACATGTCGGCAATTTTATCACTTGATCGATGTTTACTTTGATTAGTTAATACACAATATTCAAGTTCTTAAATCTACAATTTATGTAAGAAAAAAAAAATTTCTCTCTCAAAGCCCAAGGATTAGGTTTTACCTCATAATCAAAGTGTTGCTTTGTGAGAGAGAGAGAGGGAGAGCGCGTGCGCGCGCAAGTGGGGTGAGTTAAAAAGTAGTGGGACAACAAAAGAGAAAAAAATCAAGACGTGAACCAATTTTTTTTTTTGTTCGATAGAGAGTTAAAAAGTAGTGGAACAAAAAAAAAAAGGATCAGGTGTGATTCGTGTGAACCAAGTTGGCAAGATTGCAATTGTTTTAGATTACTTGAGACAAGATATACAAACAAGAGATTCGTGTGAATCAAGTTGGCTAGATTGCAATTATTTTAGATTACTTGAGACAAGATATACAAACAAGAGAGTATAGAGTCTTGGAGTAAAATTACCCTTAGTTCCAAAAATCTATATGCATGTCTGTAGGAAATTTCAACCCAGTGGGGTTAGCTGACCCCCTTGCCACTATATATGTCCGTCTCTGAAAGAATCCAAGGTGGTATAGCATACTCTTTTTCCTTCTTTTTTTTTGGACATAAAATGGGTTGTATTTTTTGAGTATTTTTTTAATGAAAGTTAGAGAGATAATTTGAGTATTTTTTTAATTGAAGGGCTAAAGGTGTAATAAGGATTTGGCAGTGGAGTGTTTTGAGGAATTTGTTTGAAATTGCTTACGTACTTGTCTGGTAACTTTTTGGATTGTCTATGACAATGAAGGCTTTTTTTTATTATTGCTTTTCAAGTTGAATGAGGAAGAGTACAAGACTTTCTCTAGTCACTTGACTCATAGAATAAAGAGAACAACTTGCTCTATTTATAGAGCACTTTGACCGACTCTAGTTTTACCGACCCACTCCACCGATTTACTGCCTTTCCCGAAGGCTCTAGGATTTTGTACAAAAGTCTACACATGCCATCATTACATTCTACACTTTTCTACATATTTCTATATTAAATATTTTTTCTACAAAACTCTACATAATTCTACATATTTAAAGATTACAAATTATTTTTTAACACTCCTCCTTAATTTGTAATCTTCATAACTTCATGAAACTGAGAGAATTTTTCTGCTGCCACTGCTTTGGTCATAATGTCAACTAACTGCTCCTTGGTATTGACGAATTCAAGCTGAATTTCTCCATTCTGCACCATGTCTCTGATAAAGTGATGCCGGAGCTCAATGTGCTTTGTCCTGCTGTGAAAGACTAGATTTTTGCTCATTGCTATGGCTGACATATTATCGCAGTAGATGACTGTAGGACCTTGCTCTTTATGCTCCATGTCTGAAAGAATTCGCCCTGAGCCATCTGACCCACATGTTGCATCCAGAGTCGCTATATATTCAAACTACTTTCACATGATGAGAGCAATTGTCATTTGCTTTTAGAACTCCAAAATAATGTTGGATCCCAAGCAAAATCGTAGCGGGCGTGCTCTTTTCGATCATCAATTGATCCAGCCCAATCACTATCGGTATAGCCGATAAGCTTGCTGTCATTCTCTTTTGTGTATCTGATGCCGAGTTTCTTCGTCCCTTGAAGATAACGCAGATCCGCTTTTGTCGCAAAAGATAGTGTAGCTTGCTCGGCTCGTGCATAAATCTGGAAATAAGATTCACAGAATATACAATGTCGGGCCTAGTATGAGTGAGATAATTGAGGGAACCA
Organism: Vaccinium macrocarpon; assembly: GCA_022606695.1. NCBI lineage: Eukaryota > Viridiplantae > Streptophyta > Magnoliopsida > Ericales > Ericaceae > Vaccinium > Vaccinium macrocarpon. Next base: position 37,453,857 of record CM040178.1, on the reverse strand, counting down.
ACCAATTTTCGGTAGGCCGTAGCATTGACTTTCTCAGCTCCATCATTTAGCTGTAACTTGTTGTTTAGAGAGAGTGGGGTAGAAACTGGCTTGCAGTTACTCATGCGAAATTTATTCAGCAGATCTTCAAGATATTTCTCTTGTGAGATAAATATCTCTCCTTTGGATTGCCTTACTTGGATGCCGAGAAAATATCTCATAAAGCCGAGATCAGTCATCTCGTACTCCTTCATCATGGCCTTTTTAAATTCTTCAAGCATTGCTGAATTGGTGCCTGCGTAGATTAAGTCATCAACATATAAGCAGACAATGAGGAAGTCCTGCGTACCTCCTTTTTTAACATAGAGTGATGGTTCACTTCGGCTTCTTTCAAAACCATTTTGGCAAAAGTATTTGTCAATGTTGCTGTTCCAGGCTCGAGGTGCTTGCTTCAAGCCATAGAGTGCCTTCCGTAGCCGGTACACCTTGTCTTCTTTTCCTTTGATTGTGTAGCCTTGCGGTTGCTCCACGTAAACTTCTTCTTCAAGTTCTCCATTAAGAAAAGCTGACTTTACATCGAGTTGGTACACCGGAAGCTCGTATTGCGCCGCCAAAGCAAGAACAGTTCTGATTGTCTCCATGCGAGCAACATGAGCAAATGTTTCATTAAAATCTACTCCAGGCTGTTGCGAGTAGCCTTTTGCCACTAACCGTGCTTTGTGTTTCTGAATTGATCCATCTTCTTTGTATTTTGTCTTATAGACCCATTTGAGTCCGATTACGTCTTTATCTTTCGGCAGCTCCACGAGATCCCATGTGTAATTTTTCTCGATAGTTGCAATTTCCTCGTCCATTGCCTTTTTCCATATTTCTTCACTTGCAGCCTCTTCAAAGTTCTGTGGTTCACAAGTGAAGAAGGCAAAATCACACGAGTCATATATGTCTTGTAAGGAGCGTACCTTTCTCGTTGGATTGAGATCCTCCGATGAGCTCTCTGGACTGGTTTGCGGACTTTGGCTTGGACTTGGGTCTGGAGTCGAAGTTTCTTGCCCATCTTCTGCATCAAAAGGCTCGAAAAACTTTTGCTGTTGGAAGGAATTGGCCTCCCATTTCCATGCAGCAGCTTCATCAAATATCACATCTCGAGAAACCACAAATTTATTTGTGTTTGGATTATAGAGACGATATCCCTTGGACTCGTCACTATATCCGATGAAAATATATTTCTCTCCTTTTTCATCAAATTTTTCCCTTTGTTCTGAGGGAACTAATGCATATGCAATGCATCCGAAAATCTTGAGAAAATGTACATATGGCTTCTCCTTATACCATGCCTCATATGGTGTTTTGTTTTGAACTGCCTTTGTGGGAGACCGGTTGAGGATGAACACCGCAGTGTTGACAGCTTCAGCCCAGAATGTGTTTGGTAAGCCTTTGCCTTTGAGCATGCTTCGTGCCATCTCTGCAATGGTGCGGTTCTTCCGCTCTGCTACTCCATTTTGCTGAGGTGTTTTCCGGACTGTAAGCTGCCTCTTGATTCCTTTTTCTTTGCAATACTCCAAGAACGGAGTGTAGATGTATTCACCACCACGATCCGTCCGAAGTGTCTTTATTAGTCTTCCACTTTGTCTCTCCACCAAGGCTTGAAACTTGAGAAATACAGAAAATGCTTCTGATTTCTTCTCAAGGATGTAAAGCCACATCATTCTTGTATAATCATCAACAAATAAGAGAAAATATCTTTTTCCTCTAAGAGATGGTGTTCTGGTAGGGCCAAAAATATCAGAATGCACCAATTCCAAAGGTGCTTTTGCTCTCCAAGCGAACTTTGAAAATGGGAGTCTATGCATTTTTCCATATATGCACCCTTCACAAACTTTATCAATTTTATCAATATTTGGTAGCCCTTTCACCATATTTTTCTCTTTTAGCAATCTCATGCCCTTGTAATTTAAGTGGCCATATCTTTGGTGCCACAAATAGGAGTCATCAATTTTTTCTCCTTTAAGAGCAAAATTTTCATTAAGTGGCATCATTAATGGAAAAATTTTATTTGAAGTCCTTTTGACTTTGGCCACCGTAAAATTTTTCTTTTTGTCAATAATTATGCACTCTCCATTATCAAATTTAAGTGCATAATCCTTTTGCAATAATTGCCCCACACTTAGTAAATTTTGAGTAAGCCCGGGAACATAAAGGACATCATAAATTAATCTTTTGTTACCTCCCTTTGTGTAGATGGCAATAACTCCCTTTCCTTCAACATTTTGCAGCTTTCCATCTCCCAGCTTTACTTGAGACGAGAATTTATCGTCAAGCTGCACAAACTTTTTACGATCGCCCGTCATAATTACTGCATCCACTATCCAAGTACCAGATGTTATCTGATTCTTCTTGAGCATTCATGCAAGAGAATAATTGTTCTGCTTCATTTTCTTCCGAAAAATTAGCTTTGCTTTTTTCATGATTGAACCAACAATCACGATCGGAATGATTGGGAACTTTGCATCTCTTGCATTTAAATCTGCAATCTTTGGATGCATGATTATTTTTTTTGCAAATAATGCAAGAAGAGTTAGAGTTACCGCCATGAGGATTCCTTTGATTGTCGTATCCTTTTCCTTTGTTCCGGGCATTTTGGCCTCCACGTCCTTTCATGCCTCCTCCTCGATTTGAGCCCCTCTCTTGATTTGCTTGATTCTTTCCTCCAAAATTTATTTTGCTTTGAAATACTTGCTCCAAGGATTGATTTGTGAACCTGCTCATTCTTTGTTCATGTGCCTCGAGAGAACTCATTAGTTCATGTCGAGTAAGTTTAGATAAATCCTTGGACTCTTCGATAGCGGCGACAATATGCTCAAACTTTAGATGCAAACTTCTTAAAACTTTTTCGACAATTCTTTTGTCCGTAAGGGTATCTCCATAACTTCGAATTTGATTGACAATTCCAGCAACTCGGGAAAAGAATGTTTGAACTGATTCATTTTCCTTCATTGCTAGATTATCAAAATCTCTCCAAAGTGTTTGAAGTTTAATGGAGATAACCTTATCATAACCTTGATATTCAACTTTTAACGTCTCCCATGCTTCTTTTGAAGTTTTTGCACCCAAAATTCTTGGAAAGATCAATTTGCTTACCCCGCGTTGAATGTTGAGTAGAGCCAAAGCATCTCTCTTCTTGTTCTCCTTGAATTTCTTCTTCCTTGCTTCCGTCCAAGTTGCTTCTTCTTCGTCATTTGCGGTGCCTCGTACCCTGCTTTTCAACGAGATCCCACAAGTCTTGTGAGATAAATAGAGTCTTCATTTGAATACTCCAATAATCATAGTTCTCTCCCTCAAATATAGGGATGAGAGTTTGTGCATAGTTGAAAGTGGAGGTGTTGGCTTCCATGTTGGGTGATAGAAAATAAGGAGGACAAGATTATATTTGGGGTTCCTGCTCTGATACCAAAATTGTTGGGGTGCTAGTTAAAGTAAAATGAAAGTTAGGGAGATAATTTGAGTATTTTTTTAATTGAAGGGCTAAAGGTGTAATAAGGATTTGGCAGTTGAGTGTTTTGAGGAATTTGTTTGAAATTGCTTACGTACTTGTCTGGTAATTTTTTGGATTGTCTATGACAATGGAGGCTTTTTTTTATTATTGCTTTTCAAGTTGAATTGGGAAGAGTACAAGACTTTCTCTAGTCACTTGACTCATAGAATAAAGAGAACAACTTGCTCTATTTATAGAGCACTTTGACCGACTCTAGTTTTACCGACCCACTCCACCGATTTACTGCCTTTCCCGAAGGCTCTAGAATTTTGTACAAAAGTCTACACATGCCATCATTACATTCTACACTTTTCTACATATTTCTATATTAAATATTTTTTCTACAAAACTCTACATAATTCTACATATTTAAAGATTACAAATTATTTTTTAACAGTATAAACAAACCACCATGTAATCTAAGCAATTCGGCTTGAGTAATTGTTTTAGCTTGCTTGGGAGAGCTCGTTAATCTCCATCAGGTTTATGCTCTATTTTTAGTTGAATCTTTTAGTAGTCGCAGTAATGCTTTGCTAAGTCCTCTGCCGCCGGTTTCTATGAATCAACCTGATGGTGCTCGTTCCATCAAGTAAGCATACTGCCATTGCTTCTAACATTTTGTGGTAGTTCAGTGCAGATCCGATCCTAACATTATGGGGTTTAGTGCTTAATTGTTGTATCCGCAGTTTATTGATAATACCCTCCCCTTACCTGTTCAGGGCATGAGCATCCCACTGTGAAAATTCCTGTTTCTTAAAAAAACTTGTACTCCAAATTTCAGGTGATAAATGCATACAGCTCTTTGAGTAAAAATCAAGTTTTGTCTTTTCTAAAAAAACTGAAAGTTTTCGATAGCTCAAGTGGCTTCAATTGAGAATCCACCGAGTTAAAATTAGCTTCGCCTATCAACAACACAAAAATGAACAAATTACGAAAAGCCAATATGTCAATCAATGGTTGTAATCTGTTTACATGATTTCATCTCCATCAGACCATCATGTATAATGTTCTAGATGATCTATGTTATCTACTGGAAGATTGTCAATATTTTAAAAGAACACAGGCAAAAAGTGTTTCTAGCAGCCAAAAAAAACCATAGAGAACCACCAGAGAATTACTAAAACAACGAAAATTGTCTTAACAAATGCAAAGAAAATATACCCTAAATATATCCATGGAAGTCCTTGATTTCCCTCGGTATCTTCTTGTCACCCGTGTCTTTTGAACAGCTGCTACCGTCGTAAGAGGGCCAAAAGAAGGACCACGCAAACCCTTCCAGACTCAATGCTCCATTTGTTTCAACGTAAAATATTTATCAAGATGTACGTACTAGCAAAACTGTCACAAAAATAAAAAATAAAATAAGTAGTGGCAGAACACTGATTACCAAGGCAAAGGCTCCAGCTGCGCCGACACCAAGCTCACCAAAGTGCTCCTGTGTCTTGTGCTCCTTCTTTTCTTTCTCATAATTAGGTGAGGCGTTATCCTCCTCCTTTTTGTGGTGGAAGAGGCCGTGGTGGTGCTTCTCTTCAGCCATTTTTGTCGTTTGGTAACAAAAAGTTAGTGGAGTACTGTAAACTTAAAGTGATCGAATTATATGGAAAAGTGGGGGTGAATATATAGGATTTTAATGTGTGCGGTGTTGGAAAAATTACAGCGGCAATCGTAATTTCGGAAAAAACAATTACTTCTCATATATATATATATATATATATATATATATACATGAACAAATTACAATAAAATGAACACGAAATTTACAGAAATTGAAAATACATAAACGGTAAAACAGAGATACAAACAGTCGATCGAATGCCGAGTCGTGTGTAACCACACTCTCCTTAACAAAGATTCGCCGCCTACCGTGGGTGTTGTAGATTGAATTGGCGTCTTCGTTCTAGGATACAACGGCTAAACCACAACCACCAGAACACCACCGCTGGAAGCCTTGGCGAACTATAACTCTCGTCTGCCTCTCTCTCACAAGAACGATTTCTATACTGAAATGTGTTGCTTGAATTTCTGGTGATCAAAACCAATACGGAGCTGCCCTTTTTATAGCTGGAAAAAGGAGTTGAAAACATGAATTCGGGATTAATGGGGGAGCCTCCCCATTCAATAACGAAATGAATTTCTGCCAATGAATTTCAGATCTTGTAACCGCAGCCATCAATCTGAATTTGAATTGAAATTCAATTCTGCCATTATCTCCATAATCATGAGGGAGTTACCCAGCGTTTATTGCATAGCGTGTTGAATCCGTGGGGTGGTCTCGATTGCCCCGGGAGACCCTCCGAGTGCTCCGGTTTCATTCACAAAATTCTCCAACATGCGGTAGCCTAATGGATGGTGCCATTTCTGGAATCGGAGGCTTGTAATGAGTTTGTATGAGCAATTCTGCATTCAATGGTTTGGATTATCGTACATAAAAGATAAAAGTCATACATATAAGACAATTGCATTTAATCCAAACTATTAATTACCGAACGAACGTCCGTAATTACTCACTATAGAAGTGTAGAGGTGTAATGAGTTTACTCACAGGTAAGGCTAACTGGCAAAGGCCCTTGTGGTCCAAGTACAAATAAGCATATACCGATGGTATCAAAATAATTGGCCGTAGAACCCCCACCAAATTAATGGAAAAGATATCATCCACCTTTGGGAGGTATTGGGCTTTGATCTTTGCTTTATTAGGACATATATCATCCCCCACACAATCAATTAATTGAATGGGAGAAAAAGGCAATAATGTAATCTTGGGATTCACTTGACTTTCCATCAATCATCTACAATTCAAACGTGTAGGGAGAATTTTGGTCGCCCATTCTTGTTTTGAACGGTTTAGATCTTAAATAAATTGTTCGTCCGAATAATTTATTTAAGATCTAGACCATCCTAAATACTTTGAATGACGCAATTTATTTAAAATCTAGATCATTCAAAACATACACTTTGAACGACCGATCACTATAAGGTATAGTGACTACAGCCCCGCTTCGTAGGATAAGGGAGGACACTATAGTCTAGCTATACAAGTTAGACGTAGATATCCACTTGGGCCTGCAGTCACCGTCATTACATTGCAACCACAACATTTCCTGTTGTGAGTCGAACAACTACTGTTCTAGTTCATGGGATCTTTACGATTTGCGATCACCCCTTTTTATATAGTACTTCCTTTCTCTTTAGACCTTCAATTCCATTTCTTAGGAACTAGCTAGGCCAGTTCATGCCAACTATGGTATCAACAGTGGCGGAGCCAGGATTTTCATATTGGGGAGCCATTAGCCATTGGTATTTGATAGCTCCGCCGATGCTTCCGATGAGGCCAGAATTGCCAAATTAGCTGAGCAATTTTGTACGAGAAAATATGAAAAAATATTACTAGGAAGTCATATAATTAGGTTTTGTTATGGGTTTTTTTTGTGAAAAATAAATCAAAACTTCCTTCAACTTTCTTATGGTATTCAAATACAAGACATTACGATAATAATGTTTTCTTGATCCCAACGGACAATGTTCTAAATTGCAATTTTTTTCATTTTTTGTACATGTATTAGATTTTTTTTTTTTTTTGCATTCCAGTAAATTCAAAAGTCCGGGTGACACCTATTCGCCCCTCTCTATGTTAGCAATATCACAAAATAAAATTTACCATTAGCTCCATCAGTCGCTGCTTTCTACTTTTTCCCTAGGCAAACACCCACAAAAAATAAATAAATTGACAAGTTTGATGGATGTCGGAGCCAAAGAGAAATCTCTCTTTCACTCTACATACAAAAAGCTGAGTAAAAAAAAAATTGCAATTTATTAAAAAAAATCTCTCTTTCACCTTTGATGGATGTTCAAAGGTGTCAAGTTTCTCTCCATTTAGTAAAAAAAAAATTGCAAATTGCAAACCTTGAGAGAGTGGTCCGTAAAGAAACATGCATGAAAAATGCTAAACTTTGATAAAAAGACAAAAGTTGCATCTCAAGAGATTTAATCCCACGATAGAATGCATAGAGTGGGGGCTCTTAACAACTGAGTAATAGACCACCATTAGTTTAAACTTTGCTAACTTTAAAATTTATTAAAAAAAATTTGTTAAGGAAGTTTTGGGGGCTAGGGCCCACCCCAGCCCCTATGTACATCCGCCCGAGGGTATCAACCAAAAAAAACACAGAAGATGGAGGTTGAATTGTACGTAGTTGGCGTCGAAATTGGTGAAGAGGTGACTTAAGTTAACCTTGCTCTTCGGTGGAGAAGTTCAAATTACGATTTTTTTAACATTATTTTTTAACTTGCACATGCATCGCGTGTGCACTGCCCTCTAGTAAATAAGTAATATTTGTGCGCATGCATGTGTCGTCCAGGAAACAGTGTTTCAGGAGTCGCATGGATTGAAAGTTGGGGAGCAAATAGCTGAAGATAGTCCAGTTCAAAAAAAAATAGCTGAAGATAGTAATAATTGTGAGTTACTAATTAAATAATCATCCTTCTTTCGGACACCGTGTAAGTTCTTATCTCGAATATTTTTGCGCATTACAGACAGACAGACGTTCATTGCCTGCGAAGGTGAACACCAAGAAGCAAGGGGTGTCTCCTATCGAGGCACCAAGAGCTGTCTCCTATACCTGCTCTACATTGATCCTTTTTCATATGTACGTTTGGAACCCTAGTATCCACTTCAATATCCCCCTTTTTAGGCTGCCTCACTGGGTGAAGACAAGGGTGTTGTAGAGGTGCGCAGCACCAATTCTTAAGAATAGTGATTGTTATTAAATTGTATAAGGTGATAATACATCATCTAAGTGTTATAGACGCGCAAGTGGTGGCTAGCTCATGAGGTAGAACTCTTGGATACCTCACACTGCATCCCGGGATCGAGTCTCATTCTCCTGTTCCAATGTAATAGATTCAGAATAACGAATAACAAAAAAAAAATGCTATAGATACTGTAACGCCATAAGGGCGTTTTTTTTCCTTTCTTCTAAGTACCTATTTGTTAGTACTATCATTTATGGGTTTTGCTAATGGGTGCATCTTGCTAACGAGTGCACCATTGCACCCGTTAATGGTATAAAAGTACATATGTTGGCTTTACTTGTATTTTTAAGTACACTTGTACGTTAAAGTACAGTACACTTTAGCATAGAAGTGGGACCTACAAATTTACTTTTTTGTACCCTTAACGAGTGCAATGTTGCTCCTGTTAGCATTTCCCTTTCTGGAATGTCTTTAATCATGTGGTATATGTGTGTTTTTAGTCAAGAAATACGTTTTTGGGTCAATCCGTAACTTTGTCAACTTATTCCTTAATGTTATTGTCTCTATTCTTATAGTAGTTTTTCTGTTAAGTATTTCATTTATCTAACATGAAGAGGAGATCGTTTGATTGCTGGAGAACCTAATGAAAAACTTGTTGGCTAACATTTTTCTGTGACACAATGAAGAGATATACATCAGAAAAGAATCTCAACGAGAAAAACATAAGGGCGTTTTTTAGCAGTAACAACTCGAATATCGGAGAAGCTCTAAGTAAATTAACGAACGTAAATAATTGTGCCCACTTAACGGTAGACAAACACCAATTTTTTTTTTTTTATAACAAAGTGTTCGAGTCAGCTTTCGTACATCTCAATTAATCCTATGAGAGATTATCACACCGTCCACTAGCGGGGGGCCCAATTTAAAGTCAAAGCAAAACTCCGTATGGACTAGTCTAAAAAGAGTTAATAGCACCTATGAGGTTTCGAACCTGAGATTTTAGGAGGTAACAAATCCCAAACTTTGACCACTAGGCCAACACCAAGGGGTTGACGAACACCAAATTTGGGAAAGATTTTATAAAATTAAACAAAATAGTGATGTTGGATATACGAGATCTAATTACTCTTCATCTAAATAATTTTATTATCGACATTAATTGGCAACAAAACTAAATAATATATAGCTCGCCACACATGGAGATCCAATACTGATTTAAAAATGAAAACTAACACACAAATCATTATTTATATGTATATAACCGAACTCATGTACAAGCATGATCAGAAATCCCAAGCAATAAGTAAACATAATTAATACAGACATATATAGAGGTAATTAATTTTATAACTTAAAAGATGTGGTGGTGCTTCTTTCCATGGGCCTCTTCCTCTTCTTCCTTGGCCTCTTTCTCTTCTTCCTGGGCCTCTTTCTTCTCATGATGCTCGTGGAAGACATAACCTCCCCCCGCGACAGCGCCAGTGGCTGCAATTTCTTCCTCTATTTTGTGCTTGTGAGCCTGCTCTGGATCTTTCTTTTCCTCGTGCTTCTCATGCTACACAATCGTTTCGGTTCATGAGGCAAGTATCAACCAGAATAGTAAGAAAAAAACATGTCACGATTTTTGTGAACTATTTCCACCAAGGGACTAAAATGAAGGACTTAAGGCTCCATTTGTTTTCAACGTAAAATATTTACCAAGGCAAAGGCTCCATCTGAGTTTGAGCTCAGTGATCAAGTCCTTCCGGACTTAAGGCTCTATTTGTTTCAACGTAAAATATTTATCAAAATGTACTAGCAGAACAGTCACCAAAAATAAAAAATAAAAAAAGTAGTGGCAGAACACTAATTACCAAGGCATAACCTCCAGCTGCGCCGACACCAAGCTCACCAAAGTGCTCATGTTTCTTGGCCTCCTTCTCTTCCTTCTCATAATCAGGTGGGGTGTTATCCTCCTCCTTTTTGTGGTGGAAGAGGCTGTGGTGCTGCTTCTCTTCAGCCATTTCCGTCGTGTGGTAACAAAAAAGTTAATGGAGTACTGTAAACTTAAAGCGATCAAATTATAAGGAACAGTGAGTGTGTATATATAGGATTTTATTGTGTTTGGTAGCTAGCCTAATGGATGGTGTTATTTATAACTGATTGGTAAGGCTAATAAGGCCTTTGTTGTCCAGGTACAGATAATTAAGCATATACCGATGTTATCAAAAAAATTGAGAATACAACACCCACCAAATTAAGGAGGCAATTGGACTTTGATCTTTGCTTTATGAGGACATATATCATACCCCACACAATTAATTAATTGAATGAATAGGAGAAAAAAGGCAAACGTAATCTTGGGATTCACCTCACTTTCCATCAATTATTTGTAATTCAACCTTACCCTTATCATGTAAGTAGTGGCTAACTCAATTCAACTTTACCCTTATCATGTAAGTAGTGGCTAACTCATGCTGTAGAGTTATTAGATGTTCACATGGCATCCCGGGATGGAATTGGATCCAAGGTGCATGCTGTCCCAAAACATGTAGTCACGACCCAGATCAGCTCGGCGATCAACTAGATCAGCTTGGCGATCAACGTTGCAAATCTGTTTTAGTCTAAACACATCTGGACCGTTGATTGCCGAGCATCAACAACTGAGATGGGGACATCATGGATGCTGTCCCCAAAGGGACAACACCATCCCCCAATTCCATTCCCCCTACCCTCATGTAATAGATTAGGAACAATCAATGACAAAAGAAAAAAAAAAAAACTTACCCTTGTTATATATAGGATAGGACACTGTAGTCTATCTATACAAGTTAGTCGACATAGATATCCACCTGAATCTGAATGGGCTATTCCACTGATTGCAGTGACCGTCATTACATTGCAACCGCAGCATTGCCTATACAATATTTGCATGGTTCACATTTGCACACGTATATAAATTAATGAGGAAAAAAAAATCCTATGTCGGCAATTTTTATAACTTGGTCTATGTTTACTTTGATTAGTTAATACACAACATTCAAGTTCTTAAATCTACAATTTATCTAAGAAAAAATAACTTTTCTCTCAAAGCCCAAGGATTAGGTTTTACCTGATCAAGGTCGGCTCTGATGTTTGAGTTACACTAGTCGAGCCTTGAATTTAGTTGCCCTCGTACTAGAAAGTGATTGAAAAAAAATATATATACAAGTAAATGAACAAAGCAAAATAAAGAAGAGTAGAATATATTACCCGCGTTCAAGTAATTTTTTAATAGGTGGATTTGACTTCTTCTTTGCCGACAGCCGAGCCGAGTCACAGAGTCAAACCCCTTGATTTTGTTGGCACTTGGTTGTTTCCTCTTAAATTCCAATCAATACGCTAGTACTTCAAAACCCCACCCCAGTATCCCCCGTCCCCACCCATGAGTTTGTGAACCTGATATAGAGAGAGAGGACTGTAGGAATTACTAATTCGGATTTGGATTTCTTGGATCTTGATTTGGACGAGGTCAGTGGTCATGAGGGTAAGGGTTTTGCTGTTTCGAATGGGTATCGAGTTTCTTGACTTGGTAATTGGGATCTGAGAATGGGAATAAAAGAGAAAAGGGAAAAAAAAAAATGAAATTGTTGCCTATGGTGGTACTCGACCTCCAGTCGAGTCGTGCGAAATTTTTAAAAACCTCAAGAGACCAACACACCAATACATTACTTCTGTAACAAAAGGAAAACTTTTTTTAATTTATTATATAACTTGTGATTTTTTTTTTAGCTTAGAGGGTTCCCCTAGCCTAAAATCTTGCAAGGCTTGGGTCAAGGCCGGCCCTGTACCTGATAATCAAAGTGTTGCTTTGCTCAAATATGAGAGAGAGAGAGAGAGAGAGAGAGAGAGCGCCCAAGTGGGGTGAGTTAAAAAGTAGTGAGACAACAAAAGAGAAAAAAAATGAAGAGGTGAACCAATTTTTCTTTTTTTGTTCGAGTGAGTTAAAAAGTAGTTGGGCCACAAAAAAATAAAAAGACCAGGTATGATTCGTGTGAACCAAGTTGGCAGGTTTGTAATTATTTTAGGTTAAATTCTTTAGAGATCCCCCTCATCTATACTCATTTTCCACTTAGACCCTCTAACCTTTAAAAGTATCCATACTCACCTTCTCATCTTTCGCTGATAGCCATACAGACCCCTTCTGTTACACTACCGTTAAGTTTTAAGGCTACGTGTTACTAATTGGACGAAAATACCCTAAATGAGATTAAAACTTAAAAGGATTACGCCCACTCCCTTCTCCCACCCCATCTACAATATTCTTTCTCTCTCTATGGCTCTCTCCCTCCCCCCTCACCATGATAGACCACAAAAAACCACTAACAAAACCTATAAACTTTCAAATTCTCACTCCTCTCACAAAATTGAAGGTAGATAATCCTCCCACTTCTCTTCCTAAGTATATTGGAGTAGTTCGGAGTAGTTCTTAGAGATTGAAATGAGCCCGACCGAACAAACCGTAACTCAATTTTGAGTTCCCTGCCAGATTAAGCAAATTGATATTATTTATTAGATCGACTACTGATATGATATTATTCTTGTTGAAGATGACTTCTTTGGTATTATTTTTTTATGTTTGAATGATATTATTTTTCTATAAAACCACTTATTTGATATTATTTTATTTCTATTTAATATCAATTCAGTCTTAAACGAAAAGGTTATAACAGTTTGATTTTATTGTTTAGTAAAGTAGATGGAAAAAAAGGATTTGTTTTGATAGAAATTTAGATTAAATGGTATAAAAAATTGTCTCTTTCTTAATAAACGAATATTTATCTGAAAGAGAAAGAGAGAGTGTATTGTTTCCTTTTTATTACGTAATTTGTTTTATTTTCCACAAGTTAAAAAAAGACATACAGATTTTTTTTTTCGGTGTGTGTTTTTAAATGAAACAAATGTAGATATTTAGAGGAAAAAAATCAAATTTGAAAACAAAACATGAACACTCTAATTTTGAAATAAAAAAACAAATTCACTAAATTTTATTTTTGAAAACACAATTTTTTTGTAAACAAATACACTAAAAAAATAAAAGAAAGAAAGAAGGGGTGATTGTAGATGATTTTCATAGATGAGGGGTTGAGTGTGGGTGTTTTTTAAGGGGTATTATAATCATTTGTCGTCATTCTGTTAACGGTGTAAGGGGTATTGTGCATTTCACATAGTTGAAGGGGTGAATATGGACGCTTTTAAAGCTTACGGGGTCTGAGTGGAAAATGAGTATAGATGAGGGGGTGTATAAGAAATCTAACCTTATTTTAGATTACTTGAGACAAGATATACAAACAAGAGAGTATAGAGTCTCAGAGCAAAATAACCGAAAGTTCCAAAAATCCACCGGCGGCTCCACAAAGTCTCTTTAGTGGTCACTTGACCACCCTAAATTTTTTTTTTTTTTTTTGTCTAGAATACATGTAATTTTTTGTAATTTTACTTAAGTTTTGTCCTTTTTGAACAGCCTAGCTAAAAATATTTGAACACCCTAGCTTAAAATATTTGAACACCCTACCCAAAAAGTTTAAACAACTAACCCGAAAAAATTAGCCCACAAACTAATCCAAGGTAAAGAATCCAATTAAAAGCCATAAGAAACTGCATAGCTTCCCATAGATGTTCAATTAAATAACCTAAACACTTCCACATTTTGTATTAGATGTAATAATTGGGCAAATGCTAATCATCCGTGTACGTATATGATTCCCGATCTAATCCGGGAATCCCGGATCCGATACTCCATCTTCCCGATATTTTTTTAAAAAATCTGAGCCGTCCAATGTGTTTAAAAGGTGTTTTCAAGTGTTCACGCGAGAAATCTTCAAAAAAAAATACCAGGAAGGGCTTGATCTAAGTAGTTTTTCGCAAAATTGTAAATATACAGTTTTTGCGGAAAACTGTTTGGATCAAGCCCTTCCCAGTATTTTTTTTAAAGATTTCTCGCGCGAACCCTTGAAAATATCTTTTGAACACATTGGATAGCTCGGATTTCCCAAAAACAATTTTTAAAAGTATTAAAACACCAAAAAATCTCCAATCCGGGATCCCGGATTGGATAATTGCTGTATATATATATAAAGTGATTTTCTTATCCGGACCTCCCGGATTTAAGAAAAAACGTATTTTTTTTTGTTTTACAAATTGTTTTTGGAAAATCTGAGCCGTCCAATGTGTTCAAAAGGTGTTTTCAAAGGTCCATATGCAGTTTTGCGAAAAACTGCTTGGATCAAGCCCTTCCCGTTATTTTTTTTAAGATTTCTCGCATGGATTTTTAAAAATACCTTTTGAACACATTGGACGGCTCGGATCATCAAAAAAATGTTCAAATCATGTCTGTTAACCCCCTTGCCACTATGTGTGTTCGCCTCTGAAAGAATCCAAGGTGGTAGCATATGCCATGCATATATACATGGTTAACCGGGAGTGTAACAAGCATGCACTGAAAAATTAACCAAGTTTAACGGTCATCAAGTCAAGTGAGCTGGTTTTCACCGTTACAAGTTGTTCAAAGAGGGTTCGATTTACAGCAAACATGTCCTATACCTGCATGGCTCTGCGTTGATCCTTTTTCATATGTTTGGAACCCCTGGTGTTCCCTTCAATATCTCCTCTTTTAGGCAGCCTCACTTGGACAGACAAGGCGATAGAGGTGCACTTTTACGCCCAACCGTCCATTTTCTAGAGCTCGTGTTAGGCTAATCTATTGTGAAGTTTCTTCACACTCGGTATGCCTTCATATTCTTCCATAAGTTATTTGTTCCGACTCAGAAAAATGGGAGAAGGTATTGCAAAAAGATTACAAAATTGATGCCAGGAATGATCTTTTGTTTTTGTGGTTTTTTTTTGGAACGATCATTTGGTTAGGGTTTTTGGCATTGTACGTTTTCCCTCTTTTTTTGTTTTTGTTTCTGAGAATTTTGTTCAGATTTTAGGTGGGGGACTGGGGCTATGTTGGATTTGTGCATGCATTCTTCTTACCATGCAGGGATGGAAAACATGGACGAATCATGTTTCCAGTCAGAGCTGGCACAAAGTTTGCAGTGCTCAAGGTCTAAACTAAAAATTGTGCCCTTCTTAAATTTTTTTTAGCAACAATCACAATACAGATTAATAAAAAATGCTGGCTGTTTTTCAATTGGTTCCTCACTTCCTTTCCCTTTCCCACAATCCAAACAGGCCGTAAAATTACACGGCTTTTATCGGATCAAAATACGTAAAGCAAAAAACCAAGTCAATCAACTTGAGAAATCAAACGCAACAGAGGTGAAAAGTAAATCTAACCCCCTAAATGTGAATTCTGTAGCTCAGAAAAAATTACAGGGAAAAAAAAAATGGTGTACGGTCTCATAAAAAGCGTGTATGGTCTCCTTTAGAGAGAAGAAGATGTGCATGGAATTTGAGCCAACGAAAATGGAACTTTTTATGTTTAATAGTGATAAACTTAATAAACTAGTCAGGATTCTATTTTAAATTGGGCCTATAGGCTCAATGGTCATTATAATTGTTTAGACATTTTTCTAAGTAAGATTAAGCATTTTTATTTATTTTATTAGGTCGAAAAGAATCATACCTAAGCCTATTATCAAAAAAATATGGGAGTACTAAAAAAATTTGAACTTTTTAGAGTGCCCTAGGCTAGGGCCTAGGGTCTGGGCTGACCCAGTTTCCAGTGGAATTGGTTTTCTAATATTGTCCAAAATATGTACCGCTCGGTGCAAAATGCAAATTCAACAAATCATCCAACTGAATCGAATCATTAGTTGCGAACTCAGCTCGATCGTTGAAATTTGTTGAACTCGAGCTTTACCCTTTTCCCTTTTTTTTGGGTCATAAAATGGGTTTTATAAACAAACCACCTCATAATCTAAACAATTCGGCTTGAGTTAGTTGTTTTACCTTGCTTGCGAGAGCTCGTAAATCTCAATTGGGTTTATGCTCTACTTGTAGGTATAATGAGTGGAGAGAGATTCAGAAAGAAATGAGAGAAATAATGATGTCATCAAAACTAAAACTAAACAAGAAAACGAACAAGACCATTGTTATTGCTTCCAACATTTTGTGGTAGTTCAGTGCGGGTCCGACCCTAACATTATGGGGTTTAGTGCTTAATTGTTGTATCCGGGGTTTATTGATAATCCCCTCCCATTACCGTTTCTCGAAAAATCTTATACTCCAAATTTCAGGTGATAAATGTATACGTCACTTTGAATAAAAAATCAAGTTTTGCCTTCTCTTTTTTGAGATTGACTTATTATGTTTTGCGCTGACAATTTTAGTCCCAATATACAAATTCTGACTGTAATTTTAGATCTAAAAACTTGAAATTTTGCGGTGGCTCGAGTGGCTTCAATTGAGAATCCACGGAGTTAACATTAGCTTAGCCTATCAACGACACAAAAATGACCATATTACGAAAAGCCAATATGTCAATCAATGGTTGTACTCTGTTTACATGATTTCATCTCCATTAGACCATCATGTATAATGTACTAGATGAGTAGAAAACTATGTTATCTACCGGAAGATTGTCAATATTTTAAAAGAACACAGGAATAAATCCTTGATTTCCCTCAGCATCTTCTTGTCACCCAATGTTTTTGAACAGCTGCTACCGTCGTAAGAGGGCCAAAAGAAGGACCAGGCACTTCCACCTTAAATTCCATAGACTGCCGAAAATTTGCTCTCAATCTCTCAAGGTTGTTTTATCATCGAGTTCCTCATCTCCGTAAGTAAGCATCTGCAAGTTGTGAGGGATTCCACACCTTTCTTCCATTTTCATCTTCACCATATTGATGTCGTACCAAGGTTTCAAATCCACCTTAGTCAAGTCCCCATGCTCGTCTCTCACGTTGATCTGAATTAAATAATCCAAACTGAGAATCAGCCCTGATTCAATCTCAAATTGAGCAAGAAGTTCGTTGCTACTTTGACTAGCTTCATCAAGGAAGAGATACGGTTGCCCGTGTATCTTCTCAATCTGCTCTAATTAATGGTATCTGATTCATAATTAGTTTTGGCTCCGCTCCTGAACACAAATCATTATTTATGGTGGGTATATATATATATATATATATATATATATATATATATATATATATATATATATATATATATATATATATATATATATATATATATATATATATAGCTCACCGCGCTCATGTACAAGGATGATCAGAAATCCCAATCAATAAGTAAACATAATTAATACAGACATATATAGAGGTAATTAATTTTAAAACTTAGAAGAGCTTCTTTCCACGGGCCGCTTCCTCTTCTTCCTTAGCCTCTTTCTTCTTATGATGCTCGTGGAAGACATAACCCCCCGCCGCGACTGCAGCAGCGGCTGCAATTTCTTCCTCTACTTTGTGTTTATGAGCTTGCTCTCGATCTTTCTTTTTCTCGTGCTTCTCATGCTGCACAATCGTTTCGCTCCGTAAGGCAAGTATCATCCCGAGTAGTAAGAAAAAAAACATGTCACGATTTTTGTAAACTATTTCCACCAAGAGACTAAAAGAAAGGAGGAGTTAAGGCTCAATTTGTTTCAACGTAAAAATATATATAAAAAAATAAAATAAGTAGTGGCGGAACACTAATTACCAAAGCAAAGGCTCCAGCTGCTCCGACACCAAGCTCACCAAAGTGCTCATGTTTCTTGTGCTCCTTCTTTTCCTTCTCATAATCAGGTGGGGTGTTATCCTCCTCCTTTTTGTGGTGGAAGAGACTGTGGTGGGGCTTCTCTTCAGCCATATCCGTCGTGTGATAACAAAAAGTTAGTAGAGTACTGTAAACTTAAAGTGATCGAATGATATGGAAAAGTGGGGGTGTATATATAGGATTTTAATGTGTGTGGTAGCCTAATGGATGGTGTCATTTCTGGAATCGGGGGACTGTGTAATGAATAAACTCATTCTGAGAGTTTTGTAAGATGTAATCACGGCCAGCATTTCAAGCAATCAATAGTCTGGATTGTCTGACATAAAAAATAAGTCTTACATGTAAAAAAATTACATTTAAATCCGACCATTGATTACCAAATAGATGATTGTAATTGTTCACTACATACAAGGGCTGACTGGTAATGCTAACTTAAGGCCCTTGTGGTCCAAGTACAAATAAGCATATCCCGATGGTATCAAAATAATTGCGCATTGAACCCCCACCAAATTAATGAAAAAGATATCATCCACCTTTGGGAGGCAATTGGACTTTGATCTTTGCTTTATGAGGACATATATCATCCCCGCACAATTTAATTAATTGAATGGGAGAAAAAAGGCAAATGTAATGTAATCGTGGGATTCACATAACTCGATCTCCATCAATTATCTGTAATTCAACCTTACCATGTTGTATGCTCCATCCATCCCAAAGTATTTACTCCTTCTTGAAAATCGTGTATTTTGCACACAAAAAATAATAGATTAACTTAATATTTTTTCCAAAAAAATTTAAATGAACTTAAAGATCTCATTGAAAGAAAAAAAATTGTGTAATTTTTTTAAAAAAAAATCTCATTATTAAATATATTATTTTTTATGTGTAAAATGCACGATCTCTAAGAATAGCCATCAATTTGAGACACTATAGTCTATCTATACAAGTTAGGCCCAATTTTTTAAAAGATTTTAACACCCAGTTGCTGAAATTACAATATTTCAAATCAAAAAATGAAGTGATTTCGTGTATAGTTTTTCGAATTTTTTCGAACCAAATTGACGATACACGAAATCACTTCATTTTTTAATTTAAAATATAATGATTTTAACAATTGAGTGCTAAAATATTTTTAAAAACTGGGCCTTAGTCGACATAGATATCCACTTGAATCTGAATCGGCCATTCCACTGATTGCAGTCACTCTCATTACATTGCTACCGAAGCATTGCCTATACAATATTTGCATGGTTCACATTTGCACACGTATATGAATAAAAAATAAATAGGGAAAGAAAAAAAATCCTATGCCGGCAATTTTATGACTTGATCGATGTTTACTTTGATTAGTCACCACATTCAAGTTCTTAATTATGCAATTTCAGAAGTTAACACACAATAAAGTCAAAATCCAAGAAAAAAGTACTTTTCTCTCAAAGCCCAAGGATTAGGTTTTATTCCTGATAATCAAAGATTCATAGTGTTGCTTCAATGAATCCATGGTGGTAGCATACTCTTTTTTCTTTTTCTTTTTTTGGTCTTAAAATAGGTTGTATAAACAAACCACCACATAATCTAAACAATTCGGCTTGAGTTACGGGTTTTATCTTGCTTGGGAGAGCTCGTTAATCTCCTCGGGTTTATGCTCTACTCAATGCCGGCTCAAAATTTTGGGGGGCCTAAAGCGAACTTCCAACTTGGGGCCCTTAGTATTTTCGAAACAAAAACTATTATAACATAAGATTTACTTGAACATATGACAAAATTTCAAAATAATAAAGTATGCTAACAAGACCCATATCTTTGGAAGAAATTATAAGAGAAAAAAAAAAGATCATTTTCTTAACTACATTTTTTTAAAATTATAGAATTATAATAGTTCGCTTGGCTGTTTGATTTTTAATCTTTGTAACAAAAGAATTAAATCAACTGCAATAAGTATCACTTAGAGATTGCTTTCCAATTGTGTTATATTTTAAAATTAGTAAAACAGTGATGAATCCATATATTTTTATCGTCCCAGAAAGAGAAAAAAGGAAATAAATTAAAACAAAAATTATAAAAGGCAATGTAACCTTACTCCAAGACTTGAACACTAGACTTTGTACAAGTTAGGATAATTCTCATGCAACTAATACCAAAGACTTGGTATGCTTAAAAAAAAGGAGGATTTAATTATACGTAGAGAGTTTGAAACAGATGGGGCCCCTAGTTTGGCCAAAATTTTGGGGGCCCGAAGAGGTTGCTTCTTCCAATTCCCCTCGAAGTCGGCTTTGGCTCTACTTCTTGTTGAATCTTTTTGTAGTCGTGTTTTTTGAGAATAGTAATACTTTGCAATGTCCTCTACCGGCTTCTACGAAATTGACCTGATGGTGTTTGTTCCATCAAGTAAGCATATTGTTATTGCTTCTAACATTTTGTGGTAGTTTAGTGCAGATCCAACCCTAACATTATGGGGTTTAGTGTTTAATTGTTGTATCCAGGGTTTATTGATAATCTCCTCCCATTCCCATTTCTCAAAAAATCATTTACTCCTAATTTAAGGTGATAAATGTATACAACACTTAAAATAAAAATCTAAAAATCAAGTTTTGCCTTCTCTTTTTTGAGATGGACTAATTGGCTGTGTTCGGTTTATAGTTTTGAGGGAGTTTAGTTTAGTTTTGATAATGTAAGCAAAACCAAAAGTAGCAAAACCAAAAGTAGCCCAAAATTGAGCCAAAGCTGCCAACCGAACAAGGCCAATATGTTTTGCGCCAACAATTTTAGTCCCAATATACAAATTCTAACTGTAATTTTAGATCTAAAAAAATAGAAAGTTTTCGATTGCTCAAGTGGCTTCAATTGAGAATGCACGGAGTTAAAATTAGCTTTGCCTATCAACTACACAAAAATGACCATATATATTACAAAAAGCCAATAATGGTTGTAATCTGTTTACATGACTTCATCTCCATCAGACCATCATGTATAATGTACTAGATGAGTAGAAAACTATGTTATCTACTGGAAGATTGTCAATATTTTAAAAGAACACAGGAAAAAGTGTTTCTAGCAACCAAAAAAACCATAGGGAACCACCGGAGAACTGCTAAAACAACGAAAATTGTCTCAACAAATGCAAAAAAAATATACCCTAAATATATCCATGGAAGTCCTCGATTTCCCTGGGCATCTTCTTGTCACCCATGTCTTTTGAACAGCTGCTACCCTCGTAAGAGGGCCAAAAGAAGGACCAGGCACTTCCACCAAACTTCCTCCTTAGATTCCATAGACTGCCGATAATTTGCTCTCAATCTCCCAAGGTTGTTTTATCGTCGAGTTCCTCATCTCTATAAGTAAGCATCTGCAACTCGCGAGGGATTCCACACCTTTCTTCCACTTTCATCTTTGCCTTATTGATGTCGTACCAAGGTTTCAAATCCACCTTAGTCAAGTCCCCATGCACGTCTCTCACATTGATCTAAATTAAACGATCCAAACTGAGAATCAACCCTGATTCAATCTCAAATTGAGCAAGAAGTTCGTTGCCACTTTGACTAGCTTCATCAAGGAAGAGATACGGTTGATCGGGTATCTTCTCAATCTGCTCTAATGGTATCCGATTCATAACATCATCAAGGTTCTCAAAAGTCTTAGCTTTAATCACTATAGGCTTATTCCTCTTCTCCTCCGCCTTTTGGTTGCAGAAATTTAGGTGTATCTGCCAAGTCATTTGTCGTATTACCATAAGCATAGAAGATCCCGGGCCGATTCCATAGTGCTCTATACTCTTCCATTCCTCTAACATTTCATCACCGTAGAAAAGATTTTGATGACAAATTAGCATTTCCCTTGCACTCTCAATTATAACCTTGACATCGAATATTGTGTACCATGGCTTCACGAGGATTGAGATATGTCTTGCATTATGTGCAACCGATACGAACAAGAATTGCTTTTCAACTCGACCTTCGTGATGAGCTCCAATGCCACCATACATTGTTGAATTATTTCTCCAGTATTCATCAGCTTCAATGATGGCATAGATTATCAAATTCCACCCTGGAGACTTGTGTTTTTACCGTGAAAAAGTCAAACCGGGTGTATCCCCCAAACTTCCCCAATCTTCTTCCTGACATCAAGGAGACAAGGACGGTCGGCAGAGAAGACACAAAAACAGATTCTTTGCACACCCGATCACAGTCACGTAAGAGACTATCTCAAACTTGTCTTTGACACGGACAGAAGTCTCGGGTTCTTCCATCAGCAAGTAAAATGGAGACTCCACGTCGAAATGACCATTTGTTAACAGTCTAGCATCATCCTCAAAAAACTTTCCAAACACGACTTAGGGGCCATCGATTCCCATGGAAATCAACATTTGCTCTCCATCACCATCTTGATGTCCCTCACCGTGAACCAAACTTCAACGAAATCGATCACATCTGTCTCCCAGTCAAGCATCCTCAAAGTAATCTTCAGGGGATGGCCAAGACCTGCTGAAGCACTAAACTCAAATGGGGCAATGAGCATGTAGTATGGGGGAGCGCTTCTCCTGTTGGACCTCTTTGGCCGCTTAGTATTGTGCCGTGGGGGAGGAGCTCAAATGGGCTTCGCTGGAGCCCTTGGGAGCTCGCCGGAGGGCAGCAGGGATCCCAGGTGGATGCCGGAAGTGAACCTGCACAAGGGAACGACCACGTTAGTGCCTAGCCCGGCGGCGGTGGTCTGAGAAGGCACTCCGATGGCTAAGTCAGCGACGGGGAGAGAAGTTTAGAATAGAAAACAGGTAAGGTGCAGTGCTATGCTCTTTTGTAGAGTGAAGAGGAGTTAAAAGAGTCAATCCTGTATGACGTGTTGAGTAGCTTATTTATAGGCACAGGGGCGCGTGTCTCGCACGCTCCTCGGGGGCCTCATGCGCCCTGTCCTTATCGTCACATTTAATGTGCAAGCTGACACCCACCTACCAAGTGGATCCTCGGCCGCCCCCCAGAGTCAACCCCTGACAGATTGTCCCATCAATCAAGTCCCCCACCTTCCTCCCTGCAGGCGCAGTCTGCAGGGTTAGTAGCTCGCCATAAATGCGATGCAGGTGGGGTGGTTGAACTCATTTAATGCATTGCTCAAACTGTCAAAGGTGCCTCAATCGAGCTCCTCACCAACTCGGGCGCTCTCCTCGCATCGCGTCAATCGACCGCCTCAAAGGGAGCGCCTCGACCGGGCGCCAATCTCGCCGAGGTGCCGCCTCGGGACCAGTGGGCATCCGGGGTCCCGAAGCCCCGAGGAAAGGTGCCCCAAATCATGAAAGCACTACCGAGACAAATGATTATCGACTGGCGCGGTCCTCACATGAAGCGTCCCGCCTCAATGAATCGCTTCAGCCTCGGGGCTATGCGCCCCAACCGCCGCTACAATAGATATAGGTATAATTGTCGATGTTGTAGTCAGCCAGTTGCTTGTCCTTATCACAGTGGTTCCCCCTTTTTGATCGGCAAAAAGAATTTATTAATCATTGAAAACTCATTACAATGATTAAAAGGACCAAAAGCAAAACACGACATCACAACGAAACCCAAGCATCCCAACTAGGTTAGCACCCCTGGGATCGACAATCATATGCCTGCCAAAGGCCCAAAAGGGAAAAACACACAAAACGGGTTGGCAAGGTACCAACACAGCCAAATACAATCCAGAAAAATAGAGTTTATAAATTGCTCGACAACAAATGCACAAAATAGATAATCAAATATGAATGCTCGACTAGATTTTTGGATACCACCCTTGATGAAATCTTCCATCGCAACACCCTTTTCCATTTTCCAGCCTCCACAAAGTTCAAATGTAATAAGTCCTGACATCATGTACACCACCCAAACCTCTGATCATAATCTTCATAGCATCAAAACAATTGCAAAGGCAGGACCACCAGCATATAGTCTCACAGGAACCACGGAAAAGGAATAAAAAATCCTTCAATTTTGGAAGATTCAATTGCCTAATTCCAGATAGACAACATTTGAAGTCCTCAACTGTATATACTCTGAGATCAAAACAAGCCTTTGTCCAGATTGCAATCAAACTTTTGCAATTATCAACAAGAGACATTTCATCAAGGGGCTTGTTTTTGAAAATAATGCTATTTCTTTCTAGCCACAAAGACCATAACACTGCATAAAAACTGATGTCCCAACAGGTTTTTTCCACACTTTTAAACTTGAAATAAGACCACCAACATAGCAAATCATAAATGCTTGAAGGGCTTACCCATTTCATGTTCCACCATTGCATAATAGAAGACCATGTTCTCCAAGAAATTGGGCATAGTAATAAAAGATGGGCTGCAGATTCTACCTGAGTATGACAGAAAGGACATAGGCCAATTAGATCCTCACCTTGATGCAGAATATTTCTTTTAATCAGTTCACTTCCAGTCGCTAGCTTGTCTTGAATTGCCTGCCATGTAAAAATCTCCACTTTGTAAGGGCTGACATTCTTCCAAATGAGAATACATTTTGGACCAATGGGATTCAACACATTTGCTGCCTCTTCCCATTTTCCATAGCATGACTTCACTGAGAATTTTCCAGTGCTATGATCCCATTTCCATTTCAATCGATCCTCTCCCTGGTTCTGAATGGATACCCCTGCTAGTGACTGTTGGAGGACTTGTAATTGTTCCTTTTCCCATTCAAATAGTGTTCTTTTAAACTGTAAGTTCCAAGACAGGTTTGAAATATTGTAAATCTCACTCACCTTAGCTATTTTCTAGATGGACAAAGAGAAAAGTCTAGGGAATGCCCTTTCTAATTTAGATTCACCCAACCATGTGTCAGTCTAAAAGGCAGTAGACTGTCCAGAGAATACCTTAATGACAAAACCATCTCTGATAATACCAGCAACCTCAGATCCTTCCCCAATCAAAGAAGCAATGTCACCCCAAATCTGAGAATATCTTGCTAAATTTGACGGTTTCAAAGGCAACCAAGAAGAATCCTCAATCCCATACTTTGCTCTTATAGTTTTAGCCCAGACAGACTATTTTTCTGTCCCAAACCTCCACCACCACTTACTTAACAGAGAGACATTCTGTATGTGAAGATTTTAATTCCTAAACCTCCAGCCTTCTTACTTAGAGCCACCCTCTCCCATTTCACCAGGTGGATCTTTCTCTTTTCCATTGAATCTCCCCATAAAAACTGTCTTTGGATCTTCTCTAGCTTTTTCACCACAGTTTTAGGCATTTTAAACATAGACATGTAGAAATGGGGAAGACTGCCTAGGGTGGATTTTATAAGGGACAATCTTCCCCCTAAAGTAATGTATTTCCTTTTCCATAGAGCCAATTTCTTCTCAAAGGAATCAATCACAGGTTTCCAAGTAGCAATTCTTCTTGGATTTGCACCAAGAGGAAGGCCAAGGTACTTTATTGGCAAAGACACAACTCCACATTCCAAAATGTTGGCCATAGATTGGGTTGTTTCCCTAGGAACACCAATACCACACAACTGACTCTTTGAATAGTTAATTTTTAACCCTGACATTTGTTCAAATACACTCAACAGCCCCTTAATAGCTATTATTTCAGCCATATCACATTTACAGAAGATTATTGTATCATCAGCAAACTGTAAATGAGATATGGATGGACCATTGTTGCCAAATGTGATACCTGAAATCAGACCCTCTGCTCTAACTTTTTCAAAAATAATATTCAACCCTTCAGCAACAACATTGAATAGAAGTGGAGAGATGGGGTCCCCTTGTCTTAAACCCCTTTCCATATTGAATTGATCAGTTGCAGACCCATTAATTAGAATAGACATTGTTGCAGTAGTGACACAAGTTCTAATCCATGAAATCCATTTTTGCCCACAGCCCATATTTTCCAGCATTTTAAATAGGAAATTCCAACACACACTATCATATGCTTTTTCAAAGTCCAGTTTTAGAACCATACCTTGGTTTTCAGATTGCTTCCATTCATCAATCACCTCATTCGCTATCAGAATTCCATCCAGAATTTGGCGTCCCCCCATGAACGCTGTCTGAGTCTCACCAACAAACTTTGGTAAAGCCTTCCTGAACCTGTTAGCCAGCACCTTTGAGAGCAATTTGTACAGCCAACCCACCATACTAATGGGTCTGAAATCATTAAATTTTGAGGCCCCTTCTACTTTTGGGATAAGAGCCACAAACGTTGCATTTATTCCTTTTGTTAGCCTACCATTTTGGTGGAAATCTTGAAAAAATTCCAGAACTTCAGCTTTGATGATCTCCCAAGCTTTCTTTACAAATGCAAAATTGAATCCATCCGGGCCTGGTGCCTTAAAAGAATTACACTCCTTGATAGCTTGCAGAATTTCTTCAGTAGAGAAGGGCAGCTCTAGCTCCAGCTTGCTATTTTGTTGGATCCTCCTTGAAAAATTTCCTCCTAGCTCCGGTCTTCTCCAACACTGATTCTTGAATCTATTTCGAAAGAATTCCACTGCTACTTGTTTGATTTGTTCAGGCTCCTTATAGATGACTCCTTCAAACTCTATGGACCCAATGAAATTCCTCCTGTACCGGTTATTTGCTATGATCTGGAAAAATTTCGTATTCTTGTCTCCAAGCTTAATCCACCTGTTCCTGGACTTCTGTCTCCACATTGATTCCCTCATTTTATCCACCGACCAGTACTCTTGCCTACACTTGATTCTCTCTGATTTTTCCTCCTCGGACAAAGGCCCACTTTCAGCCTTCAAATCAAATTGTTGAAGTTTTGATTTCAGCCTCTCTAGTTTGTCATTCAGGTTTCCAAACTCAGAGATATTCCACTCTTTCAGCTTGTCCTTCACGCTTCTCAATTTCTGCTGGATTCTGAACCCTGCCCAACCTTTACTTCTATCGGATTCCCACCTTTCCTTGATAATTTGAAGACATTTTGGATTCTTTAACCACGCATTGAAAAACCTGAAAGGCTTTTTTCCCCAGCTTTTACTTCCTCTTGAGATCATGATGGGGCAATGGTCAGAAATTAATCTCTGCAGCCCCCATTGAGACAGTTTAAAACGATCCAGCCATTCTTGAGAGAAAACAAATCTATCAAGTCTGGATTGGATATTTGATTCCTGAAAGTTTGACCATGTAAATCTCCTTCCATGTAAAGGGATATCCTTTAGTTCCATCTCTGACAAAAAGTTTTGAAAATCCCTCATTCCCCTATCCAGTCTTATACATCCCACTCTTTCCCCAATACTTTTTATTTCATTGAAATCACCCCCAATACACCATGGACTATTTAATCTGCCTTTTAGTTCCAACAAATCCTTCCAAACCAACCTTCTCTCAATGTAAGAATTTGGAGCATAAATGTTAACTATAATACAATGGAACGACTCAATAACACCTTTTATCGGGATAAAATGCGAGTGGTTCCCCGTTGTAGATGAGAAGTAGCTGGTTTCTTGGGATGCCTACGTGCAATGTGATAGCCGATGTCCAAAATGGAATCAAAACTCTGTTGTGGAATTTGTAGGGTCTTGTTCTGATCAGATGGTGTCCTGATTTTCAAATTCAATGTGGATGAAGAAGCCATTGATGAGCTACTACTGTTTCCCTTTTTTTTTGTTTTTCGGTCAGAACTTTACGATCAACTATCGTAGCTGAAAAAGTAACGCATTCGGAACAATTCAATGGGATCATTATTTTGCGGGGTTCACATGCATCAGAGGGTACCTTAAAACAGCAATGCAAAAGGGAAGAGAAGAACTCACAAGAAAACGATTTGCCGAACCTGAAATTTGCGCCAACTCTTCCGTTTTTGAGTGAATCTAGAGTCCAAGTTTAACCCAATAAAAAAATTTGGCGGATATTTATGCAAATTTACCTGAAGACTTTTTCTTTAGGTAAATTTGCCTATAAATTTTACTCTAAATTTTAAATGGGACCCTTGAACTTTGCCTTCTCATTTATTGGCCCTTCACCTCCAGGAAATTGCGTTTGGGCAGAAAAATCAAATTTAGGAAAGTTTTGTTTATATGGAATCTTGTATTTGCAAGGATAAAAATTGGGTTTTTGCAAGTATTAAAAGACTTCTTTCAAAGCTTGAAAGCCAGAGGCATAGATGATCAAAGAAGAATTCAATTAAAACAACAAATGTACAGTAGGTTTAAATGGAAAAGGGAAGAGAAGAAGAACTCACCAAAAAACAATTTGGCGAACCTAAAATTTGCAATTAGGATCTATGACCTGCTGTCTAACTTGATTCAAAATGGAATTTGGAGTCTGAATCTGAATTGAACCATAATACTCATATGCATTAGGGTTTAGGTGGCACTGACTCTTCTGTTTAAAGTGAATTTGGAATCTGAATTTAATTTGGTCAATATCCAAATTAAGGAAAGTTTTATATATTTGGAATCTTGTATTCGCAAGGATACACATTAGGTTTTTGCAAGAATTAAGAGACTTCTTTCAAAACTGGGCATGGATGATGAAAGAAGAATTCAATTAAAACAGCAAATGACTATAGGGTTAAATGGAAAAGGGAAGAGAAGAAGAACTCACCAAAAAACAATTTGCCGCACCTAAAATTTGCAATTAGGGTCTATGATCTTCTGTCTAACTTGATTCAAAAGGAATTTAAAATCTGAGTTGAATTATAATACTCATATGCATTAGGGTTTAGGCGATGTTGACTCCTCTATTCAAAATGAATATTGAGTCCGAATTTAACCAAATAGAAAAGCTCGCCGATATTTACGCCAATTTACCTAAATGACTTTTGCCTTTTTGTGTTTGCCTTATGAGAGAATCTTATTTACGGATGCGGCGCAAACGGGGAGTTTGCGCCAAGGAATCTCAAATTGCCCATCCCAAGATCCAACGGCCCGAAGCCGTATGTAGTTTTTTTTTTTTTTTGAATCTACTGTGCATTTAAGGAGGAGAGAGAGAGTTCACGGCTCGGAACCGTTGGATCTTGGGATGGATGAAAATGAGATCCGCATGCTAGCAATCTCCATTTCCGCCAAGATCCGTATATAAAAAATATTCCCATGGCTTATATGCCCATAAAGTTTACTCTAAACTCAAATAGGGTCCTTGAACTTTAACTTTTCATTTGTTATGGCGGAAGAGAGGAACATTGTGTAACGACCCACCCACGCCTTGTACAATATTGTCTGTTTTGGCTGCCCAAGCTCCTTATTATTATCCATGAACCACCACAAAATTCCAAAATTCTAAACCAAAAATTTGACAACATCAAAAGCAAACCCTTACTAAACCCAGAGCTTGACAATAGCAGCAGGAGGGCAAAACTTCCCTCATAGCAGCAATCTTCCTATCCACACACAGCACATACTTAACCACTTGATCATCGATCACATACTTAAGTAGCAACCGTTTGAACTCAAAGAACACGTTCACACTTCATACTTGACCACTTGATCATCAAAGCAAGTTGTATCAGCAAGGCGAACAGCACATGACAGCAGAAAATGAACTTTCATACATGAAAACCATGTTAACGTAATATGGTCTCACTTTTGAAAATAATGTCAGTCAAACTTTTTCTACAATGAGGGAATTATAAGATTAATTTTGTCTTGAGGTTTTAAAGTCATTGTGAATTCTTTAGAAATAATCAATTGTGTATATATATATATATATATATATATATATATATATATATATATATATATGAAGAACAGGTACAATGGGGTGGATATGGATATTCGGGTAGGAGGGTAGCAAAATCATACCCTCTCCATACCCAACCGGACATTATACAATTACTCTCATACTCACTCCTATTGGGTAAAAAAATCGGATAATATCTACCTGCGATTGTATGGTTCAGATCGGGTATCCATGGATATATGGGTATAATTGCCATCTCTAGGATTTACAGCAAAGATCTCCTATACCTGCTCTGAATTGATCCTTTTTCATATGTACGTTTGGAACCCTAGTTATCTTCCTTTTTAGGCTGCCTCACTGGATGAAGACAAGGGTGTGATAGAGGTGCGCAGCACCAATTCTTAAGAATGGTGATTGTTATTAAAATTGTACGAACAAATTAAGGTGATAATACATCATCTAAGTGTTATAGATGCGCAAAGGATGGCTAGCTCATGCGATAAAGCTTTTAAATGTGTCACACTGCATTTCGAGATTGAGTCACATTCCCCCCTCCCCTTGTAATAGATTAAGAATGACCAATGACAAAAAAAAAAGGTGATATAGACGCTGGAAGGCCATAAAGATTTTTTTTTCTCCCTATGGCCCTATTTGTTAATATCATTTATGAGTCTTGCTAGTGGGTGAAACATTGCACCCATTAATGGTATAAAAAAAAGAGTACATCTGTTGGGTCCCACTGGTACTTTAAAGTACAAATTGTACGTTAAAGTACAGTATACTTAATGTGCAAGTGGGAATGGGACCCACAAGTCTACTTTTTTTATACCCTTAACGAGTGCAATGTTGCACCAGTTGTTTGATGAAAGGAACTTGACAAGTACAAAGCAGATTGGACGGGCCTTGGGGTGGCTGGAAAGTTCTATCATGTGCAATGGGGATTGCCTAGAGAGATCTTTGGGTGGGCGATCAAACTTTGGGGTTAACTTTCCGAGATCTTTGAAAGGTTTATGATGTGTTTGATGAAAGGAACTTGAGCTGAACCCTCGTCTTCAGAAGACGGCTGTTTTTGTGGAAAGAAGGTCAGCTCCACTTGCTGTAACAGTTGCTAAGTAACCATGTGTTGTGCTTGTACGGATTGGAATCTCTTAAATGGAAATGGGAAAGCATTTCGGGGTGAAAGTGCTAGATCATGACAAATTGGTGGATGACATTCAGACTAGAATTGCCTTTTGGACATGAGCAAATTTTGATTTGAAAGAGTATCCAGTAGAAGACTTCAAGAGGTGTCTCCATGGTATCAGGTATCTCAAGGTTGCAAAGATAGCTTATGATGATTGACGGAATTCTGAAGTACTGGCTTGCAGCAGATTGCTTTGGTGGACTATTTGAACAATGCTCAGATTCAGATTCTGATGATCATTGAACCTGGAATTATGGAGCTGAGAGCATAATGCAAAGTTCTATGGTGTCTCTGAAGACTCGTCTGTATGCTCTCCAAGTAATTTTCAGTGTCGTATTATCCTGATGTGGTACTCTTTTCAGTTATTGTTTCGCTCTTGGTTGGCACCTTGCCATCCGCTGTTATGTTTTTCTCAGGGTCCTTGTTTTGGCCTCTGTTGCGGATGCCTTTTCTCGGATCCTTTTAACTGTTGTAATTTGTTTTCATCAATTAATAAATTCTTGTTGCCGATCCCAAAAAAAAAAAAAAAAATTGGTGCACCAATTAACATTTCCTTTTTTGAATGTCCTTAACTAAAACACATATATAATATGTGTTTTTAGTTAAGAAATATACGTTTTTGTGTCAATCCGTAACTTTGTCAACTTATTCCTTAATGTTATTGTCTCTATTCTAATAGTTTTTTTTGTTAAGTATTTCATTTATCTAACGGGAAGAGGAGATCGTTTGATTGCTGGAGAACCTAATGAAAAAAATTAATGTTGGCTAACATTTTTCCGTGACAAGAAGATTGAATATCGGAGAAGCTCTAAGTAAATTAATGACATAAATAGGGAAAATTTCAAAAAACACCCCAAATTTTGACCAAAATATCAAAAATACTCTCAAACTTACAAATTTTTCAATCGTACTCCCAAACTTTACTTCCGTTATCAAAAATACTCCCACTGTCTGGATCTGTTACCAAACTAACGGAAAATGCTGATGTGGAGGTTAACGGCACCAAAAACTGTTAAGTGGCCCAAAACGACGTCGTTTTGGGCCCTTTTTTTTAACTTCTTCTTCCTCCTCCCTCATCCAATTCACAGGAACCAGGGGAGAGAGAGAGAGAGAGAGAGAGAGAGAGAGAGAGAGAGAGATGGGTTTCCTCGACACTATGAAATCCATAACCGTATCCCAAAAAAACCGTTAAGTACATATGTATATATGCATAGATCTATATCTATATCTGTTTCTGCAGATTTCAAGCTAATCCATAGAATTTATGATATACCCACTTCCCAAAACTTATCTAAATAAAGTACCAATTCAAGCCATGGTGTTGATACGGTTGTCGAAAACCCCCATCCACTGTTTGTTGTTGTTCATCCATTTGTGGGAGGAAATGGCCTTTTCATGGGCAGAGCATTAGAAGTGGAAGTGACCATTGAGAGAGTACCATTGCTATTGTTGGTGATACTTATTTCGTTACTTGCTAGCATTTCGTCTCTCTCTCTCTCTCTCTCTCTCTCTCTCTCTCTCTCTCTCTCTCTCTCTCGGGGAGGAAGGAGATGAATTTTTTTTTAAAAAAAAGGCCCAAAACGACGTCGTTTTGGGTCACTTAACGGTTTTTGGTGCCGTTAACCTCCACATCAGCATTTTCTGTTAGTTTGGTAACAGATCCAGACGGTGGGAGTATTTTTTATAACGGAAGTGAAGTTTGGGAGTACGATTGAAAAATTTGTAAGTTTGGGAGTATTTTTGATATTTTGGTCAAAGTTTGGGGTGTTTTTTGAAATTTTTCCACATAAATAATTGTGTCCACTTAATGGTAGACGAACACCAAATTTGCAAAAGATTTTATAAAACAAAATAGTGACGTTGTATATACGAGATCTAATTTTACTCTTAATCTAAATAATTTTATTATGAACATTAATTGGCAACATAACTAGATATATAACATATAGCTCACCACACATGGAGATCGATCCAATACTGATTAACAAATGAAAACTAACACAAACAGGGGCGGAGCTAAGGAGGATCAATCGGGGTCACTTGACTCCACAGAGATGTCAAATTTTAATAGGATATGTATAATATTTGATTTTTTAGATTTTGTATTTTTACCCCTTGTATATGGTTTTTTTTCCCAACTACTTGCCCTCCTCCTTTAATATTTTTACTTGTAACTCTAATTCTCTTCACAACTAATTGTCCTCCTTACCACACCCAATTGCGTCGAGTTGATGTATACTATCATAGATATACAATTCTAAGAGCTAAATAATAATTTTAATGAGGTAAATACCGAGTTGCTTCTTTGTATTGCATGTCTAAATTCATCCAACTGATTTGCAAGTTTTGACAACCAAAAAATGAATCGTTTGGCCGAATGTTTTCCCAAAAACTTCTCTTGTACTGAGCTTTTGGCATTTTTGAATCAACTTGAGAATTTCTTCATTGATGTGTGGTTTTGAGAATTGATGAGCGGTCTAGTGTCAAAGTTTTGAAATTTGAAACGAATTGGCCGGAGATGGTTGAGACCTGAAAAGATATAAGATATCCTTAGTTTTAAGGCTATTGACTTTGACTCTAGTTTTACTTGTTGCGACAACCACAGTAGAAAGAGTATTTTTTGCCATAAAGATTGTGAAGAATCGACTCGTAACCGAATGGATGATCAATGGTGGCATGATAGCTGGATTGTATATATTGAGAGGGAGATTTTCAATAGTATCACAAATGAGGCTATTATCCTACAATTTTAAAATATAAAAAATCGTCGGGGTCACTTGTAATGTAATATCCCAAATTTTCAAAAATAAAATTTGTGATATTTGTAAATACTAATTTTCCTAATTTAATTTTTTACCCAATTTTGACTTTAGTTGACCATTTGCGGGTCTCTTATTTATTTATTTATTTATTTATTTATTTATTTTTACTTTAGACAAGTTAGTGCTCGAGTTGCACAGAATGATTTCAACCGGCTTGTCACCAGTGGGCCCAAACGAATGACCAGAATAATGTGCGTAATGCGGAGGATAATTTTGAGCTACACAGATGACACTAGCACGACTACTACAGTTGTGAGATCCGAGTCAACCAGATACGGTCACCTGGCGAGCGCATCGTAATGTGTGTTCTACTTTCAAGATTTTTCCAAATGATTCTGAGCACACGGTGACGCTGCCCACGATTTTTCAAGTTCGCATGAATATTTTGGTAATTTTCTGAGACCGAAACCCGGACAGTTCGAACACTGCTCAGAGTAAATTGTACTGCATTGTGCTGCATCGCGTGCCGTGGGGCCCCCTCCAAATTACTCACACACTCCACCAACCACACTTCCCTCCACCACTCATCCCACCTACTCCCACACTCCACATAACATTTCACTCCACCACTCATCCCACCTACCACCATCCCATTTCCCTACATAAACACATCACCCTTTCCCCCTCATAATTTTCGGCAGAGAAGAGAGAAAGTTTGAGAAATTCTGGAAAAAGAAGAAGAAAGGAGGAGAAGAAGAGAAAAAGAAGGAAGAAGACACCTACCCATTTTCATTTTCGTCCATATCACGTACCCATTTTTACAGCCACTTTGGTCATAGTTACAGTCATTTTTAGGATTAGGTTTCTTCATAGAAGTTGTAGAGGGCGTCTTGAACTTCGATTTCAACACAAGAATCGTCCAAATCAGTTGAGTTTTGAGTGAGTTATAACCATCCAAAGTTCAGTAAAAATCTCGGGTACCTTTTCCTGACAGCTCTCTGCTCCTCCATAAATCTCCATTTTTCTCCTCGTTAAAGTGGATTTCGGGTTTAGATTCCTTCATGAAGATTGTAGATCACTTCAATCTCTTCGTTTTAGGTTCAAGAATCACTCAAAACCGTTGAGAAATGACCACGTTATTGTGGCCCAAAGTTTCTGGTCTAGTCAAACCGAGTAGCTCACTGAACCTTTACAAATCTTCATTTTTCTCATTGTTAGAGTGCGTTTTAGGCTTAGACTTCTTCATCAACATTGTAGAGCACATCGAGAGCTTCGTTTTAGACACAAGAATCGCTGGAAACGGATGAGGTTTGAACCCAATATCGCAGCCCAAAGATTCTGTTTGCCACTCGAAATACCGCCGGACTTTATCATCGAGCTTTTCGTCCGGACCAAAGGTAGAAACTCGTACCCACCCTATTCCAAGCTTTTGAATGTGTTATAATAGTCTAGAAGTAATTTAGAGTTGATGGGTTAAAGCCCCAATTCAAGGGTTTCACGAAACCCGATCCAAAACGCAATGTACGCGAAACTTTATTTTCGTGCTTAGTAAACTCTAGATCCATCGTGGTTCATGTTGTTAATTATTCCAAGCATGTTTAATACTTTAATAACTGTTTATATGAGTTTCTCCATAAATTTATTGTGCATAACCTTGTTCTTGAACGTTGTGTTAAAGTTTAAAGTTTAAAGTGTAATTTTGTGAAATTTGGCGTGCGTACTTGTGTGTCAATTACGAAACCTATTTTTATAACCTAAATGTCACTACTGGAATTTTAGGAGTTTAACGAAATGACCAGAATGCCCTTCGGGTGTAAAATGACTATTTTGCCATTGTTGGTGTAAATTGCATAATGTGTAGTTTTGTACTTAGTAATAAAATCAAGGAATTGCGTTTTATGACAAGTTAGGACTTTATTAACCAAAATAAAGTATTTTTACGTATTTACCCTTGTCGGTGGCAAAGTTACATTTTGCCCTTGTATTATGTTATTTTACAAAAGGCCCCCAGAGTTTGTAAAATTACACTAAGGACCCTAGAGTCGTGGAAATTATGTTGGGCACCCTCGTACTTACTTAAAATGACGTTGGCGACCCTTACTTCCTTTAAATTACATTTTGACCCCCAATAGTTTAGTAAATTACGTTTTGGCCCCTGTAGATTGAATTTATTACGTTTAGACCCCTGGTTTTCGATTACTAGAATTTTATGAACTTGTGAATCGTATTAATTAATTTTGTGACCCATAGAATATTGTTATCGCTTTGCTTCTGCTGTTAAGTGCACTTTCCATAAACGTGTTGAATGTTAGAATAGACAACTAGGTTCCCGGAATGGGTGATCGTACACGGATATCACATAGATGATAAGGTTAATGGAAAAGTGAAATGAAATTGATTATTGGGGAGTCACCCCAAGATTTGTTGAATGGCAGTCAGCCAAGTGATGAATCGATTATGGGGAGTCACCCCGAGATTTGTTGAATGGTAGTCAGCCAGGTGATGAATCGATTATGGGGAGTCACCCCGAGATTTGTTGAATGGCAGTCAGCCAAGTGATTTTGTTTTGGAGGAATATTTGGCAGACTGCCAGGATTTCGAAACCCTAGGGTATGACACTCTGTAATTTGCTTCATTTGAATTCTGAGGCGTTAAAAGAGTGGATGTATTATAGACCAAGTCACGGCTATATACTTATAGGAGCTGACAGTTGTCACTCATAGCCCAATAGTACAGTTAGTCCCTGGGAAATTCATCCTTGTGAGGCGACTGACGGTTGAATTAAGTAAGTAACTTATACCTTCTGTCGGGGCTCCCAGTCAGGGCAAGCAAGGGGGGAGTATATCACAGTTTGGTCATATTCCTTAGTGGTTAACCGAGAGGAAAGTTCTCTAACATGTAAGTTAATGGCTAGTAACGAAATCAGCTATGTGTTTAATTTCTGTTCTACAATTTATCTCCTGTTTAATTCTTTTAATTATTGTTTTTCAATCATATATGTTGTACGTGTATGTTAAGCAAGGGTTGAGTGGGTTAGAGTAGCTATTGAGTGATTTATCGCTCATGGTGTTACACTTCGTGTGACCCTGGTATAATACTATGATGTTGCTTTGCGACTCGGACGTATTATGCTAGACTTTGGAGATGAACAGGAGAAGCACTACAGTTTGGAGGTCTACGAAGCTAAGGAGGACACCGCCAGAGTTGACGATCAAACCACAGAGTAGAGATAACCCTAGCATACCTCGTAGTGAATAATTGTACTTGGCAAAGAGATTAATTTATTTTTACTTTGTGAAATATTGTTGTAAAACTTTATTATTTCTTTTAATAAATTTAACGTACCCAAAAATCAGGGTCGTTACATGTAACTATTGTTATAGGTTTTAAATCGATACTTGTTTAGCTACTTTTGTTGTCTTTTTGTGGTCGGCTGTGGAGATGGCTATAGGTTGTATATCTAAGCTAATTTTTGTTTGGCATTTCAATGTATCTTTTGGGAGATCAATTGTAAATAAAATTATATGTTATCAAAAGAGATCTATTTTAACTCCTTTCTATTTTGCAAATTGGTGTTTTTTTTATTCTATTATTCTGCTTTAAGAATTTGACCCCACTGACATTTAGTTCTAGCTCCGCTCCTGAACAAAAACCATTATTTATGGTGGGTATATAATATATATATCGCCCACAGCACTCATGTACAAGGATGATCAGAAATCCCGAGCAATAAGTAAACATAATTAATACAGACATATATAGAGGTAATTAATTTTAAAACTTAAAAGATGTGGTGGTGCTTCTTTCCATGGGCCGCTTTCTCTTCTTCCTTAGCCTCTTTCTTCTTATGATGCTCGTGGAAGACATAACTCGCCGCCGCGACTGCAGTAGCGGCTGCAATTTCTTCCTTTACTTTGTGCTTGTGAGGTTGCTTTGGATCTTTCTTTTTCTCGTGCTTCTCATGCTACACAATCGTTTCGCTTCGTAAGGCAAGTATCATCCCCAGTAGTAAGAAAAAAACATGTCACGATTTTTGTAAATTATTTCCACCAAGAGACTAAAAGAAAGGAGGACTTAAGACTCCATTTGTTTCAACGTAAAAATATGTATAAAAAGTAAAATAAGTAGTGGCGGAACAATAATTACCAAAGCAAAGGCTCCAGCTGCGCCGACACCAAGCTTACCAAAGTGCTCGTGTTTCTTGTGCTCCTTCTTTTCCTTCTCATAATCAGGTGGGGTGTTATCCTCCTTTTTGTGGTGGAAGAGACCGTGGTGGTGCTTCTCTTCAGCCATATCCGTCGTGTGATAACAAAAAGTTAGTGGAGTACTGTAAACTTAAAGTGATCGAATGATATGGAAAAGTGGGGGTGTATATATAGGATTTTAATGTGTGTAGTAGCCTAATGGATGATGTCATTTCTGGAATCGGGGTCTGTAGTAAGTAAACTCATTACAAGTTTGTAGTGAGCAATTACGGTTGTCAGTTTCTGCAATCAATAGTCTGGATTGTCTTACATAAAAGATAAATCTTACATTTAAAAAAATTGCATTTAATCTAGACAGTTGATTACCAAATAGACGACTGTAATTACTCACTACATTCAGGAGTTGTAGTAAGTTTACTCACTATATAGGCCGCCAACCGGTAAGGCTAACTTAAGGCCCTTGTGTTCCAAGTACAAATAAGCATATCACGATGGTATCAAAATAATTGCGCATAGAACCCCCACCAAATTAATGGGAAAAAGTATAAAATTGGCGAGAGGAATCTAAAAAGTATAAAATTATTAGTCAAACTTAAAGTTTTGTAAATAAAGACGAAGATGATATCCAAAAAATTGGTTTTTTAGATTATTTTTTGTCTTTATTCACAAAACGTTAAGTTTGACAAATAATTTTATACTTTTTAAATTCTTCTCGTCGAGACATGCCAAGAAACCACAAAAAATCGATCGAAAACTAACAAATGTAAAAAAAAATAAAAATAAATAAGAACAAAACCAAAAAACTAGTTTTTTCAATTTACTCCAACCAAGCCAATATTTGCATGATTCACATTTGCACACGTATATGAATAAATAAATAAGGAAAGAAAGGAAAAAAAGATCCTATGTCGGCAATTTTATGACTTGATCGACGTTTACTTTGATTAGTCACCACATTCAAGTTCTTAATCATGCAATTTCAGAAGTTAACACACAATAAAGTCAAAATCTAAGGATTAGGTTTTATACCTGATAATCAAAGTGTTGGTTTAATGAATCCATGGTAGTAACATACTCTTTTTAATTTCTTTTGTCTTTTTTTGGGTCATAAAATGGGTTGTAAAAATAAACCACCACATAATCTAAACATTTCGGCTTGAGTTAGTTGTTTTATCTTGCTTGGGAGAGCTCGTTAATCTCCTTGGGTTTATGCTCTACTTGTAATTGAATCTTTTAGTAGTCGTGTTTTTTGAGGATAGTAATGCCTTGCAATGTCCTCTACCGGCTTCTACAAAATCAACCTGATGGTGCTTGTTCCATCAAGTAAGCATATTGTCATTGCTTCTAATATTTTGTGGTAGTTCAGTGCGGATCCGACCCTAACGTTATGGGGTTTAGTGCTTAATTGTTGTATCTGGGGTTTATTGATAATCGCCTCCCATTACCATTTCTCAAAAAATCTTATACTCCAAATTTCAGGTGATAAATGTATATGGCACTTTGAATAAAAATCAAGTTTTGCCTTCTTTTTTTTTTTTGAGATTGACTTATTATGTTTTGCGCCGACAATTTTAGTCCCAATATACAAATTCTGACTGTAATTTTAGATCTAAAAACCAGAAATTTTGCGATAGCCCGAGTGGTTTCAATTGAAAATACATGGAGTTAAAATTAGCTTCACCTATCAACTACAAAAAATGACCATATATATTACGAAAAGCCAATATGTCAATCAATGGTTGTAACCTGTTTACATGATTTCATCTCCATCAGACCATCATGTATAATGTACTAGATGAGTAGAAAACTATGTTATCTACTGGAAGATTGTCAATATTTTAAAAGAACACAGGAAAAAGTGTTTCTAGCAGCCCAAAAAAACCATAGAGAACCACCGGAGAATTGCTAAAACAACAAAAATTGTCTCAACAAATGCAAAGAAAATAAGGGAAATTGCTTAAAAATGGCACTAGAGGCAAATAATTGTCAATACATAGAACAGTTTTTTGAAATTGTTCCCAACATGAAAAGGAAAATTTTAATTACACATACATGGTACCAATTTTTGTGTGGACCGAAATACCCTTGTCTAAAAAAAACCCCCTAAACCAACCCCTCACTCTCCCACCTCATATGCCCGTGTTGCACAGTTCCTACGTCTATGTTGCACCATTCATGGAATGTAGTTGCACTCTTCAAAAAATTAATTACACCTAAGTTGGTCCAAACAAGGTTGCAGTGTGTTGTCAAGTCACACTTTCTACAAAATATATGCTTCTCATTGCACTGTTCCTACGTCTGTGTTGTACCATTCATGGAATGTGGTTGCACTTTTCAAAAAATTAATTGCAACCGAGTTGGTCCAAACGGAGTTGCAGTGTGTTGTCAAGTCACATTTTCTGAAAATATATTATTCGCCTTGCACTGTTCTTACGTCTATGTTGCATTATTCATGGAATGTGGTTGCACTCTTCAAAAAATTAATTGCACTCGAGTTGGTCCAAACAGGGTGCAGTGTGTTGTCAAGTCACACTTTCTGGAAATATATTTTTATCATTGCACCGTTCCTACGTCTATGTTGCACTATTCATGGAATGTGGTTGCACTCTTCAAAAAATTAATTGCACCCAAGTTGGTCCTTGAGAATGAAAAGAAAATGTATCTTCTTTGAGATATTTGACCAAACATCTTGTCTGTGTGGAAATGAGTTTGCCAAACAAGAATTGGGTAGGAAGGGGAGGAATGGAGAGAGAGAGAGAGAGAGAGAGAGAGAGAGAGATAACTCAGGAACCGTCAGGTCATAATCGCAGGGCTCACCGTGTAGCAGTTGCCGATGAAGATCCAACGCCTGCTCCACCGTTCGATCTCGTACCACGATTTGCAAACTAAGGAGACCAACTTACGGTCCTCGAAGGTCACAAAGATGAACACATGCTCTAGCACTTCCTCTAGAAATGAATACCCCATTTTTGCTGGTTATGTTAGATCAGAAATTATTCAGTGAAACAGAGGAGTACTGAGAGAGATGGTTGGAATGGTGGGTTTGAGCTAGATGTGGTTACGTTGGGTTCAGGTCTGAGACACCATTGACGAAGTTGTGTTTAAGTTCAGTTGGAGGAGTAAAGAGAGGGGGGGGCGTGTTTGTTTTGAGAACAAAATTTCAGTTGTGGGTAATTTTGTCCCACATTTCATGTCTTTGCAATTGTTTTTCTTCTTACCATGTATCTCTAATTTGGGAAAACTACATCATGTATTGGCAATTAGTTGCCCCTAGTTCCATTTTACATCAATTTTCCCAAGAAAATATACCCTAAATGTATCCATGGAAGTCCTTGATTTCCCTCGGCATCTTCTTATCACTCATGTCTTTTGAACAGCTGCTACCCTTGTAAGAGGGCCAAAAGAAGGACCAGGCACTTCCACCAAACTTCCACCTTAGATTCCATAGACTGCTGAAAATTTGCTCTCAATCTCCCAAGGTTGTTTTATCGTCTGAGTTCCTCATCTCCGTAAGTAAGCATCTACAACTCGCGAGGGATTCACACCTTTCTTCCACTTTCATCTTTGCCTTATTGATGTCGTACCAAGGTTTCAAATCTACCTTAGTCAAGTCCCCATGCACATCTCTCAAGTTGATCTAAATTAAACGATCCAAACTGAGAATCAACCCGATTCAATCTCTAATTGAGCAAGAAGTTCGTTGCCACTTTGACTAGCTTCATCAAGGAAGAGATACGGTTGCCCATGTATCTTCTCAATCTGCTCTAATGGTATCCGATTCATAACATCATCAAGGTTTTCAAAACTCTTAGCTTCAATCACTATAGGCTTATTCCTCTCCTCCTCCGCCTTTTGGTTGCAGAAATTTAGGTATATCTGCGAAGTCATTTGTCGTATTACCATAAGCATAGAAGATCCCGGGCCGATTCCGTAGTGCTTTATACTCTTCTAGTCCTCTAACATTTCATCACCGTAGAAAAGATTTTGATGACAAATTAGCATTTCCCTTGCACTCTCAATTATAACCTTGACATCGAATATTGTGTACCATGGCTTCACGAGGATCGAGATATGTCTTGCATTATGTGCAACCAATACGAACAAGAATTGCTTTTCAACTCGACCTTCGTGATGAGCTCCAATGCCACCATACATTGTTGAATTCTTTCTCCAGTATTCATCAGCTTCAATGATGGCATAGATTATCAAATTTCACCCTGGAGACTTGTGTTTTTAACGTGAAAAAGTCGAACCGGGTGTATCCCCCAAACTTCCCCAATCTTCTTCTTGACATCAAGGAGACGAGGACGGTCTGCAGAGAAGAAAACAGATTCTTCACACACCCAATCACAATAACGTAAGACTATCTCAAACTTGTCTTTGACACGGACAGAAGGCTCGGGTTCTTCCATGAGCAAGTAATTAAAATGGAGATTCCACGTCGAAATGACCATTCATTAACAGTATAACATCATCCTCAAGAAGCTTTCCACCACATTTGCTCTCCATCACCTTCTTGATGTCCCTCACCGTAAACCAAGGTTCCACGAAATCAATCACATCCATCTCCCAGTCAGGCATCCTCAAAATAATCTTCAGGGGATGACCAAGACCGGCTGAAGCACTGAACTCAAACGGGCAACGAGCAAGTAGATATAGGTGTAATCGTCGATGTTGTAGTCAGCCAATTGCTTGTCCTTATCGGCGAGTTGCTCCCCTTTGTAGATGAGAAGTAGCTGGTTTCTTGAGTTTTGGTCAGTTTGTTATGCGTTTGTTCATTTGTCCGTCATTTTGGGGAGTTTTAGCTACTGGGTTTTGAGTCACTTCTCAACTAAACATTAAATTAACACATAAAGGATTCGATAGATAAAACTACCTTAATTCGAGTGGAACACGGTGGCGTCGAGCGTCGGTGGATTTTCTCCTCCTCCGGGATTTCTTTTCTCGCCTTCTCTGCTCACTCTCTTTTTCTATTTATTTTTTCTTTCTATATTTGCTGGCGTGGTGGAAAAAAACAAAAGGCAAGGGAAGAGGGCTGATATACTTGATTTTTGGAGACAATGGAGTAATGTGCACGGGGTGGTGATTGTCTGTGTAGGGTAGGGAGCTACAGGGATTGGGAAATGCGATTTTAGGTATAACGAATTAATAGTTTTCTAGGTATTGTATGGCTTAGCATTTATATATAGTATATACATATATTCAGGTAAATCTAATTTAATAAAAACGATAATAATTGAACTACAACATTTTACTCAAGAAAAAAAAATCATGTTAATAAAATCTCGGATCATTACAATAGGGTTAAATGGAAAAGGCAAGAGAAGAAGAACTCACCAAAAAACAGTTTGTCGAACCTAAAATTTGCAATTAGGGTCTATGACTTTCTCTCTAACTTGATTTTAGGCAGCGTTGACTCCTATATTTAAAGTGAATCTCGAGTCCGAATTTAACCAAATAAAAAAGCTCGCCAATATTTATGCCAATTTACCTAAATGACTTTTCCTATTTTGTTTAACTTATATGCCCATAAAGTTTACTCTAAACTCAAATAGGGTCCTTTAACTTTAACTTTTCATTTATTAATTGGCCCTTCACCCCTAGGAAATCCCCTTTGGTCACAAAATCCAAGTAAGAGGAGATTGGTTTACTTGCATTCAATAGTGTTGGAAATTTGGTACGTTTTGGAGCATTGCAAGAATTAAGATATTTTAGCCAAAGCTTGAAATTTAATCCAAACTAAACCATGAAGAGAGGCATGGATAATTAATCAGCAGAATACAAGTAAAACATCTATGGAAAAGAAAATAAAATGGAAAAGGAAAGACGAGAAGATCTCGCTAGAAAATTATTTGTCGAACCTGGGATGGATCAGGGTCTACGGACTTTTACGGAACTTGACTTACACGAAATTTGGAGTCTGGGTTGAATTAGAATTCACAGTCCATTAGGAATTAGGTGCTTTGGTAAAAGCATCATGTTTGAAGTGAATCTAGAAAATCAAGGTCGAATCTATAAAAAAAAAAAAAAAAACTATGGCGCAAATTTATGCCAAGTTACCTAAATGGACTTTTTTCCTTTTTTTTAAACTTTTTTTTTTTTGCACGGCAAAAAAGGTTTTATTAATCTTTGGAAACAGATTACAAAGATTAAAGAGGACCGAGGAAACGGCATCACATCGCAAAAAGATATCCCAAACAAAGTTGGCACACCTCCAATCGACAATCATTTGCCACCACAGACCCAGAGGGAAAATAACAAAGCTAACCAGAGGTCAACCAGAGAACTGATACAATCCAATCACTAATACAAGCTACTACAACAGCTGAAACAACTTCTAAACAGCAAAAAATACATCTTGAAAGATTCATTTGAAGCCCAGCTAGAAAGATTATCACTTCAAGAAAAGTTAAGAGCAGCACCAGAAGTTTGATAAGATATACCTCAAAGTTGCCCAAATGATTCCCACCAGCAATCTCTAGAGCATTAAATTCACCATACTATATTGGCACCCCAATTGTAGCAGCAAAAAGGCATTGAAATAAATCTGCAGTCATGACATTCTCCAAACTCGGCAGCAACAAGGTATCATCAATTCAATAGCAACAAAGCATCACCAACGTAGTAGCAACAAGGTAGAGAGCAACCTCCAAAAACCCATATGGACTAGCAACAAAAAATCCAGCAGAGACTTTGACCCCTTTTATCCGATTGACATCACCAGGAAAGCATGTGCAACAAGGGGTGAACAAGTGTTGATAGCAATTCGATGCCTTAAGCTTGATCCCTCCAGATAAGTGTTGATAGCAATCCTTTTTTTTAAAGTTATTTGCCCATATCTTTTTCTCTGATTTATTGGGGGGCACTTGAATTTTAAAGGAAAACTGGGTTTATTTAGAATCTTGTATTCACTAGTGTTGGTATTTTTTGTATGTTTAAATATTAAAAACATGATTTTTAAGGGGGTGTTTGGTAATAATTTTGTTTCTTGGTTTTTGTTTTTAATTTTTTTTCAAAACTAAAAACAAAAACGTGTTCGATAATTTATTTATGCTTTGTGTTTATTAAAAATGTTTTCCAAAATTTCTGAAAATTTTTCAAAATTCAAAAAAGGTGATTTGCCTTTTTTTAAAAACAAGGTCCTTTAAAAACAAAAATTAGAAAACAGAAATTTTATTACCAAACATGTTTTTTTGCATTTTTTTTTTATAAATAATAAATATGATTCTAGTTTTAGTTTGTTAGAAAACAAAAACGTCACCAAGCGCTTTTGTCTCCTT
Organism: Vaccinium macrocarpon; assembly: GCA_022606695.1. Lineage (NCBI taxonomy): Eukaryota > Viridiplantae > Streptophyta > Magnoliopsida > Ericales > Ericaceae > Vaccinium > Vaccinium macrocarpon. Next base: position 37,408,888 of record CM040178.1, on the reverse strand, counting down.
CCCTTCTCGGTCGTAAAGCTTTGGTCATTCTTTCTATTCCATTACGCCTTAGCATAATGAATTCTATAATTAAGGGATAGATCGTATCGTAATGACATCCCGTTCTACCATTCTCTTCGGCCTTAGTACATCTACCAGGCCCAACCCTTACCTGACCCGAGCCATTCCCTTGGCCGTTACTCTCATTCATGGTCGGCTCTTGTTCAAGTTATTCCTTGATGATTGGAAGGGGAGACAGAAGTCTAAAATGACTCTTCCCCCTGGAGGCTTTCTGGCCTAAGTACAGTACTTCAATTGCATGTTTTTGACTAATTCAATTATTACTTGATAAAGCAGTGCCGGCCGGTAGGATTGGTTTATGGTGATGGAAGAGAGCAATTATTTGTGACTTACTTGGGAGCCTTTAATTCACTCCTGTGGAGTAGATATGAGTCATATGACTAGGCATGTTGACCCAACGTGCTGAAGAACACTCCTAGAGATCCGTCATGCTGTGCAACATCAGGATCGTCAAATGTGTTTTTAAAGATTCGGATTTCATCTTGAAACTAATGCCGAAATGAAAACACATTTGACGACCCTGATGCCACACACCAAAGCCGATCTTCAGGGAGTACTCTCTAGCAGCCCCAATCCGTAATCAATTGCTACATCGGCAATGAAGAAAAATCCAAGGGCGAGGGGTTGGTTGGCTATCATCTTTTCCTTGTTCCAACTTACACCTATACCGTGCTTGTTTCATTTGTTAGTGGATTTGATTTTCATTCTTGTCTTTGATGTAATCATTGTCATATGGCTTTGTTTATGGAATGTCTGTTAGTAATCGACATTTAATCAACGGGTATCTGTAATCTTAACGTGGGGAGATTAATAAATATTTAATAACATGGAGCTCGAAATATAATCGAAATAAAGATGGGAGTGCAATTATAATTCTTTAGTGGTGTGAATTATAATTTGTGAAATAAGAATAGAATCCAGGTGGGATTAGGTTTTCTTATTTATATAAGGAGCCAAGATTTATTTCTCCTCAGGTCCCTGCTCTAGCCCTATAAATATATCGTTATGTTCTCTAGGTCACCCGACAGTCATTCAGAAATTTAGAATAAAGGCTGTGAGAGAGAGAACAAAGAGATCATGTAGAAGTCCACACTTGGCTACATGATCGAGATATAGGGGAATATGGCAGAAGATCATGAGGTACTGTCGAGGAAAGCTTGTTGCATACAGTAATTAAGTCTGTCAAGTTCTCAAATAAACAAGTCAACCAGCGTTCGTGTCTACGGATGAGAGGTAAACCCTAATTCCACCTTGTAGGGTTTGTGTTTATTTTTGTTGTTTAATTTGTACGTGCAATTACTGGGTTCTGGGATAAGTTTCCCAACAATGTCTTGACGTGTTTCAAAAAAAAAACTTACACCTATACATGCATGCATCTGATTCTTCGTGTGTGCACAAGTACATGCCTAAATCATTGAGGCTTAAGGTAATGATGAAGGCTCTCTTATATTGTTCGTATTTCTGTATCATTGATGATACAGAGAGATTATCCAGCAAAAGGTAAGGGTGTCGTAGTGGTGGAGCATTGGGCTCTTACCTACTTTTGGAGGTGGTTTGAGTTAACCTGACTAAATAGTTGGATCGTTATACACTGAAGGGGCCAAATCGTACGGGAGTTATGCTGCATCGGGAGTGGTTCAAATTTTTGGTATAACTTATATTCTGATTATTTTAACTCAAAATTTTAATGGGCCCCTTGAATTTTAAACTTGTCATTTATTGCCGTCCAACCCTGGCAAATTGCCTTTGGTCACAAAATCCAAAATAAAAGGAGATATGATTTATTTGGAATCTTCCATTCACCAGGATACATAATTACGGGGGTATTGCTGCTATTGCATGAATTAATTAAGAGTCTTGCTTAAACAGGAAAGAAGAAGAAGAAGAAGAATTAAGAGTCTTTGCTTGAAAGCCAAACACTATTTTTTGTTTTTGCCAAACAAGTGTTGTATATTTGTGTAGAATTAGATTAATTATACAATTAGTACAGCAAGCCAACGTTGTTTCATTTGGAAATAGTGTCCCAAATTCTGAGGTTGACTCCACTGTATTTTGAAGCTAATTCTTTGAGTTTGGTTTCCAATCAGATGAGGTCTCTTATCTCTGCAAATCTTGGAGGTTTTTGTGTACACTACATAGTTTGTTGATGGGTGAAAATGGCATATAAAAAGCTTTTATACCTGAAAGTAACTATAGTGCTTCCTTGTAGGATACGTATTTTCCTTCACCGCCTCACAAACTCTTGGAGGGGACAATAATTAGGTAAAAAGAGCTTCAACAACATACGAACCCACACACACCACAATGGCCATAAATGTGTGCGAGTCTAGCATGCTTAGTCTTTGTGAGAGTGTGTACGCCAAGGCTTCCAAATTTTTGTGAAAAGTCAAAAATCATTATCAAAATTTTTAAAAAGTTCACTAAATACAAAAATAAATCCAAATTTTTGTGAGTTATTGAATTATTTGTCTTTATTCACAAAATTTTAGTTTGTTTAATAATTTTGTGCTCTTTAAATTCCTCTCGTCGAAACTAACCAATAATCTACACAAAATCGATGCAAAACTAACAATTTTTTTTTGAATAAATACAAAATAATAATCCATTTCATCTGTGAGTCTTGAGGTTGTACAGTTTGTGAGACCCTTTTATTAGTCTCTCTGAGTGTATATATGTAAATATGTTTAAATTTATGCACGGGTTTGCCATTATGGTTAGGTGAGAGATGGTGAGGCATGCCGTGAGAAGTGGGTAATTAATCTTTTCATAGAGTCACTTTCCAAACCAAAAAAAAAAATCACTTTCCAGAGAGCAAGAGACTACTTGTGAAGCTCTTCTAGAGATGGGAAATTGATGCAGGCGTCTTATAAATTACAGAAAAGACATGCAACAATCGAACACAAGCAAGAAAATTTAGAAAAAACGCTCTCTAGATTCTTTTATCATTTAATAATACTCAAAAATGGTCTTACCCTTAAGGCTTACAACTTATTATATAGGAAACCGGAAACCCTAATTGATTTGCTCCAAAAAGGAAGCCACATCAATAAAAACGCAAAATTACCAAAAATGGAAAATTCAAAAATGATAGCAAAATAAAAAATTAGAGAAAATTCTAGAATGTTTCCCAAAAGCGCAGCTTAATTCGGATTTTTCTTGCCCAAGTAATTAACAAGTCAAATCTTTCCTTAAACGGCAAATTTGGCCATTCGGAGCCCTAAACAACGTCGAAAGCCCGAAAAACGACGTACACCATTACCGTAGGAGATGGGTCTTGATCGTTGGACTGTTTCGGGTCCAACCAAAGTGGGCCCAACACAAAATTTTACAGCAACATAATTACGATTTTACCACCCTAGACTTAAAGTGCCGAAAATACTCTTCTTCCATGGCTATTGCATCAGAAATGATCAAACATGGTGAGGCCATTGGAGATATGAAGGAAGGGTTAGGTAAGTTGTCATTCAAGCAAGTCATTAAAACTCTATCAGACAATACATGACTTCACATTTCACATAGACATCAGATATTACCGTATGAGAAAGGGAAGGAGTATTGACCCATAAAAGAGCCCAAGTGTCATTCGGTTAGTTATTGGGTTTGCTAGCTTCACACATAATTGATCGGATTCGATTCTCGTGGGCAGATAAAAAGTAGTGAATCTCTCAGTCCCGGCGTAGATGACATACTTTTAACTAGATTGGGGAAGAAATTAATCAAGAAACGTGTAAACTAGTCAGACACCAAGGCCGGCCTTGAGGTAAGCCCAACAAACCTCCGGACTTGGACAACCCACCCCGGCAGGGGCAACCAAAGAAAGTAGGGAATCTCACAGTCCCGGCGTAGGCATTGATTGCCTCAGTGATTGTTGGTAATGCCTTGTCAATTCCCCATGGTGCAATTTTTCTGACTTTTGTGGAATCTTTTATGTTTTTCTTTCCCTTTTTTCTCTTTGTTATTTTTGGCACTTTTTTTTCCCACCCAATCCACAATTTTACAAAAATTGCACTACTCAATTACACTTTGTTCAGTTCAAAAAAAAAAAATTACACTTTGTTAAAAAAGTTTTAACAAACACAACAATGTAGAAGTTATTTTCTTACATTGAATTAAAAAAAAATTCTAATGGTAGAAAATTTATAAAAAATGAGTGAGCTAATATAGTTTATTATTTTTTTTCCACACAAGTCATAGTTAATATATAAAGTAAATTTATTTTCTTCGTAACAAACTCTTACAATCATATCTTTTTATGTTTATGTTTGTACCCTTTTCGTTTTATTTTTGTATTTTATAATTTTTTTAAAACGAACTCTTAAAGATCGATGTAGGGGTCCAATTTCGGAATTTGTTTTATGTAATGAGAAGTTTTCTTTAAATCGGATGTTGCTCATCATATAAAACTTGATTGTGGTTTTTTTGTAGTTATTTAAGCTGAAATAATTCCAACGTAAACTTGAATTTTTTTTTCTGACTTGTATGTCATTTTATTTTTTTGACTTAAAAATAAGTGGACAACCAAAATCAGGATCGGCTAAGGCAACTCAACGTTATTTACCACGAATTCCATTATCTACCCACCTATGTACGTAACAAAGAGTCAAAACAGACTCGAACAAGACCAGCTAGAACCTTCAGCTTGACGGAAGTGGTTTTGCAAGTTCTACCCATTGTTTCTAGAGGTTTTGAGTTGGTGTTTATGGAGGAAAGTGGGTTAATTTAAGCAATAAATTTTGCTAAAACTATTTTTTACCAAAAAGTATAGTGTGTAGAGCATCTTCACTCCATTTTCATCGCTCTAAAATGGAGAACAATTTCTCAAAAAATATTGAAAATTAATGTACTCTAAACGTGGTCCATTTGATACTCAACCTCAAAGATTTGGATTTGAGTATCTAAACTTAGAAACTCATGGAACTTTTGAAGTCTCCATTCATTGAAATATACTCTCTCCATCACTTTTTAAGTGATCCACTTGGGAAATGTGTATTTTTGCGAACATTTAAAATATACACTTTCGTATGACGTTTTTAAAAAATTTTTGCACCAAATTAAAGTACTCAATGAGCACTTTAATTTGGTATAAAACAAATTAAAAAGTTATATAGATAAATATGTTTTTTAGAGGTTTAAAATTACACGTATTCCCATATGGATCACTTAAAATGGGACAGTAGATTGTAAAAAGTCAGTGATTTTCACACTCCCTGTTCTGGTAACAACAATTTCCATTTTGTAACAAGATTAACCTTTGATTACACTTAAAAGGGAAAATTTGTTACTAATTCACAATGCAATAGGACAACAAAGGGAGCGCATTTGTTAAAAAAATATCAATACACGAGATTGTTAAATCATAATTGATTATATTTTACTTTACTTTCTTTGGCTTTTGACTTTAAATATCAATACCAATAATATCTTTGTACTTTTTTTTATTTATTTGTAAGTAAAATTGAAACTTAGAGAATCAGAGGAAAAAGTATAGAGTGAAGTTTTAGAGAGAATGTTCCTTGTGAGAGATAAAATTCTCTAAACTTACGTTTAAATGAATAAATAGATGGGAGATGGTTTGGAAATGCTCTTAAAACTTCTTCAAACAAATACTCCAAGCTAGACCACATATGGGATTATCCTAGCTGGCGTGTAGCGTCCTATTGGGAGAGTGAGATTCCGGTTAGGGATGGCAAAATGCCCCGCCCCGCCCCAATTAGGGTGGTTTTTTATCAAATTTTCGGGTCTCGGGGTGGGTAAAGGGGAAAATTAGACAAATCCAGCCGGGTCGGGTTTATATTACCCTGCCCTGTTACCCGCCCCAAAATATATTTATATATAAAATTATACTTTTATTTTAATCTAATTATCATTATACTAAAAATATTATATTTTTTTCATAATTTTATTATCATTCTACTAAAAAACTTTCATTCTTACCTTAATATTTTAACAATTACACTAAAATATAACTTTATTTATATGTATTTACTTTTATTTTGCTTTTAGATTAACAATTTTAAAAAAATTCTTATGAAGCGGAACGGGGCGGGAAAACCCGTCCCCCAATTGGGGCGGGAACGGGAGTACCCAAAAAATACCCGGTCGGGTTCGGGTCGTGATCGGATTTATGTAATAATTTCGGATCGGGATGGGGTATGTCAAAAACCCGCTCCATTGCCATTCCTAATTCAAGTTGAAACATGCCGTCGGTTGCACCTCTACAATCGTCTCTCTTAGTTTTTTTTTAACTTTTGACGAACATATTAATACTGTCACTTGTGAGAAAAAAAGATAATAATATGAACAAAAGCAATTTATACTGAAATAAATAGTACAATTGTTAAAGTAAACCATTTACCAGTTCTTACAAAGAAAAAATTAGTACTATTAGTCAATAGTTAAATAGTATCGACAGCCGAACCCTTTTTTTTTTCCCATCCTATACGTATAGGACAATGCTAGGTGTACAAACGCCTATGTACAGAAAATGAACAGAGCCGTTGGGGGATCCACTTTTGGATCCCACAAGAAAGATCCAAACCATTCATTCCTCTTAGAATAATTTTTCAAGGAGCCTTGAGAGAAATCATCTTGATCCAATGTTTGTAAATGGTTGATCCAAAATATCTCTCTTATCATTCACAAATTTTGAATGAAATGAGGAGATTTTGGATCAACCACTTGCAAACGTCGGATCAAGATGATTTTTTACGGGACCTCTTGAAAAATTATTGTAAGATAAATAAATGGTTCAGATCTTTTTTATGAGACCCAAAAGTGAGCCTCCAAAGACTCTGTACATTTTCTATACAAAATACTTCTGTGCCCTTGGGTTTATCGGTATATGTATATGTATTTATGTATGACTATGGGATGAACAATTTTGTACTCTTATCAGTGACAGACAAACAGACAGACAGACAGACAGAGAGGAGAGAGGGGAAAATGGAGGAGAGGAGAGGGAGTCATCCTCTATTGAGAGGGAGAAAGAAAGACAGCTACAGCCATGGCTTCTCTTCATCTCAGATCCAATCACTCTCTGCCATCTGTGAAGTTCTCATTCCTCCACTCCCAACCCCCCATGAAAACCCACAAAATCAAGCCCTTCATTCCTTCTACCAAATCTCTGGCTCTCAGCCTCCAATCCCAGATGAGGTACATTTTCCTCTCTATTTACTCCAAATCTTTTCTGGGTTTTCATCAATTCTAATCTTTTGTTACAGTCATATACATAAATCGATGAATCTCTGTGTATGTATAGGTTGCAGAGCTATTGGTGAGGCGGTGTTTGCCGGATTCTGTGATGTTGGCAAGTATAGTTTTGAAGATTCTTTCTACCAGATTGGGGACATTACTGCTTTGTGGGCTTATTTGCCTTGATTGGAGATGGCCACTCATTCACAATTTCTCGGAGATGTCTTTAGGAAACAGGGAAATTGTACTCCAGAGATGGTCAAGACAAAGTTACTTTCCCCTGTTGAGAATAGTGTTTTTGGTGATGAAAATCTTGTGCATCTACACCTTCTTTTCCAGGGTAATCTCTCTCTCTCTCTCTCTCTCTCTCTCTCTCTCTCTCTCTCTCTCTCTCTCTCTCTCTCTCTCTCTCTCTCATATCTTTGGTGGAAAATGCTAACCGGACGATAACATGTAAAAAATGAATCGATATCTGAAAAGAGTGCATCGAGTGCATCGATATGGGTAAAAATACGTTAATAATTTTATACATATGTGTATTGAAATCCGAATTATTTTAGAATTTTTTACTTAGGCGAGTCATGTTTTGTATGGTTTAATTATATAGATACGCTACCTTGTGATTGTTCCCAAACGTTTCAAGACTGACCCAGAAGACCATGACTCATTCAAGATACCGTAACTCTTGACTCATTCATGTTTTTTTGTACGTGACTCTGTTGTAAGCAGAGACAACGTGATCATGTGCACAACGTGGAAGCCCCAAACTCCCGAGGCTTATTTAGTTCAGTTGGTTGGTATGTTTACTCTCCACACAATTTACTAGGGTTCAATTCTTACGGTTAGGTCCTAAGAAAGTAATTTCTCGTCAAGGGCGGAGCTACCCTTTGTATAGGGTGGGCTTCAGCCCAGAGTAGAGTCAAAAAAGATTAAAAATTTACATGTAAAACTTGTGTTCAATAAAAAAATTAATATGGGTTAGCCCATATAAAAAAAATTATATGAATTAGCCTAGGGCAAATTAGATTCCTGGCTCCACCATTGTTTCTTGTGAATCCATGACCTGCTTTTGACGCGGAAGCCCCAACTGCCAAGGCTTAGTCTGGTTGGTTGGTGTGTTTACTCTCCACACACTACTAGGGTTCAATTCTTAAGGTTTGGTCCTAAGAAAGTAATTTCTTATGAATCCATGGTTTGCTTTTAACCAGATTGGGGAGGGGTTAGTTGAGATGCACATAACCTGACCTAGATACCTGACCGTCCACCCAAAAAGAAAGGAAAATGCCAAGTGCACAGAAAATTTACCCAAAAAATGACAATTAGTGGCCATTGATTGTCATTTTCAAGATACTTTCTAGGTAGATTTTATGTGTAGGTAGCATTGCCGCTGAAAAAGAAAAGAGTACACCACTCGAACCCTCTGAAGTATTGTACAATGTTGAACGTGTAACCATCGTGCCACATCACATTCTTAGGGCATCCTCATCAATCTCAACAACAAAAAAAAAAACATCAAATTTAACCTAAAAACACCTTTTATAAATTAGCAAGTCACTTATCCAAAAATTCATAAAATCAGACTCTCTATCCAAACTTTACTATTCTCTTCAAGTCTTAAAAAAAAACGTTTTCTTGAATTATTATTATCCCCAGATGGGGAGTTGTGCAAATCCACCTGTTTCGACTTGCCTAGGTACATTCCGTGGGATAGAATTATTAAAAAATCCGATAACCCTTGAACAGTGACTTGGTAAGAATATTGAGTCACTGTAGCTAAGTTTAAACTTTTGCAATTTGTCCATGCATTTGTTAAGGCTGATTTGTGGGAAGTTTTGTGACTTTGGCTCAACAATTTACCCATCAGGGGGATTTGTCTCCCCAGATGGGTATGCTGTTAGAAGTGTTTGTGGCTCGTAGGTTGTTTACCGCAAATGAAAATTGAAGCTATTTTGATATGGGTTTTGGACTTAATAAATTGTTCTTTAGAGTAAAAAGTGTGTTAACTTTAGAAGCAAGAAATATGCTTTAAAATCCAGACTTTCCTTTTTTTGAACTCGACAATCTAGTCCTTTTCAACTGCGACTCTTTCCTGTATAAAAAAATGCAACGGGCGCATACGGACGTCCATGCACACAGATCCGTATGCAAATCTTGCCGAACCGTCCGGCACGGTCTGATATGTGTAGGCCCCACATTAGCATGTGGATCTCATGTGTGACGATTGAAAAAAAAAACATTTGTGTTTGGATTTATACACGAACGCTTGCGTACAAAGCATTGCTCTAGTTTAACTTAACTATATATTATTAGACATTGCCATTGCTATCAAAGTTGTTCTAATAATTCGTAACCCTGAAAAAGACATAGTTTGCTGTAGGATTTCAATTCAGATTAAAAAAATTCAGTGGCATTTTACCGTAATTTTCATATTTTGAAAGGGATGTTTATCCCAGTTCATAAATAAAAAGCGGGGGTTGTTTATCTGCTTCTTTTCATCTGCTACAGCTATGCACATATATTTCCAAAATGTTGAACTTTTTATCATCTGAATATGGTAGCCCAGACGTTTAAGATGTTACTGAATCCAGCAGCCTAGTATTCAACTCTCGGTAATGCCCCGGCTTATCAGATACTCTGTAGTGTTTTTTTTTTTTTTTTTTGTATAGCTCAGGGTGTCTGGATCAGTTTATGTGCATTTTGACTACACCCGAGGAGTAGGGACCAATTTTACCGTCTACTGGCAGAGGGATTCAATAAAAGCTTAGACGAAATCATGAATGCACCAACCCCAACGGAATTAATACAACACCTAAGAGCGAACAACTCCCTTGCTGGCCAAGTACTTTGGGACTTTTATCATATAGTTGATGTCGACTTCTGTTCTGGGTTGTTGAAATAATTGGGTTTTAGCCTCTAGAGTTAGGTCAAGTGCCTTAACTTAAGTGGGATTCCTAGTCACGATCACGAAAAGTAGGTCATTTTCGTCTCTTTTTTTCCGAAGACGTAAATAACTACCATGTATAATGGTCGAGCAAATAATTTTTTCGGGGTTAAAAATGGTCACATAAATTTACTGTACTTTCTTAATTTGATTTTGGATTGAGTTTATCGTGTTCTCTTTCTGTAGGTAGATGAAAATTCAAGAAACCCATCATGGGAAGCCATGGGATACCAGGTAGACACCCAAGAAAACTTATCCAAACCCCAGAAGGAGAGACCTCTTGAAAAGGGCATCATAGAAACCGTGTTTGAAAATGACTCAACGATAGTCGAATCTCTCATCCAAAAAGGCCTAGAAGTCACAGAAGGCCCAAATGACATGATTCTCAAGATCAAGTGTGATGTTGCAATTGTGGGTTCTGGTTGCGGCGGAGGGGTTGCAGCTGCAGTTCTAGCAAGAGCTGGCCTGAAAGTCCTAGTTGTCGAAAAGGGGAATTACTTTACTCCAGAAGATTATTCAGGTTTGGAGGGTCCCTCCATGAATGAACTCTACGAAGGGGGTGGGCTTGTGTCGACTCGCGACGGGAAAATCATAGTCGTGGCAGGGTCTACGGTGGGGGGAGGGTCTGCTGTAAACTGGTCTGCTTCTTTGAAAACTCCAAAATCAGTCATGAAAGAGTGGGCCACGGATCGAGGAATCTCACTGTTTGGAACCTCGGATTATATATCGGCCATGGATGTCGTGTTCAAGAGGATTGGGGTCACTGAAAGTTGTGCAGAGGAAGGGTTTCAGAATCAAGTTCTAAGAAGAGGGTGTGAAAATCTAGGTTTGAAAGTTGAGTCGGTTCCGCGAAACTCATCAGGGAATCATTACTGTGGTTCTTGTGCTTATGGTTGCCGAACGGGGGATAAGAAAGGGACTGATTCTACTTGGCTAGTTGATGCTGTTGGTGATGGTGCTGTGATCTTAACAGGATGTAAAGCAGAGAGATTCATATTTGAAGATGACCAAAATGGGTGTCGAAAGAAGAGATGCTTGGGTGTCATTGCTGTGACTATGAACAAGAATATAACAAAGAAGCTCTATATAGAGTCAAGAGTCACAGTTTCAGCTTGTGGGTCTCTCATGACACCCCCTCTTATGATTTCCAGTGGTTTGGAGAATCCACACATTGGGAAAAACCTCCATCTCCATCCTGTTCTAATGGCATGGGGATACTTTCCGGAATCCGTGTCTGATATCAAAGGGAAATGTTTTGAGGGAGGAATCATTACCTCTATCCATAATGTGGTTTCTGATGGGTCTGAAGTTTGTGCAATCGTAGAAGCTGCTGCATTAGGACCGGCTTCTTTTGGCGTGTTGACTCCCTGGGTTTCTGGGTTTGACATGAAGGATAGGTTGAGGAAGTACAGTAGAACTGCTCACCTTTTCGCTTTGGCCAGAGACCAGGGTTCAGGGGAGGTGAAGCGAGAAAAAAGGATAAAGTACCGGTTACATGAGGCGGACAAAGAAAACCTCAAAACAGGTTTGAGACGAGCGTTGAGGATTTTGATCGCGGCTGGAGCTGTAGAAGTGGGCACACATAGGAGTGATGGACAGCGGATGAAATGCAAGGGAACTAAGAAAGAGGATTTGGACGAGTTTTTGGAAAAAGTGACAGTGGTTGGAGGGCCGAAGTCGAGGGGAGAGTATTGGACCCTTTATAGCTCTGCTCATCAGATGGGTAGTTGTAGAATGGGTGTTTCTGAGGAAGATGGAGCAGTTGATGAGAATGGGGAGAGCTGGGAAGCTAAAGGCCTGTTTGTTTGTGATGCAAGTGTTTTACCTAGTGCTGTTGGGGTTAATCCCATGGTCACTATCCAGTCCACTGCTTATTGCATCTCGAAGAGAATCGCAGAATCCCTGAAGAAAGAAAAGATTCTTGCAAAATGAATGATCATTTTTTATTTCTATGTTGTACGAGGATAAAGTTGGTAGATTTTTCATGCCATAATATGTAGTATTCTTTTAGTCCAATAATACAAATTTCAACTTATTAAAGATGTCGACTCAAAACAAACTCCATAGCTACTCTTCAAATGTAGCTGACATAAAAGTTGTGTATATCCAAAAACAACTCCAGGATAGTAGTGGAGGACGTCAAAAATAAGGAATCAAGTTGAAGCAAAAAAAATCTACGACGACAATTGGATATCCTTAGCTATACGCCGCTTTAACTGCTTTCGCAGCTGCATCATCAAGATCTTCGGCTGTAATTAGTGCCAAGCCACTTTCCTGAAACCAGATTTGTGTCAAAACAGCATTTGTTACCTTTTTCCATCTTTTTTACAAAAAGAGAGCCCGTTCTATCTGTAGGGTTTGGGTTTTAAATTTACCTTCAGAATGCTTTTCCCTGCGTCAACATTGGTTCCTTCAAGACGAACTACAACTGGTACTTTTAATTGAACCTTCAACAAAGGCGCTCAGAAAAATTAGCACTTGTACCACACGGACAGATATATTGCCATACCAAAGAGGAAGTGAAAGAAAGCCAAGGGATTCAACCTTGACTACAATTGAACTCAGGTTTCCCCAAACTCTAAAAAATACTGAAATGTAAAATCTTTTTGATCTCTCCTACCACCAAATTTCATCAAATCAGGTGTTTTTGATTCGTAAGTTAAGGGCCTCAAACATGAGTGTCTTGTTGGAGGAATGCAACCATGGTGCCCATGCATTATAATTATGCGACTATAGAAGTTTATTTGATGAAAATATAACAGTTTAATTGTGCAAGAAAAGAAATCAGGATTTTCTGGCTCAAACCAAACATTGACTGGAAACATGGGGAAGCAGGTAAAGAAGATTGCAGTTGTCATATATACTGACTTGAATCCAATCTGATGCAAAACTTACCAGTTTAGCAGCATTAACAATTCCGCTTGCTATTACATCACACTTCATTATTCCTCCAAATATGTTCACCAAAATTGCTTTCACCTTATCATCAGAAGTCAGAATTTTGAAAGCCTCCACAACCTGCAGCAAAATGCGCCCTCGTTTACAATTTCACCAGAAATAGCAAAATCTGATCTTAATGAAAAAGAGAACCGCAAACTCACAAAAGCAAGCAACCTAAAAAGCAACGAACCTGTCCTTCAGAAGCATTTCCACCAACATCGAGAAAATTTGCAGGAGTTCCCCCGCGCAACTTGATTATGTCCATTGTAGCCATTGCCAATCCAGCACCGTTCACCATGCAACCAATTTCTCCATCTAGGCCAATATAATTCAAGTCCGCTTTTGCAGCAGCAACCTGTCATACACGAGTAAATCACTCCAGAAAACAAAAGCTGAGCAGTTGCAACCAGTTCTATGTTTAGGTGCAATGTGCAGTTTCTATTTTCACTATTTCTTATGCAGTGCTTTCTCATGTGTCAACATGAACTGTCCACAAAAGCTGAGCCTTACTCTTAAAAAATTATTAGTCGTTGACAAGATAGACATACATGCATCCTCGTTCAAAATATGACTCGAATCCTGCACTTCCCCCATGGAGGATGGCAGGACATCCCTTTCAAGCTAACTAGTTCTATATCAAAATCGGTGGCCAAAAAATAAATTCGCCTTTAACCAAATGATAGAGTCGCACTTTCACATGTTTCAAAGTACAGAATTTTCATATTCAGACCTCACGAGGATCCTCCTGTGTTGGATCACGAAGAGCAAATATCTCCTTCTGACGGTAAGCAGCATTATCATCGAAATTCAGCTTTGCATCAGCAGCCACCAACTGGTTATCAGACGTTTCTGCAATGGGATTGATCTGTCCAAGTGTAATGAGGTACAAGCCATGATTCATATTGGGGATACGAACTAAAGAAAAAGAAGACACCAATTGATCGACTACTAGAGCAGCAGAAGGGACAATTATTAGCTAATGCTTACTTCCAACATGGTGCAATCACATTCACAGAAAAGTTTGTATAACTTCTTCACTTGTTCTATCGAATCTTTTCTATCAGCCACCTTAGGAGCCAATCCATCCACAACCTTTGCAGCATCTTCATCTGTAATTCCCTTGAAGACATCAATAGGCACCTGGGCAGGGAACGCAAATGATGGGGTCATGCAATGCAAGTACAAAGGAATATACTGGTTATTGATGCTTAGGGAAGCATGCGAGGGGAAAAAGAATCAAGGGCACAGATAACAACCTTTATAATCATGTCAGGGAATTTCTCTGCAAGGTCCTCGATACTTGTTCCTCCCTTTCGACAAGCAATTATGAGCTGGAGAATAGAATATGCCCCAAACAACACTCAATTGTAGGCAATAGGAAGACATAATACAACAAGACGGACGGTAATTAAAACCTAGCCAAGGAGTCATATGGGATGTATCAAAGACAATGTCTAACTTCATGAACAAACACTCAAACAGGATGCATGAAGTATCCAGGCACGGTAGCTGGAACATTTGTTGATTGATAAAAATAGATAACTGTTCGTAACATGAAACATGAAGGGGGCAAAGAAAGCAGAGTCAGCTAAGGGACATACAGGACCAGCAGTTTTACGATCAAGAGTGATAGCGAAGTACATCTCATTGACCAGTGACATTTTCTCACACAAGTAAACCTGTGTAAGAGAAATTATTGGATGTCAAACAAAAACAATCTATATACTTTGTAACTGTCAAGTACTAACAGCATTAAAATTGCTATACGGGAGGGTAAATAACAGAAAATGCTTTGAAGAAAAAGTTCTAATGGAAATGAGTAAGATGCTTGCAGCTATCTTCAATACACAATAAACAGCCAGTATTCTGGTTATATCTATATAAGCTATTTGTTAGAGCTTTTCACACATTGGTTGATTATAACCTCCAAAGAATAGTATATGAGCCCCGGCGACCTCTCTACTCATAGCCAATGGTTTTGAGTTAGATACTTTAACATGGTATCAGAGCTCAGGTTTCAAGAGGTCTTGAGTTTAAGTACTATTTGCATTTGTTCCCCATTTGCACTAAATTTCTTCCTTGGCACTCTTTTGCAATATGTATGAATATTTGCATCTCCACGTGCAAGACTAGTTGCAAGTGAGAGAGGGTGTTAGATAGCTTGATATACATTGTTGGGCCCATTTCCTAACTGTTTAAGCTTTTGGGACAACTAGTAAGTTAACATGGTATCAGAGCTAGGCTTCGGAGGCTTTTAGACAAGAACCTCTTGATTGATTGCCCTTTTGTTTATCCCTTAAGCACACCTTGTTTCATTGTTTGGTGTGGTCCGTAGATTATTTGTTTACCTCTCCACGTGCAAGTCACGGGTTGCGCGTGCAGGAGAGTGTTAAATCTTGTCCCACGTGAGTTAATTATAACCTCCAAAAACTAGTATATGAGCGGCCTCTCCACTCATCGCCAATTGGTTTTGAGTTGGATACTTTAACACTATTAAGTATTAACCACCAACTACAATGGCCTTGTTCGTTTCACAGTTTTAGTTTTGTTTTAGTTTTGTTTTGTAATCATTACCCTCATTTCTCTCTCTACTCATTACCTCTATCTCCAAAACTAAACTAAACTAAAACTACTAAATGAACAGGGCTAGTGTCTCTAACTGAGTATCCCACAACTATGAAGATGAATCCCAAGAACAACATATTCATATGTATACCTTCAATCTGATAGTTAACATATGGTATCATCATAAAAAAAACAAACCTTGCTGACAACTTTTCCCTGAGGCCCAGTTTGTTTTGTAACAAGTATCTGTCCAAGCATTTTCCCTGCAACAATAACGAAAAGCATCAACTTATCTGACCGGATCTGTTTAAATTTTGGAGCAATACTGCCGACGCTTAACCTCCAGCAGTGAATCTGTTAGACAACGCTAAGTGGCCTTAACATTAGGAAGTTTTACACTGAGCTGACACAAGTATTGAAGCTTTTGCAAAATTCACAAGTATTGAAGCTTTTGCAAAATTATGTTGCATTGATGGTCAAACTTTAGAATCAAAATTAGTACATATCAGAAATGTTTCTAAAATTAAAACTAGAAAAGAGAACACCCGGCTGAAAAAATGGTACTGCAAATAAACAACAGAACTACAATAATTTCCATTCAACTATGCTTAAATACAGCAATTCAGAAAACGAAAAAACCCTCAATCAAAGTAAGAGAAGAATACAAACTCAACAACTTCAAATACCAGGCAGTGAAAGATTCAACACTAGTACTACCACAATAATACTAGGTAGATAACACATAACCATACCATTTTGCTGAGAAAGCTGGTTAGTCAAGCAAAATAATATCATTTGGAAAGGAGAAGCCATTACAAAATTCCTTCCTGACTTCGTAAATCACTTCAAATGAACAGAAAAAAATGTTTTAATACTTCAAATAATAAACACTAAGCCAATGAACTTATTTTTTTCGATTCTTTTCTTATCGGTGTACTAGTACTGTGGTGGGAAAATTAACAGACTCACTTGTGAGTTGTGAATATTCCTCCAATTTTTGAAGTTGTCCAAAGCTTTCTCGTAAGAAGAGATTGAACGTTTACCTTCTTGTTGGCTGGAGATTATTGGGAGAGGTTCGATCACAGAGAGAGAGAGAGAGAGAGAGAGAGAGAGAGAGATGAGATCTACGTTACATAGATTCTTCATTTTGGCTGAAGTTACAGAGTGTCAGAAACATAAGAAATCGAGAGATGTAGAGGATTGACAGAGATGAAATCGTGAGAGAGGAGTTTGATTACCTGTTTACTGTTGTAGTGTCATTCGAGAGAGGAGGGAAAGATTGTAGACTGATGACTAAAGCACTTAAGGTAACAACTTAAACCTATATCCTACGATGTGATTGAATTCGAGCCTTTTGTAACCTCGTCGCATTTCTTGCCTAGGCAGAGTTTTATTCTAGTCACCTCACCTCCCACTAGTCAAGGCAACAACCCATCGCATTGAGGCACCTTTGACAAATATGATCAACTTACAGTAACTGAAATACATACTGAGTTTGCAGCTTCTTAAAATTTCTCTGAAAGAGTGGATATATGGCAAGGCAACCTACAATGAGCTGATGAAGTTTTAAGTGTTCCTGAGAAGTTGTAAAGACCTCAGACATGACTATACGAAAGTTAGGATAGATGTATTCATAACAATTATTGCACCACAAAGTAAACAAATATATCTACAGAATTTAAGGGTAAAAACAACAGACAAACGTTCATACCAGCAATGTCTGCAACCTGATCAGCCTTGACAATGTGTACACCACCCTGAAACCCACTTTTGAAGGTACCCAAGCCCCGCCCACCAGCAAGAATCTGACTTTTAACAACCAACTGCACAAAGAAAGACAGTATATATTGACTATATAGCTTTCTTCACCTGGTTGTTTCGCCTACTAACGAAAAGGAAAGAAAATAACATAATTTTACACTCCAACCCTCTGTAGGAATAGATTTCTCGTTGATCTAAGTGAGATATTACGCAAACATTAATTCCTAACACAAGATGTCCATTCTGTCTGATGCGTGATCTCAGAAACTTTATTATTAACTCCAAATAAATATTGGATATGCAATCAGCTGGGCATAATAGTGGTATTCTGCCCACGATTCGTTCAACGTCATGTTTAACAGAAACAAAATAAGACAAATTTCACAAGCCTTATATCATTCATAGCTCTGCTTGGTACCCAAGACATTATCCAGACTGAGATAAGAATATTGTTGCTGCAAGTTCAATAACCCAATGCTTATTACCTCGCTTTCGCCGGCAAATAGGGACTGAGTTGCCTTCTTTACATCGTCAACCGTAGAACAGACTACACCTTTTGGAACATTGACACCATATTTGCCCATCAATTCAGCTCCCTGATCACATGACATAAAATTAACAACGTAAATCACGAGTAATATAAAATTTCACCTAGGGCTTATAAAAGAACCAAATGAGCCCAACAGTTCATTGCTCAAGCTTGGTTTGAGAACTTATCAAGCTTTGAAATATATTCAAGCCTGGCTTGTTTATGAGACTAACCCATCTCGAACGATCTTTAATCAAGCCGATCACGTATCGATCTCGAGTAGCTTGAATTTTTTGAACGTCAGAAGTCCAAAGAGCCGAGCAGTAGTTTGTTCGACCTTGGTTCAAGAACTTAACGAACTTCTCCAACAAGCGAGCACAAGTTTGAATGTTTGGTTCGTTTATCAGCCCTAATTTCACCGCATTGCTTTTTATAACTTAAAGATCTCAGAAAGAATCAATGTTCCAATCATGCATGACCTATGCAACATTTAGATCCCAAGTAAAATTGGGGAAATATGGAAAATAAACTTAAGAGATTACAGTCTCTAATCAAATGCCATAAGACGTAAGCTTAAATTTATGGCAAATCAGAACTGCATTAACCATGAGAAATAGATTTTGAGTTTCGTTTCGTTTTCTTCAATAATCTAGGAAACCAAACAGCTAGTAAACTGAGTTGAGAGAAATTTCATAAAAATTGCAGAAGTCTACGAGTACGAGACGTAAATACGAGGTTAAAGAAGGGAAAAGTGGGACCTGGTATTCATGGATGTTGAGACGGCGGAGTTGCTGTTGCTGCGATTTGCCGGCAATGGAGAGAGAGCGAGAGACGAGTTTATTGATTAAACCTCTCACCATTTTTCAGATCCTTTGATGAAAAACACAAATTCAGAGATTGGGAGAGAATATTTGAATCGACGAACGTTGGAGAAATAGAACGGAAGCGCCGGAACCCTAGAAGCTTGTGTGGGAGGGAGGAAAGTGTTGAGAGTGCCGGAGGGAAAGAAAGGCCGCGCCGGAAATAGAAAGTTGAAACGCAGTCCGTGGAAAAATTATTCTTTATTCTCTAAACAAATTTCTTTTCTCGTTTACACTTTTGGCCCTTTTACTAGTATTATTGTTACGGAGTATTTCTGTAAATGCATCTCTTGCTCTCATGGAATACTCCTTTTTTTTTTTTTCTTTCGGATTTGGCGGTCCAGGCCAATTTGCGCACACGTTAACTAATTTCCGCTCCAGTCTTTTCAAAAGCAAATCGTTCATGTTTAAATTGTAAAATTCACAAGAAATTGCCAAGTTTCTAGACTCATGATTTGAGTTTAAAGTTCATGTCTATTACCCTAGGGTTTACTCGAAATACTACTTCTATGGTCCAGCCTCTTGTGATCTTGTGCAACAAGTTAAACTGAACTTTAGGAATGCTACGGCCCAGTTTGAGTGCCCCATGATTTCATTATGCATTTAATCATTTTGTATGTTTTGAACCGTCAGGATTGTAGTGAGCAAGCTAATTCTAAAATGCATCATAAAAATTAGATTATATGGAATTCAAAAATCACACCTCAATGAACATTTTTAGATTTTGATTATGTTTTCACTTTAAAAAAAATCTGCAAAATCTATTTTGAACATACCATCCAAACACTTTTACAAGTTCTCATTATAATCCACAATCCATAATCTAAAAATTGACTCCCAACACCTCTGTTGGTCACACGGTTTGTTCACTTTAACTAGCGCTTTGAGTTCAGAAGTTTTACAAGCCTAAACAAAGGTAAGTGCATGCATTACTCGCATAAAATGAGCCGAGCTACTCGCGAGCAGCTTGTGGCTCAGTTGTTAAGGTTCGACTCGTTTACAAATAAAGTCGAGCTCGAGTTTTGGACTCGTTTTATAGGCTCAGCTCGTTAAGTAAATTAGTCTTGCTTGGCTCGTTAAGGGCTCGGCTAGGTAAATTAGTCTGGTTTGGCTTGTTAAGGACTTGACTCGTCTACGACTAAGCCTAGCTTGAGCTTGAGCTTGAGCTAGAGTCTTGGGCTTGTTAAGCAAATGAGCCGAGCTCGAACACTACAAAGCTCGGCTCTGCTCGCAACCCTACGCAAAATATAATTTTAGTTATTTGGACTCGACGTGATAAATTGACATGCATTTTGTCACAGTGTTAAGGTATGTAATGATCAAGCTCTCCAAATGGAAGTCAAGGTCGAACATCACATTACTTAACTCGAATTTTAAAGTTCATTTGAGTCAAAACTTGCGCATAAAATTACTTGCCCCTACTACGTGGCTCATTAAACAAACAATTGTTTAGGTGAAGTTTTTACCACACTTCATTACCCAGGTGATTTTAATGAGAAATTATCGAAGTATGATTATGAGATTATGTCATTACCAATCGAATTATCGAAGTATGATTATGAGATTATGTCATTACCAATCGAAGAAATAATAACAAAGGCTGATCCAATAATCACCAGTCCAACTGAATCCTAAAAAAAGAGCCAATATAGTAAGGGAAGAGCATGATCAGAATTGCCCAGAAGCTTAAAGAAATTCAGATACGCAATAACAAGAAAACATGCTGAATCCTCATATGGTAGAAAACTAGTATCGTAACCATACAAATTGAAGGGTATAGAAAACAATCAGACAATTTGAATTAAATCGGTAACTTCACCAGATCATAAATGTATCATCGAATTATTGGGTTATTCTCCCCAATCTGGTTTGATTGTACATGACATATCCATTTTTTTATCCAAATTACATGAAATAACCTTTGTGATACCTTCACTATTCACCTTGTCATCTGAAATGCAAGCAGCACACAAACATCACTTGCAAGAACTGTTTTTGAACTCTTCAACTCTGGTCCCCAAATGTCCATGATGGCTGATTTAAAGGGTTGACAGAAACTGAAAGAGAAAACAGAACAATGTCCCAGATCAACGGCTGCAAACATGCGTTCAAACTCTTCTCCGTCACCACCTATACTTCTCATCTGCATTAGAGGATCTGTGAATGTAGGATAGGTAGCCAAAACATTACTCAGCATAGATGAATAGAAGGGAAGGATTGGCAGACCTGGGTTTTTAACCAATATGGTGGAGATTAAGCCTCATTGCTAATCCATGAAGGCTTTTTGGCTTTATAGTAAAAATGTGCAATCATGTGAACCAACTCATCGGCTGTTCGAATCTCTGAGTATGAAGACCACACATAAGTGAACAATACCAAAGAGCAAACAGTGGCCAGAAAGTTTGAAGCAAAAAAAATGGATACCTCTTTCCCTGTAAATGATATTGTTGCCCCGGCAAAACAAAATTTGTGGACATTCTCTAACTTTAAGAGCATAGGCCAAATCCCTCTCAATGTTGATATCGATCTTAACAGTCTAGTTTAAGGAGAGACAGGGTCGTTAGAGTAAATGGGAATGTAACTGTAGAAGACACAGGATGGAATTCAAGGTAAGCAGGCCAATGCAGTAAACCATTATGCAGAAAATTGAAAGAATTCCGACTACTTGTCAGAGAATGTGAGAAATCCAGAGTACCCGAGGAGGCAATCGGTCTTTCGCACCCAAGTAAACCTTGACGGCTTTCTCGAGCTCCTTCAAAACCTTCCAGTTATCAGTTGCCCTACAGACAACATGATGAGCAACAATGGACAATGGTATGTTAGCCAGGATGTCAATAAAACTGCCCCAAGAGCATGTTAATACAACTGCCAACCAATTTACAAAAGAAGACAAGGTACATATAATTTAGATTACTAGGATTCATAATCAAACACCCACTTTCAAAAGCTCAAATGAGCATTTCTCTTTCACCGATTTCAGAGGCATAGAGGACTAGAGGTAAACGAAAGCTTTTGTAATGATGCGCTATTCAAAAGATGTAATTTGTGAGCTTAACCAATTCTACCAATAGAAAGAGAAAGGTAACAAACCAAGATAATTGACAGCAGTATTACCTTTTATATCTTTCGAAAACAAGAACAATCAACGGGCTAGGGTGGAACGCAAAGCTCTCCCACTCCAGGCAATTTATCTCCTTCACCCAATTATCGTCGATCTCCCCCTCCCAATCAATCTCAACACCATCCTCCCCAACAACATTCTTGATTGGGTACTGATTAAAGAAGTCTGATGCTCTAATTCCCCACCCTACATCAGCATCCAGCGGCCAATCCTGACTCTCCTCCTCAACCACCACCTTCTTCTTTCTTCTGTTGCCACCATCACCCTCATCATCATCATCATCATCATCACCACTACTGCTTCCATTAGAATCATTCACCTCACCAACTCTTTCCTTCAAAATATTCTTGTTCTCAAAAATTCCTGGATTCTGCTCTCTGATGGATGTAAATGTTCGTTCAAGCGTATCGCGAACGAAATCCTCAACTGCAGCTGCTTCACTTTTGCGGCCACGCCGGGCCTTTTTGGGGGTTATATTTGGGGAAGAATTTTCATTTTCCTTTTGGGGAACTTTGGGTTTCTGACGCTGAGTTCTTGTTTTACGTTGCAACTTAGGGTCCGCGCTTGAATTAGAGTTAGATTCGGATTCGGATTTCTTTGAACTGGCAATACAAGATAGAAGTCTTACTCTGTGATTAGTACTCACATGAGATGAGAAATGAAATTTCAGACGTGGACAAGGGTTAAATGGTGAGAAAAAGTGAAAATCAAGGTTAGGGTTTACAGCAGAAAGAAAGATATTTGCCATTGACACGCTTACAGCATTATCTGCTAAAGTTGTTTAAATGAATGGAGCAACCCAAAAGCCCAGACACCTGTTGGTGGAGAGAAAGCAGTTCAAACCCTGAATTCCTACATACACAATGGTGAGAATCAGATAACGAAAGGGATGCAGAAAAACACAAAGATGACTGAATAGACAATGGACTGAAGTAATTTGTTGAAAAGACCAATAACGAACTCAACTAGTAATTGCTCAGGCTTGTGGCAATAGAAATTCCCGAGTAGAAGAACATGTCAAATTATGCTTAGCCATGACCATAAGCCAACAACAAGTAATATATCCATAAAAATCAAAACTAGCTTGTATATGGTCTGAGATGTTTTGGCTCTGGCTAAGTATCGAACATGTGGAGTGCATCAGTGCATGTTCAGTCTCACACCAAGACCCCATATACAGGAAGGCTGAGCCACATCCAGTTGATTACGTATCGCAATAGTCAGAGAGAGAGAGAGAGAGAGAGAGAGAGTGGAATTACCCTGTCTGTAGTGTGCTGCACGACAAGCAGGAATAGTACTCTTCTTCTATTTTGCCAAAATTTAGAGAGGGTGCATGGTGCCTCACACTGGAGTAGTACTTGTTGATACAGTATTGCTGAAGTGAGACATACTTACGGCTCGTTTGGATGGGCATTAGAGATGCATAAATATGGAGGTTGTTATTTATGTTCGGACCCACCTATATGAAATGATTTGCCGACAAAAAATATAAGGGTGTTATTTATCACGCAGACTAAATATCATCCCTACTGGAGTGTTATTTATGGACAGCTCAAGGGTGTCTATATTTAACACCCCCTAATGCCCCTGCCAATTTACCAAAATGCCCAAAATGATACCCCTCTCCCTCCTGGCTCAATACCCAATACCCATTACCAAAATCATCCAAACCAAGTGTTACTTAATCTCTCATCCATAAATGTCACATCACTGTGGGGGCACCCTCCATATTTATTATCCCTAGGCCCCGATTAGATGGTGCTAAAATTTCAGGGGATAAGTTTTAAAAGGGGTATTATTTTTTTATGGTTGGCCCACATTGATGTGATGTTTATGAAAGGGTAAAAAAAGTAGATAGTTTGAATGGTGGATTAAACAGGGAGATAACTTTTGACTTGGTTTGGATGTTTTATAAATAAGAGGAGGTAAATGATGGGAAAAGCTGTAAAATGTCTATTTTGCCCTTGTGGTATAACACATTTTGATTATGCATTAAATTAATTATATAATTACAAAAGTTAATCTATTTTATAAATTTTGGACAGCTATAAAAATTTATTAAATTGGAAATTTACTTTATTGTAATAATTTTATTCTTAAAAAGTTTTTTTTTTAAATTGTGGTTTTTATCCAAAATTTGTTTTTAATTGTATTTTAAAAAAAATTATGTATACAATAAATATGTTAAATTGGTGGAGATATTACCAAATAGTTGGAGGGGGTATAATGTAGTTTATTACCCTTTTATGATCCTATTCCCCAGAGAGCCAAAGACATTGGTAGGCATTGTCTATTCTTCTTCTTCTTCCTTTTTTTTTTCCTGTGAACAGCCCCTCTCTCTCTCTCTTCTCCTCCATACCCAATCTCATCTTCAAACTAAAAATCGAAGGCTATAACGTGAGATTCGATCTAAGAGCCAGAAGGGAATGTTGTTCTACTCGGCGAGACCTTCAAATCCATCTGAACCAAACCACCATTGGAGCACCTTAGATTTTCGGTCATCTCCCTCTAGTACCAGATTTCTGGGTTTCCATTTATTTTTTTAAAACGAATTTATGTAGTTAGATGATTTTTGTTTTCTTCCTCTGCTACCAGGTTTTTGTTCTCAGATAAATTTGATTTTTATTTTTATTTTTATTTTTTGTATTTGTTTGTCGGAATTTCTGGTGCAAACATGGAGGGTGGGGGTTGGGGAAGGGGATAAGAAGGGTTGAAATTGTAAAAAATCCAGCCCCCTTCCCCCGGATAATTTTTTGGTAGGGTTAGGGGTGCCCAAATTTTATCCGAGACAAAGCCCCATCAGGGGTGAAAACGAAGACCTGACAGTTTTTGGGTTGCCAAAGCAGTGAGATCCATGTTTTTTACCCGGTATAAATTTTGAGGGGTGGTTTTAGACCCAACCAATGGGGCCCCTACTATCTTATACCTCTCTATATATAATACCCCGAAAATTAATCCAGCATCTAATTGGGGCGTTATATTGTTTGATCATAATATTTCACAACCTTAAAATGTTTTTTTTTTTTTCATGTTTTACTAGATGAACGGTTTTGTATCATAGTTTTCAATCCTAGACATGGAAGAAATTGGAAGTATGGAGAGATATGGAGAATTAAGGTAGAAGAGCTTATCCCAATTTGAACAATGAGGTTTCGGGTCATAAGTGATTGAGAAACTTTAAATCATAATCTAAGTTGGATTTAAGATGTTTTTGATCAAATTTATTTGATATTTGAGATTAATTATTTATATGAGGAAAATATAAAAAGCTATTAAAATATAAACATAAGTTGAAAAATAATGATACTTTTAAAACTTACTAGAACGTTTTAGATTTCATTTGTCAAGACAAATGGCAAATGGTTAGTTCAAAAAAAGCAACACAAATCTATTTATGTACCAATAAAAAAACTTCATCAAAGTTTCATAAAATGATATTGTATAATATATTTATAAAAAAAAAAGTAACTTCAATTTTAGAAAGGGGGAATTAAATAGAGGTCATCTTTTATTTATTTATCTATCCTACTTGGTTTAAAAACTTAAGTTGGCATCCTCAAATTCAAATAAACTCTAAACCACCCTTTCCATTCATATAAAGATAATAATTCAATAAATATGGGGATAATAGGCCATTCAACCTATTTCACGATGTGAACCTAAGTATTCAAAGCCATTAAGATCCCCTTAAGTAGAGTGTTCAAACAACCTATTAAAATTTCTTCAAATAAAATGAGGAGAGATGAGAGGAAGAATTAGAGAAATCTAAAATGAAAAATGCTATGAGGAGAAAACATAAATGTTGTAAGTTTAGAATAGGAAATAGATTCTCTTCGAACCCCTCAAAAGAGCTAGAAGATCTGATTCAAATAATTTTTTTAGATCCTTCCTGCTCCATTTCAAAGACTGAAACTACAAGAAAACCAGCTTGTTTAATATTATGTTCATCGAATCTTGTTTTTACATATTTTTCATGACACATGTGTCTTAAGAAAAAAATGGAGTTAAAAAAACTGCAACATTAAAAAAAAAAAAACCAAAATAGACGTGTTCTAACAATACATTAAAAGATATCTCACTCACTACAGCCCCCTGAATCCACTCAACATAATACTTGACATGTTCAATGTTACTTACATGGCCTAAAAATTGAATACTCCAGTTTCAGTGTTTTTCCTTTTTTGGTCAAAGTTGAAAATTTTATTTATTTGAAGGCGAAAGTTTAAACACGAGACAATTGGAAAACCTATGAGAGCATCATCATCAAGGTTAACAATCCCACTTAAAAGCTAAATGTGGAAAGAAAACACCTCAAAACATGAAAAAAACCAGACTTAAGTAGTAATTAGTAAATTTGTAAAACTTGTAGCTTTGCTACAGTAAGAGCATCCTCATTAGGGGAGGCAAATCTCCTGATGGCTAAGTTGTTGAGTGAAAAGGGAAAAAAAAACCCCAAAATCAGACTCAGCAAATTTTTTGTAAATTTGCAAAAGTTTTAACTTTGCTATAGTAACTTAGTAAATCCTTTGAGGAACTATTCACGGGTTAAAGTAATTCTCTCTCATGACTTCCTGAATAGAGAGTCTGATTTTGTGAGTTTTTAAAAAAATGACTTGTTTAATTTATAAAAGGTATTTTTCAGGTTAAATTTGACCTAATTTTTGTTAAGCCTGATTAGAATGCTCTAATGCCCCAATTTTTTGTTACTTCACTGTTCACTCAACTTCTTTTCTTTATTATTTTTGTCATGCAGGGAACGGAAGAGAGAGGGGGCTGAGAATAGAGCGTTTGAGAAAAAAAAATGTGTACTTCACTGACACAGAAACTCCTCCTCAGGCAGGGAGTTAATATTTTAGGGGAATTTTTTTTTTTTATAAATTTAAATGAAATAGTTTTTTTTGATCTCTAATGAAATAGTTTAATATAGTAAAATTTAGATAAAAGATCTAATTTTAAAATTTTTTAAATAGTGACTTGTTAAATTTGTAATATGTGTTTTTGAAATTAAATTTGGCGTAAATTTTGGTGCTCCTTATACCCCAAAAATAAAATAGACGTGGCATACAGGACCAACCACTGGAAAGGGTTTTTTGAGCACATTGAATAGTTTCGAGTCTTTCAACCGTCAAAAATGATAGGGAAAAATCCGATAATGGGATGTACTAGTGTACCACCAAGAGAAGATCCAATCCCTTGGCAGTTTTTTTGGGGGCTTTAGAAAAATGGCAGTTTCCAGTTCAATAAAAAAGAATAATGGCAGTTTAAAAAACCCAGCACAAATTGACCGGAAAAGCAATCCCAAACGGAGGTTTTCTTTCCAAAATCCCACAGAATTCTATGCTCACAAAAATATCAACAACAAAACTTCGAGCATAGGTTTTGTGTTATCGCACTTTTTGTAATTCCCAAGCTTCCTTCTCACGATTCAATTCAACTTCCATTCCATCCCACACAAATACACAAAATCAGAGTAATTCATAAACCCATTTTTTTGGGTCAATAAATAAGAAAAGGAAAAAGGTGGAAAAGAAAAGAGAGGGAAAGAAAAAGGAGCGGTGATTGAAGAAGGTTTGTTGGATTCTTAATTGATCAACAAGCATTGGTTACAGAAATAGGAGATGGGTATTAGAGGCGTTGATGTGCTGTGGATTCTTTACCTCTTCTCTTGTCGTAGCTGTAAAAGGTAAGGAACCTTCTTTTCTATTCCATTTGAATTGATTGGTGTGATGGGTCTTCTCTTTCTATCAGTTTCTAGGGCTTGCACTTGTCGTTTGTTCTCCTTTCGTCTGGGGATTTTCTCTCTCTCTCTTTTTTTTTTTTTTTCAGTTTTGGTTTTAGCTGGCTGGGTGATGATTGATAAATGTTGATTTTGAATCTTGATGGTTGAATAATGGCGAAATATATTTCTGAAACGGGTTTTTGAACACTGATTCAATTTTCTATTCGCATTAATAGTTTTGAATTGTGACTACCTAGGCTATATCACTTTTGATGGGTTTGTAAGTACTTTTACAGTATTTTGTTTATTTTATGTAATCATTTCGTGTGGGTTTTGTCAAAGTTGCAGTGTGGTGGTCTTAGTCTATCACCACGTTGCTAGAGATTTTGTATTGCTATGGATTAAGTGGCACTTGTAGTATTATATAAATAGTAGAAATGCTGGACCAGAATTTTCCTTTGACACTGAGGTCTAACTTTGTAGGGCCTTTAGATGCTGTAATATGTTGGACTAGAATTTTCCTTTCTGGATGTTCATGTTCTATATGATTCCAGTCAGAGCTTAATTTTTGTGGATAGCCCGTCATAATTTGTGGCATAAAGGTTCTGATTCTGTCATTGTTGTTCATGATCATTGTTGTCGTTTTACTTCTTGCTGGTTGAAGAGTTAAAAGTGAGGCGAAACAACATGAAGACTAAGAATTGGATCAAAGAGCGGAGGAGAGCTCGGGTAAAACAGAGGTTAGGGAAGATCATGAAGTGCATCTGTTCAGGACGGCAATCAAAAGTAGATGAAATTGTTCCTTCACCCAAATCCCTTGCAACAAAGGATTATGCCCTGAGTGGGTATTCACCTCATGATATCGAAATTGACCAGAAGCCAGATAGTGGGAATATCGAAGAAGCCGAGTCCTCTCTGCGAGAGAGTGGTTATTTGAATTACGAGGTTGGTTTCTTAATCTCATAAGCTCCCATGCGTTATCAACTGTTTTGTTGTATTAAAAGGCAGAAAGAATTGGTTTTAGTCAATTTTTAAAAGGGGTTTAAATATTTGCAGGAAGCTAGAGCACTGTTGGGTAGATATGAATATCAAAAGGGAAATGTAGAGGCGGCATTGCGCGTATTTGAAGGCATAGATATTACTGCAGTGACTCCAAAGATGAGACTCACTCTTTCAAGAAGAGTAGAACGCCCTAAGAGATTTTCACAAAGTGATGCTGCCCCACCAATGTCTATACATGCCGTTAGTTTACTCCTGGAAGCAATTTATCTTAAAGCAAAGTCGTTACAGGCTCTGGGGAGGTATAAAGGTACTCTCTTACTGTTTTATGCCAGTTTTTGTAATTCGTTTCATTTTTACTTCCTCTTTCCTTCATTCAAGGTTATGCTTAGGCAGTTTTCCAGATTTGAATTCCTTCGCCAGTTAAGATTTGAAAATTGTGTCCTTGAAGTTCCTTTGGAGTACGTTCTTTTTTGTTTGTTGTGAGAAGCAAACTTAATTCTAAAAATGCCGTGGTCCATGACAACATGTTAGTTTCTTTTTGAAGGCAAGCAACAATGCCTTATCTCAGCACATATAGGATGAAATATGCTGTGTCCTCCTTCTGTGTCCTCTATTTTTGCTATAGTACTTATGAGGAATGATTATGTTTCCAAAACTATGAACCAAGAGCAAACTTGGGTAGAAATCCTGCAAATTTATCCCAACAGATAAGTCGCTTAATTGTGTATGGCTATACATAGTATGTATTTCAGCACATACTGGTATACATATTGGTCACAACTATTGTTTTTGGCTAACATATGTCCCAATGATTGTTTTTACAGAAGCTGCTCAATCATGCAAAGTTATTCTGGACATTGTTGAATCTTCATTACCAGAAGGCTTGCCTGAAAACTTTGGTGCCGACTGTAAATTGCAGGAGACTCTGAACAAGGCAGTTGAGCAGCTTCCTGAATTATGGAAATTTGCTGATTCTCCTCATGAAGCAATCTTCTCATACCGGCAGGCCCTTCTCTATCATTGGAACCTTGATGCGGAAACCACAGCGAAGATTCAAAGAGAGTTTGCCATTTTTCTTTTGTACAGTGGAAGTGAAGCAAGCCCCCCAAACCTTCGTTCCCAAATGGACAGTTCATTTGTACCCAGAAACAACATAGAAGAAGCTATTATCCTTTTGATGGTTCTACTAAGAAAAATGTCTCTCAAAATAATTGACTGGGACCCATCAGTTTTGGATCACCTTTCATATGCTTTATCCGTCTCGGGAGAACTAAGGGCTTTAGCTAATCAAGTGGAGGGATTGCTTCCCGGAGTTATGGATCTGAAAGAGATATATCTCACTCTAGCCTACTGTTATTATGGAGAGAATGAGAACTTAACTGCTTTGAATTTGCTGAGGAAATTGTTACATAATAAAGAGGACCCACACTGTGTTCCAGGTTTACTAATGGCTTCAAAAATTTGTGGTGAAAACCCTGAGTTCTCAGAAGAAGGGATAAATTTTGCCCAAAGAGCCCTTGAAGGTTTGGTGGGCAGGTGTGATGAGGTGGTAGGAATTGCTCATTGTTTATTAGGAATCTCACTCTCAGCCCTTTCCAGATCTGTTATTGTCGATGATGAGAAGGTCAAGAGACAATCAGAGGCGCTTCAATCCCTAGAAAATGCTGGGAAAATGACGAGGATGATAGATCCCAACATTATTTACCATCTTGGCCTAGAAAATGCTGAGCAGAGGAAATTGGATGCTGCACTTGATTATGCTAAGTGCTTGCTGAAGTTGGAAAGTGGGTCGAATCTAAAGGGGTGGATACTGTTGGCCAGGGTTTTATCAGCACAGAAACGGTTTTTGGATGCTGAAATTATTGTAAATGCTGCTCTAGATCAGACTGGGAAATGGGATCAGGGCGAATTGTTGCGACTTAAAGCTAAAATCCAAATTGCTCAGGGCCAGTTAAATAATGCCATTGAAACTTATACTCAGATTCTTGCTGTTCTTCAAGTCCAGAATAAAAGCTTCGGATCTGGGAAGAAGCATTTGAAGGTATATCAATTGGCAAGTTTTGACTTCCTTTTCTGAGTCATAATTAATTCTCCTATTAAATGTTCAGTTATTTCTACATTAGCAAGTTTTTTTTTGTTTTTGTTTTATTTTTTTTATTATAAATGGAATTTTTAGCGTTTTAAACACTTTGTCTGGAATTTCAGCTCCATTGAACTAGACTAACTAGGATAAGATGAGTGAAATTGATACTGTTGAGCTAAGAATGTTATGATATGGAAGATCTTGCAATCATGAGAAGATAAGGCCTCTATATCGTACGGGAAGCACATTAACTCTCTGTGTATGAGTGTCAGGGTCTACCTTTTCTAGCTGCAAAAGCAGCCTAGCAAAATAGATTCTCTATTTGACCTGTTATTTTCCATGAGAAGTAAACAGGAATATATGAACCCTTAGCTTTTGAATTAGGCTCTGTTTATTTATCCCTGCGGAGCAGCTGTGCCGTTGCCAAGTGTGGGTCCCTGACTCCCCATCAATTTGTGGTTTTGGTAGGAACGGTCTGGGTATAGGACACACCTAACTTTTGGCTTATCTATGCAAAATAGAAGCCCCCAGACTGAAATTCATTTCTTGCATTTAACAACCTCACCTTTTATCATTCTCTTAAAAGATAGGCTTATGTGTGGAGCTACCCAGCTACGACTATCTCCAGAGTCCACAATGTCTAAATTCACATAGAAGCAATTTCATCACATAAAAATGTGGTTTTTTTAATTATTTTTTCCCATTATAACCTTGTCTTTGATCTGGAATGTTGTTTGGTCTGTTTACCTTGGTTTAGTACATTTTGACAGCGCGATGGGAACCATTGTAGAACTTTGGAATTGGAAACTTGGCATGATCTGGCTTGTGTCTACATTAGCATGTCGCAGTGGGACGATGCTGAGATTTGTCTTTCCAAATCTGAGGCCATCAGTTATTTCTCTGCTTCTAGATGGCATGTCCGTGGTACGAATAAACATTCCTCACCTCATATAAAATGTCTCTTCCACATGCAATTTTCAGTGGTGTGAGTTGTGATTATTTCATCCTAGAATTGCTTCCATTTGTGATTATTTCATCCTAGAATTGCTTCTAACCACACCCCACAAAAAGAAGTAGAAGAAGAAAAACTAAGCCGGAAAATTATTGGCAGTTGGATTTCTGAATGAGAAGTCGTACTAAAACATGTTGGCTTTGTTATGACAGCATTGCAATTTGCTCCTCTCCTTAAATGAATACCAATGTAAGAGATGTCTATTGAGAAGAGTGAGGAGTGGTGAATTCTGTCTATAATGATGATTGGCCAAGGGTACATCACAATAAGATCTGTGAAAAAAAAGTAATTGTAATACTTTGTCGACCTTCATCGGAGAACTTCTTCCAGATTGTTGGAACTAAAGGCTGTCGATTTTGTCGAAGGCATGCATACATTCTGTGACTTGTGTAATTGAATATCTTAGTAGTCTTTGTTCGATATAAAACTTGGGTTTTTTATTTTTATTTTGGCAGGTTTGCTTCAGCAAGCAAAGGGCCTTAACAAAGAAGCTCTAAAGGCCTTTAGGCAAGCTTTAGATGTTGAACCAACCCACATTCCAAGTTTGGTCTCCATTGCGGTGGTTCTCAGAAAGCTTGGCAACCGCTCTCCAGCTGTTGTCAGAAGCCTTCTGACAGAAGCGATACGGCTTGACAGAATGAATAGTTCAGCTTGGTATAATCTGGGCCTGCTTTATAAAGACGAAAGCGTTGCATCTGCAGTGGAGGCTGCTGAATGTTTTCAGGCTGCTGCAATTCTTGAAGAGACTTCTCCTCTTGAACCCTTCAGATGACTGGTTTGGCTTACCCATCAACTTTTTGCTTGAATTCCCGCTAGTGTATTTTGATCACATATATTGGTTCTATGGAAAAGGAATGGAATAAAAGTTATTGCAGTTGCCTTCGACTTTGGTTTTCGAGCCTATATTTTAGCTTCTGTTTGTTGGTTTAAAAGGGAAGCGGCACTTAAGTAATGAAATTTCGGTCTCGAAATTGAAAATCATTTCCCAAAACCAAATGCAGAAGTGTTAACCTTCATCTCATAGTTTCTTGATTGCTATAGAAAAGAACAATAATAAAGATAAAGAGGACATTGTTGCCTTTGTTAGAAAAGCTAGCTGTATTCCAGTGTAGAAATGAAATCGTCTGCCCAATAGGTTGCGGTTGTGTAATTATTCCCAAATTGGATTTTGTTTTGTACAGAATTATTTCATGTGTGATGCTAAACTGATTCAAAATCAGGGTAAACCAATAGAAATATATTAGTAGTAACTGCAAATGACAATAGAAAACTTGACCTTCTTCCAAGAACTGTCCTGACATTTCAAATTTCGTACGACTCCTGCACAATTCTTATTCGTGGGAATAACGGAATACTGTAATTTTCTAGTTCGTACAAAAAATAAAGTTACAATTTTAGCTCATCGCGATTTTCACTATGTCAACTCTGCCTACAAGTTGGGAAATACTTCCAAGTCCTTCATAGCCATTTGCTTCCGTATTATTCTCACTGCAATACCACACCAGTAACGTTGCCATTAGTCAAAGATTGCCATTAAACAGCATCCACTACATTTACGGTTTCGGATTCTCTCTAGTCCAAAACTTGGACTGAATGGGACAATATAAATCTGGACCATACATTGGTGCAACCAATGGTCTCTAAGTAAATCTGAACTATTAATTGAACCAATGGACTTGTCATTTAGAAGAGAGAGAGAGAGAGAGAGAGACAGGGAGAGAAGTGTGTAAGGTGTTAACCTTACGACCCACAACATTTATTTGTATTATCTCATGCTCTATTACACAACTAAATTACCCGATGTGGGACAAACTTATTCTCTAACTATTCTAACACTCCCCCTCAAGCTGGAGAATAAATATCATAAAGTCTCACCTTGTTACATAACACCTCTTACCATGGTTTAAACAATGACTTAGTAAATATGTAAGCCAACTGAGCACCGGTAGACACATACGGAGTAGCTATGACACCACCAGTCAACTTCTCACGCACTAAATGACAATCAACTTCGATATGTTTAGTTCTTTTAATGGAATACTGGATTAGAAGCAATGTGGATAGCTGCTTGATTATCACAATACAAAGGCATAGGCAACTGCACAGTGAGCCCTACCTCCTCTAGAAGTGATTGCAACCACACAACCTCACATGTCGTATGTGTCATTGCTCTATACTCTGCTTCTACACTGGATCGGGCGACCACTGTCTGCTTCTTACTCTTCCAATTGACAAGATTACCGCCAAGAAAGACACAATACCCAATAGTGGATTTCCTATCGGAGGGTCCTCCTGCCCAATTAGAATCAGTAAAGATGTCCACTAGGTCGATAAAGCAAGCCTCGTCCTGGATGTAACTTGAGATACTTCACGATTCTGAGAACCGTCTCCCAATGTGGATGGCGAGGAGCAGACATAAACTGACTCACCAAATTAATAACAAACGAAATATCCGGACAAACAATCGTAAGATAATTGAGCTTACCAACTAACCGGTGATACTGATCAGGGTTAGAAAGTAACTCCCCCTAATCCACATATAATTTAACATTGGGATCCATAGGAGTCTCAACAGGCCTGGTCCCCAATAATCTAGTATCCTCAAGAATATCCAACGATACTTCCTCTTGTGATAAGCTAATACCTTCCTTGGATCGTGCCACCTCAATAACCAAGAAGTACCAAAGTGTGTCCAAATCCTTGGTATGAAACTGCTGATGTAAGAAAGTCTTTAACTCATCAATACCGCGTTGATCATCACCAATAATTATAATATCATCCACATAGACTATTAACAATACTTTTCCTCGATCAGAAGTGTGAGAGAACAATGAATAGTCAAATTGACTGCGACACATGCCAATCGAATAATTTCATCACTAAACTTTCCAAACCACGCTCGAGGAGACTGCTTAAGCCTATAGAGAGCTTTGTGAAGCCAACAAACCTGATTACGCTCCCCCTGAGCAACAAACCTTGGTGGTTGCTCCATATAAACTTCTTCCTAGAGGTCCCCATGGATAAAATCATTCTTGACATCTAGCTGAAATAATGGTCAACCAAGAGTCGCAGCAAGTGAAATAAGGATGCGAATAGAACCATGTTTGGCAACCGGAGAGAAGGTCTCCGAATAGAACCATAAGTCTGAGCGTAGCCTTTAGCAACAAGGTGAGCTTTATAGCACTCAACAGCAGGGGTGAGCACGGGTCGGGTTCGTCGGGTTTTGATCGGGTTCGGGTCGGGTCTGATGTGGTCGGGTTGGGGAAAATGACACCCAAAACCGAACCGACCTAACCTATAAACCGATCGGATCTGGTTAGGTCGGGTTTCGGATCAGGTCGGTCGGGTTACCCTACCCAGATCAGAGAGAGGGAGCAGTGACCACATTCATCAATCATCAAACTCATCAGTCATCACAAATAAAATCACAAACAGCAGAGGCAACTACAGATTCGAGCAGTTTAACACACATGAATACATGATATAGATATGAGATTGTTCACACTACAAAGTTTGTAACAAAGATGAATACATGATACATGATAGTATGATATAGATCTGAAATCATATTCTTCACCATCGCCGTTCTCTGATATCACCGTCGTTTGATGTGTTGCTACCGCTGCCGCCACCGTCGTCTGTTGAGTGTCGCCGTCGTCGTCTTCGATCAGAGGCTGCAGAGAGAAAGGTTTCACCGACTCTCACAGACCCACGCGCACGAGAGAGAGAGAGAGAGAGAGAGAGAGATCATTGCCGTCATCATCTTCGATCAAGTTGCCGACGTCAGCACTGGAGAGAGAGAAGGGGTAACGGGATCCGTGGTTTGAAAGGAGAGGGAAGAGAGAGAGTCGATTATTTTTTTGAGAAATGAGGGTCTGAGAATCTGGAATATGCTGTCCACTGTCTATATATATACTGTCGGGTCGGGTCACCGATATTTAAACGCTCTAACCTGAAACCCAACCCAATTTCATCGGGTTGATATTATTTTAACCCGACCCGACAATCTTTTAAACCCGCCCGAAAACCGTCAGATTGGGTTGGCGGGTCGGGCGGGTTTTTGCTCACCCCTACTCAACAGTGCCATTAGGAAGATACTTGATAGTGAATACCCAACGACAGCCAACAATAGTCTTACCAGCAGGAAGAGGAACCAACTCATTGTGATGAAGAGCGGACATCTCTTCTTCCATAGCATGCCGCCACTCAGAGACAGATAAGGCCTCCTGAACAGTGTGAGGAACAAAAATGAAAGATACGAAAGTAGTAAAAGCACGAAGAGACAGAGAGAGATGATCATAGGAAACAAACCGAGCAATAGGATGTGTAGTACACGACCGAATACCTTTACGGAGAGCAATAGGACGATCATCGCGACCCGGATCGCGCAAACGCAGGGGAGATGGAGGAGTAATTTGAGATGACGCTGCTAGCAGAGCTGGCTCTAGTTGAGATGGTACTAGTGGAGGGTTAATTGGTGGAGGCTTGGGACGAGGAATATACACTTGCAAAGGTTGAGATGGTGCTGGCAGTTCTGGGTGAGATGGTGCTAGGTGAGACGGAACGGCTATAGGGAACACAGACTCAAATGTAAACAAATCATTGGTAGGGACAGACTCCACATAAAAAGGAAGCGACTCATTAAATGTGACATCTGCACACACAAAATGATAATGCAGAGAAGGAGACTAATATTTATACCCATTTTGAGTACGAGAGTACCCTAGAAAAATGCATTTAATGAACCGAGGATCAAGTTTGCTCCGATCAGAGTCCAATTCATGAACATAACACGTGCACCCAAACATCCGGGGTGGTAATGGGTGGAGAGGTTGATCGGGAAACAAGACGTCATGGGGAACCTGACCTCCAAGAACAGTGGAAGGCATACGGTTAATTAAATAACAAGCGGTAAGGACCGCAACACTCCAGTAAGACTAAAGAACTTGCATTTGAAATAACATGGCACGCATAACTTCAGACAAATGTTGAATTTTGCGTTCGGCAACTCCATTTTGTTGTGGAGTTCGAGGACAAGACGACTGATGAATAACGCCATGATCATCAAAAAAATTGAGACAAAAGAGAGTGATAATATTCACGTGCAATTATCGAACGAAACATACGAATGCATGTATTAAACTGAGTTTTTATTTCCATATAAAAAGAATTTAAAATAGTCTTTAATTCAAATCGCGGTTTCATAAGATAAAGATATGTAATACAGGAAAAATCATCAACAAAGATAACATAATACTTGAAACCAAAAATATTGGGCATAGAAATAGACCCACAAATGTCTGAATGAACTAGCTGAACAGGACTAAACACCCGACGCTCAACTCTAGGATAAAAAGTTATTATAAGATGTTTACTAAACTCACAAACTTCACATTTGAACTCTTTAAGAGAACCACATGATGGCACTAGACGTTTCAAATTCAAGAGGGATGGATGACCAAGTCGATAGTGTTGTTGATAGGCAGACTCTGATGACTAAAAGGCAACTGGCAGAGGAGTTATTATTGGTCAGGTAATACAGGCCACCACGCTCAGTGCCGCCACCAATATTCTGCTCCATATTGAGATCTTGAAACACACAACCATGAGGAAGAAATGTGACGGAACAATCTAAGGATTTTGTAAGTTGACTAACAGACATGAGATTAAAAGGTAAGCGAGATACATGTAAGACAAAATTCAAAGAAGAGATGAAGAGACAGGGAAAGATCTCAACTCAGTAACCTCAGTGGTAGAACCATCAGCTAAGGTAACATGAGATTTGTGACCAATGGACTGACAATTAGACAAGATAGTAGAAGTACCAGACATATGATTAGTAGCACCAGAATCAATAACCCAAGGAGAAAAAGAAGATGCAACACAAGCAACAAAGGAACCTGTCTGAGCAAACGTAGCTATGGAAGAAGAAGTTGCAGTAGCAGAAGGCTGACTGGACAGAAGAGGCTGGTACTGTTGGTACTCCTTTGCTGAAATAGTCACCCTACTGTCGGCCGAAGGCTGAGTATACTGTCTAGAATCCTCAGAATGAGCCACCTGATGAGCACGGGGATAACCATGAAGCCTGTAACAATAGTGTACTATGTGGTTTGTACCCCCACAATGGGTACACACTCGAGTACCACGGCCACTATTAGAACCACTGCGACCAAAATTACCTCCCCCTGACATGTGACCATTACTACTGCCACCACAACTCGAACTACGACCGGTAAATCCAGAATCACCACGATTACCATAACTGTTACCACCAAAATTTTGATCACCACGGCCTCGACTGCTAAACCCAGAATCATGGCCGCAACCATGGCCATTACTTGACCCAAAAACACCAGAACCCACTGACGCTAAAGGAGAGCGATCAGATGGGGACTGGGAAACAGAAACAACATCTGAGACAGAAGCTTGGCGAAGATGACTAAACACCTCATCGAGAGAGGGCAACTCCCGCTCTCCCAGTATTTGAGATCGAATTGGATCACAGAATAACGACAAACCATATAGAAATCGAGCTTCCTCCAAACGCTCACGCTAACGTGCCATAACCTGAGAATCACCGGAGATAGGCTCATAAACCCGGAGTTCCTCACAAATACCCTAAAATCTGGCATAGTAGTCCTCCAACGATCCAATACTCAATGATAAAGAAAAGAACTGGAGATGGAGATCATATGTACGACGAAGATTGTTTAACACCTGAATACATCCTGGCAACCTGATCCCACACTTCCTTGGTAGTATCAAGGTAAAATAGAGGGCCACTCATATGAGGTTTCATACTATTCCACAACTCAACCCGAATATGACAGTCCTCAACTTCTCAGTCACTATAATTCTTAGCATCATTGTTTGGAGGACCATCTGTCAAATAACGAAATTTCCTCTAACCCATATAATAAAGATTGACAGCACGAGACCAAATAGGATAATTGTTGCCATTCAAAAGAATGGAGGTAATGGAATCGTCGAGAAAGGCCAGAAGAACTACCAATAACAATAGAACCAGAATTAGGAACAGACGCAGACTTCTCCTTAGACATAACTAGCAATCACCACCAAATAACCACCAATAGATCAAAGATAACCAACTAAGCAACAACAGTAAGAAGTCTACAACAACCAATACTAGATGAACCCACTGTAAGTCTACATCTACTCACATCAAACAACCCAACAAATGCTAACAGAACATACCAATCATACCAGGAACCGCAAGGAGCAATAGCAGTCCAAACTAATCATTGATGATAGCCAGAAAATAGAAATCGACAATAAAGCAAACTAAGACATGTGCTTCAGACAAGTTCGAATACCTCGCTGGAGTACACAGACATGGTGGAGCATCAACAGAGCACTGGGTGAGCACTGGATATTAATATCGAGCCACTGGGTTAGGGTTTTAAAGGTTTTCGATTTGTGTAGGGTGGATTTAGAGTTTTCTGGGTTTTTTCGGCTTCGATTTTGGATTTAGAGGTCGAATAGAAGGTCGTTTTGGAGTTTATAAGTCAAATTGAAGGTGGATTTTGGATCAGTTAGGGTCGGATTGGGGTTTGTAGGTCTCGATTTTGGGTTTTCATAGATATAATGAACTGGGTTTGATCAATTTTGGGTCTGGATTTGATCGGTTAACATTGATGACGATGAATGATGGGTTTGATTGACTAGGGTTTGATAAAGGTTGATGGCGTTATTATTTGGTGACCATGGATGATGGGTTTGATCGAATAGGGTTTGATGACGTCAGTATTTGGTGGTTGGTTAAGGGTTATGAGTTAGGGTTTGGGTGGCTAATGATGGCTAGTTAAGGGTTAGAGGTTAGGGATTAGGTTAAGGGTGGCTCTGGTACCATGTCATTTAGAAG
The DNA here is from genome assembly GCA_022606695.1 of Vaccinium macrocarpon. Lineage (NCBI taxonomy): Eukaryota > Viridiplantae > Streptophyta > Magnoliopsida > Ericales > Ericaceae > Vaccinium > Vaccinium macrocarpon. The sequence continues at coordinate 37,369,222 of CM040178.1, read as the reverse complement.
AGAGAGAGAGAGAGAGAGAGAGAGAGAGAGAGAGAGAGAGAGAACTGTGCAAGGTGTTAGTAACCTTACGACACACAACGTTTATTTATATTATCTCATGCTCTATTACACAACTAAATTACCCGATGTGGGACATCTCAAACTATTCTAACAGGACTATCCAAATTTGGACTGTACCGTCGAGTCTGAGTTTTGGATTGGAGAAGATCCAATTCCTACATTTAACTCATACAACAGAACCACAATATAGGATTAACTAAATTATCAAAATATGAATTTGAGAGAGGCTTTACTTGTACATTCGTCGGTTATGGAGGCAAGGCAACTATGGAATCACTTCGGTGAGATGCCAACTCTTGAAGAAACACATCAAAAGAGTCCTGACAAAGTGGAAATAGAGTAAGTATCAATCTCCAATCTTTTTTTTCGATCGGCATAACAAATCAAACCTTGATTGAAGTAACTTAACAAGTTCTGTAATACAACAACAACAACATAATCCATTTAGTCTCCAATAATTGGGGGGATAAATAGGAGACAGACCTAACCTTTGGCAATAAGTGCACAAAGTGGTTGCTCCCAGAATACCACTGAAACAGATGGATTTGAAACAGACCTAACCTTTGGCAATAAATGCACAAAGTGGCTGCTCACAGAATACCACTAAAATAGTGATCCCCCTATACCGTCGAGTTTGCTGCAGAATCATGCCCTCAAATCAAAGCCAAAAGGCATCAGATAGGGCAAACCCAAGAATCATTTTGATTTATGTGCACATTATCATGCTTCTTTCATTCAGCATCCAGAGCATTGGCGTTGCACAATAACAAGTTCTGTAATAGGGTCTTCAAAAAATATGAAAAATATCAAGAAGAGTACACTCAAAGTCACAGTGGAGAATCCAACTCTAGACAACAATACACATCTCATGGCCTCATTGGCAAACTTATTGGGCCTGCTACTTCAATCTGCCATTTTTCTTGAACAAAGAAGCAAATAAAACATTCTATTCAAATCTGCTGTTTTTTCTTGAATGGAGAAGCATTTAAAGCATTCTAGACACGAGATAGCAGATTCCATCCATGCTCAGTTCTTTGAACTATTTCCCTTAATATTTGGTTGTTTCAAAATTTCAAAGATTGATCACATTCAACTACCGTTTTCATATAACTCAAGAACACAAACCAAGGACTACTATCGTACTGTATGAAAAATTGTCCTTAATCTTCAACCCTGTGGAAACTTTTCTTCTTTCACTCCTTTTTTAGGCTTTGACAACTCAAATTTCTAATAAAAATCCCACAGGTAAGCAACAGAAGAAAAGTCACCTCGCATGTTACAAATAATGCAAAAGGAGATCAGCCGATGAATTCTTTATCCTACAGCTCTGCCCAAGGTGAACATCTCCAAAGACATATCTGTACATCACGCAGAAAGTGAAACAGAGGCCATAAAATCCCAAGGAACACAAATGTTCACAAAAGAAGAATGAATACCTATATTCACAATGCTCAGGCCATGCACAACGAGCTTTACCATAATCCCAGTAACAGTCCCCATCCCTCAGAGGGCCACGCTTAGCTGTTCTATGTAAATCTTAAGGGGTTATACAATTTTATAAAAGAAGAAGATGGAAGAAATAGATGTCTACCTTTCGTGACAAACTTTGATTTTGCATCAGGATGGATGTCGTGCCACATCTCAAGCCATAATTCCCGCATTAGAACTGGAGCTTTAACAATGTTCCTGTGATTTGCTACACAAAAGCAGACAATGAAGTTAGATATAGAAAAAAATATGAGGGAGAGAACAAAACTGGGTCCGTCTATATAAGCCTCATGTTCCTTCCTTAAATTCCCAAGTTGGAAGGCTGTATGGATGTGTTGATCTTCCATTCTGTTGCTTAGAGGAGATAAAGAAGCTTTCATAACATCTGTTGAGACACTAAGGGAGCACAAGCACTTATTGTCCTGTGGGCTTGGCTGCTAGAATTCATGTGGCTTTTTCAACTTTGGGATGCATAGTCTTGTTAAACTTAGAGCTTAAATGCAAGTGTGCATTCCCCTCCTGCATCCATGACCTTTCGATTGAAATGACCTTTAAGGTAACCGGGAAATCTCTCTTTCCCTTTCTTTGATTTGACGTGTATTGATTGGTCAATTCATCGTTACAAAGACGACACATAAGAGTAAAACACTAAATCAAGGAACAAAAGTATAATAAAAATTTCCTAAAATCATATATGTATCTTATCATGACAAAGAAGACTCAAAAAACTCCAAACAAATGTCAACCAACATCCAAAAAGCACCTATGTACTGAAAAACGAACTGTAGAAGTTGACGATGTGAATCCACGAAAAAGATGAACGTCGGAACTGAAGTTCTATTATTACTTTTTACTCGCCTGGGAGCATAGAAATAACTGGTTGGTGGCGAAACATTATATCATAACAGCGTTTCAACTTTTAAGCATACCATCAAGAATCATCATGACTCGTGCTTAGCTAAAAAAGCTCCATGTCAAGTATATACCGAGCCTCGTATACTCGAGGCCAGTTCTCCAAAATTGCAAAAAACTGTTTCAAGAGCATGATAAGACGTTTCACATACCCTTGTCAAGTTCCCAAACAGCTGTCCTCCTCCCAGGAAGACTCTCAGAATCTTCGTAATATGTTATGTACTTCACCCTAGGTGACTTCGTCATGTTGGGAACTATGTCCTCGTCATGATGATGTTCTACATTAAGGTGCACCTGTACATCTGACCCATCATGCTCTGACTGAAATCATTAACAAACCCAAAGGAAGCAAAGACAATATGGTCATTTCTCAATAAGAGATGCTAGAACTAATCAGATACTCAGTTTGGCACTGAAGATGAAAATGAAGGCTCAGTTCCAAATAGATCAGTGCATATTTTCTGACCACTTATTCCCACACGTAGGACCAATTAGAGGAGTGAAATAAACCAATTGAGATTATTGAAAAGAAGTTAATTAAAAAAGCCATCAAATTTGAAGGGCTAAATGATGCCATGAGATTTTCAATTTATGAGTCTTTGATCATTTTACTGAGTGGAGAAAACAGCGAGACAATACATCGCATTACTTCTTCCCTTGGATTAGGAGCAATTAAGCACAACTGCTTTCATGTATATTTGTTCCATCCAAATTTTAGCAGTATTTTAGGATGTAAAATGATTTTCTAATTTATACTCTCATAGCTTTCGAGAATTTAGCAATGGATGATGTGTGAATGCTGCCATAAATTCTTTCTGTGTCAGTAAAAATTAAAAAAAAACTTTTATACATTTTGGAATATTTCTTTGCCCACGTCAGTCCCAAGTTAGCGCATAATGTGGTATCTGGTGTTAAAAAAATTAAACTGATTATAAACAAAATTATACACCCTCCGTCCCCAATTTTTGGTCTCAAAGAGCTCTTTTATTGTCCCAATGGAAAAGTAATGGGTAGAAAGGACTGAGTTTACTCTTTTACCCTTACTTTTGGAAATTAAGTACATGCAATGATGATATTTTGAAGGGTAAATGGACAGAAGAAAAAATATGATAAGTGTAGTGATGATGTTCCCTTAAGAAGTTGGAATCCCTAAAAGGGACAAATAAATTAGGATGGAGGGAGTATGAAGCAGTTTGTAGAGCAGGCCTCAAGCCACGCAAAGTGCATTCTGATCCATCCATTCAGTCCCATGGGATAAGAGAAACGTTAGCCATATATATGAAAGACAAGCCATTAATGCACATGTTGTTGTCCCTTGTTGAAAACAGACTTGCAAGTTAAAAACTTTCCTGAAAAGGCTACCCGCCCTGGCAGTAGAGTTTCAACCCCGTTATCCTTGGGGACAGGATCATCCTCAATCTGTGCTAACTACCAGGACCTAAAAAGGGGTCCCCCTTGGCTCTACGAAACTCACCTATTCTCTTTTAGTCACCACCTTATTTTCTTATTTGAAGCAAATAAGATGGTTTGGCAAAGCTACATGCTTATTTGCTTATTTTGTGTTTCGGCTGTTTGCTTACTTCAAGAAATAAGCAAAACAGCCAGGTTGCCAAACAAGTCATTCCTGAGTATGATATTGGAAGAAACTTGGGTTGATGTGAGCTACAAGTATGGGAGCAAGTAATCGTTCATTATGTGCACTTGATAATATGGTACCTGAGGAGCCCTTGTGATGTTCACTTTTGGTCCCAGCCAATTCTTGCACCAAGAAAGGGAATGGTACGGTACCTGTTCACGAATCTCCCTTTATCATATAAGCTAATTAATAGACTACTTCAAAGTGGATATGTCCAAAGCCAAAAATTATCAAACATCCTAATATCCTATACTCAAGTTTAGATTTATATGTACCGTCTCATCACCACTAGTAACTCCCGGGTTCCCTTCAACCAGATTCCCTGACCTACAAGAATGAAAAGATGTGCATAGGACTTTATAATGTCAACTTTGAAACATTTTAAGTGGATTCCAAAAGGACGATGGCCACCTAATAATAACATAAACAACTATCAACACGTGACATTGAACGTTTCACTTGCTGCAATTATTATATCCATACTTTTTACATGTTGAGGGTGGCCAGAATGAGGAAGGAGGGGCTTGAAGAACACTATTCAAAGGATTCTCAGAAATTACGATCCACAATCTCTTGTTCACTAAATATGTCAACATTCAAAAGTTAAAATGAAGGAAGAGGATTCATAGTGCCGATGAGATGAATAAGAGCACAAGGCTCTGCCCTTTTTGTTCTTGTTATGTAGGAAATACCCTTGAATACATCATAAATGGATTCAACACCACTAGCTAAGAGGAAATACTTATAGCTAAAGCATCTTATCCGCTGTCTCAACCAAGGCATTCAATGTAAATTAAATGCCAAAGAGTGACAGTATACAGGAACCAGTAAGCACCGTGGTCAACAGACTCTTCACATAAAAGTGAGGTGGACTGCAGTCGGTATTTGGTAGTTTGTTCATAATTATCACAGTAGTAACTTGTATCTATTCAGAAATTGTGTCATGTCACGAAATTTAACACAAGCGAGACTAAACTTCTTAGAAGTCCCATACAGTACATTCCAGTGAAAAGGTTGAAAAATAACATTTTAAATGTCCAGTATGATCACTGATCAGGGAAATGACAGCTACCTGGAGTACAAAGATCCTTCAAACTCATATATGACATCAGTAATAATCCAGTTATCGGGGTAAGGCTTGCCACTTGGTGCAAAATAGTAACCAACCTGTTTTTGCCATTTAAAGATGCCCAAACCATCATCGATTGCAACATGGTCAAGCGATAAGCATAGAACAGCATGTACAAAACAGTTGTGTGTGTGTGTGTGCATGTAATATGGCAGTGCAAGGTGATGAGATCACTAAAATTTTGATTCAAAAGGATGGATTTTCAATACTCGGACAGTGTGACAAAAGAGGATGTTGATGCTGATATTCTATGTTGACCATTTAGGTATGTCGACTTCGGTTTCATAGAGCTCATTGATACTCATGGCTTCGTATAGGGCTCTCGGAGTTTGGACAAACTGCCAGGGAGACAAGTGGAAAATGGCAAGTGGTGGAAGTCAGATAGTGTTCATCTTTGTCAGGGGGTTGTCTTTGTCCAATTTGCAAAAGGTAACATAACCAATTTTCCCTGCAGCCACTAATCACAATGATTATATACACTAAATCGGAAATTCAACCATTAACTGAAAAATCATCATCAGCTTCACCAGGGCAAATGATTGGGGCATTTATACCTACCACTTCATTTTTCTTCACTAGTTAGTGGTAGGACCATTGGGACAGAATTAGATAACCCTTGCTCATATTGGCATCAGGACACACAAACCACCAACACTTCTCTAACAATCGTCAACAACAGTTCTGATTGAAATAAGGAAATGATGAGAAGCGAGCGACACTGAAGTGCTGTAAAATCAAATGGATACCAAGGGGTTCTTATTATTTATTTTCAAGTGGCACACCAGCTCATACAGTAAGCGAATTTCAGGCCAAAATTAGTTTCTGTTAGAACTTAGTAACATATAAATTAAAAAATATCAACCAGTATCTCTGAGGGTAACTCTGCAAAGATGACCACTAACCCACACCTACCATCTATCACTTACCTAATTTATGGAAACTTCTCCCTAAATTAGCTACCAAATATACAGAACTGCTCCATAAATTATAGCTAACCCACCAGAGGTACTTATAAGAAAACAACTTAATACGGTATAATCTCACAATATCTCTGTTATTAACTCAATATAAATAATTTACCAAAATCAACGAATTTTCAACTCCAAAATATTACTCATCGCTATATTTTTTAAATGGGGTACAAAAATAATTCTCTTTTCCAAAAATCCAGATTTTGAATTTTTTCTTTTCTTTTCTTTTTTTTCTCTTCTTTTTTTTTTCCTACTCCTTTTATTTATTTTGGCACCGTCTGTGGGAACTTAGTAACCATCGTTCCAAATAATTACAAACCATAACAACAGAAGTTAGAATTTGAGGTGAAGGCTTCACTCGTACGGACACAAAGAAACAAAATTTTACAGCCACAACAAGAAAGGACCAAAATTGGCTTCTCAGTTTCAGTTGTTGGGTTCATTTCGAGTTGGAGGCAAAGCTTGCCAGGAAAACATGAACGTACCTCAGTTTTCGCATCTATTCCATATATACAGAATATGTTCTTTAAAGGTGGTCTATCCCAAGGCGCCAATGGATTTAGAACCGGATCACCATGATATGACCTGAAACATAATTGAAAGAAAGTCAGAGAGCTTCTCTATCACTGATGCCACTCAATTCGAGAACTTATTCAAGTAAAAAAAACCCAAGTTTTTATTTCCAAACATTAGTCAGAAAAAACAAGCCCGCATCCATATCTCACACGGCCGCACCCCAAATCTCATCCCAAACCCACTTGGAGAGAGAGAAAAAAAATCCTAAAATCAACAGCCTCCTTAAAGTGTTCCATCAATTCACCTTAGCTACAATATCTCCTCAAAATAGAGGAGTGAATAGTGCCTCCATTGTCTTAGTTTAATGTACATTCTCACTCCGTCAACCACTACTTTCACAAAGAAAATAAAAATAAAGAACTTGTAGAGCATTAAAAGAAGAAAGAAATAATACATCAATACAATAGGTATCATAGAGAGTATGCTACAATGAAAATTTTAAAAATGGCTAGTTAAAGTACAGAAGTGACTTGAAAGGGAATATTTTGGCCCAAAATTAGGAAGGTTGATGTGGATGCTCAAAGTAATACAGGTCTCAATTCTTCAATCCAAAAACTAGTCCATTCTTATTCTACAACCCTACACAGAAAGTGGCCAACAATTATCAAAGAAATAGTTCAAAATGTATGTGCAAAGCAACATGGACTTGACACATTAATGACAGAATATAAAAGGCTTTCCATGAACAAAATGTTTTTATGCACACCAATCACAGCTCGTCTGACTTTTAGAGCTTCCATTTTTTGCTACGGATGTGTTTGAGAAAAGGACTCAGACCAACATGTCAACGGCACAAACACAGTTTGCAACCAAACTCTTAAGGCATCATGTATAATGTTTGTCTCGCTACAAGGACAAGCCATCAATAAAAGAAAATTATGGAGGGAAAAAATAGATTTAAGGAGCAATTCCTATTGTCTGTCATGGCAGTAGTATCTTCAGGACAGAACTTCAACAAAGATGACATTAGAACCGATAACATTTACTGCAGTAGATACAAGCAGATCTCATATTATGCCTTCCCTCAATGTTCCACATTAGATAAATAGCCGACCCCTTGTAATTGCCACAAATTTTAATTACAACATCAAAAGAGACTAGAGCAGAGTTGTGATAGGGACATAGATAGATGTGACGCTCCCGAAAGTTTCATAATGATGCATAGATGCTTCAGGAAAAAGAATCAGGAGTTTCAGACAGTAATGAGTTGTTTCAACAGTAAGTTGACATGCCTGCTCTGCAATTTTAAGGCATTCCGTGGCATTAGGAAGCTTGCAAATGAAAGCAAAGTGCTAATGGAACAAACGAAGCACACTCACTTGTATAATTGGTGTAAGAGTCTTTTGCTCTCAGGATCATAATCCTCTATGGCTTTGAAAAAGGTCCCATCTGATACTTCACGAGCTGAAAAGGACAACTGGGTAGGTAATCCACATTCCATAAGTGACATGTTTGCCTGAGCTACTTCAAATACCGTCGGATAAGCATCAACTCCTGACAATGTAAGACAAGAGATGAACCTATGAGCATGGTAAAACCATTGTGGCCACAACGCACCACGGGGAAGTTTTACCTCTTATTGATGGGATTTCAACATTTACTACATTCGTGGGCCACCCAGAAAAGTTCGACTGGTATTCATGTCTATCACACTGATATGTGTGATGACTTTTTCTGCTCCCACCAGAGAAATGCTTCCAGTATATGTTGTCTGTCCTACAATGCTTCGAAAACGGCATCATCCACATTGAAGAGCCAAATGAATTGTACAACAACCGAGCTGTTCCCTAGATGCCAAAACCAATGGGTAAACATACTAACAACAGCATCTATAGCAAAAAGGCACCAATATCACATCCTGAAGCACTCCAACAATCCAACTCGAATTTGTTAGATGAAAATGCAAGTTCACTCCCTTGCGTCCAGATTTTGGAATTGCACAAGCATTCATATGTTCTTCTAAAAATGTAACAAGGTAGCAAGCACATGTTTTGCCTATTGGAGGTCTAAAAGTAGCCATGTGGTTTTCAAGAAGCTCAGATCAATTGTAGGATTCTTGGTCATTCCTTTTCTTGTGTCTTTCACAAGACAGGTTAAAATCAGAGTTTTCTTATGCCGCATGTTCAAACCATGCATCTAAGACTGGTAAATATAGAAAGGTACTAGTACTACAGTCTTCCAGCAATCACTGAAAGTAGAGGAGAAAGTTAGATGTGATATGCATTGTTTTCTACCAAATATGAATACAGAAGACAACCAAAATCCAACCTCAATGAACAAAAAAGAAGAGATCATGAGAGAGAGAGAGAGAGAGAGAGAGAGTGCGACCTCAGATATAGGAAGGCCAAATGCGGCTCCAAAAAGTGTTGCTTTTATGGTTTCAACTGAACCAAGATTAGGGGAACCTGGTATCACATCAAAATAACAAATTCAAAAGACTGCATGCTTAGATTTGTCAATACTGAAAAGTAACATTGGTGCCATACCAACAGCAAAATATGCATGAATGTGATCGTCTAGCCATTGGACATATTTTCTGGGTGCTATTTCCAGCTTCAACCACTCCAAAAAGTAGCGGAAGACATTGTTACCCAATGAATGTGCAAAAACAATTGAGGGGCCACCACGAAGTTTAAGCGCAGTTTCAAATGTAAGCCTGCAATGATAACCAAAAGAAGAAAGGCTCGAGTAAAGAGAAATACTCGTGGAGAAAACATAGTTCCCCAAGTGAAGGTAAGCAGACGAAAAAAGAAAGACAGAAAGTCATCTACAGTTAAGAAAATGAAAGAAACCTCAATAGTCTCCTTGAGTGTGGATTACGTCTAATTTCATCAATTTTCCAGGTCCAAAGAGGGGACAGAAAGTAATTACTAGATATATCCCAGTCTAGGGTAACTATATTTATGAGATGCCAATCATCAGGCCTCCTGATCCAATGCTTAGAATATCTAATAAAAAGTATAGGAAAACAGTGGTGGAACCTATACGAACAGATGAATCTAGCCCACCAAACATTTTGCTAGTAAAGGTAGAATGCAAAGCAACTAGAAATACGTCAGCTAAATATATCATACGAAATTTTAAGTCTGCCTCCTAGAAATGTCGTGGTTCCAGCACCTACGGGGTGGCTTTGGTAAAACTCAAGTACTACAAAAGCAATCTATCAAAAAATATGGATCGCAGATTGTAAAAGAAGAAGACACGAAAGTCATGCAAGATGTATACAAACTTTAGTTTGTGGAAGTATAGATCTCGCTCCTCAAGCTTTGATGGTGACAATCTCCAGTCATAGGGAACAGCAATGATTGCATTGGCCTCGATACCAAATTCAATGCACCATTTGACCCAGTCTTTCCACACAGACGAAAGAGGACCTGAGGACCATGCACTACTTTTCAGGGGACAAAGATATCAAGTGCATTGTTGCATCCAGAATAGGCAGAATCATCTTACATAGTTTTCAGAATTAGGAAACAAGTTCGTCACTGATACACATTTTCTGTATGGATTGTCATTGATCCACTTCCCAATAAACATTGTGTATTTTTCTTCAATACAATAACTAGAATATAATTCTGAGGAAAAGAAAGATGGCAGAATCTATCATAAGTATGCATGACAGGAAGTTCTAAATACATCTTCCTTAAAGGGTTGGACATTTGAGAAGATGAAAGAAGTCAAAATTCTGCCTTCTACAACACAGAAAAAGAAATAGGCAGGGGGTATAGTTTGAGCAATAAGTTTAGTTTGAGTGTCTAGAAATACCATTTTTCTCAATAAGACTACAGTGCTATATCAATTCAATTTAGCGCATTTACATGAAAGCTATTCAGTACCAGTACTGTTCAGTTTGTCTATGATGGTAATACATCATCATAAAATTTTCTCTCATGGGGCATGATTCTCTTTCGCATAAACTTCGGGTACATTACAAAGTGAGTAAATTAGAAGGCGTAAATGAGAGATGTTGAAAAACCCAACTGCATGATTAGCTCAAGTAACAAATATGTAGTAACTATTTTTTTATTCACTCTGAATCATAGTACAAACATACAGTCTTCAGCATTAGTATAAGTGTACTGACCTCAATCTTCTATCATACATCGGGAAACTCCAAAACCAAGAGTCATAACCAAGTCACATAGCTGAAGAGGAGACAAAGTAAGAACAAAGTGTAGAATACCTGTTATGTAACCAGGGTCAAGTTCGGTGATTGCAGAAAGACCACAATCAGGGCGAGACTTGCATTCTGGATGATCTGTTTCATTGGAAGGATCAAGAATAATGCACTTTATCCAGCAGTTGACAGCAGAAAGAAGCTGCGAGACAGATAGAATCATCTTTCATAAATGAGATTTCGAATGAAGTATAGAATATTTATGATACGTGGTTAGGGTACTGACAGAACAGAAGTAGCAAAGCTGCAAAGATGCCCTATTCCATAAAAACAAGTCCCGAAATCCATCAAGCAAAATAGTTTCCCAGCCAATTAGTGTAAAGAACTAATTCTGATTTGGGAACATAAAATAGAAATACACGTAATTAGTACTTTCTGGGAATACATACAACAACAGTAACAGTATCCATGTATTATCCCCAACTGATGGAGGTATGGGTGGGAAGGACTAGAGACAGACCTAACCTTCGGCAACGTATGAACAAAGTGGCTGCTCCCATGAATTTTTACCACCAAAGTAGTGCCCCCTCACCTCAAAAACCGAGGAACTGACATGATGCATAGTTAAGTTATATTTGATGGAAAGTTTGAACTAAAATCAAAACCCAGTTAAGTTAAGAACGGCATAATTCATTATCTAGCTTGCTTGTCAACTACATATACAAAGGATACAATTGAAACTGACAGCGAAGCAAACCCCATATTGTATGGAGTCTAAAAATCCACAATCAACTAGAATATCACAGAAAAATCACATACACACAATTGACAAAAAAAAAAAAACTAACGCACGTTCATATATACGCACACAGATATGAAATAAAGGTAAGTAAACTCTCGATATCACCATTTATGATTAAACATCGGTATCACGACCGAGCCAAACAGCGGTGGGAAAAGGAAAATGAACGCAAACCAAAAAAACACAGTGTACGCCGAGTCATCGACCAATAATTGGAATGGGACGATCAGATAATAAATAAACTGGAAATAGTATTGGAGAGAGAGAGAGAGAGAGAGAGTTAAAAGTCATACTTTGGTGGTGTCGAGCCAGACCAAATCGAGGGGATTGAAATCGAGAGGGGAGTAAGGGCAGTCTAAGATGGACCACGCTCTGAGCTGAGTCGAGGCGAAGCCTGGGATAATGATGCCGGAGAGCTTCGAGTAGTCTCCCGAGAGCTCGGCGCCATTGACGGTGTTTATGCGCAGAGCTCCGATAACAGCAAGTATCACCGCCGCAATCAGGTAGTATGTGCTTGGCCCTCTCATTCATTCACTCGCACAGAGAGAGAGAGAGAGAGAGAGAGAGAGAGAGAGAGAGACTTTTCTGGCGGACTGACTTGTCGTTGGGAGTTGGAAAAGACACGGGAAGGTAAATTTATAGGATCGTTATACTAATCCCAAACGGAAAATGGTTACAGTACACATTTATACCATATATGCACATATATTGTGTTATCTCATTAGTAATCAAATAATTTTTTAATATTTCATAACTTTTTAGCAACGTAATTCGTAACATTTTTTATTTTGGTAAGTCTCATAAGTTTTATAAAAAAAATTAAAACTTTTATTGTCAATTCATAACTTTTATAGAAGTGTATATCATACACACTCAAATAGGAGTGTATATTGTAGCATTTTCCATCTAAATTAGAAAGCTTGTTTGTATTTATTTTTTTTCGTTCGGTAAAGGTGTTGGGTCAGTTTGTAAACCTCGATTAATCTCATTTTTTGTCCGGTTTAAAAAACAAGACCACTCACGTTAGAACTACTAGAGGAATCACAATAAATTATCTTTTTGCAATCTGATCCTAAAAATTTGAACAGATTAATTATGCGATGAACAAATTTCTCAAACGAACCGGACAAGACCCTTGAAATCGTGTCTTGGATCACCTTTTAACGTGGCCTTTTGAAAAATACTTTGACTTTAGGGCACGAATAAACTATAAAGGTGACAAAATTTGGTTAGAGATTTTCCATAAAGAATGTGCTGAATTGTCATGTTCTAGAATTTCAAGCTGACCTTTTGGAAGCTTTTGAAGGCAGAACCGACAGGAGAATGGTTTGAATCTTGACGAATTGCAATTAAATATCAAAATTACCGAGGATTAACCTTTAATACTGGAGTACGAGGTTAATCAATTATGTCTTTCTAAACAGGAGTATTAATAGTATGATTTTCTGAATTAATAATGTAATATCATGTTGCAACTAATTTTAACACAAGATGTGGCTATAAAAGACAAATGGTCTCATTTTATGAGCAAGCTTTGGGCCCAGACATCCTGAGATTAGGGCTGATGAACGAAGCAAACCTTTCAAGTTCAATCGTGTTCGCTCGGAAAAACTCATTTGAGATCGATTTGTTACATAAACAAACCAAGTTTGAACGTCACTTCAAAGTTAGTTAAGCTTTTGAAGTAAGCTCAAACTACCTATTGCGCGGCACCTTTAACTTACAATGCTTAAAAATTCAACCTACTCGAGATCAGTTTCGTGATCACCTCAATCAAAGTTTGTTTGAGATCGGTTGATCTTATAAACAAGCCAAGCTCGTACATATTTTTAAAGCAAACCCGTTTCCAAATCTTCCTGCACTTTTGCTCACATTACCCATCCACTTCCTAATCACAGTCCACTTTCATAAGATTCCAAAACAAAGGAAACAATCTGCAAACCTCTGATCACAGTTTAAGCAAAACTAGCACGACAATCGTTTTGGAAAATCAAAGAGACAAACGCCAATCAGCACAGAGCAATGATTTCTTAAACTGTCCGAAGTCACACTTCTCATCTAAAATCCAATTAATAGCTCGGGAAGCAAAATCAAAGAGACAAACGCCAATCAGCACATTGAAAAGACAAGGATTATAGAACAACGATCAAACAGTCGCCTTATTGACGAGCGCAAGGGAGCATATGAAGTTCATGGGACACAGCTTAGTCACATGGCCAAGCACGAAACATCAACACGACACTGTAAATACAACTATCCAATAATAAAGCTAAACGCTCTCTGGACTCATATACCAATAGGCAACGAAGTGTTCTTGTGCAGATTTGACCACCCTTTCTTTCACCCCCGGGAAATAGAGAGATCACCGCATATTTTCACGGCGCCTGACATAGCGAGTCCGGTCATTGTATCTTGGTCTGTCTTGAGCTCTTTGAGGCACCGGCTCCACCCTCCTCTGTCTTTCAGGAGACCTTTGAACAATCTCTCCATTCACATACAGCTCAGCTGCAAAACATCGAGAGGATCACAAGTAAAAGACAAATATATTGCTAAGAGGGTGATTAGGAGGTGATGAGAGAAACAACAATTATAATAGTCTACGCAAGAGATAAACAGGAATGGAACTCATACATGTAGAGCTAACTAGTCAACAAGTGGAACGGTTAAGAAAATAAACTTCACCCAAAGCCTCAAATAAGAAATTATGACATACAATTCGCAGAAGCGCAATCGGATCTATCCTGAGCTTTTTTTTCGAAAAAAGACCACTGTCGTCCAAAAGGAACTTAATATACACAAGTACTAACTAAACAGATTAAAAACCAAAGCAGCAATGGATACTTTGTGAGAAGTAAAGCTACAATGAACTGATAGCAAATGAGGAAAGAGTGACTAATCTAGAGTGCCCAACCCTGACACAAAATTTTGTATAGATTGAATGCTGACCCTAACGTCAACATCTGATGAAATTCTGAGTAAATCAAAATTCGAAAGTAAACCAGAAGCAAGCAAGGGACATTGCAATATGTTTTATCCAACTCGACTATATGCAACTCCATTAAGAAGCCTAGAGTAGCAAACAAGATATTGACATGAGTTCATTAGCAACCAAAGCTGTTAGCTGATCTTTTACTACACTTTCCTTCTTCGATTTAGACTCAAATTAAATCCCACCATTATACCTGCATGTTCTGAACCTTGTACCAACTGGACCTGATTTAGTGAAAGCAACAATGACTCACAAACAATATCCAAACACCCGCGCATATGAACCTATTTGTAGGTCAATATTCCTTAAAACAGGCACAGAAACACAATAAGCATTTAACAACATTACTAGTAAGCCTGAAGGCAGACATTAATGCAATTTCTCATGTTTCACCTCAACTAATTAGCAACTCTGGAGTTTTGAGTAGCCCAGAACAGTTAAGAGAGAGGTTTAATGTAAGTCCATTAGCAATCAAAGCAATTCAATGCCCTTTCAGGCTCTTTGCTTCGCCAAGATGGACTTCGTAAATCGACATTTGCAACAACCCTATTGTGCAGGAAAACACCCATTTGACAGGAAACTAGCTGTTTACTCGATATGACGACCAATGTTTCTTAAAACAGAGGCAGGAGAAAGAAGCATTTTACAAGCTCAGCAACACCTGCGATATGGGATGAAGCCTAAATGCTAATGCAAATCTTCATATATCAACTCCACTAATCAGCAAGTATATTCAGTAGCAATCAAAACAACTCACAGCTCCTTTAAGGCTCTTTGGCCTTGTTTGGTATGGGTCTTGAGACCCAAATTTAAAATTTTTTTACCCCTATTTCTCTCCAATCATTACCCCATATTTCCAATTATTTCTCTCTCTATCCCTCCCAAATCATTACCCCTATTTCTTTCTCCACTCAAAACCCAAAACCAAAACCAAAACCGAACAAAATCTTTGCTTTGCCAAGATGGACTAGGAAAATCGAGCACTGCATCCTAATAAACCTGATATGCAGTAAAGCAGCCATTTGACAACAACGGCACCTCCAAAACTCTTTTTTTTTTGGTATCAGTGACAAAAGCATGAGCAGAAGAATCAAGCACGTTAAGTTTAAGCAGCACATAGAACTCCGGAAAAAAATGCTAATGAATCTTTTTGTGAATAGATTCTAAGTTTCTAACAAAGTTCCTGCAAAGGTAAACACCATAATCTTGTAAGATCACAGAAACATAACAACAAATGGTTTTACATAAACCAGAGCCAGACCAATAATGATCACAAATTGCTCCAACTACAAGCGCAGACATGATATACTGGTCAAATATGACAAACCCAGTAGCCATGAACCATAAGGCCGCACAGTTGTGATAATTTCACTTGCATTTCAAATCAGGCCTAATTCATTTATTAGTTTTAGTTTAATTTAGTTTTCGAGATAGGAGTAATGAGTGGAGAGAGATAGAGGGAGAAATGAGGATAATGATTATAAAACAAAATTAAAACTAAACTAAACCATGAAACGCTCAATGTGGCACTTAAAAGTGTGCAAGACATACCGCCGTAATCCTTATTCTCCGGATCCACATAAGAATCAGGAAGGACAAATAGAACACCAGGCAGACCTATCAACAAAGAAAGAAAAATCATAAAAACCAATACCAAAGTGGTCATAAAAAATACTCGGTAAGACAAACAAACACATAGCAACATAAACCTTCGAGCTTGTTAGATGTCTCCTCGTCAATTTCACACCCAAAACCAAAGTACCTCTCGCAAGACACGTTGTAAATCTTCTTCTTAGCTTCCTCCTCACTGTTACATAATCAAAAACAAATTCATCGACTTCAGACCATATATATAAACCCGGTTCTAGTTATTCCACCAAATATGAGCAATAAGAGCATCTCCCGCCCTTACTCTTTCAACTGACTTGGAACCACATTTTGAGTAAAATCTCCGTAAACACACTCCAGTCATTGACTCAAACTCAAACTCGACTGATTCTGCTCACATTTTTAACCAAATCAACAACAACAATAACATAAACCATTTAGTTCCCAATAATTAGGGGTATGGGCGGGGGATGGATAGTAGACAGACCTTAACTTTCGGCAATAAATGCACAAAGTGGCTGCTCCTAAAATACCACTGAAACAGATGGATTGGAGATAGACCTAACATTCGGCAATAAATGCACAAAGTGGCTGCTCACATAATACCACTGAAACAGTGGTCCCCCTATACCGTTGCGTTTGCTACAGAATCATGCCCTCAAATCAAAGCCAAAAGGCATCAGAGAGGGCAAACCCAAGAATTATTTTGATTTATGTGCACATTACCATGCTTCTTTATTTTTTTAACCAAATCAAGAAAGACTTAACTTTTTAAAGCTTACTTTGCTTTCAAAGTTTAGAGTATGCCATTAATGAAGTTTTAATCCAAATTCCATGAGTATTTCATACCATATAGGAGCTTTTACTCAGATTAGACTAAGGGCTGGAGATCTTCTAAAGCCTTTAACAGGTAAAAATAAATTTCCAAATTGATGAACAATCATGGTGCTGCCATTGAAATATCTCGTAAAACCAATTCCTCATTTTGGTTGAAGACTTCTAGCTAGGGTTATGACTCCCATAAAAGTTCTGCCTCCGGAGGCAGTAATTAGCTACAAATATTGCCCACTCAAACCCTAATATTAACAAGGTGAAATTCTACGGAAAAAATTTACTGCAATAGACTGCTAACCATTGATAAAAATAAATAAATAAAAAAAGAGGTAAATAATTTAAAACTACGCAGTTCAATTAACTCGTCCAAAAATAGTCTCTCTCATTCTCTCTCCACTTATATTACCTTCCGAGGACCTTAGCTAGGGTTTCGACGTAACAATCGATCATCTGCTGCTTCGTAGCCCCTTCGCCCCCAGGCTTATCCATAACAATCAGCCAGTGCTCGTAATCGCAGCCCGGAAACAACGGCGCCATCTCGGTCGGCGGCCGGTCGCTGAAATTCGACCCAGAGTTGAGCGGCGAGTAGGCCGACCCACCCGACCGGTTCACCCTGCACCGGACCACGTTCAGGCGTGCCGCTACGGGCACAACGACTCGGATGGAGTGCGAGAAAAGGGGAGTGGACCGGGTCGAACGAGCGAAGCCGGGGAGAGGTGGGGCCCGGGCTAGGGATGAAGCGGAGGAGAGAAAGCGGAGGTAGGAGAGAGATGACGACGATCGGACGGTTAGCATTGATCTGGCTATGGTTGTTGCTGCCGCCGCTGCCATTTTCGTCAAGTGGGGATTCGAAGGGTGAGAGAGAGAGAGAGAGAGAGAGAGAGAGGATAAGGCGAGGTTTTTGTGCTGGGGTTTAGGTAAAATGTGAGAGTGCTGGAATGAGATTCTCACCAATTATTTTGATAAATATACTCCAGCGAGAAATTGTGAGTGAAGGCTTATTTTTTAAGGGTAAGAACATCCGGCTTAGCCTCTTTAAATTTTAGATTAAATTACATTTTAAAAAGTCATTTTATTACTTTAATTAGTCACCTTTAACTTATCTATTACATCAGACTCTCTATTCTAACTTATGGTCCATTAATATAATATTTTCTTCTTATTCTAATTATATATTAAAATGTTATTTAAATGACCATATTTACTCTAATATGTGCGCATTTTTAAATGAATGTTTTGCAAAAGGACCACAACATTTTTTTATCATACAAATATTATGAGCGCAAAAAATGAAAATTTATAATGCGAAATTATTTTTTGAAAACACTCATACCAGTTACTGATATCTGGTTGAGCTGATTTTTGTAAAGACTTGTTTATTTAATATTTTGAACGATCATATAAAAAATGAACTCAATAAGATATCGGTAGGGTTGTTTTTTTAAATATCCAGCTGTAGAAGAAAACACCACTACACAGCCAAAAGTGGAGTAAATTGCATTTTAAAATAGTAAAATAAACTTTAATCTATGAACAATGCCTCTTTTCTTGTAGAGAGGTACTGTAGCAAAGTTACAATGTTTGCAAAGTAGCTATGAAGGTAAAGAGTTTGATGTAGCTTGTTTCAAGGATTTTGGCTCTTTATTTTGACTTAACTTGGAATTTGAAGAGTGAGATGTGGATGCTCTTATATTGCTTTTTTATTTGAAAAATTCTAAAATCAGTCATTGGGTTGACTATAAGGTTAAAAAGAAGGGAGTGTTAATTAGACATCTTGTACAAAAAGGATTATTAAAATTCCATCCTATAAGATTTGAATACTTATGATTCCATCCGGAAATTCAATTAAACCCCAAAACACCCTTTCTCTCTCCTCATTTTCCTAATATTTCTCTCTTGATTTTCTTAATAATTCTCTCTCGTAATTTCCTAACATTTCTCTCTCCTAATCTTTCCTAATTTATCTCTCTCTCTCTCTCTCTCTCTCTCTCTCTCTCTCTCTCTCTCTCATATCTTGAAAAATCTCTCTTTCGTAATCTTATAATTATATCTCCTAATCCTCTCACACCTAATATCTCAAAAAAATAAATCAAAAATGAACAATCATGATATTTTGATCTAAAAACACAAGTCATGATAAGTTGATTTTATGCATTTTTGTAGTAATCCACCATATTTTTTACCATGATAGATTTCTGTATCATGAAACCATCTTTTAAAATATTAAAATATTAAAATACTAAGCAAACTCAGCTACCCACAAATATGGTAAAATTATTTATCATGAATACCATGTTGATTTATCATATTTATAATGTGAAATCACCGAAATGGTAAAGCAATAAACTATATTTACTGTGTTTAAATAACCTTTTAAAGGACATGTGAACATGGTTTATGAATTTACCCTTTTTTCATGGTTTATTATGTGAAATCACCGAAATGCTAAAATAATAAACCATATTCACTGTGTATAAATAACTCTCTTTTAAATGACATGTAAACATGATTTACTAATTTACCACTTTTTCATGCTATGATACTCGATCATGAAAATCACGATATACTATTCGATCGTGAAAATTATAGTATATTATTTGATCATGAAAATCATGGAATATATTTGCAATCACCGCGAACATCAAAATTCAACTACGAAACCTTAAACAGTGGGAAAACTCAAAAACCATGAAAACATAGTTTATGAACAAAGAGAGATTTCATATCTAACCAAACATCTTTGTTTAAAAAAATTCCAAAAAAATCACCACATGCTTCACTGCCGATGATGGCTTTCTTCGGCCACGTGTTTGGTTCTTTTTATTTCTTTGTAATGGAAAATGATTGTGTGCGAGCGTGCCAGAGAGAGTTTCAATCTCCTCCCTCAGATTAACTTTGGAAAAACAAACTTAATCAGGCGATTGTGTTTTGTTGGTTCAATTATCTCAATTAAGAGGATTTTCCTTAATAAGTGAAGAAATGCAAACCAATAAACTTATGAAATCAAAGAACAATAAAGAAACAAGACACTTCGATTGATGAATCAAAGATAAACTTACTTCGAAATTGTCTCCAACTTCAAATACAGAGTAACAGAACTTCGAACAGGTGATTGTTACAAGAACAACCGAGATAAGGGTGATTGTTACAAGAACAATCGAGATAAATCCTTATCTAATTCCTAAACTACTTCCTAATCTACTTTGAACTGAGTTCGAAATCCTAAACTACTTCGAACTGGGTTCGAAATCCTAAACTACTTTGCCAATGAACAAACCAAGCATCAGTTTTTTAATAGCTGTTTGTTAAAGATTTGTCCGGGGGTTTTCACTCTTCAATTTCTTCTATTTATAGACGTTGCTTGTGGTTTGAACTTCCCGCTCCATGAGTTTGAATCTGGCTTGCTTTGAACTCTAACTTCCACTCTGAAAGTTGGCAATTATTCTTCCTCCACGTATGAATTTGAATTCTTTCTTCTCCCAGAAGTTTTAAATCTGCACGTTTGTCTAAACCAACTCAAATGATAACATGTTAAGGGGATAACTGCCTTCCAGAAGTATTCCACGTGTTCTAACTGCCAATTGCCTTGTTTCGCAAGTTTATTCGTGGAGCTTGTGTGTTCAGCAGTTAATATTATGGCTTCGAAACCAATCTATATTTTAATAATGGCTTGTAACTGCCAATAACTTCTCTTCCAGTTTGAGAAATGATACGACAACGTATTTACTCAATTTTACCTTATTGATCCAGTGTATCTTCGCTGACAAGTAATTGCCAACGTTTGGCACTTTTGATTACGTGTCAATTAATTATTGGACTGGTTAATTTTATATGTAAACACCGCGGTATGTGGATTAGATCTCGACGATGGGAGGAAAAATCAATGGCGGCTAGAGGAAATAGGAATAAGATCGCCGACATCGACGATAACAAGATCGGCGGAGGGGAACATGGTAAATTAATTGTGAATACCAAATTGAAGAGCTACTAGTGGTGGATGAGTCATTGAGACGACTGACAGGTCGACGACGATGGTTGGTGGCAGCTATCGATGAAGGACTTTTAGAGGATGGGTGGTGGCGGCGTCAACAAGATCAACGTTGGAGTTAATAAGTAGTGGCGTCAATCCAGCACCATAGAAAGCCACTGCTAGTGGATCTAATAGCAAATGTAATTTTTGTAGGCCAATTATACGATCATATGATTGACCAATACACATATTTACCCACATAGGGTAAGATAGAAAGGAATGAATTCCTTGTGAAAATGATGAAAATGAATCACATCCCACGAAATAAGGGAAGCGATTAGCGTAATCCCTGAAATTTGGGAGAAATTTTAATCATCCATATATGTAAAATAATTAATAAGGGCACAATGGTCCGATTATATATTTACAAGATGAAATCATAAGTATTCAAATTTGATAAGATGGAATCGTAAATATCTTTTTTGTACAAGATGGCTAATTAAAAATCTCTAAAAAGAAGTGTATTAAAATATGTAAAAAGTGAATAAAAAAGTGAAAAAAATACATTGGAGTTTGTATTTTTTTTTTTGTTTTCTTGTTGTCCTATTGTCAGTCCAATGAACTAACAATAAAAGAATCATTTTTATTTTTCACCAAAAGTGTGATATAGGAGTAGTATTTTGTAAGAAAACTAAACCTTTCTTTTATCAATAAATAACCCGAAGGGGGGGCCTGTGGTGACTTAGGGGGTGTTCCACTAACAAAAAATAGTTTTTTCCAAAAGTCGAAACAGGTCAATTTCTCATAATATATCACATAAAAAATCGTAAAAAACCAATTTTTTTCAAAAAACCACCTTAGTAGAACACCCATTTAGTTAAGTCATCACACGATGTGTAGTGGCTCCAAAATTATGCCGTTTTAGCTACCTTTCACACTAACAATTTCTCCCACAAAACAATATTGTTTTGCTAAATGAAACTCCTATAAAACTACGTCATTTCGGTAAACGAGTTGTGTAACACCCAACTTTTAATTTATGTTTATGTGCTTGGTTTTGTGTGTGTTTATTTTTATTGTGAACGTTAGTAGCGTTAATAGGTGTTATTTGAAAATATGCAAAACGAATTGTTTTTATTGGACGGAGCACCGAAAACCTTGTGGGAGCGGTAGCGTGGAATAATTTTCTTGTGGAAACCCATATGCTTCCACGTTTTATTTTTTTTTCTAAGTCACATATACACACACAGGTGAGAGAGAGGAGAGATAACGAGAGAGAGAAGTCCAGAGGAAGGTGGAAGAGGAAGAAGAGAAGGGAAAATGTGGGGGGCGTTTCTCCAGGATGATCTCTTTGGCCACCTGGTACTGTGCAATGATGGAGGAACCGGGATGAACCTCACTGGGACCTTGGGGAACCGTTAGAGGAGAGGGATGGAGCTGCCGGTGCACGCCGGAGGGGGACCCCACGTTAGTGCCTAGCCCAGACAGTGGTGGTCCGGGAAAGCACTCCGATGGTAAAGTCAGTAACTGAGAGAGAAATGTGGAGGAGAGTTATAGAGAGAGAGTGTGTGTGTTGCTGAATATTTATTGCAGACAGGGTGAGAGTGTCGGGGTCCCCTTTTCTGAAAGCGGTAAGGGACATACTTATAGGCGAGGGTGCGCGTGCCCCGCACGTCCCTTGGGGGCCTCACGCGCCCTGTCCCTATCACCGCATTGAATGCATGGACCGACATACGTCTGTCAAGTGGATCCTTGGCCACTCCCCAGAGTCGTCACGTGACACAGATATTCCCATCAATCAAATCCTTCACCCTCCTCCCTGCAAGCATAGGCTGCAGGGTTAGTGGCTCACCATAAATGCGTTGCAGATGGGGTGGTTGAACCCATTAATGAGTTGCTTAGACCGTCAAAGGTGCCTCGATCGAGCTCCTGATAGCTGGTGCGACCCCCGGGCATTGAGGTCAATCAACTCGGCCTGGGAGGGGCGCTCGGGACCGAGTCTCCGAGGCACGGCCGTAGGGCCTTCCTGGATCAAATTCCCGAGGGGGCGCGTCCGAGCGCCTTGGATCCCCGAGGCGAGGTGCCCCAACCCTGGTCAACGTTACCGAGGCACATCTCCCTCAGCGGACGCAACCCTCCCATGGGACAGGTCCCGGCCGGTACAGAAAATTTTGGGAAAACTAAGAGGGAGCCCTTATTACTCTTGAATCTTGCAGCTTTCGGTGAGTTTGAGCTTTCCTATGCTTTGATTTCATGATTTAAGTGCTCTATTTATTCTTTTACATATTGATTGCAACTAATTGTGTCCATGGGTATTGGGTTTCTATGTGAAGAAATTCGTGTATCTCTTGGATATGTGAAACTGTGTTTGAGAAGGTTGAATCTGTCTGGGTTTTAGCTGTATTTTTAGATGTAGTTGCAGAGCTCGTAATTTTCTGAAATTTTTACAGTGGCTACTCATGGATGTCTTCTGTGTTGGGTTAAATTTTCGTGATTTTATCCGAAACACATAAAATATGAAAATTCGTTCACTAATGTGCTTGTCAGTTAGATTCGCGGTTCCAGGCAGACAAAGCATACGCCCCGGGGAAAACGATCATAACTCCTTGTGTGAGTATCTGATTCACGCACCGTCCTTTGATTCTGAAACTAGACTCGAATACCTTCGGAAGTGTGCAAGTGTCGTGCCTTAATTTGTTCCAGAGAATAGCAGTTTTTGGTTGATGATTTAAGAGCTTGATAGACTCTGAAAATTTGGGTAGCTTGTAGAGCTGTGTTTTCTCGTCAAAATTGTTATGGTTAAACAAGTTTAATTGGTTATGGGTCCTTATGGGTCTTAATGGTTGTTAAGTTTGTGATGTTCTTGTGTTGGAATTGTAGAAAAACCTTGCGGATGTTGTGCCCAAACGCGCACCTCTCGCACAGAAACAGTAAAATCAAGAGATAAACACAACACACAATATACGTGGTTCGGCCAAATCGGACCTACTTCTACGGGGAGGGGGGTTTCACTATGATCCGGAGAATAATCCGTGTCTTTTGTGTTTACACACTCACAATCTCACAATCTCACAATAATGAAACTCACCAGTCACTCGTGTATCTCTTTCAAATTCTCTGCCTTTTTCTCTCTCTTTTGTCACACACATAATACAATGCCATAATGAACTTATAAAGATACATCAAATAAACCCTAACCCCTCCCAACTGGGCCTAAGCCCAAGGCCCACACGGGGTGGAATCCCAACAGCGGACATTATTTTTAATGAATTTTTTAGTACTGACTGAGCTGCTGAAAATCTGTGTTTGCTGCATTGAATTTCTGGGTTTGAGAGTGAATTTGACTTGGTTTCCTTACTTGAAAAATTCCGGGGAAAATCAAGGATGAATCTTGATGTGGTGATTTGAGTTTGACCACATCTCAGGTCGTCTCGTTACATACCTTGGTCTCGTTAACAGCTTCCCCTTGTGTGCTACAACTTGCAGCCCAATTATATCAATGGGTTCTATGAGCCAAAATCCTCTTAGTTCTGTTTTTTAACAACACTAAGCCCAAGGATTACCTCTTTATTTGGCCCCAATATTCCAGCTTCCCATTCCACCTTCACCGTTTGCTTTGCCCTGCACGATATCCTTAAAGCGAGATTGAGAGGTACCTCGGTGGAGAGTGAAACCACGCAATTGGTTCGATTGGCCCTTAAACTTACCCAAAAATCAGCCCTCCGCAAGATGCAGCAGTGGCACACCGAATCCTGATAGATTCATTGCAAGTTGTTTAGCCTCCAAATTGTTCTAGGCTCCGCACTCGGGTCATGCTCAAGTTAATTTAAGCATCCATCGTAGCTTTGCCATGTAACCCCACCGGGAGGGTACAGCACCACTGTTAATGTAGGAGAAGGTGAGAAACTATTGGTGTAGGTTCCCTTACAAGCTATATTGGTGAGTAAGCGAGGAGTTCCTCATTAGATGGTTTCTCCGGTTCTCCCCAGCTTCGCAAATCAGTTGCGCTAGGATGTCTCCGCATATGCTTCTTTAGTTTCTTTTTTGAATAATTTAACTCTCAATTCAATCGAGACCTAAAAAGTGAGAGTTTGGAGAACTAGACAACTAGGTAGTCGAGTATTCTTGGAGCCTCCATTTGGCAATCAAGCTTCCTTGGAGTCTCTGCATTGTGTTAATCAACATCTTGGAGCTTTCCCATAAGTGGCCAAGCTCCTTTGTGGCTTCCTTTTTGAATGTCAATCAGAGCCAGCTTTGGGCTAAAGCCTGTAAAGCAACGCTTTAAGTCTCCAAGTTTTGTCTAATTTTTGGGCCCCCAATAATATAGGTTCATATAGTTACTAGGTATCAATAAAAAAATTAAGTTTAATTTGTCTAAAAAATTTGAGGGCCTAATTTAAAATAAGACCCGAGTGAAAGGGCCCAAATGTAATCTTGAAGATATTTTGAAAAGAGATAAGCTTTCTAATATTGATAGGAAGGATTATGTTCGGAATTGAAAGTCTTGAGATAAATTTTACCAAAAGAGCTAAGAAAGCTCATTGATGTGCTCAATTACTTGAAGACAATGGATAGTTTGTTTTTTCTGAATGTGTGGATTGCGTATAGAATACTGTTGACTATTCCAATTTATAGTTGCCTTTGGTGAAAGAGGTTTTTTGAAGTTAAAGTTGATCAAAACTTATCTTAGGTCGACGATGTCACAAGAGAGACTGAACGGATTGGCTATGTTGTCTATTGAAAAGGCTATGGTGGAGAAACTTAATTATGCAAGTTTAATTAGTATTTTTGCTGCTAAAAACGTGAGAAGAATAACATTTAAATGACAAATTTTAATATATTGTAATGGCTATTGATTATGAGTACTTATGGTCTCAAATTATTGCATTGCCTTCTTTATGAATGTTTTTTCTTTCTCAAGTATCATTTACTATGCAAAAAAGATTGAAGGCCCATTTTTTTTTCCTTTAAAAAATTCGCTTTAAGCCTCAAGAAACTCAGAGCCGGCCCTGATGTCAATAGTAGTTTAATTGTCACTAAAGTCATCAATAATAAGTACTCTACTCGTTCGAGCAAGTGCCAAAAGCTTGAGCGTGTCTAGTTCACCCTCCATCCTCACTCCAGTCTGGCCTAGCCTGGGGAAGAAGGCTGATAAGTTAGTCCAATCTTTGAGACAACCATAGAATGTGCAATCCACTCCTTTTAGAGAAAACCAAAGATTGAGCAACCCCATTGAGCTCATTCTCCATCCTCTCTCCAATCTGGCCTAGCCAGGCCAAAAGTATTATAAGATAGTCCAACCATCTTAGGTGCAATCCGCTTATCCAAGCAAGCACCAAAGATTGAGGTAGCTAGCTTGCATAGCTCACCTCCATCCTCCAGCCAATCCGGCCTAGCTAGACCAAAAGGGCACAATATAGTCCAACCATCTTTGGGATGGTCATTAATAGAAGGTGCACTCCAAACATCTGAGCAAGTACCAAAGATTGAGCGAGCATTTTTTAGGTCACCCTCCATCCTCGCCTAGTCCGGACCTAGAAGACTTTTAAGTTAATTCAACCATCTTTTGCGTCCGTCATTGATAGAAGGTGCAATACACTTATCCGAGCAAGCAACAAAGATTAAGTGAGCCTCTCTTGCACACCCTCGCTCCAGTCCAGCCAAGCGACATACAAATTTGTCTAACCACCAATGTGGCCATCGTAGTAAAATAAATAAATAAAAAGACACAATCTACACATTCTTTCAAAGTATACTTTTATTCTTGAACAAACTTTGCTCCGACGAAATCAAATTCTTCCTACCTACTAAATGTTAATATTTAGTCGTGACAACTCTCATTGTCACACTATCCTGCATACCTTTGAAGCTGGACCTTTTAGAGTTGCTCATGAGGTCATTTCCCTAGTTTGGCCCAACCACTCAAACAA
Organism: Vaccinium macrocarpon; assembly: GCA_022606695.1. NCBI lineage: Eukaryota > Viridiplantae > Streptophyta > Magnoliopsida > Ericales > Ericaceae > Vaccinium > Vaccinium macrocarpon. The sequence goes on along the minus strand of CM040178.1, from coordinate 37,342,200 downwards.
CTTCAATTGGATGCCCGGCCTCAGTCTTTGCATTGCCAATAAATTGCTTTAGATGTTTGGCCTCAACTAAGTCCTCCAAGTGTTGCTTATAGGTCTTGCAACTCTTTGTCTTGTGTCCCTGGTCCCTATCTAAATAGCACGGACATGGATACGTGACGGGGTACAGTATTGTTTTCCCATGCTCAAAGTGTAATATGTAAACACAGTAACTTAACATTCATATTTGTTATTTAGCACACACACAGACACCCCCATATCAGAGAGAGAGAAAGAGAGATTTGTCTCTTGATCAGCCAACTTTGTCTCCAAATCTTTGTTTTTGAATTTCCTTGAATTGTCTTATTAATGTTCTCGTCTGCTGCAACAGGTTCAAGGTAAAGCAAGAAGTACAAAGAAAGTGAAGAATCTGTCTTTTTGGAGGGTTATTTAGACTGATATATTTAGTTTCTTCCATGTGGGGGAGTGTTAATGTTCTCGTCTACTGTAACAGGTTCAATGTAAAGTTTAGACTGATATATTTAGTTTCTTCCATGTGGGGGAGTGTTATTTTGACTGATATATTTAGCTTCTTCCATGAGTGGAAGGTTTATTTTGACTCTCATCTATTTTGTATACAGTTGCCAAGCACTTGCTACTTTGCTCTTTATGGTGTTTTGATGGCTGAACTTGGCCATGTAGTTTGCTAATTGGACCAAGTAATCTGCTGTAATTTTTTGTTCTTTATGGTGTGCTGATGGAACTTGAACAAGTAATATCATTTGCTCCTTGGAATTTTTTTGATGTTTGCTTATATCATCTCTGATCCACTGCAGTAAATAAATAAAATTCTTGTCGAACTCGAGCCTGATTTTGGTTTGATTTGGCTCATTTTTTGTCCAAAATCAGACTAGTATGTGCATTTTGTGGAGCTGCTAGTGCTTGAGGTGGGTTGTGAAGGGTTCGATAGAAGTTTTTTTGTGTTTCAATCAGTTTTTTTTTTTCTTTTGAATTTTTTTGTGACGTGTTGTATCGTAGCCACATTTAAAAGTTGGGATTCTTACTATGGCGCATATCAAATTTTTTGTTTAGGTAGAAGAGACCAGGGACAGGGATCAGTGTAAATCATGTTCTCTAATCTTTTGCCATTTCTTTGATACCATTTTTATGTATGTCCATTCTGGTTTCGGGCTGGAAGCAATGTGTTACGCCCCGCGGAATTTTCTAGAGAAATCTTAAAGCTTCCGGACTAGTCTAGACTTGTCTAGAGAATTCTTGAATATTCTTGTATATTCTTGTACATTGTAGAATACTCTAGAAAGATGGTGAACATTCTAGAGAAGCCTTGTAAGTGTTGGAGGATTCAAGAACCTCCTATACACACATCTAGAAAAACCCAATTGAGGAGGTGGGAAGATTCTAGAGTTTGTTCTAGAACTCTCCCTTAGTGCCTATAAAAGGGTGTGGCCTCATTTGGCCAAGGCACCAAGAAATCATTCAAGAGCTTGTAAACTCTCTTTGTGTAATACACTCTCCATCTTCCCAAACTCAAGTGTTACTTGTCTTACTCTTCTTACACACACACAAAGGCTTACTTAGCATCACTAGATCGGGTCAAGATCAAGTGTGAGTGTCTAAGTGCCGCACGGATCACTTGGAACAAGTTAAGTCCGTGACACGTGGTATCAGAGCCAGGTTTTTGAAGAGAAAGACACCATGTCTTCGGGTGTGGAAGATCAAACGAGCGGAGAAGTCCACGGAAAGGAAGGCATCCCACCAAAGCCAAGGAAGGAGAGATCTCGGGATGTTTGCAGCAGAATATGGATACCCGACTAGCAAAGGTGGAGCTAGTCATGGCGATTCAGGGGAACGGCTTGATGTGTTAGAGCAAAGCCTAGATCATGAGGTGGAGAATCTCAAGGGGGAGATCAAGGACCTCAAGGAGGGCATGCTTGGCACGATCAATTCGGTGGTGCATGACATGCAGCAAGGCAATGATTCCTTCCAAGCCAAGGTGATGGAGATGCTTTCAAGTTTCGAAGCTCGGCTAGAGGAGATGCGCAAGGATTGGGCATTATGCAAGACGGCTGTGGCCGGAGGTGCTGTGGCAGCACTAGGTACTTCAAAGGTGGAAGTACCAAAGCCCAAGCCTTTCGATGGAAGACGGGAGGCCAAGGAAGTAGATAACTACTTGTGGCACATGGAGAGGTACTTCGAGGCGATGGCAGTCACGGAGGAAGGTACAAAGGTACGAACGGCAACTTCATACCTCACCGACATCGACACTATGGTGGCGTGCAGGAGACATGCCGAAATCGAGAAAGGTACGTGCACCATAGATACTTGGGATGAATTTAAGAAAGAACTAAAGAAGCAGTTCTACCCCGAAGATGTGGCCTATCAAGCTAGAAAGAACATGAAGAAATTGAAACATACATCGTCTATTCGGATTACGTGAAAGAATTCTCTACCCTTATGCTTGAAATCCCTAATATGACCGATGAAGAGTTGCTCTTTAACTTCATGGATAATCTACAACCATGGGCGAGCAAGAGTTACTTGCGGGCGCAGTATGCATAAGACCTCAGAACGGCCATGGCTATGGCGAGTCCCTTTATCGAATACAAGAAGAAAGTGACAAGGCCAATACATCCAAGGGGAATCCCTGTAAAGGTGGCGAGAAAAGTACAAGGGTTCGTCTAGCAAACCCCCAACGGAAAAGAGGGCAAAAGGCAAAGAGCATAACAATGACAAACGAGACAAATTCAAGCCCAAAACCAATTGCTTCCTATGTAACGGTCCACATTGGGCTGGGGGAGTGTCCCAAGAGGCAAGCCCCTCGGTGCTTGATTCAAGAGAAGGAAGCGAGGAGGAGGCCCATGTGGGGTCCCTTCAACTTCTCAATGCCATCAAATCAAAGCCTACCGCTAAGACCCACGGTGATCGTGGTCTTATGTTCGTGGAAACGCGTGTGTCAATGGGAAACCCACTCGTGCTATGGTGGACACGGGGGCGACACATAACTTTGTCTCAATGAGGAGGCAAAGAGATTGGGATTGAAACCCACCAAGGAGGCAGGTTTGGCTTAAAGTCATCCAACTCGTAAGCAAAACCATTACATGGTGTGGCACGGACGTGACATACAGATTAAATCGTGGGAAGGGAAGATTGACCTCACAAGAAGCACCAATGGATGATTTTCAAGTGGTGTTTGGCATGGATTTCCTAAGCAAGGTCAAGGTCGTCCCACTACCATATCTACGCCCGCGGGCAATTCTAGAGGAGAAAACTCCATGCGTGGTGAAGACAACGCCAAACTCCAGGTTCAAGACGCCAATGCTCTCCCGCCATGCAAGTGAAGAAGGGCTTCAAGAAGGGCGAGTCAACTTACCTAGTCGCCTTACAAGCCCAAAGGAGGATGCCACCCTGAAATTTGCCCAATGAAATTGAAAGGGTATTGACGGAGTTTCGCGATGTTATGCCATCCGAACTACCCAAAAAGCTACCACCAAGGAGGGAGGTAGATCATAAGATCGAAGCCGAACCCGGTGCCCCACCGCCGCGCCAGCGGCCCCTTACATGAATGGCACCACCCGAAAGTTGGAGAGGAGGGGCACGCTTGAAAGATTTATTGATGTCGGCTACATCCAACCCTCAAAAGCTCCATACGGTGCTCCTGTGTTGTTCCAAAGGAAGAAGGATGGATCCCTTCGCCTATGCATCGACTATCATCTGCACTCAATAAGGTAACCATTAAGAATAAGTATCCTATACCATTGATTGCTGATTTATTTGATCAACTTGGTAGAGCTCGATATTTCACAAAACTCGATCTAAGGTCGGGATACTATCAAGTCAGAATAGCAGATGGGGATGAACCAAAAACGGCTTGTGTGACTCGTTATGGGTCGTTCGAATTTCTCGGATGCCATTCGGCCTCACCAATGCCCCAGCTACTTTCTGCACTTTGATGAACAAGATATTTCATTCTTACTTGGATCGGTTCGTAGTGGTCTACTTGGATGACATTGTGGTATATAGCAACACACTAAAAGAACATGTGGATCACTTACGGACCGTATTTCAAGTATTGAGGGAGAACGAAGCTCTACGCCAAGAGGGAGAAATGTTCCTTTGCCGCAAAGGAGGTGACATTCCTTGGGCATAAGATCAAAGATGGCAAACTTATGATGGAACAAGATAAGGTGAAGGCTATCCAAGAGTGGGACTCTCCTACAAAGGTTACCGAGCTAAGGTCTTTCCTTGGCTTGGTTAACTATTATCGGCGGTTCATAAAGGGGTATTCGGCACGAGCAGCTCCCTTAACAGATCTTCTAAAGAAGAACAAGGCATGGGAGTGGTCTGAGAGGTGTCAAAAAGCTTTCAAAGACTTGAAGAGAGCTATAACCAAGGAACCGGTCCTTGGCTTACCAGACCACACCAAGCCATACGAGGTACACACGGATGCCTCCGACTTTTGCTATTGGAGGAGTGCTAATGCAAGAAGGGCATCCAATTGCTTATGAAAGTCGCAGCTCAATGACACCCAACGAAGGTACACGGTGCAAGAGAAAAGAAATGACGGCAATCATCCATTGCTTGCGCACTTGGAGGCATTATCTATTAGGAAGTAAGTTTGTTGTGAAGACGCATTAACGGGCATCAAGCTACTTCCAAATCCCCGTAAGTTTAAGCCCCAAACAAGCTAGGTGGCAAGACTTCCCAGCGTAATTTGACTATGTGCTTTAGAGTACAAACCCGAGGAAGGTGAACTTGGTGGCCGATGCACTAAGTCGAAAAGGCGAGTTGGCATCGATGAGCAAAGAAGCCCCAAGGAGAACTTGTGCAACTCATAAAAAAGAAGGATTGCCACAAGAGCATACCTTTAGAGCTTAATAAGGATAGCCAACGATGGCAAGACCAAACGATTCTGGGTACAAGATGGAATACTCTTTACAAAGGGGAATCGTCTCTATGTTCCAAAGTGGGGCAACCTACGGAGGAACCTTATCAAGGAATGCCACGATACTAAGTGGGCTGGTCATCCAGTGGCAAAACGACGCCTTGGCCGCTGTGAGTCGACTTACTATTGGCCCAGGATGAGGGATGATGTGGAAGCATACGTGAAGACTTGTCTTGTGTGTCAGCAAGACAAGGTTGAACAACGACCACCGGGAGGATTGTTAGAGCCTTTACCTGTCGCAGAAAGACCATGGGATAGTGTTACCATGGACTTTATCTCAGCACTTCCTAAGTCAGAAGGTTGTGGCTCTATTATAGTGGTTGTGGATAGATTTTCCAAGTATGCTACCTTTATAGCAGCCCCAACTAATTGTACCGCAGAAGAGGCAGCTCGGTTATTCATGAAGCACGTGGTGAATTATTGGGGTGTACCACGATCCATCATCAGTGATTGTGACCCACGCTTCACAGGTCGGTTTTGGACTGAGTTGTTCAAGTTGCTTGGATCGAATTTACACTTCTCTACTAGTTTTCACCCACAAACTGACGGACAAACCGAACGGGTGAATGCACTGTTGGAGCTATACTTGAGGCACTTTGTGAGTGCCAACCAAAAGGATTAAGTTAGCGAAAGCGTGACGTGGCTCAATTCTCCTACAACTTGGCGAGAAGTGAGTCCACGAAATCATAGTCCGCTCGAGCTAGCTACGGGGGCAACAACCTTTGACACCTCACACCTGGGAAATAGGTTACACGGGAAGGAGCCCTGCAGCTTTCAAATTCGCTAAGGGATGGCATGAATAAGCTGATATAGCTCGTTCCTACTTGGACAAAGCATCCAAGAAAATGAAGAAGTGGGCAGACAAGAAAAGGAGAAACTTGGAGTACCAAGTGGGAGACCTGGTCCTTGTGAAGCTTCTTCCTCAACAATTCAAGTCTCTTCGAAAGGTACACAAGGGCTTGGTGAGGAAATATGAGGGGCCATTTCCTATTGTTAAGAAGGTTGGAAAGGTATCGTACCAAGTACAACTACCTCCAAAGCTCAAGATCCATCCAGTCTTTCATGCAAGTTACTTGAAACCTTATCATGCCGACGTGGATGATCCACGCCGAGGAGAATCATCACGAGCCCCAAATCATAGCCATAACCTCTTATGATAAAGAGGTAGATTACATCTTAGCCGACAGAATCATTCGTCGGCGAGGAGTACCACCAAGTACCGAGTACTTGGTAAAATGGAAGGGATTACCAGAAAGCGAAGCAAGTTGGGAAGTTGAAAACGCCAGTGGCGCTTCCCAAAACATATTCAGAGGTTCAAGGAGGGAGACACGGCGAGGGACGTCATGATTAGGTGGGGGAGAGTGTTACGCCCCGCGGAATTTTCTAGAGAAATCTTAAAGCTTCCGGACTAGTCTAGACTTGTCTAGAGAATTCTTGAATATTCTTGTATATTCTTGTACATTGTAGAATACTCTAGAAAGATGGTGAACATTCTAGAGAAGCCTTGTAAGTGTTGGAGGATTCAAGAACCTCCTATACACACATCTAGAAAAACCCAATTGAGGAGGTGGGAAGATTCTAGAGTTTGTTCTAGAACTCTCCCTTAGTGCCTATAAAAGGGTGTGGCCTCATTTGGCCAAGGCACCAAGAAATCATTCAAGAGCTTGTAAACTCTCTTTGTGTAATACACTCTCCATCTTCCCAAACTCAAGTGTTACTTGTCTTACTCTTCTTACACACACACAAAGGCTTACTTAGCATCACTAGATCGGGTCAAGATCAAGTGTGAGTGTCTAAGTGCCGCACGGATCACTTGGAACAAGTTAAGTCCGTGACAAATGGTTGCAATCTCATTTTTGTGCATGTTTATTCTGCTTATGGGTATACTTAGTTATCAGTAACGAAACAAAGTATAATTGTCATCAACGAGTGACCTTTATTCTTGCGGCATTACTGTGGCAACACTTCACAATCCATAACACTTGAAAACTGCAAGTGCTAGCCCTTTATTTTTGTTTTTCAAACGTGCGTGCCTTCACAAGACATTTAAGGTTGTGTTTCTATTACGGTGTTTTTGGGGTTCTTGAATTACAAGTTGTCAAATCAAATGCATGAGAGGAGATCGATTCGTTGATTTGATAACTTGTAGTTCAAGAATACAAAAAATACCGTTGTGAAAATTTAGCTTAGAAGTGCAAACTATTTGGGTGAGCAGCTTTCCAGCAACCTCTGTCCATATCTCTATGTGGTCCCTCTATTTAGGTGATACTTTAGTATGACACTAACGTTGGAGTAATATGGCACTTATTCTGTCCCCTTTTAAATGTTCACTTTAGGAATAGCACAAAAAAGTTGGCAGATTATAAAATAAAAACCCCAAAAAAAAAAATGTTAGGTGATTGTGTTGACTTTTTTCTTAGAGCAAAATTTTTAGAACAAAAAAATCTTTACAACAAAGTTTTGTTCATTAAACAAATTAAACATTTTGTGATGGAAATCGTCTTCATAAAAGGAATTAATTAAGGTTAGGAAATTGAAATAATCAAATGTAGTTAATGGTTACATGGAAAATGCAGTCCTCACAAATTTGATTTGTTCACTAAGTTATCGATGTCAGACTAACTAGGTTTTTGAGCAAAGGGTTGGCCTAGTAGTCAACATTTGGGACTTAGAAAAATTTTCTTCTAAGGTTTTAGATACGAAATCCCTTCATATTTGGCCCATACGATTTTAGATTAGAAATCTCTTTGTAGCTGGTCCATATGATTCTGGCTACAAATGGTGTTCTCGCCAGTGGAGATAAAAAAAAAACTTGATTTTACAAATGTTGTTTTATGTGGAATTCCCTAGCCTACAGCGAGTGAGCTCACTACATGCGTGTAGTGAGCTCTCTCGGCCGTCAAATCCGAGATCAGCAATTCGGATAAATTGGAGTTAAAGTTAATGTAAAAGTGCTTTTTAAAGTGTAAGACGATCTGAATCATTGATCTTTGATCGGACATCCGAGAGAGCTCACTACACGCATATAATGAGCTCACTCACTACTAGGCCCCCGGTTCCGTTTTATGTGTGTTATTTTATCGACAAAAGAGGAGTGTAAATGGAATTCCTCAATCGGAGTGTATTTGAAGCGTGGAACGAAGTGTAATTTATGAAATATAGTGGTGGTTTCTTTGTTTACACAAATCCACAGGGTCAATGCCAGTAATTTTTCTTGGACCTAAACCCATCACATATCGATCGAGAGAACCTGAAACTAGAGTTGAACAAAGGAACCGGAACCGAACCGGAGAACCGGTTATTTTTTCCGGTTCTGGAAATTTTAAAATTTTAGGAACCGGTTCGGTTCTCGGTTTTTGAGATTTTAATCCCGGTTCGAATCGGTATATATATTTTATATAAAAATGTTTAATATATATTTTTCTTACTAAAAAGGGCGTAAGAGGGGGTGGGAATTGATCCCTACTCTCACACAAGGAAGGCATGCCCCTTACCAACTTGGCTAGACAAGCACTTGTCATGACATCGGGAAACAACAATACTTATTAGATTGAACCCTTATGTATATATATACATACACACACATATATTATAGCCCACGGGAAATCCATACATCTCATTTCATTTCCCAAGTTTCCACTTTCCAGAGCTCTCTCTCTCTGAAACAATGCAATCAGTCGACTCCTTCCCTTCCTCTGAGATCGGATGCCATCTCCGTCGACCCCTCGTCAGCGAAGGCATCATCGTCTTTCATCGTTCATCATCGGATGCCATCGCTGTTGATCTCTCTGTTTTAGGGTACTATGGAAAGGTTTTTCGTCCAGATCTATATATGTATGTCAACAAACACAACTTGTTTTTTCCGATTGATATATATATATATATATATATATATATATATATATATATATATATATATATATATTATCTCTGTTTTTGGGTACAAAAAAAGGTTATTCTTTCAGATCTATAGTTTGTGTAAATCTATGTAGTTTTCGTTTAAGTGTAAATTTGTGTGTATATTTGGGTATATCTGTGTTGGGGTGTGATTAATGTGTACAAGTTTCTTTGTCTCTCCCCGAACCGAACCGGCCTACAAACTGAACCGAACCGGGACGAACCGAACCGAAACCGAACCGACATCTGAAAACCGGTTTCGGTTCTGTGGTTCCTCCGAACCGGTTTTGCTCGGTTCACTCAAAATCCCCTGCGAACCGGACCGAACTGAACCGGTTACACCCCTACCTGAAACACTAACCTGTTGATCGATTGAGAGAACCTGAAACCCTAACCTCGAAATTTCTGGAGTTGAAATCCTAACCTCGAATTTTCTGTTCTTACTCATGGTGGTGGTAACGCGGTGACGGAGGGATGTACACCCTTCCGAACCCTCTACCGCCGTTATTCAAGGGGATCTCCATTCTTCACCACCACTCGGATCATCCAACAGTACCCAAGCCTCAAAGAAGAGAAAACCAACTCCAAGAGCAGAAAAACCGTTGTACCTCTGTCCTCTTCTTCCTCTATCTTGGAAGAGGAGAATGAGGAAGAGGATGTCAACAAGCTTGTTCAAGGCTTTAAGGAGAAGACCTTGGTGCTCCTCGTGAAAGAAATAGTCTCCAAGTTTCCCATTTTGATCGATGAGAGTGTTCGAAAGTTGGCAGTTTTCAACCCCGCCTTCCGTAAGATTGTTTTGACCAGCCTCCTCTTGAGTATGACGGCTGAAACTCTAACCTCAGTCTTCAGTGCTTGTGTCGAGATAGAGAACTACCATATGCCCTGCACGAGCATGTCCACATGAGACATGAACTTGCGCGAAGCTGGAGCATGGACGTACATCTTATTTAAGAGCCGAAGTGGAGCCCTCAACGCGCTCCAACAGCCTTACAAGATGATTGACAACGCGCTAACCCTTTGTAAACTGGGGTCCCTCTAAGAAGTTACCGGTAATTTCTTGCTCACAGTTCTTCCTAGATACCATGTAAGGACATCCGAATCACCATCATTTGTAGAGGAGGAAGAGTCGGTAGAGAAGCTTCTAAAAGGCTTTGGCCAGGACTACCTGTTGTTTTTTTGTTAAGGAAGCTATGTCAAAGTACTCGAATTTGATCGAGACTGTTCTAAAGCTGGTCGATTTGCACTGTAGACTCCGCCAGATCTTGGTGTCCAACCTCTGTGTAAAGAAGACTGCTTAGACCATAAAAACCTTCTTCGAAAAATACGGTGAGGTCCAGGGCATTCCGACAAATGAAAGCAGCGATATTGTGGTTTTCAAGCACCAAATGGATCGAGGAAGGCTGTTAAAGAGCGTTGTAAGGAGGCCAAATTTGGGATTGGCGGCTACATACAGTGTATGGCTCTCTTTCTTGATATTTCTTAGGTAAATGCACGATTTTACTTAGTACTTACTCATCCTATTTGCCTCTTGTGTTTTTGTGTTTTTCTTCTCTAGCGTGGTGGATAGCGGCTGATACAGAAGTTTTGATGTTTTTTACGGAATTGTTTAGTGTTAAATAATATTGTTTGTGGAACCTATTGGAGGTTTTGAACCAATTTTTGTCACTGAAACACAGTACAATGCGACAAAAACAAAAACAAAAAACAAAAACAAAAACAAAAACAAAAACAAAAAGAGAGCATAAAGTTTTGGCAAAAGGGGAATTTAAGCCCAACTTTTTTGTTTTCGTTTTTTTTCACATTGTATTGTGTTTCAGTGACAAAAATTGGGAAATGGCAAAAAGTTTTAAAAAGTGGGAAATGGCAAAAAGTAGTGTGGCAAATTTTGGAAAATGAGAGTGCCAACACATAGTTTCTCCACTTGATTCTGTAAATTGTTTCATAAATCCTGCAACAAAACATATTGTTCTCATCGAGCCAGAAACATTTGTGCAGACACTCTATTAAAACTCGACGTGCACATGTATTGCGTGTGCCCTTGCCTCTAGTTGACATTAATAAACATAATAAACCTCCAATAGGTTCCCCAAACAATATTACTTGACCCTAAACAACTTCGTAAAAGACATCAAAACTTCTGAATCAACCGCGCCAAAGAAGAAAAACACAAGAGGCAAATAGGATGAGTAAGTACTAAGTAAAATCGTGCCTTTACCTAAGAAATATCAAGAAAGACGGCCATACATTGTATATAGCCGCCAATCCCAAATTTGGCCTCCTTACAACGCTATTTAACAGCCTTCTTCGCCCCATTTCGGTGCTTGAAAACCACAATAATGCTACTCTCATTTGCCAGAATTTCCTGGACCTCGCTGTATTTTTCAAAGAAGGTTTTTAGGGTCCAAGCAGTCGTCTTTACACGGAGGTTGGACACCAAGACTTGCGGAGTCTGCAGTCCAAATTGGCCAGCTTTAGAACGGTCTCAATCAAATCCGGGTACTTCGACATAGCTTCCTTAACAAAAAACAACAGGTAGTCCCGCCCAAAGCCTTCTAGAAACTTCTCTACCAGCTCTTCCTCCTCTACAGATGATGGTGATTCGGATGTCGTTCCATGGTATCCAGGAGGAACTGTGAGCCAAAAATTACTGTTAGCTTCTTGGAGGGACTCCAATTTGCAAAGAGTTAGCGCGTTGTCAATCATCTTGTAAGGCTGTTTGAGCGCTTTGAGGGCTCCTCTTCGGCTCTTAAATAAGACGTACACCCATGCTGCAGCTTCGCGCAAGTCATGTCCCAAGTGGACATGCTGGTGTAGGGCATATGGTAGTTCTCTATCTCGCCACAAGCACTGAAGACCGAGGTTAGGGTTTCGGACGTCGTACTCAAGAGGAGGCCGGTCACAATGATCTTATTGACGACGGGGTTGAAAACGGCCAACTTTCGAACGCTCTCATCAATCAAAATGGGGTACTTAGAGACCGATTCCTTCACAAGGAGCACCAAGCTCTTCTTCTGAAAGCCTCCAATAAGCTTGTTGACATTCTCCTCTTCCAAGACAGAGGGGCTTACAAAATTTGGAGAGAGAGAGCCCAATGACAAAGAACTCGAAACAGATGATTATGATGCGAGAGGGAGTCAGCAAGGTTCTGAAATCTGCACTAAAAAGATAGTGAGTATCAAAATGTTAAAAGTGCAAGAAAGAAAGGAAATTTCGGGAATCAAAGCCCCTGCTTCAAGAAATCTATATCCACATCTGTGAACATATATAACCACCCCTTGAATTGGATCCTTCTACAAATCACCCACAATCTCTCTGTGAAATGTCACTCTGTTTTCTGATTCCCCCAAAACAAACCCATAATGAAAAATGCTAGCCATGTTCGACAAATCGGTGGCAAAGTGCCCAGAGGCTTTGTAGAGTCCACACTCGGATTCAGTCTCAGCGCTGAAAGATGGGTTTCTAACCCAACACTTCTCTTCTGTACACCCTTTTTGGTCTCTTCGCCTACTCCACGGACAAATAGCACCCTCTCCTCTCAAGGTGAAATACCCAATTCCTTGATCAGTTTTTTTTTTTTTTTGATTTTCCGTTTTTACTATTGATTTGATCTGGGTAAAATTTGGCATTTGATGCGAAGATAGTAATATTTGTGGGTTTTGATTTTTAAGAGTTTTGTGACTGTTATGCGGATATCTTTGATTTTTAGACAGGAAGTGGGAAAGTGAATTTGTTTGAAAAGACACATGTTGAAACGCAGGGATACGTGGGAACGTGGGTTTGTGGCAGTTGAGGAGCCGCGGATTAACATTTTACCCTTTTTTTTAACGGTAAATTGAAATAAAAAGTTTAACTTGCAGGGACTTTTATGGAAACTAAAAGTGTGAGCCAGTCTCATTTCTTAGTCCATACCAAACTTGTGCTCCCCCTTTATATGTTAGAATAGATGTACATTGTCAGCCATGGGATTTGCTCCTACATAGGTTAAAGGGGATTGGTAGCATGGAGGGAATTCGGATTTGTAGTGAAGTTGGTTATTGGGTTGGAAGTTGTTACAACCATGTTTATTCTACGAGGAGTGAGAGTGGATTAATATGATAGTGTTAATTGGGAGGAGTCCGGGCGGATTGGACTATGATAAATTCCTTTGTTCTGGTATAGATTAGGAGTCCAGGCTAAATGATACCAATAGTTTAGCAACAGACTTGATCTTGGTTTTATATGCCTCTTGATATTTGTTCTTTTCCCAATCCTTCCATGGTGAGATAAATTTATCATGTTCAGTTCTAATTGCAGCTCACTTAGGCTGCATTTGGTATGTGTTATAGGTTGAAGGGGATTGGTAGCGAGGAGGAGATTGGGATTTGGAGTGAAGTTGGTTATAGGGTTGGAAGTTGTTAAAACCATGTCTGTTTTATGAGGAGTGAGAGGGGATTAATACGATAATGTGTTAATTGGGAGGATTCTGGGCAGATTGGACTATGATAGACACCTTTGTTCTGGTAGATTAGGAGTCCAGGCGGATTAATAGTCCGCCCTTAAAAATTGCAACTGAACACCAGTATACGGGCTGATGCCTTTCATGGTTCAAACTTGGCGTCCTGGTTAATGTTTTTTGATGGGAGAGAATATGCGGAATGCATCTGTATTTATTGGTGGTAGAAACCAGAAAGCCTTCTTAGCTGAACGCATTTGCTGTATCCCTGCTATGTTGGCCATATTGCCTGGATACTTCAAAATGAATTAAGCATCACTCTTTGGTATGGCTGGGATGCAGTGGGATTTATTCAAATCAATTTGAGCATTTTTGTAGAACTTGATACAATGATGTGTCTCGACATTGAACTTGAACCATTGGGCTTTATATAGGCTTTGTCAGTTTTGGTTCTCTCATTCATTTTTTTTCTTTAATTTTGATATACGTAAGTTTATTCCTGTTCTATTAAAATTTAGCCATGCAAGAGGAAAGCAGCATTGAGTAGGGAAAACTCGTCATTTCTTAGTTTTGATTTAACTACGGATGTAAGAGACAGTTTCTTATTTTGTCAAATGTCCGTTCATTTTTTATTTCTCTGAAATTTAGGTTTAGGTCATGAAAAGTTCAGAAGGAAAACTGAATACTAATTTCCACGCTACGTCTTGTATTAGTAACGGAATTTTCAAATATTTGGAAAGGTCAGACTTTGGCTTAGGAATTGCCGAATCAGACTTGCGCTTATTCCTTCACTTCAGCTCCTCTGCCTACTCCCAAACAAAACAACCTAAAAAAGTCAGATTCATGTTCAGCATTGGTAACTATGGTATGTTGTAATAAGTTCAATTCTATAGCTGTTAGTCTCATATTATGCATAAGAATTACATTCGTCATGTATCATATTCAGTCTAACTTCTGGTTAACCCCCTTGTGGTTTAGCTCATGAGCGAATTGTTTGCAGGAGTATAGAATGTGTATGGTTTAGCTCTTTCGAGTTATAAATAGTTTTTATTTAGCTGAGAAGATTTCGGATGTATATCTTTGATGCAAGGGAAATCCAGTGGCTAGCTCTTGTTCGCCGAATAAGCTGCAAAAATTGGTATGTTGTCTAGCAGCGGCTGCAGCTCCCTTTCTGTTAATTGATTTACTACTTAGTTTTTGTTGAGCGAGAGCAATGGCTGTAGACGAGAGGAAAAGGAAAAGTGGTTGTCGACAGAGTTCCTTTAAATTCTTCGGGTGCACCGCAATAAAATCATAGGGACAATGTGCCACATTTAATGCAAGATAATGTGAAGTTGTTCCTATTTCCAGAGGCAGATAAGGAAATTTAGTTGTTTTTCAATACTATTTGAATTATCATGGTTTTCCTAATACATAGAACAAATTTATTTAAATGTTCTTTAATGTAAAATATTCTTTTCAAGTAAGATTATTATTTTTCACTGTTTCGTAGAAGCTACAAGTAGAATGCGGGTTTAGGCACTTGTAACTTTCACAATAAACCATTATCTTATGGAACATTTGGCTTATGAGAAACAAAAAAGTGTTTGACAATACCTTTCCCAACTCAGTGTTGGTTTACTCGAATTGCCTTAGATTTGCGACCGAAATCTTTAATACTTTTACTGTTAAATGTAAAACAACCACTAAAACTTTGAAATTTGTCTTTTGGAAATTCCCAGGTATGGGTAAGATGAAGCTAAATACGGATGGATGCAGTCGTGGCAACCCACGACCTACTAGTTATGGTGGAGTGTTCAGAGACGATAGAGGATTTTGGGTTCTCGGCTTTTATGGGAAGCTGGGTGACTGCATGAGTTTGGAAGCTGAACTTTGGGGAATTTTGAGGGGTTTGGAGCTGGTGCAAAGTCAAGGCATGGAGGCTGTGGAGATCGATTTGGATTCCACCGCTGCAATTGCTCTCATCAATGAGGTTGCTCTGGAGCATTTGCCAGTCTCGGTTCTCATCAAAGATTGCAAGGATAATGGCGAGCACGGGTTGTTCTTTGAGGCATATTTACTGGGAGGGTAACAACGTGGTAGGCAAGCTTGCCAACTTTGACCAAGATCACAAGTGGGTCTCTCACATTAACCCACCAGAAGTTATCATCCCACTCCTCGAAGCTGACATGAGGGGGGTTGCGTTTGAAAGGATGTAGTTGCTTTGTTTTTCCATTGTACCAAAAAAAAAAAAAAAGAGATTATTTTGTCCTGATTTTACTTGATGTCATCCTTCATGTTTTTAGATGCTTGACAACTTTGACGTTTTTGTGTTGCATGTGTGTAAAAGTCTTCAGTAAGGCAGTGAGAGACTACGCAAGACAAGCTTAGTGTTCTTCTAGCTTACACAGAGCCAAGAACTGTACTTATTTTACAATTTTCTTTAGCAGTATCAGACCGTTGTTGGAGTTTATTCGAAACCCTAGATCATCTCTCTATTAATTTCAATCAATTTTATTTATTGCTTGTTTTAATTTAGTAATTCACAACGCCAATCAATCAATTTCTTTTCCGAATTAAATTAGAAATTAATTGAAGTTAGCGTAACGTAGTCGATCTATCCCCGCGGATTGCCTACGAACTTGACCGTTATTTTTTTGAATAAGGGTTAATTCTTTGCATTTATAAATTTATTTTTGAATCAGAACGACGTGGTCAGAAGCAAAGGCTGCAATACCATTTTTGTGCATGTTTATTCTGCTTGTGGGTACACTAGTTAGCAGTAACGAAAAAGTATACTAGTCATCAACGAGTGACCTTTATTCATCTTTTCCGGTGTAGGGTTTGTAGCTATATGCACAATCGTAAACAATTCTTGTGGCATTACTGTGGTAAAACTTCACAATCCATAACACTTGAAAACTGCAAGTGCTTGGGCCTTCATTAAAGTTGTGTCAAACGTGCGTGCTTTTACAAGACATTTAAAGTTGTGTTTCTATTACGGTATTTTGGGTATACTTGGATTATAGTTGTCAAATCAGATGTATGCGAGGAGATTGACTCGTTGATTTGACAATTTATAGTTCAAGAATACAAAAAAATGGTACAATATTTCTATTCACACTAATGTTGGAGTAATATGGTACTTCCTCCACCCATTTTTAAATGTTTACTTTTAAGAGTAACACAAAAAAGTTTACCAAATCCAACTGTGCGACACATCCTAAATTGCAATCTTAACGGTACTTTTTTTAGCTTGCGAACAAGGTTTGCACCCGTTGAACCCTAAGTAGAAGAAAGGCCCAATATAAAAGTAAAGAGGGGATGATCTTTCATGTGATTTTTTATACGACACAAAACAAGACCCAACACGGTTTGATTAGACGATCTAAACCGTTCATTTAAGAAGTCTCGATTTGTTTATCATATGTGCAAAGAATAAAATTAGTCTTTAACCAAGAAAAGACCTATTAAACCAACCACAAAAATACTAGTTACAGTTGGGACCTTCAACCACCAAACTGACCTCAACCTCAAGGATGAGCTGCCATTCATATGATTAAGATCTGGGCTCTAACCTCACCCGAACCCAAGTGGAAGGGGTCAGCTCTCGTCGGCAATTACAGTCTGTTTCCCAAGGTCAGACTACTCCAAAAGATCCGTAGTCTAGCTCAGTCGCTTCGTTAAATTCTGGATCCCTCTCTCAAGTTCGTCGATCCTCTCAAGTTTCTTATCCCGTTGAACGATTTTTCTCTTTCATCGGTATGCATTTGAGCAAATTATATTTGTCACAATAGAAATGAACACACAAATTCTGTCCTTTTACTTTTGTTCCAAGAAGTATATCTGATCAGACATTTGCTGATGCCTATTTTTGTATTGACAATAAATACATCAAAAATTACAAAAGAAACAGTCCGGATCAACATAGAATCATGATTGGTCTCATTTTGCGTCACATAAGGGTACAATATATTAATTAGTCCGCTTGCAGATCAATTAGGTAATTATACGAGGAGAGGGGACCAAATTTTTTTTTTTGGATAATCCTAGGGTCCTAAAGGTTAACAATGGCCTCCGTATAATTCAAACATGCAACCTCATAGTTAAGTCTTTATTACTTTTGCATTCCCAAATTACCATCCCCTTGGGTTAGGAGAGGACAATTGCAACAATAACATGAATGGGTGAATGAGCCAAAAAAAAAAAAATGAACTAGTGATTTAAAGCGGTCACCAAACTAGCCCACCAGAAATCACCAAAAAAATTTTTTTTTTCCCAAACAGGAGTCGAACACCTCTTTTATGAAATCCGGTACAAGCCTCATTTGGATAAACTTTTTATTGGTTTTTGTCTAAGCAGCTTTCAAAAAAAAAAAAAAAGAAGCCACAAAGCAAACAAAAAAAAAAAAATCGATATAAACGCTGATTAGTTCGCCAAAACATGCCTTAAGAACCGATTATAGAATGAATTCAACCAAAATACATTATCCAAAATGATTTTGAATTATGCAGAATGTAAAAATCTCATTTCAAAAAGGTTTTTATATTACCACCGATTGTTGTAGAAGCTCAGGTTTGAGTCTTGTCTTAGGCGGGGATTGTGGAGTTTGGCTTATGTCATCTAGTACCTAGTTGGTGCTGTGGTGACAACGTGTCCTTGCGGACATTCCATAGTAGATTGGAAGCTCCTTTTGATCTTGTCCAAGGAGGGTTGATATGCTTGTTGCTCCCTCCCACCCTCTCCCCCGTCCAAAAAAATAGTGAAGGTTTTTATATTTTAACTGTACTTTTCCTCACAATTGTTTTTTGCAAAATATTTGTGCATGCCTCATCTAAACTTTACCAAATTACTCCCTCCATCCCAAATTTTTTGTCCACTTGCACTATTTACGGAACCTCAAAAAATTGTTTATATTTTCAAATGTGTAATGTTATATATATATTCAATATGGATCTTGTTTCGTAGCTCTTGATGGATTCTATTAAACAAAGTCTTCAAAATTATCAAGCAATTAAAAAATGGCACTCATGCCAATAAATGGACAACAATTTCGGGACGGAGGGAGTATATTATAAGTGCAAAGTTTATATAACTCACAATCCACAATTTAGGGGTGCACACCGTCATGGGAGCCCGTCAACCCGCCCATTCCAGCCCGTTATACCTCGTTCCAGTGTTACTGCATTAAGAATTTTTTGGTTTTGTTTTATTCCTTTTATTTTGGCGTTGTTTGTTTTGCGTCAAACTTTTAGTGATTATAGGTTAAATCATAATTTTACCCAATTCCAATACTTCTCGTCGAGACAAACCTATAATTACCAAAACTTTGACGCAAAATTAAAAAATTCAAATTTTTTTTTAATAAAGGCAAAAGTAGAACATCCTTAAGTCACTGACACTAGAATGGTTCCTGTTCGGAAAAAAATATTTAGACCCACAAGGCTGGGTTGGATTGAAATTTTAAGTTTTTTTACTAAATTGGTTGGATTTGGAAAAATTGATTAAACTAATAATTTTTAATTTAAATAGGATTGTACTCCGTATGTGCACCCCTACTTGGGGCCTTGGTTTTGTATTTCGTATGATGCATATTTTTCAATTTTAAGTGTTTGGGGCAAATTATATACTGCTACGTAATAGTTTCCTGGAATCTATTTGAAGGAACTGGGGGCCTTGTAGGGAAGGCATTGTTTTCCATTTGATTTTATAGGAATCTCATAAAATCAAATAGTCCGGTTATGCATATGTGTACGCGAAATACATGAATGCATCTTAACCATTCTTTTCAACAAATTAAAGGTCCGGATTAATATTAAACACTTTTTGATTGATGAGAGTAAGAGTTAATCGTTAAAAATGCAGATGCACCACCCAAGCATTTGGTGTATGCAGACGTGCATGTGCGTAGTAATTTTGCATCCTTTAATAGGCTCTCATTCCCAAACACCCATATAGTGGCCGCATTGTTGTGTCAGATGTTCTGAATCATGTATCGACTCGGGTATCGATTTTTTTAATTGAATCATGTACCGATTGGATTTAGCAGTACTATAAGAAAATACTTATTAGAGAGTAAGATCACAACAGTGAATTATTAGTAACAAAATATTATTTACGCAAAAATATAAAAAGAAAAATGACAACTGAAAAATATAATTTACCATTAAATTAAAACGGGAGAGGAGCTGTCGCACATCTGAAAAAGCAGATTACGTTGCCCCTGCAGCAATTCACCGGTAAGCCCGGAACTTGCCGTATTGGCCGGTAACACTGATACAAGCCGAGAGATTAGCCGGAACGGAATTATTTCTTATATGTACCGGTTTTCCTCCAAAACGACATTGTACGAGATTGACAATAGTGTCAGTCCTTACTCTACAGCCTATACTTGTCTGGTCTCATTTTGGTTGCTCGTGTTTGCATTTTTACAACTTGGAGTCAGTACAAAACTTCCAATTTTTCCTCTCCGATTTTGAATTTAATGCAAGTATGCAGGTTTAAAAAATCGTGTGGTAGTAATGAAACATGAACTCTTGTCCTTTTTTTACCAATAAAATGTTAGTATTTGTTAAATTAATACTCCTACAAGGGTCAACCTATTGTTTATAAGAATAAAACTTAGACTTTACGCATCACCACAGGGTACCCTCATGACCCAACATCTGACTCATTCAATAATGCAACAGACGGATCACATTGAAAGTTCTGTCCGAATTTTAAAAAAATAAAAAGGAAGAAGTGTGTTTTATTTCGATCCGTCCGATGCATTTTTTGACGGCCCACATGTGTAAGAAGAGTTTAAAAAAAAACCATCACACACAATTAACAAGTGTCAACGGACCTGGGAAAGAGCGCACGCAAAATTCCCACCGCCGCGATCCTCTCGTACGAGAACAGTTCCCGAGTCCAGAGACTGCGCTAGACTCGACTGGAGATGCTCCATCTCTTTCCACTGCTGTATGCATTCATCACCGAAAATGGCGGACTCCTCCGCTAACAACGTCAACAAGTTTCTCAATCCATGGCTTCTCAATCACGAGAAGCTCGGTCTCGAGCTCAAATGCCCTCTCTGGTATTCACCACCATCTCTCTCTCTCTCTCTCTCTCTCTCTCTCTCTCTCTCTCCACGTATTATCTTCGTATTGTTACAGTACGACGTATTGTATCTGATTTTCCCTCCGCTTTGTGATTTTCCCAGCCTAAACCTGCTTAATAGGCCTGTTTTTCTCCCCTGCGATCACATCTTTTGCGGGTTCGCCTCTCTCTCTCTCTCTCTCTCTCTCTCTCTCTCTCTCTCTCGGTGCAAAATGATCGTAACTTCCGCAAAACGACAATTTTTTTTTAAAAAATAATCCATTCACGACAATTAAAAAAAAATCCATTTTTGTTGGAAAAATGTTCCAAATTTTTGCAGCCAGTTGCTAAAATTATCATTGAATTCTTCTGATTTATTCAAATTCGTTTGGTTTATTCTTCTTAAAATGCGTTGTTTTTTAAGTTCTTGTTTGTCACTTCTTGGAGGGTTTGTTTGTTCGGCCAGTTCGTTCTAATTTGTGACCTGGGTTTGAATTTTGAATTGTTTGTTCAGTTTGTGTGTATCAAGATCGACAGGGGTTGTGTCCGAGTGTCCTGTATGCAAACAACAGTATGCCGAGCAAGGTATGAATTTCACTCCTTGCATTGTTTCGAGTCGATGGAAAACAGTTCCTGGGAATTACAAAAAAAGGGGTTAAGTCATTTACACATTATGTGGAATTTCCCTCGATATTCGTTCTAGTCGAGCTTGGTTCCCAAACTATGTTACCTCTACAAGGCGGATCCTACACGATAGGAAATGGTGTTCTAGAAAGTATTTATATATCCCATATTCTAGCCAACGTTTCTAACATTTTTCCCCCCATAACTCTGCTTTCTAAGTTTTAGGGTATTAACATTGGATTTTTCATTTTCGGATGAAAATCAGGGATTTTTGGTCCCCTAAATTTAGTTTCTTTGGAATGAAATGTGTACCGTACATGGGAAAGTTCATTTGATAATTTGTTTGCGTTCCTGGCAACACAATTCCAAAATTCTTACATAATCCCTTGAAGACCTTGAATTAGGATCGGAATCGTCAGAATAGTTGAACTTCGGCTCAATGGATAAAGCCACCATTCTGGTTTGGTTGTGTTGAGGTCATATTGCTTAACATTTGCTTTTAGGACAAATATTTCTGTAAGTCAATTTGGCATATGCCAAGTTAGTGTATAAAGAAATGCTTCCATGTGTTGCAGAGCTAAGACCAGCACCCTACATGGAAAGTATGGTATCCATATATAGAAAGTCACATTCAACTTTCAGCGGAGGAGCTTCCCATTCAACTTTCAGCAGTAAGCTCCTCCTGCCTGTTGTTTTGGAGTTCATTTAGACATGTTGATGACTTTCTATACATTTATCTGTCTGTTTTATTTTGGATATTTGATTATCGGCATTGGATTCTAGAATTCTTGACACTTAGTATTGTGGCAGATACTGAAAAGGTGCCACAACAGTCCCCTCCTCCAATAAACACTCGTGTTGATAAGTCAATTTCTTCCTTTTCGGCTGGATCTTGCAGGGTAGGAAAACCTGTTTGGCTGTATGATCTGTTCACTTTCTTCCTTTGCAATGAAATTTGAATTATGCTTCCTGAACTCTTTTACATAAAGATGGATGATATACGTTTGTATTCCTGAAATGGATTGAGGTTAGTGAATTGAAGTCTTTGATCGATAATTTTTGCAGCGTACTAAAAAACGTCCAGCTGAGACTGAGAGGTTAGTTGAGAACAACTCTGATATGGCAGGGGGTGAAATGAATAGCAAAACTTCCTCTGGAGCCACAGACAGCAAAAGACGAAAGAAAGCAAACTATGGGTTCTCTCATATGGTTATGAAAAGTAAAGGCTGCACTCAACCAAATGATCTTCATTCTAAAATTGCAGCAACTTCAGAAGTGGAATCTCAATTTGAAAAACTCTCTGGTGAAAAGGCACCTACAATATCTGATACAAGTGATACAAATAAGAGTATCTGTGCTTTTTGCCTGTCCTCTGCCTTGACAGATGTGAGTTTTCTTTTCAATACTTGCTTGCTTCTTCATTCCTTCACTGATACATCTATGACTTTCGAATTATGATTATGAGGATTGCTCTTTAACTTACTGTGTTGTATTTCTTGCTGCAAAATTTGTGTGGTTAATCTCTTTCTGTGTGTGTGTGTGTGTGTGTGTGTGTGTGTGTGTGGTATTTTCAGAGAACTGGCCCTATGTTACATTTCAACAAGAAGGGAAAGGAGGTCACAGGAGATGCTGCAACAAAGTCCAATGTTACACATGTTCACAAGACATGCATTGAATGGTGTGTTATCTATGGATTTTTTCCCTAGTCTTTGATGGTAATACTGGTACTCAGATCTGTTCAGGAACATATAATTGCTGTTCTGATGATGTTGTGAAGATAGATTTATAATCTTTCACAATTGGAATGATATTCATTATTGTCATAAACAAAATTGAATCTGAATTTTTTGTTTTCCTTTCATGACTGCTGGGGCTCTAAGTTTTATGTTTCTTACTGAAATTGACATGGATAACCATGAACTTAAATGTTGTTTTGTGCGAGAGAAACAAACAATTAAATGGTTTTCCCCCCCGTGTGATTTTTTATTTTTTTTTTATGTCCTACTCTTGAGTTTAATTTAGTTAGAACTGATTTTATAGTGTTTTTGGAAGGTATTTTTAATGCGTCGAGGTGTGCCTCTTAAATGCCGTTAGAAGCCATTTTTAATTGTGTCTCTGGGTAAAATTAGAAGTTTAAGTTGATCCTGATTCCTGAACTTTCCTTGGTTATGAACAATTATGCAAGGAGATTTGCAGCCACACGCCAATCATTTGTTGTTTTGTGTATTTAGGGCTTTTATCTTGTTTTACATCATAGGTTTATGTATGGGCCTTACAAATTTTATTTGGATTGCAGGACACCTCAAGTTTATTTTATTGGTGAAACGGTTAAAAATTTGAAGGAAGAAGTGGCAAGGGCTTCTAGGCTAAAATGTGGCAGGTGTGGTTTAAGAGGAGCACCTCTTGGTTGCTTTGAAAAGTCATGTCGCAAAAGTTATCATGTGCCTTGCGCAGTTGAAATTGAAGATTGCAGATGGGACGTTGTGAGTAATATACGTTTTACTATATAAGATAAACACACATACACTTTACACCCCCCCCCTCTCTGTTGAGTGGATTGAGCTTTATTTTTTGACTTTGTTCTCTCTCGGCAGGAGGACTATCTGTTACTGTGCCCAATTCATTCCTCAGTCAAATTTCCTAGGGAAAAGGCCCAGTTGGGGAAGCATGCCAGTGAAAAGCAACATTTTTTGGCAACTGAAATGTAGGGAGGTCATTTCCTAGGATTTATCATTTATAGTTGTTTCTAGTCATTAAAATGGTAGACCGAAACAATTCATTATGTTTCATATTTCCAATTCTTTGGGATTGATTGTATTAGTCTGCCTTTCTACTTCATAATGATCGGCCCACAGCTATCGTAATGTTATGTTCGCTGAATGAGTATTTTCGGTATTCTTCGGTTCAAGGGGAGGATTTAGCAACAGATAAAACATGCTCTCTTCCTTCCTTTCTTTCATTTTTTTGGGTCTTTCCCATATAGCCTGTAGGGCTCTGATTTTTGCCAGAGTACACCTCCTCCTTTCTGTGTCCTCTTTTGTTAAGTCAACTTTTTTTTTTCTCTTTCAATACATCACTTACATATACTTAGCAAAACACTGGATTAACACCATTGTATTCCTTTATACAATGTTAACCTACAATATCATTGCTTTATCACAAAATTTGGCTTGCAGGAGATGTTTCTTTTGATATATCTATGTAGACTGCTTCAATTGGCAATATGTGGTTGCATACCGACAATCTTATTGCTGTGAATGCAGAACCTCTAAACATTCAAACTTTTGGGGGGACTCTGGAATGAAGAATTGGGTGTTTTGTGGATCTGCTTTGTCTGCTGAAGAAAAGGTTCGTAGGATTGAAAGACCACTCTTTCTTCTAAGGATGCCTAGCCACCAAACCGATTATCTGGTTTGTGTGCATGGAATCACAGTGTGGGTGCAGTGGATTAGATCACTGTATCTCCTTTGGTCATGATACAAAGTAATTGACTGTAAACACTGTTTGATGTTCCTTAAATTTTGTTTTCCCTGCGCAATTCTCAATTAGATTTTGTTGAAGTGTCATCATCCAATTTTCCTCTCTCTCTCTCTCTCTCTCTCTCTCTCTCTCTCTCTCTCTCTCTCTCTCTCTCTCTCTCTCTCTCCCAAGAGATTTTGGCACGGGTTTCTGAAGCAGACTTATTGGTTGGTATACATTCTTCATCTATCAATTCCAATTGACCTAATATTTGGTTCTGATTATTGATGTGCAGTGTCTTTTAGTTGCGTTGGCCAATATTTGCGGCGCAACTGTGACCAAGTTTTGGAAGCCAAATGTTACGCATGTCGTTGCTGCAACAGATGCAAAGGGTGCATGCAGCAGGACATTTAAAGTTCTCAAGGCAATTTTGTATGGAATATGGGTCCTTAAGACTGACTGTGAGCCCTATCATCTTTTCCGTTTTGTTTTTCACCTTGAAGTGAAAATGGTGAATCTTTACTGTATTTTGCGTACAGAAATCAAAAGGTTAAGTCGTAACAACTCGGTTTCTGTGAGATTGCAGGGGTTAAAGCCTGCATGGAAGCTACGCATTATGTGGATGAAGAACCTTATGAAGTTAGTCTAGACTATCATGGCTGTTGTGGTGGCCCAAAAACTGGCAGACTAAGAGCTTCGGATAATGTAAGTGCACACATTTTGGGGAAGATCAAGAACATAATGTGTTTTTATATCATATCCACAACATAAACATGTCTACTTCGTTAAATTTTTATGCACATGGCTGGTCATAAACTAACAAGTGGATCACTCCCATTTGGATGTTTACTTGGGTTTATCTTAGGACCATTTCTGAAAATAGTTACCCGAATATGTAACTTCATTTTGGACATTTGAACTTTAAGGCTTTGTTTGGAAGATAGGGCTAAGAAAAGAAAAGAAAAGAGAGAGAGTTAAAAAAATTTCCTTTCTCTTTTCTAGTTTTAAGATAGAAGAGTAGAGAAAAATATAAAATGGAGTACTACACAGTAAGCGCAATAAGTATTTTCCTCTATTTTTTAACATCTTCTTTCTTAATTATTCTCTCCTCTTCCCACACGTCCCATGAGTTCCAAACAAAGGGTAAGAATGGAATAGCCTCCAGTTTTGAGCTATATAAAATTCTTGATTATTTCGTTGTGTAGTTTTTGTGCAGTTCACTTTTTAGTGGATCTGCACTATCTTTGCTCGATGATCATATGTAGATTTGAGTTTCTTCTTTGGCATCTATGTATTCACATTACAAATTCCTATTTGTATGACAATCTTAAGATTTTAACTTGTGCTGCAGGTACCAAAGCTCTTCAATGGCTTGAATTTTTATTTTAGTGGAGACTTCGACCGGGCTTACAAGGAAGACCTCCTAGATTTGGTTATTACTGCAGGAGGTACTGTAAATGAAAGCGAGGAACAGTTATTGGCACCAAGTCATGATGCCCTATCTACTCCTTCAGTAACTCTAGTTGTTTACAACAGTGAATGCAGACAGGATGATGAAGGTTCCGCTGTATTTGACAGACGAGAAGCGGCAGAAAATTTGGCCCATGAAATGAGGTCCAAGGTCATTGCCCACACATGGCTGTTGGACTCGATCGCTGCACAGGAGTTGCATCCTCTTGCTATCTGATCAAGGATTCTGCTTTACATATTTTTTTGGTTGTCACAAATGTCCACTGACGTAGTTCAATGTAGTTCTTACTCTGGTGAATTGTAAAGTCTAAACTTGGGGATTACTGATCTTATAGAAGAATTTTTTGGTTCTTTTGCTTAGGGCTGCTGAATATTTGTGCTACTTGACATTTATTCAGAGTTATGTAATATTAAGTTTTGATCCATGAGCTCTCAGGAAATGATGTTCTGATTACCTTTTATCTTTTAACATTGTATGCTTTTTCTTTCGCACAAATTTATGAGATAAACAGCCAGCTGTTCTAAATAACACACAAAATTAATTGCATTTACATGGTTTCTGTTGTTATGGTTCTGATTTTGCCGTTGTTTTTTTTCCCTTTTCTGCAGACCTGATCTGTGTTGCGGTATATTTGTCTGGTTTCCCTGTGTCTTTAGCAAGCTCTATATGGTCTCCACGGCTCATCTGACTGGCTTCATGAGCAAGTTTACAACGGTACTATTCCAATGGCTCCTTGTATTAAATTCTAAGAAGCAAACAAACTACATGAGATCATTATTTTGAGTAGTTCGGTGAACTTACAATGGCTTCTGGCAGCTCTTTTCTATGTTCGCTATCCACCTCGGCATTATAAACAAAGAACTTGGCAACAACCAAAAAGAAGAGAAAGTTGAGAATGCTCAACACAGCATAAAATGCATAATAGTAGTCCAGACGGGAAGCATTTAGGTTGTCCAAAATCCACCCCTCGTGGCCATGGCTCTTAGTAACATCAGCAATAGTTGACAGAATGAAACTGCTGAGAAAAAACCCAACTCCCAAGCTTGTGGTGAAATAGGCGGTGCCAAGACTTTTCATTCCTTCCGGTGCCTGGTCATAGAAAAACTCGATCTTTGCCACGTCCAAAAAGTTGTCGGCCACCCCCATCAATGCAAACTGAGGGAGGAGAATAAAGATTGTGAGAGGAACAATTTGGTGTTTCTCCGTAATGCCATTTGCTTTTGCCACATCCAGTCTTTTCCTCTCAGCCAAGCAAGAAGTAATCATTATGACAACATGCAAGACTAAGCCAATTCCCATTCTCTGCAGTAGCGAGATCCCTCTCGGGTTTTTTGTGTACTTTCGGATTGCAGGGACAAAGAGTCGGTCGTAGAGGACAATGCTGATCAACATGAAGATTGTTACAAACGAGCTGAGACAGGCAGGGGGTATTTCGAAATGGGGACCCATGCTCCTCACCAGTGTGGTGCCTTGCTTGATGAAAAGTGTGTTTGTCTGTGCTCCCAGGGCACTAGGTATGAATGTTGCAATTAGAATTGGAATCATTTTTATCATTTGCTTGGTTTCTTCAACTTGTGTTACTGAGCATAGGTTCCATGGCGTATTTGGTCCACTCTTTACAGCAGCCCTGTCCAGAAATCTGCAGGCAATGTAATGTGAGTTTGATAGGTCATAGCTGATGAAACAAGCAGGAAAAATGCATTAAAGTTGCACAGTGGCGACTCTAGGACTTTAAGTGAATGGGGTTGTTTACAAGTCCGAGTACTAATTATGATATGAAAAATAACATCCTAAATGTAATTATACGATTATGCATATCAGCATATATGATATATCCTTGCCGGAAACGTTCTTTGTACCACAAACTTCACAATTTTAATGAAGTTGGTTTAATGATTATCAACATGAGATCATAATACCAGAAAATGTCTGTCCCCGTGTTTCAATGCCCTCTCGATCGTAAGATAATTCTTCGAGACTTGTGAATTTTGAGATTCTCACCACATTGTGCCGTTGAAAGTGCATTATGACAAGGGACAGGAAGTTAACTTTTGGTCCATACAAACTGAGGAACATACCTTAACGATGGGGTGGAGTCAATTCTGAACTTGCCACATTTGGAATACTCATCCACGCTCAGCTCATAAAGCTCTTTTTGGTCATTTGGGACAACACTCTTCCACTTCCTCAATGCAGCTACCAAAACCCTAGCCATCTTAGTAAAAGGACTCCCTGAAGGGGGTTTGTGTCTATAGTAAGGTGTGCCCCAAAGAAAGACCAATATCGATACGGCCAGGCCTACTGTTGGAAGGGTGTAGCCCAAGGTCCAGCCCACATTGTCCTGTATGTATATGAGGAAAGTGTTGGAGAAGAGGATACCAATGAAAATGCCAAACATCCACCAGTTGAAGAATGAGAGCTTTTGGGTCCTCTCCTTTGGCTCAAATTGATCGAATTGGTCGGCGCCCATGGTTGAGATGTTGGGTTTGGTTCCCCAGTTCCGAGGGGCTATTATGTACAAGGCACAGTAGAAAATGCCCACTTGAAATGGCGAGGCACGTTTGTCACAGTCGTAGTATTGTACCTCACGGGCACACGATGGAGGTCTTAGGGCTGGTACCGAAACTGCTAGAGTCACTAAGCACATTCCCTGCATTAGAGTAGAAGTATAGGTGATGCTATGCAAACCAAAAAGAAGGCAATTATAAAAATGACGAGGTTGAGTTGTGAGCTTATTACTTTAGAACAAAGAATCTGCTAACGCGTTTTTAATTAAAATTCTTCCAATAACACATTAGTACGATACACAACTTTGTTCGAAAACTATGCAAGAATAGTATTTTCCGTGTTTTGAGGATAATCATGCATTATGACAGGAGATTTACCGCAACATAAATGCCTGAGGCGATGATGAAAGTCCAATAACGGCCAAGATGAGCGTCAGCGATATAGGCGCCCAAAAGAGGCATCATCCAAACAGTCCCCACCCAGTTTGTTACATTGTTTGCAGATTTTACAGTGCCTTCATGGAGCTTCCTTGTCAAATACAGCACCAGATTTGACGCAATCCCATAGTATGCCATCCTTTCAAACAATTCATACCCTGCTCAACAAAAACGAAGCAGCAAGTCACAACGGCAACCAGAAAAGGTGATTTCTAGCACTGATAATCCTCTTTCGCTTTTAGTAATTCATGAAACAAGGAAGCATGGTAATGAACACATAAATCGATTTGGGTCTCTAAGCCTACCCCCAGGCCAGCCCAGGCCGTAGGCCCGCCGATGAAACCTGGGCCTAGGGCATCCAAAAAACTCCCAAAAATAGGGGCACTCTAAGAATTTTTGATAATAGACTTGAGTAAGAGTCTTTTTTAACTCTTTTCTAGCCCAAAAAGAAAACTAAAAAGGCCCAATTTAATTTCAAAAAGGCCTAATCAATTAAAAGAGCCATAATGTGGGCTTTCCATTTTATATACCCCTCTCTCTCTCTCTCTCTCATTTTTCCTTACTACTCGATGTGAGACTAAGGGGGAGTTTGGCTAAATTTGGTTTTTTGGTTTATTGGATTATTTGATTTTGTCCTTATTCAAATTTTTTTTGCATTTGTTAGTTTTCGGTTGATTTTTTGAGGTTTCTTGGCTTGTCTAGACGAGAGGAATCTAAAAAGTATAAAATTATTAGCCAAACTTAAAGTTTTGTGAATAAAGACAAAAATAAACCAAATTGGATTATTGGTTTATTGGTTTATTTTTGTCTTTATTCACAAAACTTTAAGTTTGGCTAATAATTTTATACTTTTTAGATTCCCTCGCTCCCATGCCTAAGAAAACCTCAAAAATCAACCTAAAACTAACAAATGCAAATTTTTTTTGAATAAGGACAAAATTAAATAATCCAATAAACCAAATTTAGCCAAAGCACCCCTAAAACAAAACAAAAGGCTTCCCAACTTCCTTTCTTCAATGATTGTCTTACTTCACTATTATTATTGCACTGCCTCCTCTCGTCTTCCTTTCCATTTTACTTTTTTTTTTCTTGATGGAGACGAGTGACTATGTTCTCTTTTGTTCTTGCTCAGTCCAACAAAACAACAGGATAAGATTAGAAAAATAGAGACCCCAAGAGAGGGAGGGGAACTGACGATTTAGTCAAGGACCTACTCTCCAAAGAGGCATTGTTGATGTGTGACAAATGATGCAGCATTTATTGACTTAGGTTGGGGAAATGCAATTATTTGATCATTATGTCTTTAGGTGTTGTTTTGTGTCATTCGTTAAGATGAGATCAATGAGAGATGAGAATTAGATCAAATAGCATAGAAGAGCAACTTCATATTATTTTGGTTTTCTCGTATTATGATTATTGCTAGAAAAAATATTTAAATGTTGTACTCTTAGGGCACAATTTTTGGACTAGGCCTTGGGCACTCCAAACCCTTGGGCCGGCCTTGCCTGATGACTTTCAGCTTTGATTTAGGGGCATGGTTCTGTAGCAAAATGTCCCTATAGCTCCTCGGTTCTTTGAGGTTTAGAGGGGGCACTGTTTCAGTGGTTTCTAAGAGCAATCACTTTGTGCATATTGTCAAAGGTTAGATCTGTTTCCAATTATCCCCACCGATACCCCGAATGATTGTGGACTAGATGAGTTCTGTTATTGTTGTTGTGGTGATGAAAGAATGAATCGGGAAAAACCTCTATGACCACACAAGTTACAAGAAAGAATCTCATGCTAGTAAATATGGGTCCTCGCCACCCATCAATGCATGACATCTTCGACTCATCGCTACTCTAGATGGTGAAGACTTTATTGACTGTGATCCAATATTGGGTTATTCACATTATAGTTTGTTATGAGCTTTTTAAACTTACAAGTGGACTAATAAAGACCTCAAAATTAGGAAAAGGACTGCAAAAACATGTGTAAAAGAGTGTTCCATATTCTTAAGTACTCCTTTCATTCTTCAACATACAAATCCTCAAATCAAGCAACCAAGAAATTCAGAAGTTGTTTACTTGGAGAAAAGTTTCCTGAATTCAAAATGGGTTTTGAATTCAGGAAACTTTTCTCGGGTTCAATTTTTGAGCCCATGGGGAGAGAAGAGTAGTTTACCAATAATGAAGGAACAAGCTCTCCATCTCCCAGTCTTTGATCTTAGGATTGGTCTACCCTTTAGATCCACTGTTCCATCCTGTGTGTAATCCTCCTCTGTTCCATCCACAGCAGTACCGTTCTCCTCCTCTGCTTTTGTCACCATTTTGGATAGAGGACACGAGTACGTTTGGTGCTCATCACTTTGAGCTACATTTATAAGCTTTTGTAGATATTTCACCGAGTAGACGGTCTAACAGTGTTACAAACTGGGTTTCGGTGATAATTTTTTTACTTTTTTTATTCCTCTCATCGATGAGAACCAACAACTCATAAAAGTTTAACGTATAACTAACAAACGAGAAAAAAAACTTGAATAAAGACAAATTTTAAAAGTGACTTTTAGCAGTACCGTGACTTATTTCGACAAACTCATACTTCGAGTAACTTGTCTGCATATCCATTTTAAGCACGAACAAAGGAATTATATAAAGTAAAACTTATGCAAGTAGGTATCTAGCTCTTTCTTATAATCTCCATGTCATATGCACCACACATTTAGAGGCTAAGAATTTTTATTTTTCCATATTATTATCTCTTTCCTCTTCTTAAAGTATCACCTTATCTTTCTGATCTCCATACATATTATGCATCAATGCATTTGGATCTTTTTCATCTCCTCTTGTCTCTTTCGTTTTCTCCAAAACTTCTACCTCAAAAGTCTTACTTCCAAGTTAGCAAAGGATTCGAATAAAAGAAAAGTCGCAAAAGATTGACAGTGTGTCGACGGAGTTGCATGTTTGAATATCCCGTTTGACCAAAAGAATGAATATCACAGAGGCTAAACACTCCAAACTTTAGGGTCACTGACGGTTTACTTCATCGTTAACTTTGGGACTCTAGAATAAGTTGAGGTACAAAAGTTGATCTGAACATTCAATTGTAAAAAGAAAAACAAGATTAAGTGTGAAACCATGTTTGTTTGGTTTAAAAAAGTTTCAAATTATTTCCGGTAGGTAGCCAAATTCATGATAGTTTGGCTATAGGCAAACCTAAATTTATCAGATAGAATGTCAAATTTAGCATTACATTACAGTCATTCCACAAAAATGGCTCTTATAATTGGATTTCTTATGAATCTCAGAAAAAGGATTTTACCATCCGAGCAAAATTATCAAATACTAACAACAATGCTAGAATCACGCATTGCGCTCATATATATATAGATATACCGGCGATCCAGTCAAGGATCCCGGATTGAAGCCTTTTCGGTGATTTGATGCTTTTAGAAATTGTTTTTGGGAAATCCGAGCCGTCCAATGTGTTCAAAATGTGTTTTCCAAGGTCCACGCGAGAAATCTTCAAAAAAAAAAAACTGGGAATGACTTGGTCCAAGTAGTTTTTCGCAAAAACTTTATATTGGGACTCTAGAATAAGTTGAGGTACAAAAGTTGATCCGAACATTCAATTGTAAAAAGAAAAACAAGATTAAGTGTGAAACCATGTTTGTTTGGTTTAAAAAAGTTTCAAATTATTTCCGGTAGGTAGCCAAATTCATGATAGTTTGGCTATAGGCAAACCTAAATTTATCAGATAGAATGTCAAATTTAGCATTACATTACAGTCATTCCACAAAAATGGCTCTTATAATTGGATTTCTTATGAATCTCAGAAAAAGGATTTTACCATCCGAGCAAAATTATCAAATACTAACAACAATGCTAGAATCACGCATTGCGCTCATATATATATATAGATATACCGGCGATCCAGTCAAGGATCCCGGATTGAAGCCTTTTCGGTGATTTGATGCTTTTAGAAATTGTTTTTGGGAAATCCGAGCCGTCCAATGTGTTCAAAATGTGTTTTCCAAGGTCCACGCGAGAAATCTTCAAAAAAAAAAAAAAAAAATGGAATGACTTGGTCAAAGTAGTTTTCAAAACTTTATATTGGGGCTACAGAATAAGTTGAAGTCTGAAAAAGTTGATCCAACATTCAATTGTAAAAAGAAAAACAAGATTAAGTGTGAAACCATGTTTGTTTGGTTTAAAAAAGTTTCAAATTATTTCCGGTAGGTAGCCAAATTCATGATAGTTTGGCTATAGGCAAACCTAAATTTATCAGATAGAATGTCAAATTTAGCATTACATTACAGTCATTCCACAAAAATGGCTCTTATAATTGGATTTCTTATGAATCTCAGAAAAAGGATTTTACCATCCGAGCAAAATTATCAAATACTAACAACAATGCTAGAATCACGCATTGCGCTCATATATATATAGATATACCGGCGATCCAGTCAAGGATCCCGGATTGAAGCCTTTTCGGTGATTTGATGCTTTTAGAAATTGTTTTTGGGAAATCCGAGCCGTCCAATGTGTTCAAAATGTGTTTTCCAAGGTGCACGCGAGAAATCTTCAAAAAAAAAAAATGACTTGATCCAAGTAGTTTTTCGCAAAAACTGTAAATATAAAGTTTTTGCGAAAACTACTTGGATCAAGCCCTTTCCGGTATTTTTTTTTGAAGATTTCTCGCGTGAACCCTTGAAAATACCTTTTAAACACATTGAACGGCTTAGATCGTCAAAAAAATATCGGGAAGGTGGAGTCCCGGATCCGGGACTCCCGGACTAGATCACTACTATATATATATGTGTATGTATGTATAGGACCATCTTCTAATAAGGTTCTCTTATATAAAAATCTTATGCGGATCTACCCCTTTTTCAACTTTTCAGACTAAATTTTGAGGATTCGAACCGCTCAATGTTTTTAAAATATGTTTTCAAGGGCTTGTACGAGAAATCTCAAAAAAAAAATACCTAGAAAGGCTTGATCCAAACAGTTTTCGATAAAAACTATAGTATATAATTGGCTCTAATAATTGAAGATACATAAGGAAATTTGGATGACCTATGAAAAACAGACAACTGGTCATACATCAAATTGCGACTAGACGAACTATGTCTCTTCTTTCAGTCCTTCGTAAAGAGGTGTCTTTGTAAGCCTTTTTTTAGGCGTTTTTGCGGATCAAAAAAAAAAAAAAAAACTAGGTCATCTAGAAACAGGGGCAGGAGATTCTGGTTGTAAATTGTACTATTATCAAGGGGAGAAGAATTGAAGAAATTCTATTTACAGTGACCATTAGGTGGCCCCACAAGAGACTAATCTCAAATAGGGCTAATGCTAGCTGTCAAATTCTGATTGGTCTGTCAATCTCTAATAGGTGCCGTAGTGCACTCATTAAGGGTACACAAAAATACATTTGTACGTTAAAATTACTTAAAGATGTACTTTAACGTATAAGTGAGACCCACAAAAATATACTTTTTGTATACTTAACGGGTGCACTACAACGCCCGTTAGCATGACCATTCTATCATTAGGATTGTTAAATTGGTTCCGTGAACATCAAAAGCAAGTGAACAATGGCTGCTAATGACAAATACAAATGTTTAGAGGAGTGAAGGAAACACCTAGGACTTTTCAGCTCATGGCATTTGTTTATTTGCTTTTTTCTTCCTTTTTTTTGTTTTTTTTGTTTTAGTGGTTGTCTTTCTTTAGTTTGAAACTTTTTTTTTACCGGCAAAGTTTGAACTTGTATTGCCGCCTGGAGTGCGAAGCAGCACTAGAATGAGAAACGAGAAAAAATAACAAAAATGTACAACACCAACCTCCCAAAATTAGAGTACCGTAATAGCAGAATTATAATATGTTACAAGATCAAAGTGCGATTCATTCAAACAACAAACATCCCATGAAATCGAAGTAAATTTGTAAGAGGGAAATGATTTTCACACTCCCCTTTTATCCCCAAACACTTCATATGAGTAATTTGATAATTTCAAGATGAATAAAGAAAAAGAAAAAGAAAAAGAAAAAGAAGAGGGAATGTTCGGGATAAAAGGGGGTGTAATAATCATTTCCCTTTCAAGATTCATATAAAGCACGTGATCTTATATAGTTTTTGTTCTTCACTTAATTTGAGGTTATAATAATCTTATTTAAATTATTCAAAATGAACTATATTTCTCACCCAATAAATGATTCATGGACACACATTTTGTTGAGGTATACGATAACCATCTATCATGTCAAAACTGAACTCTCTCTAGAATTAGTAATTCATTAGTTTCAAGTGCTTAGTACCCAACTTGGGTCCGCATTGGTGTTTGCGCAAAGAGTATGCAGTGTGTGTTGTGCAATCCAAAACATTGTGGCTTCGCTCTGGGTCAATAAATTCCCAGTCTTTTTCTTCTTCTTCTTCTTCCGACGATTAAACCATGCATTACAAAACATAGCTCACTAGACCATAATTATTTCTAGGTGACATTGGAATTGGATGAATACTTCAGCTGGATCCCAGTTACCATCCAGAATGGGTAGGATCTGTATTTCCCGGTAACCATTTGTAAGATACAAGGCACCTATGCACTAGTATAACTTTGACATTAACCCAACTTGGGTCTGGTGTTGGTACTGCGCAGAGAGCGCAGTACACGTATGTTGTGCAATCCAAAACTTCCTGGCTTCACTCAGGGTTAATAAATTCCCAGTTCTTTTTTCCGACGATTTAAACCATGCATTCCAACGTAGTTCGCTAGAACATAATTATTTCCAGGTGACACTGGAATTGGATCAATACTTCAGCTAGATCCCAGTTACCATCCAGAATGGGTAGGATCTGTATTTCCCGGTAACCATGTGTAAGGTACAAGGCTCCTATGAACTAGTATAACTTTGACATTAACCCAAACAATTTTGGCATTATAGCTCTCCTTTTGTTTAAGGCACAAACAAATATTCCAGAGAGAGCGTTTGGGCGTGCTCAAAGCATATCCTGTAGTAAAGTTTCAGAGAGTGCGTCTGAGCGTGAGCGTGCTCAAAGCATATCCTGTAAAGTGGTGCATACTCATTATTCAAGAATTAATACACCAAATTCTGCAAACTTCACAAACACTGAATTTACATACGTATAAAGGAGTTCACGTGTGTTTGTGTAGTCTTTTGAAATGGACTAATATTTAGAACACTTGTAGTAAAGAACAAATTGTAACTCACTGGAAAAGAAATTATTGTCAAGTTATATAAAACTGTTAATGATTACCTCCTCGTCCGAATATCCAACGTTAATGATTCTAAATGCACTAAGCCATTCGAACAATTCGCGCCCAACATCGGTATCATAAATAGTAGTCTACTGTGCCATCAACATTCATATTCCAACAAAATCTAACAAAAATACACATGAAAGTAAGAACCAATAAGGAAAACGGAGGAATGAACGGAAACCAAATTTTAAGAGCAGCTATTCTTTAGGCAACATATCAAAGCAACAAAGATGCAAGGATGGAGAAGAAACATGATCCTGAGGTGTCATGAAAAGCCAAAAAAGTAACCAGGCCTCTAACCCATTCCCCATTTCCATCCACATAGGAAGAGCAGTTACTCTTGCTTCATTTTACACAGCCCTTTCCGGAAAATCACCACTCCCATGGTATCCGAACTTGATAAAGGGAAACAAAAACCTACTTATCCTTCCAACCTCGAATTAGACATACCATATCCTGTTTCAACTTGAAACACTTCAGCCACAGTCTGCAAGGAAGATAAGGTGACCACTGCCTCAATGAAGGATTCCACTTCCACTTCAAATTCCTTCTCAAGCCATAATTCCAATCTATCATTCCCTTTAGATTTCAACTTTTGGAAAGTAGGTGTCTGTCTCCTGTGCAAAAGGCAAGTTCAGGCAAACAAAAGGTTATGCCTCGTAATGAGAAGCATTGGCTACCACTACAATTGCTACCGCTACAACTACTGCTAATGTTGGCTACCACCACAATTACAGCTATTCGCTACGTAGCGTTGGCGATCAAACTGTGCAGAGAGGTCCAAAGGGCAATATCACCCAGAACCTTGGCATAATGTCAAATTGTTTTTCTTTTTATCAGGCTTAATGTCAAATTGTTAACTTAATCCAATTCATTAGCACAAAAGGCAGCATGCATTAACTTTGAAACCTATAGAAAAAGTTCCTGAATCTATGCTAGTAAAATCCAACGAAATCAACTATAACTACTACCAGGAATACAAAAAGAAATAATGAGTAATAATATGCCGCTTATGCTTTAACAGTAACAAAAGGGAAAAGCATTTAAAGACGAAAAGAGAGCTAAAGCATTGGGTAGCCAAATATCAAACAGATCCAACTAGAAGCA
The DNA here is from genome assembly GCA_022606695.1 of Vaccinium macrocarpon. Lineage (NCBI taxonomy): Eukaryota > Viridiplantae > Streptophyta > Magnoliopsida > Ericales > Ericaceae > Vaccinium > Vaccinium macrocarpon. Next base: position 37,305,015 of record CM040178.1, on the reverse strand, counting down.
AACCAAAAGTACGACACACAAATCAACAGGCAATGATCAAGGAAGTGTGAAATGTTAGTGCTACTGTTAACAACTAAATTTATGCTGGCTGGCGAAATAGCTACTGTCAACTACTAATAGAAGTCAAGCAATCAACCAGTCCAAGTATCTACTATCATCTGCAGATGAACTCCCAGGAACCCATTGACCATTTTACGGGGGATTCCTGTAGAAGTACCTCAAGCCATGTTTATCAGCATTTCTCGAGCCACCTGCAAAATGATGGACATAACCACAACAATCAGCTCATCAAGAGTCTGATCTCCAAGCTGCATTTGAATACCCTGAAGGCCCATTGCTGTTTCTATAGCCACTTCCTTTGGATCCACCACCTGTTGCTCCTTGTTGCTCTCCTAAAGTATTGCTGCCACCGGAATTGCGGTTATGGACACCTCCAGCACGGCCACCAGCAGGCCCATACCCAGCAGAATTACTATATCCATAAGCAGAAACTCCACCAGGAGACAGACCCATAGCACTCCAAGGAACTGTAGCCCCATAACCTGCATTAACACTATAAGCTAAAGCACTATAACCAGGAATCTGGTTACTCCACGGGCTTTTCAAGCCATCAGGTGGCACACTTACATAAGCAGTATTGGGGGTGTTGGGATTTCCATATGCCCCAGTAGGCCCAGTGAAGGCACTGTTAGCACTCCCATAACCACCGTACCCAGTGTAGCCAATAACACCATTTCCCACTCCATATCCGTAGTTTGGCCCTCCATAGCTAGGATATGGTGGATAAGCTCCACCGGTAGTTGGTGGCTGCAAGAGTCTATTCGCACCAGTACCATAGGGTTGATAGCTTCCCCCACGGTCACCACCACCAGGACTTACCTCTTTTGGAAGGGCTGGTTTCACCTCAACAAGTTTACTACTCAGTTCATGGAAATTTTTGTGGAGAACTCTATCAACTGCTTCTTCCGTGTCGAAGGTGATAAATCCAAAACCACGAGGCCGTTTAGTGTTCTGATCATACATTATTACTACGTCTGTCACAGTACCGTAAGTTTCAAAATACTGACGAAATTCTTCTTCTGTCAACACAGAGGGCAAACCTCCAACAAATATCTTTTTTGTTCTGTGATTTACTGCACTGCCAGCGCTAGAATTTCCAGGTGTAAAGGATGTGCGCTGTTCTTCTCTTGATAAAGCTCTCTTAGCCTCCACCTGGCACAAACAAATGCACATATAAGCTGTTAGTAACTCACACAACTTAAAAAAGTTAACAAGTTATATGCCAGAATGCTAAGTGATTTAATTGATAGGTCACACAAAGTATAACTAACAGAAGAGCAATAGAGTCATTTACTTATTTAAACATCTAATGCATGTGGTCAAACCTCTATTTCCAACCATCCAACAAAATGCTTGACAGAATTCAAGAGGACAAAAATGATTTGCAGAGAGAAAGTACAGGTACAAACACTCAGATTTTATTGCTTGATATTCTCTCAACTAGTCTACATGTAGAAACAAAAATCACAGACGCATAAAACAACAAAACTGCCACAGAAAAGAAAACAAACATCAAGCCATATCACAATGAGAAGACAAATATCAAATACTATACAGTCCTCGTTTGGATAAACTTTTTTCTCAGCTTTTGTCTAAGAAGCTTTCAAAAAAAAAAACTGAAACAAGCCACAAGGTGAACCAAAAAAAGTCAGTAAAAACGCTGATCATCCATACCATCACTTGCTCCGATAAACTTGCCCCAATAAAATAGAATATATCAATTGCAGGAACCAAACAATAAACCATAGATAAAGGCGTACATCATTGAGTATGCTGAGTTCGTAACCACAAATTGGAGCAAGCTCCAAAATATAACCATTTGTATGTTACAAAGCTATTTAGTTCTTGGTGGTGGCATCCTTTTTTTCCCATAACCAAATAAAAGAAAAGGTCTATGTCCCCCTTTTATCCCTTTCCGGGTAATAATTAGCAAAAGACTGAATACTGAATAGTATTGCTTGTGCCTGATTAACTCAATATCTAGATTCTAGATACCCGTACCATCTAGTTAACCCCAACAAGAATTATCACATAGTTAAAGCCAAATCAATTGAAGATATGTAAAAAAAACAACAAATAACCATATACTATGAGAAAACACAAAATATGGCTGAAAAAATGCATGAATAGAAACCTATCAAAATTGGAAGAAAACAAATGGAGTAATGTATGAAATTGAAAAGGAGCTATCAAACTTCTGCCAACAAAGAATCACAGAGACAAGACCCGTTGATAATTAATATAGAAAAGAAAATAAACAGAACGCAAATCAACGAGAAAACACCAAATATGGATGGAGAAAACACAAACAGATTGAACCCAAAACTTGGAACAAAACTAAGGCAACTATGTATGAAATTGAAAGGGAGCTCTCAACCTTCTGCCAAAAAAGAATAATAGAGAGAAACATGCAAAACCATTGATGATTATTACGTAGTACATAAAAGCAAAAACCAATAACCCAAAAAGAGGAGAAAACACCAAATAATTGCTTAAAAAAAGACACAGAGTGAACCCATCAAAATTGGAAAAGAGTGTATGAAATTGAACGGGAGCTTTCACCCTTCTGCCATAGAAGAATAACAGAGAAAAACATACAAAGCCATTGATGATTAATACATAAAAGCAAATACCCATGACATAAACCAACAAGAAAACACCAAAATATTGCTAAAGAGAAGAAGAATAGAAATAATCCACCAAAATTGAAACAAAACGAGGGCAAGAGCGTAAATTGAACGGAGGCTCTCACCCTTCTGCCATTGAAGAACAACATTGACAATTGATGATTAATACATAAAAGCAAATACCCATTACCCAAATCAACAAAAAAAAACGCCAAACATGGATGAAAAAGGACGAACAGAGCGAACCCAACAACATATTTATCAAAAAAGACGGCTACAATGTGTGCAATTTAGATGGGTACCGTTCTGCCATCGATAATGTGCTTTTCTTGAAGAACAGTGTCGAGGACTGAAGGGTCGGAGAAGACGAGGAAGCCGAAGCCACGTGGCCGTCCTGTGATCTTATCGCGCATTATTACGATGTCAGTAACATCTCCGTATTTACCGAAGTAATCTCTGAGGGTTTCCTCCGTTGTTTCCCACGCTATCCCTCCCATGAAAAGCTTCCCCTCGTCCGAATCCATCTCTCTCCTCTCTCTCTCTCTCTCTCTCTCTAACTGAAGTGGAAAGAAAATGGGGGGCTAGGGTTTGGATCGTACCACCGTCGACCAGTGGCCGTGGGAAGGAATATTTTATTGTACGGTTCTGTGAAAGAAAGATGCTGAAGCGAGGAAGAGGTTCGACGTCGTTTTATTAAAGTTGTCGAATGTCTGAGTTTAGGTCAACCCAATCTCAAATGAGTCTGGGTAGTCAGGGAATTGTGAAACACCTGAGCGACTTTGACTTTTAACGGAATCGGGGGCATGCTGTCCAACAACGTGCATGTTGGGCCTATTATGACCGTCCGTAGTCGATCAGGCCATAAACGGTTCTAATTTGTTCGACAATGAATGGATTAGATTTATTCAAAAAAAATGTAATTTGAATCGTTCATGATCGACCAAAAATGGTCGTGATTAGCCCAACATGTTCTCCAGGATGTCCCCTGGACCCGACTCTAAATGTAGAAAAAAAGAAATAAAACAAATTCGGGAAAAATTGGTTATCTTTTGGAAGTAAAAATTATTTGGACTATTTAACCAAGAAAAAACCTTTCGAATGAATCATTTATAATACTTCCTATACGTTAATGTTGGTCATTTTGGCGCGTCTGTCGTACCATTTTTACATTACTTATATTTTTTAATTTTATTTACATCTTTTTATATTATTTATATCTTATAATGGACATATGTTTTATGGGATTATAAATTATTTGTTGATAGAACTAATTAAGACTAATAAAATAAGATTCATGCTCCCTCTGTCCCTAAACTTTTGACTTTTTTGAAATTGCTTGTCATTTTAGATTGCTTATATCTTTCTATTTATAACGTTTTATGTGATTTTGAAAATTTTGTTTAATAGAACTAATTAAAATCTATCAAACGAGATCCATATTGCATATTTTTGACATTTACATTGAAAGATATAGGTATTTGAAAATGACGTTGTTCAAAAAGTGTCAAACTTTAAGGAGGGAGTATTGCATTTAAATTGTATCATCAATTAAAGAATATCAACAACTATTTATTTGAGAAATAAAGACAAACAAATTTTGACAGAATGGGTACTATTCTTGAAAAAAAAGAATTAGAGTAATCAAGTACCTATAGCTATATAATACTATAATTAAATAAGAATGTACTAATAATAATTATCACATTTTCTTTATGTTGATAATTTAGCTGGACAATTTTATAAATGATTGTATTGGATCATCAAAATAAAAGCTGTAAGGGTGGCATAATTTTTTTTTTATCGTGTGGCATTTTGCACAAGGGAACATCTCTATTTATGTTGGTAGTCTAGACCACAAAATGAACTTCCTTTAAAAAAAAATTAAGATTACAAAATAAACCTGTTTTACTGAAGAAATATGCCACACAATATTGGTTACCCAACCCTTTTTTGAGGGTTTTTGATATGTATTCATGCCCATCAGGTTGGGTCGGTTTGAGTTTTTAAGTCTATTTAGTTAATGGATCGGGCTTGACAATACCTCTTAAAATCAAGCCCAGCTTGACCCATATAAAATAACGACAATAACATGCATTTTTTAGTACTACCAAAAAATAAGACCCAAAAAAAAAAGAAGCTACTACAAAGGTCATGCTAATGGGTGTCATAATGCACCCATTAAGGGTACAAAAAATACACTTTTGTGGGTTCCAGTTGTACAAAAAAGTATACTTTAAAAGTATATTTGTACGTTAAAGTACACTTAAAGATGTACTTTAAAATACAAACGTACTTTTAAATTGTACCTTTTGTACTCTTTACAAGTGTATTATGGCACATGTTAGCATTTCCCTATATACAAATATTCCTTGGTTTTCATATAAATCTAATAACTATAGTTGTAAAATCTCATTTATATATAATAGTTGATAGTTAAGATAACTAAATAATATTTGGGTACTATACTTTAAAGGAATAAATGGGCTAGCTGAGCAAACTTGAGAAATAAAACTTTAAGAGGCTAGGGTCGAGTTTGGGAAAATTAATTGAAGTCTGATTATTGATGGATTAGCTTGGGCATGTCCAAGTGTCATTATTATCAAAATATAAACCCAGCTCGATGTATGTGCACACCTACAATTTCCCCACTGATAAACTCAAAATATTGACACAGTTTTTTTCTTTTTCTTTTTTTACACGGTTAAGGATGTCTCCTCTTGGGTCAGTACTTTTGGAAAGTGAGGAAACGTGGGAACCAAGTGATGGCCTCAATGTGTTAGGAAAGTTTTGATGAAGACTCTTTCCATTGTGAAGTAGTGGACACATTATCATCTTGTTCGGTTTGGGTCTCAAAACCCATCCTGCATGGTTCCTAATAAATTTTCTTTCTACCTCTCTCTACTCATTATCCCAAAAATCTCTCTCAAAATCCAAACCGAACAAAAACTCACAAGACCACGCCGCAGCACCACCACCACCACCAGCATCTTCTTGAGAGTACCACGCCTGGAGAACAAGATGATCAGCAAAAGAAGTCTTTGTGAGGTTCTATTTTTGTCTATGGTAAGCTAAAATATTAAGTAGAGTTGAGGATGAAACCCATGAGTTTTATCTATTAATTAATATTATGCTTATGATTTTCCAACGTGCATGCGTAATTGTTCATTGTTCTTGGCTCAATAAGTTTGTACGAATGAACCTCGGATATGTATTCAATCGGAATGGGTTTTTTTCCAGGATTTGATATCATCATGTTAATCGAATTGCATGGTTTATCAAACTTAAAATTTAAGTGTTGAGTATATTTACTATGATTTGTTTTTATGGATACAATTGATGATATGTTCTTAAATTTAAAACAGAGGGGGAACATATTTCTGTTACAAATAAAAAAGGCTTAACGAAACATTATCAATGGTGATAAGATTGACCTCTAAATCGTTTTGTAGAATCATAGGTTCTGAAACTCTCTAGTCTCCTTTCTCAATTGTTAATCTCCACTACTTTTGGTGCTAGTTTAATTGTTTCTTTCGTCTTTGTTTTATTTAGTTTCAAGTTTAAAAATCAATCATAACTTTTGTCAACTAGGTTAAGGTTTAATCGTGTTATTTAGTTTTCCTATTACAAGGCACAAGTTCTTGTTGATTCGACCTTACTCTCGCCATACTATAATTCAATTCAATTTGTGTGCTTACGAGTATATTAGCAAAAAGAGTATGTAAGAGAAAATTGTCAAATTAGTTTTTTTTAGCTACTTAACCTTTAACTAATAAGAAACAAATTGACTTCTACATACTCAACGTAAGCCCTTTTATGAAATTTTGACTTTTAAAAATTAGTGTTCAAAACGGAAAACTCGACCTAAATCATCCGAGAAGTTTGAACTGCAATGGCTCTGTTCGATTAGGGTACTCAGTTTTGTTTTGGAAAACTGGGGCAAAACTGTCAGTTTTGCTTGAAATTCAAATGACCTTACATGTGTTCCCACTTTTCCGAAAAGTGTATGGTCCCACTCCCAAGTACAAATATGTGAGAGAGAGAGAGAGAGAGAGAGAGAGAGGGGAAAGTAAATTTCGGACAGCGTTGCAGATTTCGCACAAAGAGAGAGAGAGATAGAGAAAGAGAAAGAGCAGAGGAAGAAGAGAGTAATGGCGGTGCCCTAACTGTTGTTCAACGTGCGATAGAGGAGAGAGGGGAAAAGGAGACAAGACAAGTGTTTGTCGGAGACAGAGGAAAAAACAAACACGTACTTCTCATATTCTTTCTTCGTTAATATGAATGACTGGGCCCTACTAGTCTTAAAACTGGGGTAAAATTTTCAACAACCGAACCAAAGTTTTCGAAACTGGATTTGACAAAACCGGAGTTAAATGGTAAACCGAACACAACCAATAATGTTGGCCCCAATTTTCTTGAGCTCCCAATTTCAACCCAACACTGCAAAAGAATTCTTAAACGCATCAAAAACAATCTGGCGGCCTGTAGGGCTCACTCCAACGGTCCAGATACCTATTTTATTCATTCTCTTAAAAGAATTTGTTTTTCTACTCCATAATAAAGAAAAGAAAAAGGGTAAAGTGGGCTCACATTTGTAACGGTCACTTCCCCCTTCAGAACCTTCTTCAAACGAACACTAACCCTAGAACTCCATATCCTCACCATTACTCTACAGTTTCCTCCTCTTTCCTCTCTCTAAATCCAACGCTCCTCTCTCTCTCTCTCTCAGGATGATGACCTGTTGAGAGCCAGAAATCTTGATCATCATTGGGTTGAAGAAAAATAGCTTGTAGCGGAGATCAAGATCTGAGTAACTGAAATGGGTTGTTTTCTTGCGTGTTTCGGTTCTTCTAAAGATAAAAAACCCAGAAGTCAGATCAAGAACAGGGTTCTCCCTCAAAACCAAGTAAGCGTCAATTTTAATTCCCATCTCTGATACGTTCCAATTTCTCTTACCATCTATTTGGCTGCCCAGAATGGGTTTCCGTTGAAAAGGCCGACGGATCCATGGCATCTTACTCGAGGGCCAGTTATAGATGATTTTTCCTACTTTTTCCCCTTTTCTGAATCCTTTTTTGTCCTCATTTCTTTAAGTATTCTGTTCTTGTAATTTAATAAAGAAATGAAGAAGATTTTCTCGATTAAACGAAAGATGCGGAGCTTGATTAATTATTAGGATGCGAGCCTTAATTAGTAGTAAGGAAGATAACGGCTATTTCTTTTCCTTTTTGTGAATGGCCGGCCAAATGGAGCTTCAAAGTGTTTCCCTATGGTTTTTGTGCTCATAACTAAGTTGAATTCTTAAAATTTGTAGCAGAGACATGGGATCCAGAAGCCTCAGCAGTCCAATCTCAATGTACAACAGGAAATCTCCGCAAAACCCACCAATTTGGTACAACAGGAAATCTCTGCAAAACCCACCAATTTGATTTCGGAAGAAGTGCCGTGAGTAATCAATTTTGTTGGATTTCATTCGTCCAATTCTGTCCTCTCTTTTTTACCTTTTCTTCTTTTGAGAAAGAAAGAAAAGGCCTTAACCTTATTTTGTTTTTTATTGGTGAAGATTCATGCATTCTGATCACAGATATAAGGTTGAGGAGCAACTGAGCTTGAGTACCAGAAAGAAAGTTACTTTTGATGTAAATGTGAAGGCATATGAACCTGTTTCAGTCCATGAAAGCGCTGAATCCTTACCCGAGAGTGGTGAAGACATTGAACAGCAAAAGGGGGATAGTTCAGGAAAATCAAGCTTATCCCGTTCACAATCTGAAGATGATTCGACCACTTCAAGCGTCTTGTCTTTCCCTCCTAATCACAGGTATCAGAACTGCAGAGACAGCGATGATGAAGCCGATGAGTTCGACTGTGAGGGAAGTGATTTGGATGATGAAGATGAGGAGCTAGAAGATTATGGTGATTATGATGGCGATTATGATGAGGATGAGGACAGCCAAATTTTTGTTCCTACTAAGTCAGTGCAGTCAAGAACTGAAATTTCTTCACCTCAAGCTTTTATTGAGGAAGAAGAAGTGAAAAAGCCGGGATCCAACAGAAATGTGCGAGACAGAAGTATTTATGTTCATCCTGTGTTGAACCCGGTAGAGAACCTGGCTCAGTGGAAAGCTGTGAAATCGAAAGGGACACCACCACTACCTTTGAAGCCCCAGAAGGAGAACGTGAGATTGGAGCAAGAAGCGCCTCGTATTTCAGTCAGCTCTGAGCCAATCTTTAAGCACCCATCTTTCAGCTTCAAGTCCAAATCGGATCAACCCAAGAGTCAAAACCAAGAAATAGCAGTTGATGCAAGCCTTTCGAATTGGTTAGTAACATCGGAAACCACTCCAACAATGAAAACTCGGCCCATTGGTGTTGAACCCATTTCACATGAACAAATCATTTCTCCTGGATCAAATTCAGTGGTAAGCATTGAAGATAGACCAATTTTAGGTGCATTGACTGTGGAAGAGCTGAAACAGTTCTCAGCATCATCCTCACCGAGACGATCTCCCAGTCGAAGCCCTGATGAGATGGCTATAATTGGTACAGTTGGGACGTATTGGAAACACACAGAGGGAGGCAGGGATTCTGGCTCATTATCTTCCTATAAAGGCATACCAAACACAACTAGCAAGTATAGAGAGGTATTTGTGAAGTGAAGTTTCATGTGCTCTATGTAAGTGATAGTAGTGCTTTTGGCTACTAATATGGTGTTATTGGTGTGTAGGATAAGAAAGTGAATTGGCACTCTACCCCATTTGAGACAAGGTTGGAGAGAGCTTTGAATAGACGACCTGCCAAAGCTTAATCTACATATCTTCACAGTGTTGCTTGTGAGATGGTTATGGGATTCTTTTCTATTCTTTGATTTTTCGTTTTGTTCATGTTTGTCTGTTGTTAACAAAGCTTCATTTGTGAATTGATATATGGTTTCAACAAAATTGTTTGTTTTTTTGTTGTAATTCATTGCTGTGTTAATTTGATGGTCAATATATCATATTTATGTACCTGCTCATCTCTGGACTTTGTTCAGAGACAGAGAAACTATGTGCTCCGAGGTTTAGTTCTTCCTTTAAGCTATCTTTTCTTTGATGTTGCTCTGATCATTTTGTTTTCAGTTTGTTTGATTATGCGTCCTTTTTTTTTTCCAATGAACCGGGTGCAGCATACTCTCATCAAAATTTGGTGGAAACAACTTGAAAAAGCCATTGCTTATGAAACTCTCTTGCTCAGTTGTACCTCTAGCTACTAGTCAAGGTTGCGTTTGAATGGGATGAATTCACTCCTAATTCTTTACTCTTTATTATTCTTGTATATGTGTTTTGCTGTGAGCAACTTTTTACACTTTATGATGACAGGCTTTGAATACCAAACAAACATGTCAGCTATATCACGTTAATGGTAGTGATGCTTGCGGTTAAAAAATGGCTCAAGTTTTTTGGAATAGTCGATGAAGTTCAGACAGATCTGTTTTTGGCTCGTCATTAGAGGAAGGCTTGAGATTAAGAAGTTTAGAAATAAGTAGAAGATATGGACACATGCATCTTGTAGGATCTCTATGTGTATCGGATGACATAAACACATTTGTATTTGAATCTGTGTCCGTATTGTCTGTCCCTCTTTTTTAAGGCCATGTTGGGCTTCAGAAATCATGGGTTTCTTTTCTAGTTTCCGTTTTATTTCAGTTTTCCATTTGATATCAGAAATTCTGGGTTTTACTTGTTAAAAAAAATTAAAAATTACTCAGACACGACATTCGTTGCCCCAGAAACAACTCACTAATACAATCTACTAGTAATATCTCAACTTTAGCCATTTGGCCACATCGGAATTGGGAGTCAGGACCACAATTTTGAAACGCTTGGATTAAAATGTACATGTATCTAGGTAAGCAAAACCAGTTATGACACCACTACGCCAAAGCAATTTGGCAGGTTTTTTTTTTTTTGTTTGGTGAAAGTACTTTTTAATAGAAAAGCCCAAACAAAAGCATACAACAAGAGTTCAAGAAACAAAACCCTTGCCTTCAAACAAGCAGACTATCTCAAAAACCATTTACACTCGTGCAACAACTATGGAGTATTGAGAATTCTCTCATGCAGGATCCATGCTATGTATGTGCACGATGCTTGAGAAATTCAAAAATATATGAATTCAACAACTGGAAATGTTTCACATCGCTCTTGACAGAATCAGAAGTAGCAGCAGCAAAACCAAATCTTTTATGAGCAGCAATTCTTCCAATTGAAATTGTAATCTTCATTTCTTCCTTGATTAGTAGACCTCCACATATCTTTTCCAAATGAATCCTTTAGCAGCAGTCACCTTCACCTTCCACTTGAACATGTTCACAAATTGCACCAGTAGCTATCCAAGCTTCAAGTCCGTCCCCATCATCTACTATGTATTGCAACAACATTCCAGAGATAGTTGTGTTAAATCGCTTCAGAGAAACTCAGACCAAAGAACCAATCTAGAACTCCAGCCCAAAGCAAGAAATCAGAAAAGTAAAACACAAGACCACCTATTGAGTACTGGGAATTATCTCAGAAACAACTAACCACTAGTATTAAGGGGCAATCATTCAAGTTTACTAGTCAAAGGAACAACATTTCTCATGAAATTTGGACAAAAAATAACTCTTTTTTGTAAGTAATTTCTTATAGAAACACACCAAGAAAGGAAAGGCAAGGGATTGCCTTGATCCCCAGTACAACAAAACCAAAACTAAAACTAAAACTAAAAAAGAGAGCTAAGCAAACAATACAAGTGAACAAACCATACAAGAAAACAGACAGCCTCTCCTAGCAAGAAAAAATGATCAGACATTCCACCTCTCCCTAATCCATTGCCATTCTACAGTGAACTTAACCTTCACCCAAAAACTCAAGCAGGCCCTTATATCCCTTCTAATAATCGCTCAGCACCATATCTCCATCCCTACCTTTAGCTTTAAAGATCTAGCTGTTGGGCAGAGGCCAGGTGGGCCAAGTCCAGCATCCCAGCTTGATCCTAACACTAGGCATTTCGCTCTCCCCAGAGATGGTAGATTGCTGCAGCGAAGACCAACTCGAGAATGTGAATCATTCCAAGGTAAATCTAGATTGTCTACTTTCTGTCGTGGGGGGCTGAACTTTTTTCCTTACCTTTGGCTACACCGGTAAGTTCCAACTTTGTCTAGATTTCCATTTTTGCAAGTATATAAGCATGAGTCACGAGTCATGACCCATTTTTTTGTGATTGGCACAGTATAAGATTCCAAGAACATAGTCTTTTCTCCTGGTTTTACTTATCCTCAACTTATTACCTTGGAATAATTGACGTTCTTACGGTTGTGTTTCTCTTTGTGGCAGGCCTTCTTATTATTCTTATTGTATGAAGACGATATGTGTAGATTTGCATTAAACTAGAAATAGGTTGCAGGGAACTGCATGCGTTATGCGTTGTACATGAAATTCCATGTGGAGTGTCCTGCTAGGGCTCGAAAGTGGATTTTCGCGAAGCAAATACTAATCAGATCAGTTTTTGTTTGTTCGTTTCCATGTGCTTGCTTTTGTATATGCATTGACATAGATTTACAAGGCGTTGGACATCTAGATTTGAGGGGTTTCAGGAATTCTATCTGTATGCAGAGAATGATACAATGCTTTGTTAATTGTGTGAGTGGAACACTAAACGATGATGTGGCTGTTATTCACTACAACTATACTTTAAAATGTAGTTCTAACAACAACTATGATTGTGCTACTAAACCGAACTCGCAAAATGGATTTGGTTCTAACAACAACGATGATTGCACGTTTATAATTTAGTTTTGGTAAGATTTTATTTTATTTTCCTTTTCTTATAGTCTAGGTTTCCAAGTAGTAATACTTTGTCTGGTCGTCACTATAAGTAATTTCCTTTTAATTAGGACTTCTACTAGTATAAATAAGGATGTAGCCTATGGGCATATTTAGCTTTTATTCAATTATCAATAAAATTTATAGAGTTTTTCTCTTTTTCTTGTGGATTCAAGAATATCTCGTAGATTCGAGAACTTATCTTGTTTGGAATAGTACGCTAACTATTCTCATGTGAATTCCGCTGCGTCAGTCATTGATCGTACTTCCCCTTATTCTTGTTATTCTTGGTTGAACCAGTCAAAACTATGTCTTGGTTCGAGTGGGGACATGTCCATGGGGTTTTGATCATTTTCAAACATCTGAGAGATAGATGAATTCATTGAAGGAACCACACTCTTTGGTATTCATAAGAAGTCCATTGATGAGGAGGGACTGGAAAAAAATTTAACTTCTTTGATTTTGCCATAGAAAACTAGGAAAAATTATTAACCCTAACACCGCTCAGAGTGTGACAAACAACAGCAGCCAGAGGCCGATATAAAAAGATACAAAAATAAAAATAGCAGAGACAGAGAATCACAAATTGCCTTTTTCTCATTCTCAACTTCAATAAGTCGTGTCCAAGGTTTGTTCATGCAAACTGAAGCAACATTTAAACCTAGTATGCCAAAACAACAGAAAAGTTCTACTCCACAGAAGTCTACAATGTTATACAAACCACACTTGAACAAATAAAATGCAGCACAAATTCGGCAGAGCAAAGAGAAGCCAACAGAATCACCAATCCAACCATTTCCTAAGCTCTCATGCTGCCACTCATGACTCAACTCTCTTCAGCTCGACCCATGTCATCGTGATCCGAGAACGACTTATCTTGATTGTGTTGCATTAAATGAGGCGGACCTGATGGTGGAGGCAGCGGAAGAAATGGCATAGGCTGTGGTGCCAAAATCTTTCCCATCCCTAGGATCCACACCACTTTCACCATCCACTAGTTCCCCACCAGTAAAATGTAGTGTTTGCATGTAAGTGTGTGAGAGAGTGATACATGTGTGTATGTATTTGTTTGTGAAAGATTTAATAAATAGAGTTTTTGCTGTGTGTGAGAATCAATTCTCTATCCCACTAGTTAAGTGTGTGTGCAGAGAGAGTTAGAGTTGTATTAGTGCTTTGCAATATGAACGAATAAATTAAGTCTGTGTAGTGTGGAATTTTCTCTTATTTCCCATTATGTGGTATCAGAGCCCAAGGCGAGAGATCCTGACCTGTGGGTAAGAAGTGAAGAGTGTGCTTCCGCAAAAGGAGAACTTGGCACACAAAAAAATCACGATGAGAAAAAATAGAGAATTAATTCACACACACCACAAAAACTTTATTTACTAAATCTTTCACAAACTCCATCTATAAAATCGAATTTCTTACCCATTTTTTAATTGATCCTTTTTTTTTTCTTTGCCAAATTCTCCTTATGCGGAAGCACACTCTTCACTTCTCACTATAGGTCCAGAATCTCTCGCATTGGGTTCTAATACCACATGATGCGAAATAAGAGAAAATTTCAAACCCTACACACCGACTCAATTTATTCATTCATATTGCAAAGTACTAATACAACTCTTAACTCTCTCTACACACACTTTAATGGTGGGTGGGGAGAGGGGGTATCCCCCACATTTCAACTCTCAGCTCTCTCTCCTTTTCTCTTCTTTTCCCACAATTTCTTCACAAGCATACACACAGATTTATAGCAACACTACATCATTTACTACACACACAATTATTCACCAGCCACATGCTACCTTCATGGCAACTCCAAAATGCAAGCACCGGCAATACCAGTTGGCTTGGTGCCTAGGTCCCTCTTTATTTACTCTCTCTATTATACCACCGAATTGAACAGCTTCTGTGGCCCCATCTCTTTATTTCTAACTGCCCCTTGCTCCTCAACTTCATCACATACACGTTCATACCACAACAAATTTGTTCACTCTCGGTGAGGGTGTACTCGTTCTGTATCTTAATTTGATGATCGAAGTCATTCATTATGTCCAAATTCACTTGTTAGAAGGGCACACAAAAATTTAGCCCAATTAGATAGAAGTAACTATTTCATCTAGCGTTTTATTTATTTTTCTTAAAAATTCTCGCTAAAAGGATTGAACTTTTACATCAAGAGCTCACCGATATTGGATTGAACTCAATTTTAGCATGGGCTCCTAGAAATGAATCCAGACAAAATGAAGAAAAAAAATAGATGAGAACTAGAAAGAAGATAATGGGCATGGCCTTACAGATAGCAGATGGAATCACTTCTTACACAATCAAGACAGAAGGCACGGTCACAAGGGCTTTGCAAGAACATAACTTGTTAGTCTATAAATCATGGGAAAAATGAACATACAACTGCTAATGCACTAATTAGTGAGATACAGTTCCTAGAGTACAGTACAAATGTTGAAACAGTTTTCGAGTCCTAAACTGAAACATACAGAGAACAAAAATACAGTTTGCAATCCATAACATTCAGGAAAATGACAAATTTTTCCTTGAATTCCGTTTGTTTCGTTGACGGTGTGAGCGAGGATGAAATTGAGATGAAATGTGTACTACATGGTTAAAATGGACACAAAAGAGGGACGAAATTGCGACTCCATACAAACTAGATGGACCATTTATAGAATTTACCCCAAGTGCTCCGTGCTCAGATCAACTTGCATATATCTTGACTAATTCTGGACCTACTAACGAGTTTCACATGTTAACGAAAGAATTTTCAAGAAAACAGCTGTGTTTTATGAATGGTCCGATTCTAGGTTTTTCCTATTCTTATCACCGAGACAGAAGTTTGCACTATGGAGTTTTGCAATTTAAAGTTTGAGTATGTGGGAGTTTTGGTAGTTTGGGCTCTCCAGCTCTACTATTAATGGATGCAATTCCAAGATTTGGAGCATAAACATCAAATATTTTAACCAAATATAAATAATAAAAAATCGTAGTAATGACAATTAAAAATCTTGTTTCAACAAAAATCTTTTTTAAAGTTTAATAATAAGTGTTTCAACTACTAATAAACCAAAAATATCAAAAGGCAAATACTAATATTCTTTCTTTTCACTTTTCATCACACACAAATAAAGGTCACCAAGTCCGATTAGTGCGATGAAATCGTCATTTGATTGCACATTAATAATGTACGTAGTAATCAAGTTGACCATCAAGCATTGTAAGTTGTAGTGGAGAAAAATCAGATGGATAAAACTTAGCAGGACGGTCCAACCTCTCCTTATCAAAAGAGCAAAGCGAGTGAAGGTGGAGGAGTTATTTGGTGTGGAATCCACACATTATTTGAAGTTGATCATTTCAAAGTCATGATCAAATAGACATATTCAAATGAATGACACTCTAAAAACTAAGCTAATTTACATACTTATTAAGAGCTACTAATAATTTTCTAATGCTATTCTCAATTCTTTTTCCTATCTTAAATTTGGTATTGTTGCTTGCGTTTGGAAGAAAGATTGAGTGATCTCAAAGGAATTTTACACAAAAAATAAAGAATGCAAAATCAGATTACAATGAAACAAAATATAGCCAAAAACAACAAACAAAACAAAACAATTGCAGCGTCGAAATCCATCGATTTACTTGTGGAGATGGGTGGAGAGTCCATGAATATTTGAAATGGGAAGTTCGTTCTCGCTGCTTATTCGGAACTGGATCTACTGCAGACGGGTTCACCGGATATAATGCACTATGTTTATGATTTCCTCTTGAAAAAGAAAAAAAGAAAAAAGGATAGGCTTGAGAAAATGTCAACTTTGGACGAACTTTTTTATTTATTTATTTTGAAAGCGAACGAAGTAGTTAAGTGGAACCGCCATGTTTGACTCAGGTGGCTTCACAAACTTCGAATCTCATTTATTTCTATAGTTTAGAATTACATTAATTAATAATTGGTTGTCACACCAAATAAGTTGTAGGAGTCAACAGAGAATTATCCTTGAAATAAAAACTTATGCAGTGCTTCTGGAATTATCAGAAAATATAAATAAGAGAAAATTAAGTTTCTTGTAAGGACCAAATTCCGGAGTCGTCTTGTTTTGGCAATTTCATATGACAAAACACATATTTTTCTCGAGTTGTAATTTTATTGTTTTTCCTTAATTTTCTAAGTAGCAAGTTTGTATAGGATTAGAGTAGAATGAATCATTTTATTATGTAATTAGAGAGTTAGTGCTTTAGTTGTTTTGTTGCCGATCTATATGGTGTTTTTAGAATGGGAAGATCGATTAGAGGATCAATCGGTTCATTAGTCGGGTGTCTCCAATATAGCACAAGCCGCAAGGTTGCACAGGGCGTGCAGGTTTAGAGCATAGCGACTGATAAATGGATCAATCAGGTTCTTGCTCAGGCAGCTTCAAAAATCAGATCTATAATGGTCCGATCAATCGGCTTACAATGCGATTGATTGGAATGGCAATTCTATAAATATGTCACGGTTTTTAGATCTAGGGAAAGTTGTTGGTTGAAAAAGAATATTAGAGCCGTTTGTTCTCAAAGCCACAAAAACTCTAATTTATCGACAGTGAATCTTGAAGCACGAGATCGATGTAACTTTAATCAAAGCTTCAAGAGGTTTCTACATCAATCAATAATCAAGTTCAAGTTGTTTTCCGGAAGAACGTTTGGAAGGCTCGAGGATTCGAGCCAACGGCAATCAAATACTGTGTGTGGTGTACGAGGATTCAGCAAGTACATCTTAGAGCGATTGTGAGTGATTCAAATTGTAGGGTAAGATTACTTATAACTACACAATGATTTTATAGTGTTTGATTCATTTCCGTGGTTTTTATCCTTATTGGAATTTTCCACGTATATCTGGTGTTCATCTGTTTAATTGTTTTTTTATTGTGATTGATTCATAATTGATTGATGTTATTTTTTTTATTGAGATAAAATAACCTAGCAAATTATAAAACCTAAGCGATCTAGGATTTTTCATTCCCAATTCTCCTTTTTATCTTTTTTTGCCTTTATGTTCATGAAATTACCAAATTATTCTTACTTCTTAAATCATTTTTTGAATGCGAGGAAGAATTTTGTTGTTGTTTCCATGAAAAAATACGGGAAAAGTGTAAAGAAGTAAAGGAGATTGCCAGAAATATTTTTTAATTTAATTTTTTTTTGTGTTACATATCCAGTGGGATGTAGTTTTCACACCACAGTTGATAGGGAATTCCAACTTTGTTTAATGAATTTTTAAAAGAGTCAACTCTCGGAGAATTATTCGGAATTACCCATCCATTTTAAAAGTTTTTAGTGAAATGTTGACACAACCCAATAAAGTTTTGTCGATCTCATACGGTAACAACCGTGTCCTTGACCATGTCATTTTTCTTTACATTTTGACCTTTCTCATCATTCCCCTCGTGTCATTACATTTTGACTTTTTTCACCATCCCCTAGTGTCAATTATTTTTTTAATTCCGAAATTCAGAATTATTTTTGCTATAGATTTTTGAATTAAGTAGGATCCATAAAAATGTTTAGATAACAACATGCAGAAGAATGATGTATAAGAAATTTGGAAAACATTTTTAAAAGTGATTTTTGAAACTCACACTCTCCGTTAAAACAGTTATTTGCAACGTCCCTCTCGTGTGAGTTAAGACTTACACATACAAATTTCACACGAATAATTATACAATCATTTCAGTCATACTCTATCACACCCTCACTCACATGTGGGTGGTTCTCACACACATATATAAGTGAGAGTGTAGTAGAATGAGACTGAAATGGTGTGTCTGTATCTGTTTTTATTCCACAAATACATGGACCCTACAAATTCTCCTCTTCACTATCCTCCCATTCCCACTTTCTTCTAACATATCCCAACACCAAAAAAAAAAGAAAAAAAGGAACAAAACAATCAAAGTCCACTCTTCTTAAACCACTTTACATCATGAAGATTTTTACTTAAACCCATGTTCAAAGTAGAGCACTAATCCTAAACCTTGTCCTCTCAAAGTGCGAACCATAATCAAGTGATTCCACTTCTACACTCCCTCCAA
This sequence comes from Vaccinium macrocarpon, assembly GCA_022606695.1. NCBI lineage: Eukaryota > Viridiplantae > Streptophyta > Magnoliopsida > Ericales > Ericaceae > Vaccinium > Vaccinium macrocarpon. Next base: position 37,286,415 of record CM040178.1, on the reverse strand, counting down.
AAAACACAATTTCCACATTTCCGCAACCAAAATTTAGTGGGTTTTCACTTTATCAACTCATACCATCATCGTCTTCTCCCTCTGCTCTGTTCTTGTATTTTCTTCTCCCATGAAAACCCAACAAAAACCCTGCATTCTCCTTTTCTTCACTCTCTTTTTCTTGTCACATCCATTTGAAGTCAAATCATCAGCAACAGCAGAAGCAGAAGCTCTAGTCAATTGGAAGAACACCTTTTCACCATCTTCTTCTTCTCTCAATTCTTGGTCTCTAACCAATCTCAAAAACCTCTGCAACTGGACAGGAATTCTCTGCACCACCACTGGAAATGTCTCCAGCATAAACCTCACCAATTTCAACATCACCGGAACACTCGAAAATTTCGACTTCTCATCGCTCCCAAACCTCACCATTTTCGATCTCAACACCAACAATTTCATTGGGTCAATCCCACCCAGTATTGGTAACCTCTCTAGTCTGCAATTCTTGGACTTGAGCAACAATTTTTTCACCAACTCGATCCCGTCGGAGATCGGAATGTTGTCTGAGCTGCAGTACATTAGTTTACTCAACAACAATCTAAATGGGTCAGTCCCATATCAAGTTACCAATCTCCAAAAGGTATGGTACTTAGAATTTGGATTGAACTATTTAGAAACACCAGATTGGTCTAACTTTACAGGCATGGAATCTCTGTCATACCTTGGCTTTCATCTCAATTCTTTCACTTTGGGATTTCCTGAGTTCATTCCCATGTGTAGGAATTTGAAGTACCTCGACTTGTCATTGAACCTCTTCACTGGCGAAATCCCTGAATCAGTTTTCGACCAGTTGGGAAATCTTGAATTTCTCAATTTGACTGATAATTCATTTTCTGGGCCATTGTCATTGAACTTTTCCAAGCTTTCTATGCTTAAAGCTCTTCGCTTGGGAAGAAACAATTTCACTGGCCAAATTCCTGAGGTCATTGGTTTACTTTCTGGTGTTCAAATCATTGAACTTTATGATAACTCATTTCAAGGTGAAATTCCTTCTTCCATAGGCCAACTTGGGAATCTTCAACTTCTTGATCTTAGATGGAATAACTTGAATTCCACAATCCCTTTTGAGCTTGGCTCTTGTTCTAACCTCACCAACTTAGCTCTAGCCATGAATTCGCTTACCGGAGATTTACCTTTGGCCTTGTCCAACCTGAAGAGGTTATCTGCATTGGGTTTATCCGATAACTTCTTCTCTGGTGAGATTTCGCCTTATTTCTTCACCAACTGGACCCAACTGACATCTTTGCAACTTCAAAACAATTCGTTCTCCGGTAATATTTCATCGGAAATTGGGCAAATGACAATGCTCAATTACCTTTTTCTTTACAGCAACCAGTTCTCTGGCTCTATCCCACTGGAGATTGGAGACTTGACAAATTTGCAGTTTTTAGACCTTTCAAGAAATCAACTAGTGGGTCCAATTCCTCATAGTATTGGGAATCTTGTAAACCTCACTTTGTTGCATCTCTTTTCCAATAATCTCAGTGGAACAATTCCTCCAGAGATTGGAAATCTAATCTCATTGGTAACTCTTGATCTTAACACAAACCAATTGACTGGGGAATTGCCTGGTAACCTCTCTAGCCTTAACAATCTTCAGACACTCTCGTTGTTTGCTAACAATCTATCAGGTACCATCCCCGAGGACTTGGGTAAGAATAGTCCATCTTTGGCCAATGTTAGCTTTTCGGAGAACAACTTTTCAGGTGAGCTACCACCCGGATTGTGTGATGGTTTTGCTCTCCAGGAATTGACAGCAAACGAAAACGGTCTCAGTGGCTCATTGCCTGAGTGCTTGAAGAACTGCTCTGGACTAACTAGAGTCCGTCTTGAATGGAACCAGTTTTCTGGAAACATTTCTGAGGCGTTTGGAGTCCACCCGGATCTTTACTATATCTCTCTTATGGGTAATTTATTTTCAGGTGAGCTCTCCCCGCAGTGGGGAGAGTGTAAAAATCTCACAAATATAAAGTTTGATGGGAATAAAATTTCTGGTAAAATCCCAGATGTGTTAGGCAACTTGTCCCGGTTAGGTGTCCTTAGCCTGAGCTCGAACAAATTGACAGGTGAAATTCCACCTGAGTTGGGGAATTTAGGCCTTCTGCTGAACCTCAATCTAAGCTACAATCGTTTAACGGGAGGGATTCCTCCGAGTCTGGGTAAATTAACAGACCTTCAGATTCTTGAATTGTCAAAAAATGAGTTGAATGGGAGTATTCCAAATGAGATTGGAAGCTGTGAGAACTTATTGAGCTTGAACTTGGCAGATAATTCTTTATCTGGAAGTATCCCATCAGAGCTAGGCAACTTGTTGGCATTGCAGTCTCTTTTGGACCTAAGCAGCAATTCATTATCAGGAACTATTCCTCCTAGCTTGGGAGAACTTACCTCATTGGAGAATCTCAACTTATCACACAACGATCTCTCAGGTACCCTTCCTTCGGCCTTAACCGGCATGGTTAGTTTACGCTCCATTGATTTCTCCTACAATCACTTGTCCGGTCCTATTCCCACCAGTGGCATTTTCCAAAATGCATCAGGAGAAGCTTTCATCGGAAATTCAGGTTTGTGTGGAAATGCAGAAGGATTATCCCCTTGTAATGCAAATTCCACAAGTGGGAAGTCAAAGAGGTTTGACAAAAAGGTATTGATTGGTGTCCTTGTCCCAGTCATCGGCGTCTTAGTTTTGGTAGCCATCATTGTTGGATGCCTCGTCCTTCGTAGACCGTCGAAACAACATGACAAAGAGACCGAAAGTACCAAAACTTTGGAAAATTCCGAGTCACTAATTTGGGAAAGAGAAGGGAAATTCACTTTTGGAGATATTGCAAAAGCCACGGAGGACTTCAACGAGATGTACTGCATAGGGAAAGGAGGGTTCGGAAGCGTTTACAAAGCGGTGTTGCCAATGGGTCAAATAGTGGCAGTCAAAAGGCTCAATGTCTTGGATTCAACTGACATTCCATTGGTGAATCATCGGAGTTTTGAGAATGAGATTCGAACTCTGACAGAAGTTAGGCACCGGAATATTATCAAGCTCTACGGTTTTTGTTCCAAGAAAGGGTGCTTGTACTTGGTTTATGAGTTCATAGAAAGGGGCAGTTTGGGGAAAGTGTTGTACTGTGATGAGCAGGCTGTAGAACTTGGGTGGGATACAAGGCTGAGGATTGTTCAAGGTGTGGCTCATGCTCTTGCTTATTTGCACCATGATTGCTCTCCTCCCATAGTCCACCGCGATGTATCAATAAACAACATTCTGCTCGAGTCAGAGCTCGAGCCAAGACTGTCAGATTTTGGAACCGCGAGATTGTTGAGCCCTGATTCTTCAAACTGGACATCAGTTGCCGGTTCTTACGGGTACATGGCTCCAGGTAAGCTTAAGTCTAAATTTATGCATTTTTTGTTTTCTCTTGAATTTACTATATAGGCAGCACAAACATTGATAGTCTTTAGTACTGATTTAGGCTGGAATGAGTGAAGCTAAATATTCACATCTCTAGTCATAAATTGTACCAAAAAAATTGGCCATGTCGTCTCTTTTCCATCCATAATTGTGTCTTCAAACGAAAGATCCAAACACAGCACCACTTTCGAATTGAGTAAAAAGGTTTTTCATCCCGTAGGTCCGATTTGGCTAATGGTTATTGTGTAGGACTGCACTTACTACAATGATACATTTATCGAGAGAAACGATTTCATTTTCCTGTTTGTTTCTCTTTGTTATTGTCTAGAACTGGCATTTTCTAGGCGGGTGACAGAGAAATGCGATGTTTATAGTTTTGGAGTGGTTGCGCTGGAAGTAATGATGGGAAGACATCCAGGGGAACTCTTGACTAATCTATCATCATCCTTGTCATCGAATTACGAGGACTTATTGTTGAAAGACGTGCTAGACCAACGACTCCCCCCACCGTCAGGCGAAATGGCAGAGGAAGTGGTGTTTGTTGTGTCGTTGGCCTTGGCGTGCACACAAGCAGCGCCAGAGAAACGGCCCACTATGCGATTCGTCGCACAAGAACTCGGGCATGCTTGTCTGAACCATTGGGCACGTTAAGAATGAGTAAGATAACAAGCCCTCAGAAGTAGCAGTGAGAACTGGGAAATGATATGTTAGCTGGGGATGTTAACAAACATTCTTGGGGATGGTCTTGGCAAATGTGCAATGTAGTTGAATAACATGCTCAAAAAAGAGAATTTCTCAAGTGCCCATCCATTGCCGTGTTAATTTGTTACCTTGTGCGCACCTCTTGTATTTTTGTCTAATAGCATTGTAGCATCGAACTTTCATTTCTTGGTTGTAGATTAGACTCAAGTTTGCTATGAAACATATTAAGCACAGGTTTCGCAAAGAAACTCCCAGCGAAAACTAAAAGATGGAGTATGTGTAGATTTGAATGCCGGGGGAATAGAGACTGAGTTAACCTCCAACCTATTATATGCTCAAACTCAAGACTTGCCTGCCAAATCTCTCTCTCTCTCTCTCTCTCTCTCTCTCTCTCTCTCTCTCTCTCTCTCTCTCTCTCTCTCTCTCTCTCTCTCTCTCTCTCTCTCTCTCTCTCTCTCTCTCTCTCTCCACGCCTCTGAGGAGTAGTAGTAGGGTCTAGAAAAAGTTCCCCCGACAATGTCCAGGAAGGAGAAATGAATAGTTTAGATTAACAATCATGTGAATCTCCTGTATACATTCTCAGGAAAACTTTTCTTGCATCTTAACATTTTCGCTTGTTGAGGGTGCGGATTGTGCCACCTCCACCTCTCTGCTCTCCTCCTCCCCCCACCCCCATATCTCTTCTTCCCGGCACCTTGGAAGACAAATTTGATGCCTACCGCTCTCCGACGACTTTGGAGTCGGTATGTTCGGCTCGGCAACCGTTGTGTTGTTTTCCCCCCTCATTGTGGCGTGCCTTTCTTCATTTTACGAGGTTGAGATTTCATCTCTCTTCTTCATGGTTTGAACCGAGTTTTCTATATGGGATCCTCTACCACATCTTTGACTACCCAACCTCGTAGGTTTGTTTCTCAATGTGCCATTGATCCTGCAAGTGTGTATGCTTGTGTCTAGATGGAAGCAGGGGTCCTGCACTGAGGCACATCCGGCCTTCCATCTCCTCGGCAATGGCTTGAACTTAATCCGAACTCCAAATGATCTGAGTCATCCATTGTTTGAATTAAAATCTGAGCATTCATTATCGAGATGGATGGCCGGATGAGCTCACTACACACCTGTAATGAGCCCCTCACTACAGGGCCCCGCTCCAGTGTCAAGATTTAGTAATTTTGATTTATTCATGTATCTTGTCACCAAATCTTCGTAATGCATATGGGCTTCAAATCAAATTGCCTCTTGTTCAAAAAATATATATATTTATTCGACTGAACTTGCAGTTGAGAATGTGTACCAACCTAGAAAAAAAGAACGTTCGGTCAATAAAAAAATTCCACCGGAAGCAAGCATGCTGCTGTGCAAGGGGCGCACAGCATTTGCTGTGCAGTGACAAAATGACATCATTTTGAGGCCAACACGCGGGAAAAAATGAAAGAGCTAAAGCGGCGTAATTTTGTTTTAATTAAAACGACACCATTTCCTGGTCCAATGAAGCCGAAAAAATAGCACTCAAAAAAAGAGCCAAAAACAGTCGCTTTGAGCTTCCGTGGTTTATCAACCCAAGACTGACCCATAAGCCTGAAGTTAAACCAGTGGTCTCAAGAAGGAGGAGGAGGAGAGAATTTCCAGCACAGCACTTGATCTCACAGGAATTTCCATGGTTGTTGGGTATAATACGAAGGCTAGGCCATGGATTGAGATGGGTTACAGAAAATTTCGAGTGCATCTATACCCAACTCTCTTTCTTTTTCAAGATTCAAGTTTTGGTGTTTGAGCTGAAAATACAGTATCATATGTTAAAGCTCGAAGTCTTAACCATGTATAGAAGTATGAATATGCAGCAGAAATAAAGATTGGCATGAAGTGGAATCGATCAGCGGCTGTGGAGGAACGATGGGATCGGGGGCTGTGGAGGGGTCCATGCTGTCAGCTGTCGAGGGTTTCTTTTTTTCTTCCCGATCGATTGTTTTCATGATTTGGATGAGAGCCAAATCACACTGTTGAGAACATAGAGTACACGCACCATTGCAATACTGTGAGAGAGAGATAGAGAGAGAGAGAGAGAATCTGGACATTGAAGTTTCAAAGCCCCTCTTATCACTCAACTGATAATCTGTCCTATCAGTTACTCTCCTATCAGTCCTACGATCATTTGCGGGATAATGAGGTGTTTTCAACCGTTTTCGGTTGCTTTGAGGGTGGGGAACTTGACCACCCAGGGATATCTATTTCAAAATCTTCATAAGCCTCATTTTCTGGCACCTTTCGTTTCTCTCCCAACTTCCTGGAAACTTGCCCTGAAGCTGACATGTCATTAATTACGCCATTTTCACTTTCTTCATCCTCAACCCGAGAGGTTCCCGATTTATTTCTGTCAAGGGAACTTGGGAATGAATCCCTTGTCCGAGGGGAGAGGTTATCAAGGGAGGACGCAGAGGCACCTTTGCATTGATTCTCGAACATCTTCTGGAGATGCTTCCCTTGCTCTTCTATTCGTAGCTGTAGACTTCTTTGAATCTGCAAAAGACATGTTACTTATACATCTGTATTGACCAATAATAGCTGGCTCCGCAAAAACTCTCACGGTTGTGGCAGCACTCAACTGCAAATCATATTCTCACCAATAGGTGAAGAATGAAGATCAAGTAAGAAACAAATAAATTTGTGAAATGACAAATCCACACCTCCAACTGTTCGTGCAGGCGCTTCTGGAGCTCCATTTGTAATCGTAACACTTCAGTGATCTCACTACCCCTGTTCACATAGATGTTAAAAATCTCCACACAAGTGGGCTAAAATGCACCAAGAAGTTAAAAATCTCCACACAAGTGAAAACAGTACATGATCACCAATAGTGAAATCATTTCATGAGCTACACAGCCCATATCGACAAAGGAAGTTAGTGTATAACTGCTTAAGCAACTTTAGATGGCAAGACGGGTTACTATAATCCAGCAAACTTAGACCAAAAGCTTCATGCAAGAATTCATTCTGGTTTTTCAAATGATCACCTATAACCCCACCACAATCACGTCCAATAGCAAAATTTTCCTTCCATGTTATTCAGTTGCTAATAAAAAAGCAGGTGTATTCAAGTCACTACTACCAAATGGGTGAAGGCCGGTCTATGAAAACATAAATGAGTCACTACTAGCAAATGCATAAACACTAGCGAGTAATAAGATATTCAATGCAATCCCTTAAAGCAAAGAAGAAAATGCTGACTTGCGAGGACGATCGATGTTTAGTTAATTCAAGTCGATCTACTTACGTTTTCAAGTCTGAAGGTTCCATTTCCTGAATTGGATCCAAATTTTTCTCTGAAGATCCTGCAAATCAACGAAATGACCAACTTCATGAACTATTGTGACACAGGCATTTTTCACATATTATCCCCTATAAGAAGGCCGAAGAAGTCAAACATAAACACCAAAGCAGTAATTGAATTTAAGCATAGAAACTTGAGATGGAAAAGCAAAAAGATGGATATGATGAGCTTGTGAAGACAATTACCAAAACATAATAAAATACAAATAGTTTGAGCATCACAGGACATCCAGAACCATAATAATATCAAAGCAAACGCCACTAACATTGATAGTGATCAACAGATATCACATGGAAATAGGACATTGAAGATCTACATCACATGGTTACAAAAAAAAAGAGAAAAAGGCGAACTCAGATAACAGGAGAAGGAGAATCACAACGAATTGAAGATCTAAGTCACTAACACGGATGTTTTGGAAAAACAGAAGCAAGCCAATAAATATACACTTCTTGAAAGGACACTGATTTTTGTAACACCAAATAATTTCTTTTATTTTCCAAAAGAAACACCAAACGATTCAAAGGCATGGAATTACATTGTAAATATAAAACAGCAGATATTTCCAAAACAAAAAATCCAAAAGAAGCAAAAAGAAACTACACAAAGAATTAATTAACTTTTAACAGACCTACACTACGAAATATATAATCTAAGATTCTAAGTGAAGGCCTTAAATTTTGTCTTTATATTAATTAGTCACTTGCTAAAGCATAGAGTGGAGTTGATGTTTCGCTCATCTCAGTTGTTCCAATGCTGCAACAGCAAAGCATACAACATAACAACCATAGTTGTGCAGAAATCACACAATAAATGGAATTCCTCCACAAATGCAAAGAAGCTTATGAACTAAAATTTCGTAAACAGAAAAGACTATCAGGAAGCTATTATTATTCACCTTCTGGTGACTCTGGTCTGTATCTTGCTGTTCTATACTTCTGCAATTCAGCAAGAAAATTCACCAGATGAATGATGCACATATCATCAAAACGTAATTACTACGTAACAAGAAAATGGAAGAAGTAGATGGAACACACCTGCAGGTGGCTCTTCACATGATAAATTGTCAAACCTTCAACTTTCAATAGCTTCAGTACACCTTTAGGAGTAGCTTCTGTAGTTCACAGTGAAAAAGTTAATCGAAATGAGTCGTCTCCCTCATAGAAGGCTAGAGGCAAATGAGATTAAGAAGCACTGTAAGGCAAAAAGCTTTACGCACTGCCACTGCCGCCAAGCTTACTGACTGCGTCAACAAAGGCCTCATGGAGTTCAGGCGTCCAACGCATGCGATGTGTGGTTGATGCACCACTTGGTGAGGATGTGGAGTTAATAGCACAAAAAGAATGCCCAGAAGAAGTCGGAATCTGGAGTACTTGGGGATGGGGTGCCAAAAAACTTGTAGATGATTCCATCCCCTGATAAGCCATCTACAATCAAAGAAAAATGCAAAGCAATACAAATCATACATGCTCTTATACGTTTCCCATTTCAAACAATAATTCCAAAACAAAAAGAGTTGAAAACTGAAATGTTTTCCCTAAGGGAAATGATTTTCACGCACCCCATTTTCGACCTGCACTCCCTTTTTTTTTTGTCTTTATACAAGTGAATTTACATTATTACCTTTTCATGGTTGAAAACTGAACAAATAAAAGGGTAATACTGCAAATTCAGATGAATGAAGTGTACCCACATCTGAATAGTATTGTTTAGTGAGGAAATTGTAACCTTTGGCCGTGGATCTTCAACATTGCTGTCAATGAAAAGGCCATTCCAATTAGGAGTCAAGGAATCATCATCGTTGATTAGCGGGTTTGTCCAATCTTGCAAATCGTTTCTCTTACTATGGTCTTCACTTGGGCTAGGACAACCACCATTGTTGCTTCTTCCAAATTGATTGATCTTGCTAGGGGTATTTACAGGATAGTCAAAAAAGTCTGATAATGGGTCGGCGAACCAGGAACCACTGTTGTTAAATGGTGTAGATTGGAACATTGTAGAATGACAAGGGGTTAGTGGTATTGATGCCCCACCATTTGATAACTGAGAAGTAAAGGGAGACTTTCTTGAATGGTTTTCAGGAGGTCCAACAGAAGAAAAATGAAGATCATTGGAGAATCCGGACATCGATGGGAACATAGGACCAACAACCCCACTGTTCGAGGGTAAAGAAGAGTGAAAAGCCAGAGGATTAAGTTCCCTTTGCATGGAAAGTAGCTGATAATCGGGCAAGCTAGGATATTCCTCTTCCAAGGTAGAGAGATTAACAGGTAAAGATGACGAAAGAGCTCCATAGGTTCTGAGTTGGCTTGCACTTGGCCTGTGAATAGATAAATATCGGTGTGCTTCCATTTTTAAGACCTCTTAAATAAGCTGTTACAGATATCCAGTCGACGTAGGCTAGCACATCCAACAAAACTCGAAACCTGCACTCTAGAAAGGGTAAATTGGTAATCCAGTAGAGACAGAGAAGAAAAGGCCACATATCCCAAAATTTTATTGTTGAACACTCGAATATTTCATTTTTCGAACCAAAAGATATAAACTACTGGCTGGAAAGCTGAAATGAAGTATTATCATAAACACACTCAACCCCAAAAAAACAGTAAAAATAAAAGGAAGAGGAAGAAGCTGGAAGCTTGGCCGGGTGTGATAAAGTAAAATAAGCACACCAATATCCCACCATCAAAAGTCATCATCACCCAATGTCACGATTATCTCTTTCTCCTACGTCTAAGCCTTACCAATTGCTACAAAGGATCAGCTACATGGACCAATTTCCTTGACGCTATCTGAAGCCATGTACATGGCAAGAGTGTCCATGATACAATTCCCAACCCCATATGCGAACAAAACCTACTATAAATGTTTACAAGGTTCTGGGCTGACATAGAAAGCCTTCCCTGGCATTATCCAGCTTTAAACAACCACAATGCCAAGGCTAGGGAAGTAGCACCGAGGTTGTATAGGGCTTGGTCCAGCCTAATGTCTCTAATGCAAGACTTACAGCATTCCAATAATTTTTTCAAGCAATTCTGCTCAGACTACAACAACCGAGACAAGAAAGGCCAGACCATTTGGGCAACTACCGGTGGAGATGTAGTTGGCAATCACATAGTCAAACAAGACCCACATGGCCAAAATAAACGATTATACAGAAACAAAATCACCCGCCAACGCGCTAGAGGTCAGAAAAGCTTTATTTATAATTCGTAGCACGCAGAAATCCAATCACAATACAGCCTTAAGTTTTTCTTATTTTCGCTCAGTACAGTAGTAGGCAACAAACCCTTCAAGGTCTACGGCCAGCAGTACCCATATATGCCATAATGGTTGTTCTCAACATGTTCAACCATAAATTGACCACACACCCCATCCACCCACCCACACACAGATGGTGGACATAGAAACAAGTATGAAAGTCCGAACCCAATCAGTCTTTGAGTACCCCGACGTAACACCCAACTCGTAACAATACCGCACAAAACCCAGCAAATCCATATAGGAACTGTTCTAATCAGTCAATGGATCTTTTTGCCTACAGTGATCCATCCAATACCTCAAGTCAACCAAATGACCATAAATGACGTAACAAATAAAAAAGCTCCGAAAATTGGACTTCCACAATCTCCATTCCAGCATCACAAACACCGGAAAATGCATCCACCAACATTAATCTTCGTATACATTTACGAGTTTCTTTACATATAGGGAAAGAGGGGCAGAAAGTCCCACCCACAAATAAAGATTAGGAATTAAAAAGCAAACACGTCATGCGATATTCAGATTAACCACAACAAACGAAGTACATTCAAAGCTACAGCAATCTAGAAAACACAAAATCGCCACATGGGTATTTGAAATTCTTACCTAAGATCGCATAAAGCTCAAAACTTGGGACCAAGAAAGCTCCACTCCCGACCAAAACTCGACGATTGTGGCATGGGGCAGAAACAGAACAAGCGTGTATATAGATGGGCGTTAATACCCACACGTATTTATCTCTATACTTCCAGCCCCAGCGTCTCCGAGGCAATCAACGGTGACGAGCTGGGCACGGGAAGGAAGGCGGTTTTTCCTCGATTGTTATATAACGAGGGATAGTCGGGGTGATAAACGAGTCCAACCAGCTTACTGCTAGTTGTTCAGTTTTGATTTGAATGAGCTTTAAAATACTCCCTTTAAGTATTTAGCTTGTTTAATAAATTTACAAAAAAAATAAAATAAAATAAAATAAATAGCTTGCTTCTCTCTCAAACGAGTTTTACTAGCAAAAATGATACACTCACTCCCTCCCCATCCACTCCCTCTCACTCCCGGGACCCACGGCATGTGAGAGGGAGAGTGAATGTATCATTGTTCTTTTAATAGAGCTAGTACAACAACTAGGGCTTGGTTTGGCTAAATTGAAAAAACTATTTTTTTGGTTCTTTTGGTTTTGTACTTATTCAAATTTTTTTTGTATTCGTTAGTTTTCGGTCGATTTTTTGAGGTTTCTTGGCTTATCTCGACGAAAGGAATCTAAAAAGTATAAAATTATTAGCCAAATTTTAAATTTTGTGAATAAAGACGAAAAATAATCCAAAAAACCGGTTTTTTAGATTATTTTTCGTCTTTATTCACAAAACTTAAAATTTGGCTAATAATTTTATACTTTTTAGATTCCTCTCGTCGAGACAAGCCAAGAAACATCAAAAAATAGACCGAAAACCAACAAATGCAAAAAAATTTTGAATAAGAACAAAACCAAAAAATCAAAAAACTAGTTTTTTCAATTTAGTCAAACCAAGCCTAGGTTTCAAGTAACTTGAGTTTTTATATTTTACAAGTCGAATGAACTGGATGATGGCTTGTTTTAAATGTTATAAGTCAAACAAATCGAGTAATATTTTGTTCGAGCTTTGTTTAACTAGTTTAAATGTTTTAAGAAAGATAGTATCAGAAGATCTGATTTGTGACCAACCCTAGATCCTACTTTGATAAGGACTCGGCCTCCATTCAGCTTCTCTCCCTTCGCTTATGGTCTTTATGCGTTCACTTAAAATTTCTAATAATTAATTAAATAATTAAAATCATTTATTATAAATAAGCCACTATCCAGCTCATTCGACTTGTAAAATCATTTATTTCGTAGTATAGTTGATAAGTTCGTTTCCGTTGAGATTCAACCTGATCAAAGGCCAATAGTATATTAACAACAGCATTTGTAAAAGAACGGCACGATAAATTTTAAAACTTAGATTATTTATTTATTATTCTATAGTAAATTTATTAAATAATTAATGTTTATACCGTTTATAATGTCCAAACAAACTATTTTTGATACGGATGACTTTCTCAACGAGAGCTACGAGATGCATGGTTATAATGATCGAACCGAATTCCGAGTGAGGTCACAAAGACGACCTAAAATTGGATCAAACGTGACAAATTGAAACTGGATGGGATTTGAATCCCTTTGATAGCTGCACTTCGGTTAAGTTTTCCATTTGATAAAATGGATGTATTTCCAGATTTATTGGAGATAAAATCACCTCCTCACTTCATTTGATAAAAATCACCGACTAGATTTTAGCAAATGTCCATTTTATCAAATGGAAACTGAGCCTTAATCGTCTGTCACTGGATAGCAAGGGCCGGGGCAAGTTTGACTAATCTGAAACTAATGGGGTCAACTTGCAATCATAATTTAACAATCAAGTAGTTTATCTTTTACATGTAATTTAATCCTGAAAATTATTAAATTATTCAGATATCAACTCTGTTCTGTCAAAAAAACAGATCGGATTATGTAGGTGTTTGATCGCTTTTTATTTTAAAAGTATGATCACGTAAGAGATAAAAGATTCAGATTAAAGAAATTAACAGGAAATATACGTACAACAAAGAATGTAATCCTTACCGAATGGACTGGGGATAAGTCTTCTCCATTGAAAGATATATAGCATGTCATTGAGATCCTTCCTGCTCCCTCAGTTTAAGGCCTATCGATTTTCTTGCGTGATGTTATTGACTGTGCCTGGGTTTTTTATTTGAGCACTCATTCAGGTAAGTCTTGTGGTTTCATAAATTTCACAAAAACAACTACACAAATAAATGATTGGTGTGCAGTGTCAACTTGTTTCAAGGCATGGAGCGATGTTTCAAGCAAGGTCGTCCTAGACATTTTGAGAGAGCAAACTTTAACGCTAGGGAAACTTGTATACTTTACAAGCACCCGATAAAGAGTAAATCATTTTTAAAAAAGAAAACATACTTATTATGATGTAGAAAGATTAAATTTTTGAAAGTAGTAATTGTTCGTTACCAAGCCCAGATAAAGATGCAAAAATATAAAACAAATATTTCGTTCTCTTTTCTCCTCTTTTCTGGTTCCCAGCCGTCGAGGTAAGATGGCTTAGGGGGGAGGCGCCGCCTCTTTCCCTCCTCTCCCCCTACTTCCTTCTCTTCTCCTTTCTTTTCTTTATTTTCTCCTCTCTTTTTTTATAGAATCTTGGAGGTTAGCTTGGTGGCTGTTGAGAGTGGCTTGCAGTGATGTGCTTTGATTTGGTGAGAGGTTGTGGGATCTGTCTAGCGTTGGCTTTCCGAAGCTGCTTCCTCTTGTCTTGACCTCTCTTTCTCCTTCTTGATCTAGCCGTTGCCAGCCTTATGGCTTTGTGATCCCGCTGATTTCACTCCTCGAGTTATGCCTTTCTCCCTAAGTTTGAAATTAGCCTACCGGGGACCAACTTTCCTAAAAGCCTTTTTTTTATTTGCTTCCTCTCCCATTGGTCGAGCTACTCCGTTCCTCAATGCACTTTTTGAAAAGTCTTTATCGAATAAAGAAATAGCTTAGATGTCAGTTAGCTTACCTCGATTAAAGTCGGGAAGTCTTTCTATAACTTTTTGGTTTTGCCTAATGGACTTGTGGTGTTCATGCAGTTGGTTGTGGTGTTCCTCCAATTGGGTTGGGCTCTTGGATCAATCTTGTGTGCTTAACGATGATGTGGAGGTGTGGTCATCAGGGCAGTGGCAGTGGCTGGTTGGGGTAGTTTACTACAATTTTATGGTTGGGGTGTTTTGGTTGGACTTGGCCCATTTGAGGCTTTGAGCGTCTTGTGCTTAATGTTTTATCTGACCCATGGGGCGTCTCGTGTCTATTATGCTTAATGTTTTATCTGAATTTTGACTTATGGGGAGTGAGGCTTTAGGCCTCTTAAGTAGACTTTATCTCATTGAGTGTCCTCAATTGGCTATTGATGGGTCTTGAATTGGGTAATGTCCTTTTTGCCTTTTCCTTGAAAAAAAATAAAAAGAAGAGGGAATTGTATATTAAATATCTGACAGTCAACACTTAAAAGCACTCTTATGATATAAATTCGACTATGATTTACTATCATGAGATTGTGACATAAGATTGGATTTGATTTTGGTAGTAATTGTTCGTTACATGAAAGGATGACTGAAAGGACGCGGTTCTAGTCCTAGATCTGGACTTCCGGATTTTCATGATCCAAGCATTTTTTTGATGATCCGACCCGTCCAATGTGTTCAAAAGGTATTATGAATAGTGGAAGGAAGAAATCTTCAAAAAAAAAAACCAGGAAAGGCTTGATCCAAGCAGTTTTTTGCAAAACGGTAAATATACAGTTTTTGCGAAAAACTACTTGAGTCAATCCCTTTCCGGTATTTTTTTTTGAAGATTTCTCACATGGACCTTGGAAAACATCTTTTGAACACATTGGACGACTTGGATTTTTCCAAAATAATTTGCAACACAAAAAATCACTCATTTTCTTCTAGTCAGGGATCCCTGACTGGAACTATGAGCATGACTGAAATATCACTCCTCTTACATTTACATTTTTAGCAGCAAAATGTAATTTTTAGCATCAACAGGAGTTTCCGTAGACAATGGGCACAAATTATTGTTCGGGACGGTTCCACGAACGCAACGAATAACACAACATTTGACACAATAATAATCGGAGTCCCACGCATATAATCGGTAATCAGACCCGTTCAAGTTGTTTAAAATATATTTTTAAGATTACTTGTAAAAAATCAAATCCAATCTTATGAGGGTCCGGTGTCCACGGATTAGATATGGATCGGATACGAATTCGATCCGATCCGCTCAGAGCAGATTATGATTTTTAAGATCCAGAACCGAACCGAATATTCATGGATCGGTTACGGATTGAGTCGGATTAAACGGATTTGACATATTAAAAAGGATTATTGAAGCGGATCAAGCGGATCCGATCCGATCCGGATCCGTCATATAAGAAATTCTCAATCCGAAACCGAACCGAACATTAACGGATGGATCAACGGATCGGTTCGGATTGATCAGATTGGCGGATCGGATTATCCGCTGGACAGCCCTAGGTAAAAGCTTAATCAGTTCATTCAAATTTATCGTATAAAATCTAACATAAATCAACGAAATGAGCTGATCACCTTTACCGATATCCAAATAATTTGATTTTTTACAGATAATCTTAAAAATATATTTTAAATAAATTGAGCGGCTACGATCATTTGCATCGGATTCAAAAAAAAAATTGTGTCAAATATTATGTTATTCATTGTGTTAACGAAACCGCCCCCATTATTGTCATACCTAGTAACAACCTACAAATTTTGGGAGCCCAAGGCTCCAGCATTCCTCGTCTGATTCCAGGAGCACCCATGTTGGAATGTCCAAAAATCCTTTTTCTGGCCTTGCCACCACAAAAAGTAGTGAAAGTTTGTCCAAACCTTTTCTTCACCGTACCATCTTGCAAACTAGGGGCTAAGACATTAACATACAGAATAGCAGACAAACAGAGACGACCATATAAAACTAAAAGCAGCATTACATTGCTCTAAACAAGAAGATCAACCTCAAAGAACCTTTCTTAGTCCAGATAATGGCCCCAAAACCGACAGCAAATACCGCAACTATGTAAAAGATGTCATCCATCACAAAGTCTAGATTAAACAAACAAAACTTGGGCTCCAAACATTTATAGTTCATCAAATTTCCTAAACAATAGCATTCGCAGCACTAGCAATCCTCGGCCACAAATCAGCACACTCCTTTCCAATTGGTCCTGTTATTGCAGATCCTACAAAAGCAGAAAACCAAATGAGTAACAAAAAAAGCCCAAGAGCATGCAACAACACATTCAAAGCCACCGAATTATTGCGAAAGAAATTTCATCATTTCATATATGATACCAAGTTCTGTACTGGGCCTACTCCAGTCAGAGGATGAGATGTCATCAGTTCCCCAGATCAGTGACAGAAATTTATCATAGCAACTAAAACTACAAAATCTGAGTAACAAACCAACTTAATTCATAAACCTGTCCCTTCAGCCCTAGAAAACTTGAATAGCCATGGTAAAGAAAGTCTTGAGCGCACAAAATCTGGCTTCTATTAGGCAAGAATTATACAACTAAGTTGCAACTGGGACTGTAGAACTATTAACAAATCCAAACAGAACGTCATCACAACTCGTGGACAGATGACCATTGAGATCTGAACACAAGCTGAATTAGAAACAAAACACGCTTGTTTTACGAGTACCTAAACAATTAACTTTACACAATTAGAGGTGCATGTTCTTCCCATTTTTCCTAATTCAAGTGCGCAAAAGATAAGCTTCTAATCCATTTTTCTTTTATGTGCTATTCACGTGTCCTATTGATCAACCCATTGATTATTCAAAATTGGGAATGTGTGTCAATCCCATATGTATGATAATGTTTTGTGCCATCAAGCTACATATCGCATACAGTTACCCAAAAAAAAAAGTATCAAAAATAATAAATACCTTTCATTTCTCCTTTAGGATTCACAATAACACCAGCATTATCTGCACATATGAGAAACAGAAGTATGGCATTCAGTACCACCTTTTAGATTATTACTGAAAAAAAAGTAATTGGCATTTGATTTGAAGCCCTTGCACTTCAACTACTGTAATTGAGAGTGGCCTGTTATATTAAGTTTCAACATTGAAAAAACATCATTGATGCCAGCACACTTCAGCGATAAGATGTTGTGACCAAATGAATGTATTAGCTGCATAAACATAAATGAAATTTACCAGCAGACAGGTAACACAATGCAACAGTTGAACATCATGCTGTTTAAAACTGGCAAATAAATTTTTCATATATGCTTCCTGATATGAATGACCAACGTGTAAAGTAGTCATTCACCTATCAAAGAAGCAACATTAAAGAGGGGTAGGACTGTAGGACATGCAACTTCCAAATCTTCAACTATGAAATGAACCCTTACCCATACTAGGAAACAAACAAAGAACGCATCAATCTACCACAAAACTACAAAAGCAAGGCTCTTAGAACTGAGCAACACAAAATCTGATAGAAGTCTACTTCACGGATTACTAAACAGCCTAACAGCACACTACAGCACCATGGCTTATGACTTATGAGCATCTCCCAATATTGACAGCTTATCAATAATGAGATTCATTCTAATTAGACATTTAGAAAGTGCCTAAAGAATAACGAATAATTGCACCTTATACAATGATGTCAACTAGGGGAGAGCAAAAAACTGTCCAACCCGCCCAATCTGCCTGCCCAACCCGAAAGGCTACAGGCGGTTTTGAACCAGTATACGGTCGGATACAGGTTGGTTCCCTCACTAAAATTCGGGTTTCAGGTTGGGTGGGTTCATTTCAAACCCGATAGACCTGACCTGAGCCTTACATGTGTTAAATTACATGTTTTCCACCCTACGCCTGTCAAGATCTCCCTCTCTCTGGCAATAAACTTAAACCTAACATCTCTTTTGAGACCGCCACACACCCTCGTTCTTAGTATCTCAGAAGAATAGCGCACGGTCACATCGATCTGAAGGTGGCACAATTACAACATGGTGACCCACCAGCCACCACCTCTCTCTGTTTTTTTTGCTGAACATATCTGTCTCTGTAATGGACTCTCTCTTAAAACCCATATGTTTAGTCACCAGTTTTTGGAGAGAAAAGACAAACCCATATTTTTCGTCACGAGTTTCTGGTCACTGGTGTGTTTTAGATACAGTTTGATGTTTTCCAAGGAAAAAATACTTTTTTGATTCAATGTGTTAAAACCTCAAGGATTCTAAAGGCAAATCCATTTCTGTCATGGTTTCTTGCCCATTAGTGGCCCAAACTGAAGAACTCGACCGACCCAATCCGCAAATCGGATACAGTTTCTCGGACGGGTTTGCTCCGGAAATATTCAAACCAGTCGCGTAGGGCATCGGATGAGGCCCAAAACCAACCCTACCCAGCCTGTGCACACCCCTAATCAACCGACTAGAATAATCGCAAATCAGCAACCACCCAAAGTATCTCCATCAGAAAAAGGCTACAGCGCCTTACTAATAAGTATTCACACAAGATAGCTCAGTGGTTGAGCTCGCTCCCCTTGGAGGACATCCATCTATAAGGTAGGGGGAGTTGAACTCCCACCAACGCCTCCCCACGGACCCCACACCCTTGGGATAGAAAAGATGTAGATAATTGCCTTTGTAAAAAAAAAGGAAGAGTACTCAAATTTGACACACAACATGCCCCCCATAGCTTACAAACAGGAAGAATACAATTATAAAACCAAAATAGAAAGCTCTCATTTACCACCAGGCACCGGCTAAAGAAATTTTTCGCCCCAAGTACGCACGAACCGGTTATATATATAATTGGATCCGTTTGTTGATACTTATCACATTAACTTAACAAAAAAAGTATCAGCTGTCGTAAATTTTAATTCACAAAGTATGAAATGTGAAGCAAATGACCTTCGAAGTACATGAAGACGCCGTCCTTTCGGCGCCACGGCTTGCGCTGTCGAACGATGACAGCTGGCATGACCTTCTTCCTCAGGTCAGGCTTCCCTTTCTTGACAGTAGCCATGACCATGTCACCGACGCAGGCCGACGGCAACCGGTTGAGCCTCCCCTTGATCCCCTTCACCGATATGATGTAGAGGTTCTTGGCCCCCGTGTTGTCGGCACAGTTCACCGTCGCCGCCACCGGAAGACCCAGCGACATCCTGAACTTGTTCCCCGCCGAACCTCCGCGACCTGCAGAAAAATTTACGCAAAGGAAAAGAAGGTAAGTCGTTGATCTGCTTGGTTAACGAGAAGACGAGAAGCAAGTTCTGGAGGTGTGAGATTGGATCGAACCTCGCTTCGACATTGTGCCGTCTCTCTCTTCTCTCTCTCTCTCTCTCTCCGGGGAGCGCTAGGTTTTTATACGGTGGAGGACTGTCTAAGTGCTAGGGTTTTGACAGGGCTTTTTTTGGGTCTGTAATAGAAAGGCTGAAGTTAGCGTGGGCTCAGTTTTCCTAATTTTACTACTGTTTATTTAGGCCCAAAGATTAGGTTTAATCATATAGTAGTGGGCCGATCTACAGAAAACAGAGCCCAGATGCGTCTATGTGAGCCTATTGAATTACTTAAGTAACCTCCACTCCAAGGAATGCCATCGAGTCCTTGGCCAGATAATCCTTCCAAATAGATTGTGCTTGTACTCTCAATTCTCGCACTGCGCTCAAGCTTTCAATCCTCATATTCAAGAATTTTAGTTTTTTGAGATGTGATTTATAGATGTGTTCACGCATGCATACGCGAATTATGTGACTTAGCCTCTTTAAACATTAGATCCGACAAGGATGCAAAACATATTCAGCAGGACTGGTCCAACAAGAATATGAAGTGATATTTTAAGTCGGTCCAACTTTAAAATTTACACTTTCTAGAGTCATCGCTAACAGTAAAATGAACTTGTTAAAAAGAATTAATCAAATCATAGTCTTAAAAACACTCTGCTTATATTCCCTTCCATAACATCCACATTGGTTATGTTTTTGTCCTTTAATTGCCTAATTAATCCATTAACCCATTACGATTGTCCTAATTAATGCATTATTCTAATTTTCTTACTTTTAGTCCCTTTTTTAAACTTTTAGCACAACGGGAAATTCCCCATACTATCAAACCAACTTTCAGTTCGACCAACTCAAGTATAAACATAGAGAAGTGCCGAGTGGACACAATTTTTTATGGTGCCGAACACACATATCAGTTGTCCTGAAATATTTTAAACTGACAAGATTTTAAAAAGAAAAAGAAAAGAGAGAGAGCAGGAGAAATTTAATCCGTCGAAAAGTCCCGCTTGGCACGAGGTGGCCGTGCCCACCCGACACTGGAATTTTTTTCCTAAACAGGAATACACTACACAGCATCCCACTTGTAAATCGTGCTCAGAACTGTATTGAAAAACTAGTAAATAAGGGAGAAAAAATGCCTGATCAAAAAAAAAAAAGGGCGAAAAAATGCCCTGCGCTTCCCTCCTCACCTCTCCCCTCCCCAGGCTCCCCACCACCACCACCACCAAAAGGTCTAAAACACGTTTCCAACCACGGCACCCTTGCCCTATCATGTCCCTAAACCAAAAACCACCACCAACCCCAAACCCTAACCTCCTAACAACCATCACCAAACTCCTATGGGGCCCCTCCCTCCCACCCCAACTCCTCATCTCCACCGTCCGTTCCACCTGGTCCGCCGCCTGGCACCTCATGATGTCCCAGCTCGCCCCTTCCGACCCAACCGGAAACTACACCCGACCCACCTCTCAATTCCGCTCCAATTCCACCCGATTTTCCCGCCAAAAACCAAAAACCCTCCATCTCTACGTGGGCCTTCCCTGCCCCTGGGCCCACCGGACCCTCATCGTCCGGGCCCTTAAGGGTTTGGAAACCTCCGTGCCCGTCTCGGTAGCGTCGCCGGGGGTGGACGGGTCGTGGGAGTTCCGGGATAGGGCTATTCCGGATGGGGATAGAGTTGTGCCTGGTTTGGACAGTGCAAATGGGTGTAAGACCCTAAGAGAGGTTTATATGCTGAGGAGAGGGGGGTACAGTGGCCGGTCCACAGTACCGATGCTTTGGGATGTGGAGAGAAAGGAGGTTGTGTGTAATGAGAGTTCTGACATAATTGAGTTATTCAATTCAGGGTTAAATGGGTTGGCAAGCAATCCTGATTTGGATCTTTCGCCGCAACCTCTGAAGAAAAAGATCGATGAGTGGAATCAGATTATTTACCCAAATGTTAACAATGGAGTCTATAGGTAAAATGCCAATGATGTCCAATTCCTGGTTCATATTATATAGCATTTGGGAATGCATTAGTGAAGTTGTATGTCATATATTGTATCGAATTATGGTTGCATACGTGCTTGAATATGCAAAATGCCAACTTGATCAAAATTCGGGTTCAAATTATACTGGATTATGTTTAGAGAATGTGTTAATTGCATTGGATTATGGTTGCATACTTGTTTAACATCCAAAATGCCATTCCATATGGAAATTCAGGTTCAAATTCAACGTGATTGTGTTTATTAAGTTGTATGTACAAATTGAATTGAATTTATGTCTTTACGGTGGCATATTTGTGAAGGTGTGGATTTGCTCAGAGTCAAGAAGCATATGATTCCGCGGTAAATGAGTTGTTTAGCACATTGGACATGTTGAATGATCACTTGGGCAGCTCTAGGTATTTGTGCGGAGATCTGTTGACGCTAGCAGATATATGCCTGTTCACAACTTTGATTAGGTTTGATCTGGTGTATAATGTTCTGTTCAAATGCACAAAGCAGAAGCTGATTGAATATCCAAACCTTCATGCCTATATGCGCGATATATATCAGGTAACAACTACTTATATGGCATAGTACTCAAATGGTTCATTTTATATTCTCGAAGGGTGAGTGTGTATCTGTCTTTTGTCTGTACATGCTTCTGAGTCGACATTTTAATCCAATTCAAATATAAACGAGACTAGTCTAGTTGAAAAATGAAAATGGTAAAAGGGATTTTTGTTTGCCCTTTCTTGATAATTAGAGACAGGGACTCTTTACATCATAAATTGGCCAATAGTTGTCTAACTGGGTGGATAATGATCTTTAAAAAACCAGCTACTGGATTTTGTTTCAGATGTTTGAAAAACGGGTGGATGAGTGCATTCTGAATGAATTGCTGAATTTCCCTCCTCTGGTGCCTGATTTGTCTGGGACTCTAGTGTCTCTATTTTGTATCGCATAGTGATCGGGTTGTCAGAAGAACTTAGTTCTAAAGACTAATCTTCTTCCAGATTTAGCGGTAGAATTTGTCACTTGTATTGACAGATTGATAAAAGCCCTTCTCAATTCCCTCATCCTATCATATAAAGATGTATAGGATACTCTGGTTGATCCACCCATCTTTATTGATGGTGATAACCAACTTCAATGGCGAGATAACCTTATTGCTGAATCCTTGAACTGATACTCTAGCTGTTTTTACAGTCTAATCGAGTAATATCTTGTTACATCTTGATTGAAAAGCAAACAAACTGTTGCTGTTATTGATTGAAAGTGGATCCATTGTAGTCACTTTTTTTACAAGATGCGTCGCTCTTGGTTACCCTTGCACGATTGCATATTCTGGAAAGTAGGCTCCGTGTCAATAGAATTATTTCAGATTAGAGACTTAAATCTGGTCATATCTTGTTGAATATCGCAAATTCTGTGCTGCATAGCTAAGTGGTGCATTTTCATTCCCTATGCAGATCCCAAAGGTCGCGGCAACTTGCAATTTTGGAGCAATTATGGATGGTTACTATAAGATTCTTTTTCCATTGAATCCAAGTAGCATTCGACCTGCCATGCCTTCCGGCTGCGAGCATGAGTTCCTCTCTCAGCCTCACAGTAGGACATCTCTATCATTGGTAGATAAAAATGTACAGGTTCCTGTTTTATAAAGCTCACTTTCCAGAACAGTATTTGGATATAGATCCCATACCTAGGTAGATGATGTTAAATTGTCACAAATGATGTTGTAAACAGTTCTCCGCAACTTGAGCTTAAGGATTTCAGCCTATTGACCGGTGTAGAAATTGAAAATAAGTAACCTACAGGCAATGAAATATACGGCGGTGATTGTTTCTCTGTGAACTTAGATAACATAAGCAACCATTTCGTGGAGGACCCCATTTCTCTGCAATCTAAAAAATGGAGTGCATCGTGGGTCCACAATCTTGCAGCAAGTCATTCAAATAATTCAAGTTTTCCATACTGCAAAGAACACGTTACCTACAGAAAAATAAAACAATTCTCGCAACTTGTGTTCCTTGATCTTTGCAGGATCAGGCATCAGTATGGTACATGTAGTTCCAACAGTAAGTGAAGACGGACTCTTCAATAAAGCGAATTGCAACAAACAACGTTGGCTAGAATTCCAAGCAAAACATACATGCCAAGACCAAGTTATTTCAACTAATGGAGCATTGTCATTGATAATGGACCGAAAAGGCCGAACAAAGGTGGCGAAATTCAAAGTTTCCAGCCTTGCTTAAAAGCAGGCGGACTGAGGCCCAGAAATGAGCAGAAGGAACCCCATAATTTTGGCAGTCACTCTATGGTACAATACACAATAAACGGGCATGGAGGCAGAAAAGCTTATGAGAAGTACGGAATTGATACAATGCTAAATGCCTGCTTATGCCGAATGCTGAATGCAGCCACAGAACCAGACACATCCTAGAAACTAACGACTTCTCAAAGCTTTGAAAATAACCTTGAAACCCAGTCAACTGAGAGGTTACAGCCTTTGGGAGGGGAGCCGAGTTATTGCAGCAAACCAATTCTCCTCACGAAAAGAAAGAAAGATATCATTAAACCTCACAAGTGAAAAGGCTTCATGAACCTCACACGTTCATCTTCGAGACCCCACGGATCTAGATCCTGTGCCAGAGAACATATCATTATTAGCAGCAGCTGAATCAGAGACAATTTTGCAATGGGAGTGCATCAAAATTAGTCAAAACTGAATCATCTATCCCTTTAAGAAGTTATATTTGGTCAAAACTGAATCATGTATTCCCTAGGTTATTGGGAAGGACAGATAAAATGTAAAGATTTACCGAGGACAATGACAGACGAGAATGAAATGGGAAGTGGTGGTATAGGAAAAAAACAACCGACAGACTGAAAGTACAAAAATATGTATACTGATAACGAACAAGATCTATCCATTTGACACAATAAATCCAATTATGCCACATTTCATACAAATAAATCCAAATTACTGTAAAAAAGTAAGCAAAAATTCAATTGCCACAACATGTAAGCACTTACTACTTGAGCGTTTGATGTTTCGGCAAAACTTGCTGCCACAACGGCATTTAAAAGCCTTGACTGGATGATCGTGATCATCGAAATCAATACCATAATCCTGCAGATACAACATTAACCATCTCATTACAAATAAATAATAATCATCACATATTTTCAGGGGATGAAGCCATCAACCTAAGTTTAAAATGGTCATAAATAAGTAATTTGTTACTCCTATTTTAGTTTACAACCAATTTTAGATTTTTGGGGGGTAAGCAAACAAAACTAATGTGAGACAGGCACGAAATTGTTATTTTGGGCATGTAAGCACAAAATAGATCGAATGTATGAGGGAAACATGAACTCACAGTACAGGATGTAGTATGTATAGTCTTAAACATATCACAGTCCAGTTAAGCAAGATTTCCAGAGCAAAATCAAGTATCAAGAGCCTAATCTTTGTGCAACCATTAGTCGAAACTCACACACTCTTTAATTTGGTCATGCTCATCTCATAGACTGAATGAACACTTACCCATGTAAGTTCCTCCATCGCTTCCACTTTTCTGGTTGTGAAGAAGGCGAGCTGCATGGAGGGAAAACATAAACTAAATTAGATTTTCAACCATAAATAAGTGGGCAAGCAACGAGTTATTTCCAAAGACAGGAGGAAGCAGTCGAGTGTCTGAGGTTCCATACATGATAATAATGATGGTCGGGGGTCTCCACCTCCACGGGTATCTCAACCAAGGTTGAATCAAAACATCTGGCAGAATAAGATAAAAACTATTTAACAACCAAAACCCAAACGTGGGTTTAACTTGGTAAGGATAATGAAGAATTGAATGTATGAAAATTTTTAAAAGATACAGTGTTCTAATCTAAATGAAAGTGCAAATTTTGATAGCTATACATTTCAGTTGAATGATAAATTCTCAGTAAAACAAAATAGTTATTGACTGAGGAGTAGTCAATACAGATCTTTCAGAACACAAAGATAAAAGGCATAAAAGATTTTCCCTTTAAAGAACTTACCTATGATTGATAAACCTCGCAACATTTCCATAATTTGTTGCATCCAAACAGAGAGCGTCTTCATCCTTTAAAACTCCTTCTGAACCCCAGTCAGCATCAAGCAGCACAGGGTACGCATGCTCCTCATTTTTGCTTTGCGAGACTCTCTCATAAAGTTCTGAGTTAGTTAAAATTTCCCCAACGTATTCACAGACAAATGCACCTTTTGGGAGCTCCTCTAGGGTACGGAGACCCCATCCTTTTCCTCCAGGAGTCATAAACACCTGAACATGGGGATAGGAAGGCAGTGGTAGAAATCATAGAAACTATGCATGAAGTGTAAACAGACGAGAGATATTACTCAAGAAAGATTTCAGAATATGTAAACATCGCAAGCCTCACATTTGAAGAGGACCCTTCCCAAAATGATACTCTGTGCAAAATTTATTTCATAGAGTTTGAAGTTAAATAGTACTATGAGAAACCATATAACTGCACTAGCAACTGGCAAAAAAAACTTAAGATCCTTGGAGCAGATTCTCACCTGCAACTTGCAGTTTATGCCACGCTGTACCACCCGATTACCACAGAGTTTACTGCAGCCACATTTCCACCAGCATTCTTTTATGAACTTCCTCACTAAGTGACCCTTACAAGGTTCTGGAATATCATCATTTTTGGATCTTTCCTGAGGGCATTCCTTACAATAAAACATGCAGTGCTTTTGAGGATCACGATTCATGGAAATACACTCTTCCAAAAAGTCCTCTTTGACCAAGCCCTCTAAGGTATACACAAATTCACCACCAGTTTCATTTGCGCAAGCACATGGTGTTGGTGATGATAAACAATTGCCAAAGCAATTTGAACAACAATTTTCTCCAATCCGCGCCAGTGAGAAATTTACATAACCATTCTGAAAAACCACATTTTGTGGTATATACTGGAAAGACGGTGGATACTCCTTGTTAACATCATTTACCAATGGTATTACAACGTTTTCTTGTCCTTTTGCTATATCATTAGCATCACGAAGAGAGAGTTGACGCCGCTGAACCACCCCCATACTATGAGAATTCGCATTTTCAAGCCCATTCTGTTCATTATCCTTATCAATTTCACAGCTGTTTTCAGTGTAATTCTTATCTGTTTTTGTGCAGTCATCCATTCCGTTGGATGATGGTGGGAGGATTGGAATTTGAGACCTGGCTTCTTCAGGTGCACTGTGGGTACTGATTGATCCATTAGAAGGAGCGAATGGCTTGCCTCTTGTTCCTGTATCCAGTGCTTTAGATTCTTTCGACAAAACACCAGCAGGAGTTGCATTTATTGTTTGCTGTTACACATGGACAAAGTCAGCACCAAGTTCTAAGGAAACAAATTATAAATGAAAAAAAAATCACCTCTCCAGATGGTGCGGAAGCATTCTCTAAGTTGTAAGAAGACTTTGCAAGTTGACGAGTGATTCTCCTTTCAATTGATGAAACGGGAACACCATCACTTCTAATGTTTCCATTTGCGTATTGGGATGAGGCGATTCCAGGACCATCAGCCTCTCTGATTGAGCAATTTCCACCTGAAAAGTTTTCTCTACTTGATGGCTCTGTAAAATTTGAGGAAACAAAGTGGACCCAACAGAAAGGCAAAAATATTGCAAGGAACGGTACAGTAGAGGGGGTTGTCATCTTCAAATAGATGCCCCAATCAGCAGTAACACACTAGTATCTTAACGGGAAAGCAACCTTGGATTAAAAATCGAAGTTGAACCACATGAAACAGGATATACCTGGAGGAATCACTGCAAGAGGAACCGCGATCTGCGGCAGTTCATCAGTGAGTGGCTCATCTTTAGGCTTGATTAAAGTACTAGAATTGTGCACCCCTGTTTGGGGTGAAAGAACAATGCCAGGATTCACTGCAAGAGGCGACCTCTCGGGCATTGATTTTTTGTCTCTTAGAGCTGGTTGAATTGAGAGGGGTTCCTTTCCTTTCTCTTTGAGTTGAGTGCTGCTGGCAGCACCAGGCTGAGATGGCTCACATCTTTCCGGAATTGACAATAGTGTCTTAGACAAGACAGGTTGTTTCCCTTTGTTTCTAACAAGTGGCGGGGGAGACAAGGAAGGGGATCCAGCTCCTATATTTGCCACATTAGACTGAAACGATTCTGTACTGTCCTGCGACTGTTGGGGAGGAGAAGTTTCAGGTAGTTTATCTTCCTCTGGTTTGGGCTGTTTTAAGGAAGTTCCACCCGGTCTGGGGCTACAGTTACCAAAAGAAGGTGAAGCATGATCTTCTTGGTGCCTTGAGCGCAACCTTTTCAAGGGACGCTCAGGCTCCTCGTGTGGCTCAGCTTCTTCCTCCATGTCTGCTTGCTAATCTCAAGTGAAAAGAAAAAATAGAACACAAAATAAGAGAAAAAACGATAGACATGAAAACACCAAATGAAAATTTGGGGAAATTACACAAGAGAATACTGAATAGGTACAAGGAATAGGCCACGTACAACGGCATTTTCACGTTCATTCTTTTGCTCCGCTACCTGAAAGATCGGGTAATAAAATTTTACAAGAAACGCCAATGGACCGTATAGTATAAATAAATAAACAGGAAAGGAGCCAAACAGACTGACTAATAACACAGAGATGGCTGTCAGTCAAGGTAGAAAGCATATGTGTGGACGTGTGTGTGTGTGTGTGTGTGTGTGTGTGTGTGTGAGAGAGAGAGAGAGAGAGAGAGAGAGAGAGAGAGACCAACCAGAGAGTCCTCTTGTTCAAATATAGCATCTGCGAGAGCTCTGTAATTTTCTTCTTCAATAAGTTCCCAGTTTTTGTCATACAGCTTTAGAAGATTCTTCAAAACTGGCTTCACTTTTTCTTCACTGATACCGAGAACCCTCATGGCACGAAATGCACTCACAACTTTTGGATTCGGTGCCATTGCTCAACTCGAAGTCGATATTCTCTAAAATAAGCTCCCAATAATCCAATGCACCTAAAAAAAATTCAGGATAACTAAACATATCTCAGGCATAAAGAAAACAGAAACATACAAATGCATCATGTAATGCAGTCAAATAACTAAACAGCATTTAATAATCCCATCAATGCCCTGGTTATGGAAAGACAAGCGGGTAAGAAAATACAAATATTCCTGTGAGTTGCCCTTGACAGTAAAAGACTGAGCTGAAAATAAGTTGATTTGGTATGGTATCTGAATGACGCAGACGCACAAGCTCTGATAAAGAATTATTAAAGTTATGCAAGTGTTATCCGAAAAACAAGGAGGAATCATAGGTGTGATCCTATCTTTTCAAGCCGTGAAGCATACAATCGAAGACTACGAAAAATTATGTTGGCATGCCTATTATTGTTGTGAGCAAGAACAAGGGAAAATATTGATCCGTTGTCAATTGAGTGGCGCTATATTATCTACCATGTTAGACGTTATCAAAACACAGAGACCAAATCTCAAACAAAGAAACCCCCACCCTGTTTATACAAGGATTATGGAAAAGACTTGTTTACAGATCAACCGACAAAACCCTACCTTCTCACACCCTATTCCCATAAGTCCATAACTCACTTCTAACTATGCTAACAAGAGAAATTCTAAAAATGAAAGCCAGCAAAGTATAAACCCATCCAACTGAGAAAAAAGAATAAGAACCATGATAAGAGTTCAACATCCTAAACTAGTCTTCTTAAAGACAAGTTAAAAATCAGTCAAACCAACTTGAAGAATGAAAGTCTAAGTCTAGTTTTCAAGAAGCTGAGAACTCTATTTATTTGTAAGCACAACTTTATTAACCTTAACTCTGCAATCGCATACTTGGTGGTAGGAAAAACAAGGAATCAATTTCTAGTCAGGGTATTTCCAATTTCTACTAGAAACAAAAGAAATAAATGCACTTCAGGAATTCTTCAAAATTCAAAACGATACAACAGTAATGGCAGCAGAATACAAATTAGCCCAACTTTTCTTTACCAGAAACATAAATGAAGAATACAATTGCCACACCTCCAGATAAGGAATAAACTACTTGTCAAATCCATTGGCTTAGATAAATGCAAAATTTTTAGGCTCCTTGAAGAATGGGAGCTTAAATAAGCCCAATAATTCACTCAGCTCAAAAAAGTCCTCCTTTGGGTTAACATTCCGAGCAACCGAACACGACAATGCATGCGAGAGTGTTGAAAATACCAAACAAACTATAAATGGTAGCAACTAGAGGCCTCCACCAAATGTGGTTCAAAGGCTGAAGAAAAAAGAAATGTAGAAGGCGATCCAAAGCCCTAAACCCTAGAAAGAAAGAACCCAATAGCGAATACACAAATTAACTTCACAGTTTCGTCGTTCGCGCAAGAAATCAACAGTCATTACCAATTATTAACTTCACAGATTCCTTCAAACTTTCATTCGGAAAAGAAAAAAAAAAAAAAAGAAAAGAAAAGTGCAAAGAAAGCTAAAAATGGCACGAAAAGGAAACACATAGACGAAGTAAGAGAAGGTGTGTACCAGCATTTCCGATTTGAGACGAGTGGAGGGAGGAGCGAGCGTTCGCGTGTGCTCGCAGTAGGGCACGGAGCGAGCAGGAGAAGAACGGAAAATATTTGGAGAGAGAGAGAGAGAGGCGCCGAGCAGAAAGTACTGATCTCTATGTGGCACGACAAAAACGATAACCACGTTCGTAAGGGGCGCGTGGAATACGGGACAAACGCAGTGGAGCCGAATGTGGTGGGGCCTGGTTGTTGATGAGAAGGCGCGAAGACTCGAGTGGGTTCGGTGGGCGCGTGTGGTAGACGTGTTCGAAACTGAAAAAGTGAGGAAAAAGGTAACAGCGTTGTCATCGATGTAGTCAGAGAGGAGGGAAGTAGTACTGGCCAGAATCTGAGGAGGATGGAGCTGAAGGCTGAAGCCCGTGGGCCGTGATCCAACAAATACTACGAATACTAGTACAATGTGGCAATAAAGTTTGGCTTTTGGAATAAAGTAAGCCCAACGGCCGAAAAGTAAACTAGTGAAGTTTTGGTTGGGCCTTTCAAACCCGACCAAACTAAAAATACGGTATTCAAATATAGTCATCGTAGCATTGTGTTTTGAAAAAAATAAGCACAAAAGTTCATAACCAAATGAAATAATTTTAAAAAAATAAGCACAAAAGTTCATAACCAAATGAATTAAATATATTGTGTTACTTGTGTAGTGTATACGAGAAAATCATTTTATGTTACCCCTCTGTATTCCTTCCATTGCGTTGATAATGATTTATCATCATTCCTAATTAGGAATGGATATTGTTTTCACAGCTACAGATGGCAACGGAGCATGGCTGGGTGAATGGCTATCCCTATCCTCGATCCACAAATTCACATCCAATCATCGTCCCTGCCTTATTTCCCCCTGGTTTTTTCTTTTACGATGTATCCCCACTCCAAATGAGGATAGAAAGAACAAAAAAGGCGGATCGAGCGGGACTATCTTAGCGTTCACTCTTCCAATGACATTACAAGAAAGCGCAATTTTCGAAGATAGACGAATGCGATCAAACCTATAGAGAAAGATTACCATAGTACCAGAAGATGAAGAACAGACAAATAGGTGTGGCGAAAGTGTGTTTATATTCCTTCAATGTTTCACATCTAAAACCCTAACACAATCATATATGCAAGGTAATCATTTATGTTACTCCTTCGTATTTCTTTGCATCGTGTTGATAATGATTTATCATCATTCTTAATTAGGACTAGATTCTGTTCTTACAGGTAGAGATAGCAACAAAGCACAGCAGAGTGAATATAACCCGTTCAATCGCTCCCAATCTGCAAACTCATATCTAGTCATCGCCCCCACTTTGATATCCACCGAGGATTTTTTTACTTTCCATCCCCGTTCTAAATGAGACGCGGGATCTCCAAAATGGGGGAATGGAAATTTAGGGAGGAGGGGGACAGATCAAGCACGAGTGTTTTTGCGTCAATTGTTCCGATGATGATACGAAAAGGCATGATTTGAAGCGATTTTCGGAGATAGACAGATTTGATCAATTTGTGTGTGTGTGTGTGAGAGAGAGAGAGAGAGAGAAAGAAAGATAGAGAGAGAGAGAGAAAAAAAGAGAGATAGAGAGATATAAGTTATTAAAGTAGCAGGCGACATACATACAAATAGATGTGAGGAAGGTGTGTTTCTATTCCTTCAAGGCTTTACTTCTGAAACCCTAAAAAACTTAGATATTATACAAGGACATCCTTTTATGTTACTTTGTTTTCATAACTAGGGACGGCAAAGAAATGCGGCGGGGTGATTGTCATTGTCCTAAGCCTCGATTGGCAAACCTATGTTCAATCATCGCACCTACCTTGATCTCTACTATAAATTTTTTGTTACCCTCTCATCCCCAATCCAAATGAGGAATGAGATCTCCACATGGGGATCGGAAATCCATGGAGGGAGGGAGAGATAGAGAGAGAGAAAGGCGACTTTGTTCGACAACAAACGAAAGCAATCAAACCTAGTGCATGTGTGTGTGTGTGTGTGTGTGTGTGTGTGTGTGAGAGAGAGAGAGAGAGAGAGAGAGAGATTACCAGAGTACCAGATGACGAACAGACAAAGAGGGGCGGCAAAAATGATTCCTTCAAGGTTTCACTTCTGAAACCCTAACACAATCAGTCTCACATGCACTATCTTTCCACTCACATTCTCTTATATAATATTCTTATTTGGGCCTTACTCATTGGGCCTAACAAAAACAATAGGCTTACATGTATAAAAATAGGGGCACTTAAATAATGATCCTCCAAAGCACCTTAACTCATGTTATCGTCCTGCCATAATATTGCAATTATGTTTTCATCCTCAAACTCAAATAAACCCAAATTTGCCCTTCACTGCATATATATTTTGTATTTTAGGACTAAATTAGATATAATATATATGAGCAGAAAAATAGGACCATTATCTAAAATTTTGGGGTCTAGTGCTATAATTATGGAGATATTTAGGGAAACAAATCCCCCAAATTTTGGTTTAGTTGAACGTCTTTTTTTTATTGGCAAAATATATATAAATATAGAAAAAATGAGGACGATATGAGAACAATAAAAACAGGAGCAAATAAGGTCGATAAGGAATCAACCACTCCCAAAAATAGAAAAAAAGTGGATAACAATACCCACAAAAAAACCCGACAGCATCCCAAAATCAACACAACAAAAATGATCAGGAACTAATCAGCATCCTCGAAGCAGAATATGACTTCCAAAACCTTGAAAGCGACTATAAAATTCACCACTGAAAGCGCGGGAATGCCAAAGTATACACATTCATTTGAAACCCTTATTTACAGAATTGCTCACTGGTCCCCCGTCTACCATACTCCATACTTTACTGATGTAGCCCACCATCTTCAAATTATAGTCAATCACCGTTCTCCTTCCTCTATTGCCATCGATCACCGTCCTCCACCACGGTCTTCCACTGACATCTTCCATTTCCACCGACCATTGCTGGGCCAAGTATCAAACTCAGTCAACTTGCTTAATTTCCAAAAAAAAGAGTCAATCATCGGACACATTTTGGGGAATCTACCGGTTGTGTTTGGTTAGATAGTTTAGTTTAGTTTTGATGATGTTAACAGGTGTAATAAGTGGAGAGAGATATAGAGAGAAATGAGGGAAATGATAATGTCATCAAAATTAAAACTAAAACGAAACAGGGAAACAAACAAGGCCACCATAATCTGATTTTTTTTTCAATACAATACTTTCATTTTTGTGGTTATATGTTGTTCATGTTATTGTGTTAACGTCGTCCGTCCTCCATTGTTGTTATGATTTTCAACATGTTTGGTAGTTGAATAACCATAACCACAACCGTAGTTTGATCAATTATTTTCAGTCGTAGTTCTCAAACGTGGTTCGATTTGTCAGTTTGACGACAGAAAAGACTCGGAAATGAAGTTGGGCTATTTTTTTAGTGACAACAAGCAAGAGGAAGACCCAACAGCGCCCAAGAATGGAGTACGAACATCAAGTTTTCTGTTGTATTTCTTGCCATATCAATTTAGTCTACTGAACCATTTTTGGCGTTTCTTGTCCTCATAACCAATTAAATATCTTGTGGACATGTATTTTACCATGATCCAAGAGTTCAAGTTAACTAATTGTAACGAATTTACTGTTTTTGGACTAAATTTTACCATGATTCAATGCTACCATGTTAAAATGACGAAGATCATGAGCCAATAATCATGGTTTAAAAAAACCCATAAAATATGGTTAAATCATGGTAAAAATCAAAATGATGGAGCTCATGAGTCAGTAATTATGGTAAAAATCAAGTACAATGCATAAAATATGGTAAAAATTGATTCCCACAACATTATGATAAGATATCATAAAAAAATTTGAAAATCTGCAATTCAAAAAAGGAATGGAAATATTCAAAACCCATGATTTTAGGTAACTTACATACCACGAAATTAGAAAAACTACTTCCCATCTATTTAGGCAACAATAATAATTTATATCAATACATATCACTGAATAAAGGCAGAAAACATAACTGTTCAAAATGGCAAGGATGAAACTTACTTGCTATCTCTAAACATGATGATTATTTAATTACCTATTTTATAAATCAAAATCATGTAAGTGCTATTTCGCTCTCTGGGATGGAATGAATATTCATGATGTTCAAAAGTAATTCTAGAACACAAATGGATTAATCGTTAGTGTCTTGACCTGAGTTTTGCACGATATTTTATAGTGACATTTCATATGGATTGGATCAGGTAACATAAAAAGCACATAACAAATTTAAGCAAAAGAGTTTTCCATTTGATTTTAGCAACTGGATTGCTAAAATTATATGTGACAGCTTGGGCAAGAGGAGTTTTCTATATACGTTGACATTCAAGAATGGGAACGTAGGGGAGTGGTGGGAGTGGATTTGAACAAGTGTCCTTCAGAGTTTTTTTACACATTTAAAAAAAAATCAAAATTCTGAGAATCAAGGGATGAAAGTAGAACGGAGTTTTTCCGTTTGATTTTAGCAACTGAATTGTTAAAATTATTTGTGACAGTTTGGGCAAGAGGAGTTTTTTATTTACGTTGTCATTCAAGAATGGGAACGTGGGGGAGAGGTGGGAGTGGATTTGAACAAGTGTCATTCAGAGTTTTTTTTACATATTTAAAAAAAAAATCAAAATTTTGAGAATCGAGGGATGAAAGTAGAACGTGGATTTGTGTGTTGTCTCAAAGAACACATCTCAGCCATTAAAGTGCTTTCCTTTGCATTTTGAATCTTTCCCTTGCAATCTGAGACCTTGAAGATTCAAAGGACGGAATGATAGGAAATTCAAAATATGAACTCTCTTATTATATAGATTTACATTCATTTCAATTCATGTGCATTGAACTTTCACACATCCACCACGTGGTAGGTGACTTTACTGCGTTAACTTTCTGGTACAAGTACCATCGGATCCTTTTTTTTTTGAAAAAAGTAAAAAACATTCAGTATCGAGTGAGCATGAGCGTTGCCGGATTCGGGGGTGGTGCTGCCCCTAAAGGGGCAGCATCCATGTTGCCCTCCCAAAACTACGTAGTTTTGGTCCATTTTGCTAGAGGGACAAGAGAGTTGTTTGGTCCTCTATATTTTCTTGTTTCTCCTTAATTCAACCCACCAAAACAACGTCGTTTTGGTGTTCCAAACAAAAACCCAGCCATTACATTCCAAAATTATCTTCAAATCCTCATAACAAAAACAAATATCCTCTAATAACTTAATCATCCCTCAAAAAAGACAATCTCCTAAAAATCAATGTTGCGATGGTGGTTGTAAATTGACACAAAAATTAATAAACTCGTCATCATGGAATAATTGCTTGGCCTCTGTAGGAATGTGGATTGATGAATGCCTTACTCAATCAAATGCCATCACCTTAAAAAAAAAAAAAATAGCCAAGCAAACAAGAGGTAAGATTTTAATCTAGCAATTGGAACAAAAAGATTTTAATCTAGCAATTGGAACAAAACAATAATCGAAATATAAGTACACTAAGACCTTTGAGACTGGTGCACTGCAAGATGGTTGACATAATAAATGTGCCATTTGTGGATAATAGGGTGTTTCGTCATCCTACATTAAATATAATAAGATAACTATAATACGGATGTTGTCATTTTCTTCTTTTCAAACTATAGACGATATAAAGATTAAAATCTTACCATTGATTGGTTTGAAGGTGGACTTTGGAGAAGTACCTCTGCCCCGGATTGTTGAATGTCCTAGGAAATTTTTACGTCAACAAGTTAAATGAGGCATTTTATTTCTAACAAAAACAACTTTCGACAAGAGCTGCCCAGCAATTCACCTGAAGCCCTTAAGTTTTGATAAAAAAATTGTTACTGTATCAACATAAATACATGCTGAGATGTATTTTGGGGGAAATAGGGTTTTTGTCTAGGCCACCAAAACGACGTCGTTTTGGTGGTTTAAATTAATGAGAAACAAGCAAAAATATAGGCCAAACAACTCCCTTATGTCTCTAACAAAATGGACCAAAACTACGTAGTTTTGGGAGGGCAACATGGATGCTGCCCAGCACCACCCCCGAATCCGAGCGTTGCCATGTAGTATCCGATGTGTATCTCCGCGAACGGTTTAGATTTCTTCTATTCTCTCTTTTCTTTCTCTTTAAAATTTGGGTCGAAATGCTCACTCAAACGTAAGATGGTGCTTGCTTTAAAAAAAAAAATTTCCATTTTTTTTAATGTTTTGGTGGGATGATTTGTTTATCACAGTCAAATATTTAACCTTTTTTTTTTTTGAACCATTCATATCAATAACAGCCATCCGACAAAGATTACATCATTGAATACAAGAATGAATTAAAACTACAAAAATCTAAAACTGAGCTACTGAAAAAGCACACATGCTTCGAAGCTCGCAGACACACCTGTCGTAGCAGACCTGCACTAAGTCCCGGCACATAATCCATCCTCGATTTAGTAGTAGAGAATCCTAAGGGACACTCAACTCAAATCATTAGCATGAAATATAGATGAAATTTAGAACAAAAACACTCTATGCAGGGAGCAAAGCATCCGTAAAGGGGCTAGACAAAACCCCCCTAAAAAACAAAAAAAGAAGAAAAAACAAAAATCAAAAGCTCTGGCGGAAGATATATGCCACCGAAAATGCCGCACCGGAATCGGCGACTTATTCACCAGAAAGGCCAAACCAGACCCCGAAACTGCGAACCTTCACAGATCAGACCCAATCAGAGAGGTGGAAGTGGAGGGGAGGGTAATGGGCGGCGGAGAAAGGCGGCCCGGGGGGGAGGGGGAAAGAGAGAAAATGGATGTAAAGGGTGGAGGGTGAGCAGAGAGATGAGGTTCAAAAGGGGGGGGGGCTGGCCGAAGGAAGGGAGGGAGGGGGCAGAGGGAGAGGCGGAGGCCTCAACCCCCTCCCAAATTTGAAACCTCTGATGCTCTTTCTCTCTCTAGGGTTTTTTGGGAGCCAACTAAGAATACATAATATTTAAGCTTCTAGTAACTCATAAGCTATCCGATTACACCTTCTTTTCTTTTCTTTTATTTTTCCTTGAAAGACTCTTCGATTACAGTTCATTGTTTACATTTGCATGAGTGTAGCAGGGGAGCACGGTCACGATGCTTTAGATCATTTCGACACCACATCTTAATGGGGTTCATATACATAATTGTGGACCTCACAAGAATTACAAGAAGTGTTAGAGTGTCCGAAAAACTACATGACCATGCTCTTAAAGTACTCGATAATTACACCATTGTAACACATCCTCCGCAAGGCTTGGGAATACTTAATTCACTCATCTTGTCATAATCACTGCATAATCTCAAATCAAACCCAATTACTACATAATCCTCCATAAAGAAAAAACACTACTGCTAAATCATTTTCACATTAAATGAAGGAAAAGGCACTAGCAAACCAAAGGGTCCAAAACCCTTTACAATGGGCACAACCCCCCGTAAATGATCAAACATCCCGGACAACACCCACCGAATCCCCCCCTTCCAAATCCTTCCAAAAAACAGTCGTGGCTTGATCACAGAATATTCAAATCCCAAGATGTGTCTATTTTCATTTCCATCTTCATCATCTCCTACCACCACCCTCTTCTCTCTCCTCTCCCTCTCACTCCTCACCACCACCGTAATTTCCGCAGACTACACCACCCTCGTCTACAAAGGCTGTGCCGACCAAAAATTCCAAGACCCAACTGGGGTTTACACCCAAAACCTCGAAACCCTCTTTAAAACCCTTGTTTCCCAATCATCCTCCGCCAAATTTTACAAAACCACCGCTGGTGAATCCCAATCGGCCATTACCGGGCTATTTCAGTGCAGGGGCGACCTCTCAAACTCCGATTGCAATAACTGTGTTGGCAAAACTCCAGATATATCAAGAAAAGTGTGTGATAACACAATTGCTGCTAGGGTACAGCTCACCGGGTGTTACATGAGGTATGAGGTTTCTGGGTTCAGTCAGGTTTCAGGTACTGAGTTGCTGTACAAGGTGTGCGGGTCGACTCGAGCGAGCGGGACCGGGTTCGAGGACAGGCTGGGTTCAGCTCTTGGGGAGATAGAGAAAGGGGTGGCGAGTGGGAATGGGTTTTACACTGGGAGTTATGAGTCGGTTTTCGTGTTGGGTCAGTGTGAAGGGGATTTGGGGAGTGGGGACTGTGGGGATTGCGTGAAGAGTGCTGTCGATAGAGCCAAAAGTGATTGTGGGACGTCAATTTCAGGCCAAATATACCTCCAGATGTGTTATATTAGCTATACTTATTACCCAAATGGAGTGCCCAGCGAATCAACATCAGGTAAATCACACACTACCCGTATTATATTTATATGTATATATTTTTTATAACCGGATGTCCGGACTAGCACGCACAGCTCGACTAATTTCGGGCTTTGAAGGGAACAACCGGCACAATCCGGTGGCCTCTCCATCCCATTTTGTTGGTCATTTTTTAGAGTTGTCCCGCATCATTCTTTGATTGCTTGTATCATGACTTTGAAAGCTCTATTAAATTGGAGTATAAGTTTTTTGAGATATCAACAAGATTCATATTGCATATGGAAACGTAATATTAACTTTTAAGGCTTGGTTTTCTATTTGTTAAAATGGAAATCTCATAAAATCAAGTGGTCGATTTTAGCAAATAAAGTGAACGTAATATTAACTTTTAAGGCTTGGTTTTCCATTTGCTAAAATGGAAATCTCATAAAATCAAGTCGTTGATTTTAACAAATAAAGTGGGGAGGTGATTTTATCTCCAATGAATCTGGACATATAAAATTATCTCCCCACTTCATTTGCTAAAATCACCCACTTAATTTTAGCAAATGTCTATTTTAACAAATGAAAAACCAAGCCTAAAAACATAACCAATTTTCTCTCCGGATAGGGTAGATCGGGGGACAAACAAATAGTGACGGAACAAGTAGTATATGTTTTCTTTTATATGTCTCTCTGTTTTAGTGATTGCCAAGTGTTTTATTGGGTGTGTAGGAGGAGGAGGAGGAGGAGGAGGAGGGAGAAATGCCAAAAAGACAGTGGCTATTGTTGTGGGTGGAGTGGCGGGGTTTGGGCTTGTGATTGCCTTTTTGTTGGTTCTGAAATCTGCGTTCAAGAATCGAGGAGATAAGTATGGAGGATGAGGTTAGTTTCCAACTTCCTACTCTGTTTTTGTGCTATTCCTTTTTCCAATTTCCTTGAATGTTTAATAAGGACAAATTAATGCAAAGTGAACCCGAGGTGCTGTCGTAGTGGTTAAACTACTTGCCTCTACGAGGCTTACCACTCGAGGTTGTAGGGTCGATATTCCTCGGCTACGATTAGTTCCGATAAATTGGACAAATCTCTCGAGCCCTTAAAAAAAGAAAAAATCACTACTATTTAGTCTCTAATG
This sequence comes from Vaccinium macrocarpon, assembly GCA_022606695.1. NCBI lineage: Eukaryota > Viridiplantae > Streptophyta > Magnoliopsida > Ericales > Ericaceae > Vaccinium > Vaccinium macrocarpon. Next base: position 37,246,826 of record CM040178.1, on the reverse strand, counting down.
GAATGCCAGAGTGCTTAGATTGATAAGGTGATTAGATTAGATTAGATTGTCATGTTGTTTGTCATTTTCAAGTGAAGCAAACGTGTAAGGAACTAATCAAGAAAAGAATAGTCAATTCTTATTATCTTTCCAGCACTAAGTCCCGAGTTCGACTCCTCTTAGATACCAAGAGCAGAATCTTTTGAAACAAAATTTACGAGTAAAAACTTATGCGAAATGACTATATTAAGATTCCAGTCGGCAGTGCGGCCTAAGGTTGCGGTTGGTGGTCGGTGGGTCGGTTCCAAATTTACCAAACGAGGAATTTCATTCAGCCCTCCTTGAGTACTTCCGTATTTCATCCTCCCATATTCAACTCATAACTTTTCAGGTAAAAGTGCCTAATTTTTTATTTAGAAGTCATAGACGTTGCACAGATGGATTATTTGTTCATTTTTCTAGGAATAGTTTAGCAAAACTTCCTCCTAGTTTTTTAGCCGAGTGCCTAACTTTTATTTTAGAAGTCATAAACGCTGGACAAATGAATTATTTGTTCATTTTTCTAGGAATAGTTTAGCAAAACTTCCTCAACTAGCCTAGCAATGATAGGGTACATGAAGAGTTTTTCCGAAAACGTCCAGGAAAGAGAAATGTTTTTTTGGAAAGAGAATTGAATGGTTTAGATTTTTCCTGTGCATTTGAACGTCCAGGAAAGAGAAATGAATAATTTTTCGGAAAGAGGAATGAACGGTTTAGATTCTTCCTGCGAATCTGAACCATGTATCTTTCTTTTCTAGACGTTTTTGGGAAAACTCTTTCTATATCCTTAACGTTTTTTTTTTAGCCGCAAAGTTTTTCAAAAAGTTTTAGCAACCTAGTTTCTAAAGTCATGGTTGATTTTAGCAACTAAGTTGCTAAAATCTTTTGAATAATCTGTATAATTGCAGGTCACTGAATTGCAAAGTTTCTTGTTTGTTTGTGCAGGGTGAGACTAGTGTTTGCTGAGCTGCTAATGTTAGAGGTGGCGGGTGTAAAGGGTTGAGAGAAGATTTTATTTTATTTTTTTTGCCTTTCACCCCCTAAGATTCTTTTTCTTTCTTTCCTTCTTTGGAACCAAACAGGCCTCTCTGTCTCGTAGGGTAGCCATTTATTTTAGTGATAGTTTTACCTTTTACTTTTGAATGTACATGCACAAATTCAATATAGCACATAGCTTTTTGTACTTTTCTTTTAAAATCTTTTTCCTCCACTTTACCACCATCGAGAGTAATCAGTTTGGCTTCTGTTTGTTTCTTATCTTAGAAGAAAAGGAAAACACTGGAATCTTGCAAATCATTGAGTTCTAAATAGATTTGGGGGCATAGTTTTAAATAACAGTATTGGTGGCTTCGTGTATTGGAAACCGTTGTATCGAACGGTATGTCACGGGAATCGGGTGTAACGGTTGTGAATTATTTAATTTTGGCTTAACTACTGTTTTGGTCCTTGAAAAATGGCCTCAGTTTCAAAAACGTCCTTGCAAGTATTTTGGTGTCAATTTCATCCTTGTAAAACTTTTACGATTTCAATCTTACCCTTTTCATCCAAGGGGTGACGGAAAATGCCTACGTGGACTAATTGGAGCCCAGTCATCACATGATATGTACCATTTCAACAAAAATAATACGTATACAACACTATGCCACAACGCCATCCACAATTGGGTTCAAAAAGACGTCATTTTGGACCCTAATCCCCCCCCCCCAAAAAAAAAAAAAAAAACACTGAAAACACAAAACCCTTCCCCCAAAATTTGATTTCGGTCATTGAGACTTCAGAGAGAGTGAGAGAGCGAAAATCCATGCACCTGCCGCCGCCGACGAGGACTCTTCTACCTCCAGCGACCACCACCACTTCCATACGCCGACAAGATTCAAACTCTCTAACCAATCTCAAAACCTCTGCAACTGGACAAGAATTCTATGCACCACCACTGGAACTGTTTTCACATCATTCCCAAACCTCTCCCTTTTCGATCTCAACAACAACAATCTCTTTGGGTCCATTCCACTCAATATAAATTGGGTCAGTCCCACATCAAGTGACCAATCTCCAAAAGTTACGGTACTTAGAATTTAGATCGAACTATTTAGAAACACCAGATTGAAAAAATGAAGACGTGTCTATGTGGGGTTTCTCTCCCTGATAAATACCCAGCGAAAATTGGGATTTGGAAACTAGGGCGAAAGGGTAAGATTGAAATTGTATGGAAATGGTAAGATTGAAATTGTAAAAGTTTCACAAGAACGAAATTGATACCAAAATACTTGCAAGGACGTTTTTTAAAATGAGGCCATTTTTTAAGGACCAAAACAGTAGTTAAGCCTTTAATTTTTTGGTTGTATAGGCCGATACGGTCTCCAAATCTCAAGACGAATCCGTATTGGCCGATATTCAAAACTATATTTGGAGCATAAGACTGCTAAGATTTCCACCATCGAGAGTAATCAATTTTGCTTGTGTTTATTTGTTTCTTATCTTGGAAGAAAAGGAAAACACTGGAATCTTGCAAATCACTGAGTTGTACTAAATTGATTTGGGAGTACAGAATAGACTGCTTGATTTCCCCCACTCCACTAAACAAAATATGCTAGTCATTAACGAGTGACCTTTATTCATCTTTTCTATTTTTAATAGGCGAAGAAAATATTTATTAATAGCCATGGAATCGTGGATACAATGATTAAAGAGCAAAGGCAAAAAGGAATCATAAATTCATAATGCAGTTCAAGGCATTTAAAAGTGAAAAGTATTTGACAAGCAATTTCCCAGCAAAATTACTCATATTCGGTCATTATACTAGTGTCTTATTCTTATTCGTTGAAAATTTCACAAATAGTTACTAGTGTAGTAGTGTCTTATTCTTGCGGTTGGAATTAGCTATTAGCGGTGAGCGAGGATTCTGGCGTGGTGATGATCAGATGGGTTTTTATTTCATCATAATAGTGGTCGATCTGGCGACGGAGCTGGTTGGGGCGGGTTTTGACGATCCCGGCCCCGACCCTAAAATTTCCTAACCCACTCCTAATCCGCCCCTAACCTGACCGAGTAATTTATGGGTACCCCCGCCTCTATCAGGTTTATCCGCCCCACCCCTATTTTTTTCACATCCTAGTAAACTGTACTTTAAACTCCAATTAGTGAGCACAAATGATAAAAGTTCACGAAATAACTTTTATAACTTAACCAAAATCTACTATCAAATGTTTTTATTCTAGCTGTAAAACTAAAATTATGAATAAAAATAAATTTGATGCATATAAGTGAGAAAATATAATTTGATATATACATATAAGAGTGTATAAATATAGTTATACATATATATGTATGTTGGGGCGGGTAATATCGGGGCAGAGTGACCATACCCCTGCCCCTGCCCTAACCCTGATGGGTTTTTCAAAATCACCCTCTCCACCTATCCCGTTAGCCAAAAAATTAGTAAAAAACCTTACCCTATCAGAGCGGGATAGGACGGGTTCGGAGAGGTGCGGGTTGAATTGTCATCCTTGAATTGCCATCCCTAATGACTCGATCTCGATGACTCACGCGAGGCTGGTGAAATGGGCTTGTTTGATGAAGATGGTTTTGTTTTGGGTGATGCCGCCATTGGAAGTAAAGACGGTTTTGTTTTGGGTTTCAAACTTGGCTATTGACGGGGCGGTCCAATTTGATAGTTTGGGTAGTATTTTGGGCTAATACTTCTAAAGCCCCACAACTATGGCCTTGTATCACTTAATCCCCATCAACTGTAAAACTTGAATAGGCAAGAGACCGAAATTCGATGGACCAACATGTAAACAAGAGAAATACATGAACGGCGACAAGTTTGATGATGTCGACGTCTCCGAGTATGTCGTTGACGGAACAGGGGGAGGATTTTACTGCTATAGTCATGGGGGAATTTGATTGTTTTGGTGGCGGCAATGGGGTTGCTATTTGAGATCAACGGGAAGAGAGAGATGGGGTGAGGTTAGTTGGACACGGAAAAGAAAACTGAGAAAAAAGGGAGAACATGTCTAGGTCTAGGGGTATTTCTGGAATTAATGTACGCACATCCTTACCTGTAATTTTTGAGAATTTGGTTGGAGTTGCTGGGAATTATTCTTGTCAAATTGGACTGGCCCCTTAAGAGCATCTCCAATGCATCTTCAAATTTTCAAATTGAAGAACCGAAGTGACATATCAATGGAAAATTTTGTTATTTATACTCTCCTTTCTTCAAAACGTTGTACTTTTTGGAGGGATCCATCCTTTTCTTGTCACATCCATTCTCAAATCTATTTTGGTTCTTCAAATTTGAAGAACCAAAGTAGATTTGAAGAACCAATTCTCCCAAAAGGTTTTTTTGTCACATCCATTCTTCAAATCTATTTTGGTTCTTCAAATTTGAAGAACCAAAATAAATTTGAAGAACCAATTCTCCCAAAAGGAGGATGGATCCCTCCAAAAAATACAACTTTTTGAGCAAAAAATGACATAAATTACAAAATCTCTCATTGATACGTCACTTCAGTTCTTCATTTTGAAGGAAAAACACTCAATTGGAGATGCTCTAATAGCCCTAAAATGAATCAATTTCGTTTGTCTAACTGTCGTAAAGTATAAGGAAAATAATATGAGTACACCACTAATACACACCACATGCATACTAAGGTGATGTGATGGAGCTTCTCCTCATCACCATATTACTGTGATGTGTATTTGGTAGCATGTGTGATATACCTATAATGTTGCAGGCATAATCACCCAAAGTGGTAAACTAACTCCAAAAATATAGTAAAATGACAACTATACCCTCTCATTAAAAGATTATTTCTATACAGAGCAATTAATCTCATGGTTACTCGAGGAAGATAAATGGAATCCACGAAGAGATCGTTTTCATTATAATCTCCAACTACGTTTTTTATATCTTCGGAATAGTGATCTACACTAAGCCGAGGGTGCAAATGTCCGATTGTGTTTTAGACGGCTTGGATGTGTGTGTGTTTTTTAATTTTTTTTTTTATGGATAAAAATGAATAAAAATTAAATTAAAATTGCCGAATGCTTCCGGATTGTCCAAAACATGATCAGATGGCTGACGGGCTGAGGTGTGCATAGCATGGTACAAAACACCTGAGTGCACAACACCCCCTGATCTGATCTAGACATCCGACCACTTTCATATCGAGTTTTTAAAATAGACTCCTTATATTGACTATATAAATTTAAGAGATCCACCAAATAAAGACTCATACTAATTTGCTTCAGTGTTAGTGTCTTTATCTTTTCACTTGAGCAGAGACTGAAACAAATTTGATCTCCTTCTTTGGAGTTTTTTTCCCCTTGCAATTGTTGGTAAAAATGTTATGGTAAAAATGTTAGTGCCTTTATCGTTTTTCTTTATCCATTTGCATTGCATTTTTATTACTCCTAGTTTTTTTTCCCTGACAAATGAAGCAGTAGAAGTTTTTGGTTTGCTTTGGCACCAAACAATAAACCAGTTTTTTGGTTTATTCGTTTTGTCTTTCTCCAAATTTTTTTACGTTTGTTTGTATTGCGTCAAGTTTTCGTGGATTATTTATTTGTTTTGACGAGAGAAATCTAAAGAGTAAAAAATTGTGGTCAAAATTATTACTAATTTTTAATAAAGCCAAAAATATATGAATAAAGACAAAATGAATAAACTAAAAAATTGGTTTTTGTTTTTTTGCTAAAGTAGGATTGTATAACTTTTTTTCATAATAATTTTTTACGCAATTTTTTTAGAATAAATACAAAACGAATAAATCAAAAACTGATTTTTACCTTTTTTTCCCCCAAAGCAAGCCTTCCTATAACTTTTCTTTATAATCATCTTTTACTCGGCATTAGTTTTTTTAGGAGCCGTTTTTTTTCAAAATGAGGAAAACCCAGCTCCCACGTGTAATTTTGATTAATTTCCATATTAAAAGCACATCTTACGTTATCTTTTCGACTCCCCTAGATCTTCTGTGTCAGTGACTCACTGCAAGCCCATCGACCCTCAAAATCACCTACTATCAAACTACCAATCCACCAACCCTCCAATCAAATTCAACTCTTGATTCCATTGACTTTTGTCCATTCTTCAATATCTTAGGCGGCTCCTCAAATCAACGGTCCCGATTTCACAGGGTTACTAAACCGCCATACATCGCGTTACATTAAAGCCATCTTTTAAAAACAGACAGTGCAGGGAACCTAGCCCCTTTTTTTTGCTCTCTCTCTCTCTCTCTCTCTCTCTCTCTCTCTCCAGATCTATTCCTCTCTTCGTCCTCCATCAGTTTACTCTCTCTGTTCGTGAACCCTAGGGTTTGAGATTTAGGGCTTAAAAAAATTTATTACTTCTGTTGATCTAAGGATCTAATCTGTGTTCTGAGATAAGGCTAAGCTAAGCCAAGGGTTGTGAGGATTGTTTTCTTCTTTACTTCTGTTGCGTGCTCTGTTTAGAGAGCAAAAAAATGGCGAGTGGGTATCCAGGCGTTGTTAGTGCTGCTCAGGTGATTTAGTCAATTGGCCAATTCAGTAATATTTTTGGTTGATTTTTTTTTTTAAAGAAATTTTAAACTGTGTTTTTTGTTTTAGGTTGGCTCGTACTTTGCAGGACAGTATTATCAGGTTCTTCAACAACAACCCGATTTCGCTCACCAGTTCTATACTGATGCAAGCAACATGATTCGGGTTAACGGGGATTCGACTGAGTCAGCTTCGACATTGTTGGTAATGTGCTGGATTTCACTGTGTTTATTGATTGACCACCTGTGTATCTGTCGATCGTTTAATTTGCGCTGCTGCATTTATCCTTAATTCCGGACCTTTAAGTTAGGTATTCACTTGTTTCAAATAAAAACAGAAAGGTTAGAATTTATGTCATAAGTTTTTGTGTTGCAGCTCCATGTCACTAGATTGTATTGTCCTCGCCCAATTTTGTTCGCATCATGCATCTTAGAAGGGATGGTTGTACGAGTCTTACTGTATTATTTAGGAATTGGCTCCATTATAAAAGTTATCAGACTATAGTTGTCCAATTTTTCCATGTTATGGAAGTGACCAGACGAATTTTTGATTTTTCGAAATCTGAAACTATGCCTAGTCAAGATTTTTTACTAGTTAGATCGAAGTAGTGAGGTATGGGAGGGATGCTTTTTTAATTCAGATTAGCTTCTTCATTATCCAGAACGCCTGTTAGTTTTATGGATATGAATACAGCATGTAGTCCTCTATTCATACTCTGTGCAGGTCTGTTGTTTGTGGGCTTGCTTCATTCAGCTTTCATTGTTCATATTATGGGGCTTCTTGTACTTGACCCATGAATATTTTCTTTTCCTTCTGTGCAGCAAATTCATACGCTTGTCATGTCACTTAATTTTACTGAAATTGAGATCAAGACAATTAATTGTCTTGAATCTTGGAATGGCGGTGTTCTTGTGGTTGTTTCGGGTACCTTCAAAGCCAAAGATTTTAGTGGCAGGAGGAAGTTTGTGCAGACCTTTGTGCTTGCACCTCAGGAGAAGGGTTACTTTGTCCTGAATGACATCTTTCATGTGATGGACGAGGATGTGTCCCACCAACATACAGTGCCTGCATTGTCAGAAAACAGAATTGATTCCCAACGACCTATCTCAATTCCTCTTGCAGAGCCACCAGGTATTATCGCCTGTCTTGGATTGTAAATTTGAATATTAGGTTTTATTTTATATATAATAATTGAGCATGGTAATGGTTTTTGCTGTTGGACTCAAGCAATTGGTAGAAGGCCAGATGTCTCGGCTACTTCTGTTGTGTTTTTTTGGCTTACCGAACAAGTTCAATCCCGTACTACGTGGCTTGGATATTAGGATGTGGATAGTTTGAAGAGTATAGGAGATCAAGGGTTGACCATTGGAATTGTATACATCAATGTAATTGTTTGGCTGATTTTAAACCATAAAGTTCTTCGTTCTCTAAACTTGTTGAAGCCAGGAATTCAAGACTATAAGCATCAGCTCCATGATTCTGTTGATAGGAAAAGTTTACTAGTAAATGGTTGTTCGAACTTTTGCTGCACGCATTTGTGGTCTTTAATGGGTAGACACTCTATTTCTTTAGATCGCTTACTTGAATTACCAAAAGCTTTTGAGTTTTAACTGATGGTTCTCTTTGCATAGGTTTTTTCTTGGTTATATTTTTGTGGCTAACTTAACGGTTTTTGCAGTTCCTGACTATGGCTTAGAGGAAGAGGCTAGTGAGTTTGTGAACTCAGTTCATATAGATGGGGCTGATGAAGTGGATGGCTACAGTGTTGAAGACCAGCACCCGCAACAGGAAGAGTTTGAAAGTGAATCTGAGTTGGAGGAAACCCCTTCAGAAGATTTATCTGCTTTGCTTCCTAAGGTTGTGGAAGCTCAGCCAGAGCCGGTGCATTCTGTTGTGGAGCCCGTTGGAGAGCCTCCAAAACTCACTTATGCGTCTATAGTATGCACTTTTTTCCATTTTCTGCATTTTCTTTCTGCATCTTTCTTGTTTTCAAACATCAAAATACCATAGCCCCCACAGTTTTGAACAAAACGAGGTCGGACTGTTTGGGTAATTTTGGCCTTCTTTGATCCCATGCCATTCATTATCCCTGAAAATTGAAAAGAAATTTAATCGTGCCCCTGGTGGAGTCCATCACTTGTACATTGATGGATCACCAAGCATCTTCACACATATGCATGCACGTCAACCACAATTGGAACATACAATCCTTTTATGTAAAGTTTTCTGTTGAGCATTTTATTTTCACTTTAGTTGGTGCTTCAGTGCACTTATACGTCTTTTTTCCACTTGTTGTTTCAAACATTGAAATTTGAAAGTTGCGAGCTCCTAAAGGGCAGTCTGCTCCATCAGTCGCTCCTCAGCCGTCTTTTACGAAGAGCACCCCACCTGCATCAGAGTGGCATTATCCACAGCCTGCTACTTTGCCGTTGAATGTGCCTGAGTCTAGATTGGAGGTACCAGAGGAAAATCCATCGCTAGCTGAAGAAGGTGATTTTTGCCATTTCGTTTAGTTCCCCTTTGATTATTGTTTGACTACTTACTACTGACATAGTTTACATCATCTTTTGTTTAACTCTGCCAAACGGTAATGGCTTCATTATTTCTTATAATTATTACTGCTCGTCAAAGAAGTCACGAGGACTACTAGTGGCAGTACTACTTGGTATGATGCACAATACCTAAGCATATTGTTTGGAAGCTGGAGCAGATTTTTGGATATTTTAGACCTGATCATAGAGTTCAGCTTCAGCCCTCCGAAAGCTCATCTTAGAAGCAAGTTCTTTGTTTGGAATCTGACCCTTCATTTCCATTTTAATGTGGGAGAAACCAGAAAAAGAATGTTGTCCACAAGAGAGAGAGGGAGAAGTTACAGTCTTTCGTAGCTGATAGAAAAGATTCTACGTAGTTGGCACTGGCGGCTCCACCCTATGAGGTGGATGGTCACATGACCACCCTAAAAAAAATTTTGTACTAATAATACATGTAAAAATTTGTACAAATTTTAGGTTAGTTCATGTTTTGAACACCCAACCGAAATATGAATGAACACCCAGTGCAAAATTAAATGAACATCCACCAACAAATCAATCTACTTTGAACAACCTAAATGACATCCCGTTATAGCCCAATCATAGGTGGCACAACATATAAGAAAATGTGGTCAATTGAACACGTTTTTTTTATTTTGTTGTTATATTGCATCTAGTAATTTTATCTAATATTTTGTTTGAACACTTAGTTCTATAAAATATTAGATAAAATTACTAGAACCTTTTTTTTTGTTTGAACACTTAGTTCTATACATTGTGCAACGCCAATGCTCTGGATGTTGAATGAAAGAAGCTTGGTAATGTGCACATAAATCAAAATGATTCTTGGGTCTGCCTGCTCTGATGCCTTTTGGCTTTGATTTGAGGGCATGATTCTGTAGCAAACTCGACGGTATAGGGGGACCACTGTTTCAGTGGTATTCTGTGAGCAACCACTTTGTGCATTTATTGCCAAAGGTTAGGTCTGTCTCAAATCTATCTGTTTCAGTGGTATTCTGGGAGCAGCCCACTTTGTGCATTTATTGCCAAAGGTTAGGTCTGTCTCTTATCCATCCCCCACCCATACCCCCAATTATTAGGGACTAAATGGGTTATGTTATTGTTGTTGTTGTAACACTTAGTTCTATACTATGAATAACACACACTGCAATTCAAGTGATTTACAATTGAATACTTAATATATCATCTCAAAAAAAGATGGAAATCTTAATGACAAAAAAATGGAGAGGAAAAAATATCTATTGGTATTATTATGGTGTAGTTTTCCTTAGAGCAGACAATCCAAAAATAAAAACATATGTTTATGAAGATCCGTGGTATTTGCTACATAATTTCCTAGAAAAAATAAGCATATTTATGCTCCTGTTTGATTTTGCTTTGGTAAAAATTTAAAGGAAAAATCTACCGTGTGGGCGGACTTTAAAGTGTATAAAATCTGAATTCTTACATGTAAGAATTCATACAGTGAAAAACTCTTCCATGTAAGAGTTATAATTCTTCCACGTAAGTGTGTGTTTTATCGTCCGCCCGGTGGGCGAACAATAGAAAGACTGAAATATAAAAAAACTGAAAACAACTACAACGTTTTACGTGTTTTTGTATTTTTGAGGTCGTATTATACATGCTAGTATTTGAAATTTTGTGAAGATACGACTGATTGGTTAAGCTAGTAGAGTTAAAGTTAATTTTTGAACACCCTGTTAAAAATTCCTAGAGCCGCCACTGGTAGTTGGGGAACATAAATGTTAAGTGGAGCATTGTTCAGATGCTTGATGGGATATGGACACGGACATGGACACGGACATTCTGAAAAAAAGGGACATGGACAAGGACACGGCGAGGACACATCAATATATATAGACATTATAAAAAAAAATAAAAAGTCAAACTTTAAAATTTTATAATTACAGTTTGACCCCACAAAAATTTAAAAATTACAATTTGACCCCTGAAAATATATAAATTACAGATCGATCCCCAAAAATTTCAAAAAAATTGCAGTTTGACCCCTTCCTTGTCCCCCACGTTTCCCCGCCGTGTCCCCTAAAAAAAATCAAATAAGTTTGAGGGACACGCCACGCGGCGTGTCTCCATGTCCCTGTGTCTGGCACTGCAATACTACGACCTCTAGAAGTGTAAGTGCTTCATAGTTGATGAGTATTGTTTGTGTGGCAGTTTTCTTGTGTTTTTATGGGTGGACTAATAACATGAATTGACTCATGACACAAAATTGTGTGTGTGTGTGTGTGTGTGTGTGCCTGTTCTTAGAGAATTCAGACTTAATGTTTCTTGACTATATTTCTTGTATTTAATGTCTTCAAATTTTTTAGACTGACAAACTCCAGGTTGATTATTCATGACATTCTCTTTCAGGTGAATTAAAATCTGTCTATGTGAGGAACTTGCCATCTACCGTTTCTGCTGCTGATATTGAGCAGGAGTTTAAGAGCTTTGGAAGAATCATTCCTGACGGTGTGTTCATCAGGAATAGAAAGGTATTTTTTACTTTATCCACATTTGAGTAGGTGTTTATGTATTTGGATCTTGCTAAAAGTTTGGATTAATTGACGACTTCAACACGCATTCAACTCTTTGCAATCCACTTTTACTTAGTTCTCTACATGCATTTTACATATTTCAATGCACTGCTTGCACCTTATTCACTGCTTGGTTGGTCGTGAGATGTATACTTCAAAGTAGGGTTAATTACGTGATGGTGAATTGGGAGGTGGACCTAGGATACATCCTATTGTCTAAACTAAAGTTTTGATTAGGTAGTATTAATGTAGTAATGAACAATAATGCCCATGTTAATGAGTAATATAGACATGTATATTCATGTCTACAATCATATCAACAACAAAATCTTTTCATGTAATCAAGGGAAAGTAATTATAGGAATAACCAAATCTTTTAACTTAATCATTGAAGAGTAAATATAGAAATTTAACCATTTCAAAAGAGTATTAAAATAGAAATTTAAGATTATATATCCGGCTCAATGAAGAATGACAAAAAAACTGTTTCTGTGGTCTCTCTCTCCCCCCTCCTTTTCCTACTCTATTACCCCATCTTTGTTTGTTAGAAATAAATGCATGCAATCCAAAAAACACTTTTATCACCAATGGGACCTAATTTTGCTATTCATAGTCCATAATTTACGTTATACTTGAATGTCCACTAAACCTTTGCATCATCACCCAATGGCATATTTAGACTCCAACAATAGTCTTCTGTATAGATTGGTGTGTTGTCCAACCAAACTCAACCTATGGCGCAGTTATCATGTATATGATAATTTTATCATCCTTGTTTGTTGGTTTGATAAATCTTTCATTTTGGTAAATTCGACATCCTTTTGTGCTTTCTTGGTAACTTATTTTGTTGTTCTGATGAATTTATCATACTTCATTTTTTCTTCGTACACTTCATCATTCTGGTTAATTTATCAGCTTTAAATTTTGTATGAAATTAATTTTATCACTGTATACAAAATTCATCATGCTTTTTGGCTTTTGCTTTTGTTTTTGATATTTCATTTCGATGAGCGTGTATTTAGCAGGAAGCATTAGAGTCTAAGGGCTTTCGGAGAAGGAGTAAAACTGAGTATATGGTTTCCAAGTTTAGTGTTACCAAAAGTGTGTATGAAGAAAGAGTGATGATTCAAGATCAGGAGATACCAAAGAGTAACCATTTTGGATATTTAGGCTCTTTTATTAGTCAAGATGGAGAGATTTCAGATCATGTAACCCATAGGATCCAAGTGTATTGGCTCAAGTGGAGAAGCGTTACTGGTGTACTGTGTGACAAGATGGTATCCACAAAGTTGAAGGGAAAATTCTATAGAATGCCATAGAATGTTGGCCTATTAAGAAACAACAGGTGAACAAGTGTAGCGGAAATGAGAATGTTGAGGTGGATGTGTGTGGTAAGATTAGACGAACCAGGATTAGAAATGAAACAGTTCGCGAGATGGTGGGTGTAGTACCTATAGAGGAGAAGTTGAGGGAAAATATGCTAAGGTGGTTTGGATATGTACTGTAGACCGGTAGATGCAGTAGTTAAGAGAACGGATAAGATAGCTTTGGGTAGCAATGTGTTGGGGCGGGGAAGACCTAAATTGACATTAGATTTGGTAGTGCGCAGAGATTTGGATCCAATAGGTTTTGTGAATAAGTAACACTTGACAGAGCTCAATGGAAAAAAAAAATTCATGTAGCTGACCCCAATTGATTTGGACACTAGGCTCGGTTTGGTTTGGTTATTTCGATGAGAGTGTAATTTTTTCAATCTTGGATCATCATTTTCTTTTGATTTTCAAATGTCAATAAGATTTTGTTGAAGTTTGGTCAGATGGCTCCGGAAAAGCTATGGTGTTATCCCATTGTGCGTATTTTGTTAACTTATGTATGCGACAAATTTATTATTTGGTAAGAATTATCAATTCTGATATTTAGTAAAAGTTTCTACCTATCTATTTTGGTGAATGTATCATGTTAAATAAATATCAATTCTGTATTTTGGTGAATGTATCATGTTAAATAAATATCAATTCTGATAAATAATGAAAATCATTGTACCATCTATTCTTATAAATATGGAAACATGTTTTTATTTTGAAAATATTAGTTTAATGGATGGCTATTTTTTTAATTTGGAAGCATTTTGTGTTTGACTAGCTTTTTAATATGGAAACATTATTTGATTCTTAACTGCTGTTGATCTTAGAAATACTTGAGGTAATCTTAATTTGGTTTGACTAATAAAAGAATGACGTAAATAAGTGAATGCAGCAATATTTTGAATTTGAAGATCTCCTAAAAACAGATTGTTTTATAAGTTTTTTATTGAATTTTAGGACCTCTCTACAAATCCCCTTTTAAAGTATATGTGAAAGGAATCTGATATGGCAATTGATGTGCAGGATATTGGTGTGTGCTATGCCTTTGTTGAGTTCGAAGACCTCCAGGCTGTTCAAAATGCTGTCAAGGTTCAGAATATTCTTATTCTTAGTTCTTTTGATTAATAGATACTGGTCCCAAAGAAGTGTGGATGCATTTTCGTTTGATGACTGTTGTTTTATATTATTATTTCGTGTTTTTATTTTCTTGCTAGTAATGTATTCAAGTTGTGAACTTGTCTTATGAAGCATGGTTTATTACTATGAATCTGTTTGTCTGCAGAGCTTGTGGAGTTGTGGTAAACTTTGAAGCTAAATGTCCCTGATGAGATTTATCATTTGATAATTTGCCTCATAATGTTGCCAAGCTACATGATTACTTATCAACAAAAAGTAGTATGTTTCTGTGCTGTATGATTTAACAGTATCCATAGATGACTAGATGAGATTCAACTTTGAAAGTCCTCCACAAGTTTGACAGAAATGGTTCCTTTTTTTCTTCTTGTAAGGGATATGGATATGGATTACGGAATAAGTACTCCCTCCGTCCCTAAACTTTTGACCTTTTTGGGATTGTGTGGCATTTTAGATTGCTTATATCTTTCTATTTATAACGTTTTATGTGATTTTGAAAACTTTGTTTAATAAAACTAATTAAAATCTATCAAACGAGATCCATATTGCATATTTTTTGACATTTACATTGAAAGATATAGACATTTGAAAATGGCACACTGTCTGAAAAGTGTCAAACTTTAAGGGACAGAGGGAGTATGTTATGAAGATGCTACCAGGGGAGCAACCTTGTACAAGCTGAGTATATATAAACAGAAAGAAAACCGTAAACTGCACATATCTCTAGTACTCTACAAAAGATTATGAGAAAAGGGTACATCCTCTCTGCACAACTGAAACAAAGTAGAGAGCACCATCCCCTTTAGGACATTAGATTTCAAACCTCATATTCCACTCTTCTGGAAGGACTGGCACCCATGCTGCCAAAAATAAAAAAGAGCCTCTGCGGAATGTGGCCTTACCCACATTCTTTGTGTAATATAACTTCCTATCAGTGGTTTTATGTTACGTGTTTTATTGTGATTGTCCATGATCTTTTGTTGTGACAAGTCTGAAAGTGTCAATTGTTCCTTTGGTTGGACTCTTCACGTAATCACCTATTTTTGTTCTTGAATTTCTTTTTCTAGGCATCTCCAATACAGTTGGCTGGGAAGACTGTCTATATCGAAGAGAGGAGAGCAAATACCAGCGGCGTTGCTTCTCGAGGTGGCATTATGCATCACAATCTGCTTTTTGCTTTGAATTTTAATTGCTGAAGTGAATCTATTAGATTCTTATGATGCATGCATTTGTTGCTTCGTTATTTCAATCTGACCCTTGTCACATGTGTTCCTATCTGTGTTCTATGGGCATGTTTGTTTGTCGGACTATCTTTAGGGCGGATCGGATAAGATGCGATTAAGGATGGGTATGGAGGGGACAAGTGGAGTCCATGGGGTAATTGATGGGATTATGTGAATACTGGGATTAGTTGTGCTACTTTGGTTAGAGTGGTATAAAGATGGGATAAAGAGGGAGATAATCCGGGAGAAGGGGACTTGCTAATACCACCCTCCGCTAGTTTTATAGCTAATACCACCCTTGTCCACAATCATGCCCTTAATCCCATGCCCCCAAACACCGGACTATGAATTAAAGGGAAAATTGTGGGCCCACCCCTTAGTCCCACCTCTCTTATCATGCTATCCAACATGCCCTAAGGTGATTCTATTGGGTTGAAGTTGCATCTGGTTGTCTTGGTCTTTTGAGAAATAATTTGTGAGTAATTTCGTGCGAGCCAAAGTTGGCACAAGATTAAGAAAACATTTATTTTAAGATCGAATCTATGCTCCACTGGTACTGATGGCTGCATCTACTCCCAATTTCTGTTTTAACAAATAGGATGCACAATATCATATCTAACACACTTTCCTACTTTTGCTGACATCCTTGCCTTCCATATTGTCTTGAACAGGAAGGGGACGCGGAAGAGGTTACCAATCTGATATTGTCAGAGGTCGTGTTGGTGGACGGGGTTCTGGCAGGGGATATCAAGATGGGGGAGACTTCAACAAATCACGAGGCAATGGTTTTCGTGGTGGGTTATAATTGAATGGTCATAACACCCTGGTTCAACCAATGGCCACCTCCGTATTCCTTATCACACATTTTGGTGCGTAGGTAGATTGGTCACTTGGGGTCTTCAAGCCACAGTTTCTTTCAAGGCTTTCATCGAACATGTATTCATGGTGTTTCCGGTTTTGCATAGATGCTTGTGAGTCGTGAGAGACATGTATGTTCTATTTTTTACCCCATTGGGTTCATGTATGCTTCTTTCCCCTTGGTTGTTTTTTTATCTTGCAATTCAAGAGGGAATACTTACATTTTTGAGTGACATTGTGATTCGGATTGTTGTGAAAAGCTGGTTTACAGGTGGTAAGTGTGTTATTCTCATCTGGATTTTGTCTTCACTATATTTCAGGGTTTGCTGTAGTAATATACTTTGTTCCCCGCCTTACAGATGCTTTACAGGAAACTGATTCAAGCCTATGGCCACACGGGAATGCTTTTGCGGTTTGTATCCCAGTGGCTTGGTGTAAGTTTGAGTCGCGTAACAGACTCTCCTAAAATGAGTAAAGGTATTTACTGGATTTGTCCTTTTATTAGCCAAAACTAACTGTAACCATATAGTGCAGTGCAGAGGTTTTAGCCATCTAAACTTTTTGTTAGAGGTATTGGTAGATTTTTGTGAGTGTTAAAATTGGAAATTGGTGTTAGAATACTTTGAATTGTGAGTTGTTTGAAAGTTGTTTTTCTGCTTTTGTAAGCGAACACATCGCAACTAGGCGCTGCTGTTGCTCGGTATACTTTCAGAATTGAAACAAATAAACTTTACATAGAATTCATATTATACAACCTAAACAAATGATGTAAAATGCTTTCTACAATGATTGGGAGTACAATGACACAATATCTATATTGACTGTAACTGAGATGTCATGAATAACATTATGTTCCAATTGTCACACTTGTTAATAGAAATAGATCAGAACTGATGAAATTATTTCTTCAATCACAAGGAGACCTCATCTGCGGATGACATATCGGATAATTTCTGCTTGTTAAACTCGATAGTGAACCCGATAATCTTCTCTCTCCTTCTCCAATAAGAACATGGGCATTGGCCATTAAGCAGTTGCAGAAGCCATGGCTCCATTTTTGAAATGCGAGGGCAAAACACAGAGATCATTTCCGTCCTCATCTTCCTCTGTTTCCCACAAAAAACTAGCATATGCGGCGTGAACATGGCTGAAACAAACAAAGAGAGGAGATAATAAGATGTCAAAGAAACTTGTTTCCGTTTCCTCTTAGTTTTTCGTTGATTGGATCACACATAAGTTGCTTCTCATTTTCGTTTCCTGCTTTTCATTTTTCGTTGTTTACATCACACAAATGTTGCTTCTCGTTTTCGTTTTTATGTAGTATAAGAAATTTCTTGAAAAGCGGTTCATGTTCGGAAAATTTCCTTGAAAACAGTTTTCAGAAGCAAATTTATGAGAACTGGAAACAAACCTGTCCTCAGGGGCAGCATGAACTGCTTGTTCAAAGTAGCTTAAAGCTCTATCTTGATCACGATGGAGCTCCCACACCAGTTTAGCATATTGAGAAAGCACATCTCCATCCTTAGGATCTGCTAAGATTGCCCTCGAGTAATATTCCTCTGCCCTCTTTAGGTCTCCTTTGGACTGCCCAAACAAATAGTTGAATGTTTAACAGAGAGTAACAAAATTTTGTTATCAAGAATTTAGAAAAAGGAGCAATGATGGGTGCACATATATTTTGTTAACAAATCAAGACACAGATGAGTCTGGAACCATCCAATGCACGTGGGCATTTTTTATTTTGTGGGGTGCATATATATCGGATGATTTCGAATAAATCTATATATCTTGATTTTTGCATACAGAATTATTTAGAAAAAGTAAAAAAGGACTCACTTCATACAGAAATTGAGCATAATTCCTCAAGCACAAAGGATTGCCTGGATTTTCCTCCACCAGCCTCTCGTAATGCTCCTCAACACCAGGCTGGTTCCCTTCGCCGCCACCACAGCCACTACTACCACCGCCCCCGCCGCCACCATTGTTATGATAACCTCCACCACCAAAACCCATATCAAAACTTTCAACTCCAAGCCCTCTTGCAAGATACATCTCTGGACTACAATGCTCTTTAACCAGAATTCTGATTTCCTCATCCAAATTCAGTGATCTGTTTCTCAAACCCATGTGTTTTTCCTCACCTCTGATAGAATTCTCAAAAAACCCACCATTGATTTCCCCTGATTGTCCTCTCTCCAACCCCTCAACTTCTTCTTCTTCTTCTTCTTCCTCATCATCCTCACTGTCAATTACGTTTTCATACCCATTCCTCGCACGGTGAGAAGAAAAAGATGGGATTGTTTCCAAATGGGGGCAATTCGGTCTACGCGAAATGAACTTCTTGGGTGGCTTCGAACTAGTGAATTCATCATCACTTTTGCACGGGTCACTGGCTATTAAACCTTCCAGATTTCCTTCAGACTGAGCTCTTCGGAATCCATTGCCGGAACAAACAGAGAAATCAGAGATGGAAGGAGATATTGGAGAGGAGTTGATTGAAAACTGGGTGTAATTTAGGTAGCCGGAATGGTGGAAAGAGAGCTTCTGGTGCACGGTGTTTGGTGGGTGTTTGACGGTGGCGTAGGGGTCGGAGTTGTGGTGGTTGGGGGTTTCTGAGAAGGAAGAGAGGAGGGATCCAAGAACTGGTGTTGATGAGCTCCTAAACATCATTTTTTTCTTCTCTCTTGTGATCTTGCCCTGCTAGTTTTATGTGGAGGAGAAGATTTTAGCTGTAGGACAACAGACTGTGATAAACATATAATTTTAATATTTAATAGTAGCCCAAAAAGATTGTTTTGATACTGGGTCATCCCACCTCAAGCAAACACGTGGAAGGAGTACAGGTTCGTCCGGTTTATCAGGACACTTTTCATTATTAAAAAAATCTTGGGTTCGGGCCTATGGTTGTGTTTATGTATCTTTCTTTTTGAGGTGTGCATTTTTAGGATTCGACACCTATAGTATAGTCTTGTTTCCAAAAGATAAAATCGGGATGAAAATCAAGATTTGATAAAATTAACATTTGATTTTATCAAATAATGAAGATGTTTGATAAAATATAAAAATTTTGCATTCCAATGTTAATTTTATCAAATTTTGATTTTATCATTTGAGAAACAAAGCCTACATACATGATGTTAAAAAATCCTTATAATAATTTAACATATTCTAAAATCCTAATTTCTATCCTATTTAATATTACTAGTAAATCACCTCCCAATTTCATTGCACGGATTTTATAGCAAAAGTCACTGTAAAAAGTTGGGAAGAACATGAAACTTATGACTATGAATACCCAAAAAGTGTTAGAACAATTATAATGTTGTTGGATGCAAAACTTGGAAAAAAATTGCAACAGTCCATAAATTCTTGAGATACCAAAATTCAGATACAAGTGAGTCTAAAATCGTACGATACACGTGTTAGTCTTTCATGAATCTATTGCAAAATTTTTGGGAATTGAAATATTTCAAACACAGATGTGGCCATATCCGTGTTCGGATTTCGATGCCTTTTCCCCCTTCCAATACATGTAGACAAATAATATAGTCAATCTTTTGGAGAGTATACATGGCATTCAACCAAAATACTATCATGAATTAGAGAAGAATGAAGTGCACACATACCTTTTTTGAGATGTGAATTAAGAATTTCCTATTTTTCCTCACCAATTGGTAGCAGAGCTGCAGAAACTTCTTTTAAAAAATCTCAAACTCTTTTCTTTTCCCTTTTCAATTTAGATACCAGTATTTATGTACACACACATATACATAGAGCCACAAATCAGAAACAGATTTGGACGGTGGAGAGTGCACCAATCCAGTTGTCAGTTTGTTCTCTTGTTTAAGGGTTAAAGGTTCACGACTTGTTCTTTCAAATGGAACTTTGTGCTCCGTTTGGATGCTGCGAAACTACCAAATTTGATAATGCAAAGAGTTGACCCCTTCAGGCGGGCAACGGGTATTTTCGTGTTGTATACTCCCTCCGTCCCAATTTTATAATCCCTCGTTCTATTCTAATCGGATAAAAAAATGATCATATCTTTCAATCGGTAATACATTTTATATGCAATATGGATCTTGTTTGATAGATCTTGATTTAATCTAATAAACAAAGTGGAGTAATGCTACAATGTGTTTTTCTCAATATGAGATTTTGTGACTCAAAATATGAGATTTTGTTACTCTAAATATGAGATTTTGTGGCTGGAGATATGAAGTGCATATGGTATGCAACTTCATATGAATATTCACAAAATCTCATATATTTTCAGAAAATCTCATATTTGGATCCACACAATCTCATATTTGGACTTATGCGGATTGCTACAGTAATGCTACAGTGCCATAATCTCATATTTGGAGCCACAAAATCTCATATTTTGTGCCACAAAAACTCATATTTTTAGCTACAAAATCTCATATTTGGTGCATAAAATCTCATATTTTGGAGCCACAAAATCTCATATTTGGTGCCACAAAATATGGCTGTGTTCGTTTGGTAGTTTTAGTTTAGTTTTGATGATGTCATCAGGTGTAATGAGTGGAAAGAGATAGAGAGATAAATGAGAAAAATGATGATGTCATCAAAACTAAAACTAAAACTAAACTGGAAAACGAACAAGACCATCATATTTTGGAGCCACAAAATCTTATATTTGGTGCCACAAAATCTCATATTTGGAGCCAAAAAATCTCATATTTCCGTATGGGGTGCATACAATGTGCCATATCATATTTGGAGCCACAAAATCGCATATTTGGTACCACAAAATCTCATATTCTCTCATATTTGGTGCCACAAAATCTCATATAGGAGGGGGTGTACATTGTAACATTACTCAACAAAGTGTTCAAAATCACCTAAAATATTGTAAATTATAAGATATAACACTTTGAAAAGTGACACGAACTTTCAAAAAATACTATAAAATTAGGACAGATGGAGTATATCAGAATACTCCTTTTTTCTTTTTTCTTTTTCTATTTCTTCCGTCGGTCAAAATATCTACACATTCTTAGGTATAATCTCCTCCCGTTTTTTTCAAAGGTATCATTTACACCGAAGTTAAAAAATTCACAATAAATTTTTAAAAATCAAAACACTCATTAATTGCATGTATAAGTAAATTTATTAACCAACCAAACTAACCTCGAAGCTCGAGGCTAACTAGTACAATACTACTTGCTAATTTGCTATTCTCATCTCTGTTTCTTTCTGTCTTTTGGCCAACCCCCACACGCCTTTTTGACTTTACCAAATCCAACCGGGGACTGACTTTGACGGTCGCCGACTCGGTCACACCGTATAATAATCCCCTTCCACCTCTCTCTCACGAGGGAAGAGAAAGTTCCACGCAAGGAACATAAATCTTTATAAATGGATCTGAACAAGAACAAGCTAAAGGAATAACGATAAAAAAAGTGTTTTGGACTACCAAACCCCACCAACCCCAAAAAATAAAAATCTTACTTGAATGCAATAATTGGGGGATTTTGGGAGCGTATAGTGAGCAATCCCCCGATAGTTCAAAAGTGTTTTGGACGGTTCGAATTTTAAATAAAACTCTCACAAAAAGAATTTTTTCATAACAGAACAAACAACCATGATTGTTCACTACAATGCCCGTCATAATTAGGAGACTCTTTGTTGGGTTATGCGCTGTGTTGTGTGGCAAAACTACGTCATTTTGTTTGATTTTTGTGCACACTTCCAAAGATTCAAAGGGCCTTGTTTGGAGAAAGAAAAAACCATTACAAAGTGACTAAACCCTAAACCTGAAGTGACTAAACCCACTATACCTTACCCCAAAGAGTCTCAATCCCTAAAATTGAACCCCAAAATTAAACCCCACACTTAACTCTCCGAATAGGGCTCTTGGATATACTAAGAAAATGAGCAAAAAGATGTAATTTTGCCTCACAACATGACACAACACCTATCACACAGCGTCTCCCCGCCAAAGCTATGTTGGACCAATTGTTTGGCTATGAATCATAGCAGTGAAGATCAGCCAAAGCTAATTATACTGTATGCGTTCAGAAGAAAAAAGAGAACCAAAAGAAAACTCAAAAAGCAAGTACTTTACTTAAATTCCTGGTTGCGATGTGAAAAAAAATGGTATATCATGAAACCAATGCGTGCACAAAAAATAAATGAACAAGTAAAGTAAAAAAGACACGTACCGATTAGCTTCGAAGCCGCTTTTGTAGTCTAGTCAAATTTACTAATGCCACGTAGAACCAATCTGTTAGTTTATCCAAGATCTTAAAACAAGCATATCCGGAGGTATTGCTAAAGAGCGTTGTACCAAAAATTGCCCAAAAGCCAAAGGCAAAACCAACCTCCTAACCAAAACATTGGCATTCAACACATCCCTAAGCGCAATTACAATTTCGATATTGTCGTTCAAGATACGCAAATATAACAAATCAGCCGACTTTACCCATTTAATTGCATTCAAAACTGCTAACGCTTCCACACTTGTAGCTGAAAGCGCATGAACTGTACTAGAACCACGAGCATACTGCCCAAAGCACCAAGCAGCTACACCTTTTTACAATTCTTTTTTCCAAGCACCATCAACCACAATTTCCTTCCTCCACACATCTGTCCACCTCCTGGCTGCCCCAACAAAAAGGAAAGTTGTTGTTTGACAAGTTCAACATACTTAGAAAATTTAGACAAGCCAGGGTTGCAGGAATCTTGCCGTAAAGTCTATTTGCAGACAAGTCGAGAGATTTCCACATTTTCATTTGACCAATGTTTTCGACCATCTTTCCAGTAAAATTACTAGTTGACAGGTTCAATCGTTTTAAGAAGTCTCAATTTGTTACCATACTCCCTTTCTTGCATTTCTGAGGTAGATGCCCCTCAAAGTGCCACTATTGTACACGAAACCAATAGTTTCTTTCATACTGTCTATCATCACTTTGAACCAAAGCAGAAAATTTGTCAAAACACCGCCGTATCTTTCCTGAAATTTTTTGTCAAAGCAGAAAATTTCTTCCGTACTGCCCCACAAAGTGCGACTGTTGCACTTTGTTAGAACTTTATCTCGCAAAAAACACAAAACACCAACAACTGTAAGATGCGGAACAAGACATGGAAATTATAAACACGATCAACCAAATATATAAGATAGTAGAGTTAGGAAAATAGCCTGTGAGATCAATGGAAGACACGACAAGTCGATGTCCTAAAGCTGTATTCGCCTCCTTTTGTGTAGGTTATGACGGTCGAATACCACTCCAAAATACAACCCAGAAATCTCACAGTATGTCTCCACGTTATACGATCCGCGAAAGATGGGGGTGCCTAGTCTTTCTCTAATTGCCCAGATGATATAGAAAATAAATTGTGAGAGGAAAGAAGAGAATTCAAGAAGTCAAGATGTTAAATACCCTTGTAGGATAATTCTATATTTATAGAACTCAAAGTGACTCTTCGCAAAAGTCATGTCCCTTATATGAAAAGACACAACCCATAATAAACCTCTTTATTTAAATTTACAAAACTTAAATTCCCAATACAATTGACTCCTATCCATTCGCAATTATCTTTTTTTGTCGGGTTCGCTTCTCCATGAAGAGAGAACGACATGACCATCTATGACAGGGTCTTTGAACTTGAGGAGAGCTTGTTTTTCACTCTCTATGCAACTGATTTTGGGATTTGAAGTGAGTCCAGAGGAATGTTTGTTGCATGCAAAGAGCATAAGAACAAACACTACGAGTATTTTAGTGTACTCAACATGGTGGCATAGTTAGCATCAAAATCAAGCAGTAAATTAAAAACACAATATTCCAGTGAGGACTTGTGCTTAATATTCTTCTTAATTTCTCTTAGCCATGGTCTAACCAGTTCTTATATACTCCCTCCGTTCCAATTTGTTTGCTCAATACGAAATTACATGCAATTTTCAAACTAAAAAATAATGTACTTTCAAAAATAATTTTCTAATCAATATGGATATTGTTTAATGTATCTCATTAAGAACTTTAATACGGTGCAAAAAAAACTTAAAAATGATTTTGATAAATACATTATTTTTTAGTTTAAAAATTACACGTAGTTTCGTAGTGAACAAACAAATTAGGACAGAAGGAGTACTACTTTATAAAATGTGTGTGTGTGTAATTTGTATGTATTCTTAGAACAAATTTTCTTGGGCATTTTACGTGTAGACTGGGGAGTGGACAAAGATTTTCACAATATTGACTACCAGAACTAGCTGTGGATTTAACTAAATTATGGCTTGTACATTTTCAGTGTTATTTAGTCTTGTAATATTTTGTTTAGCTTTACGTAGTTATGATTTTTTAGAATAATCATTTCCTCTCGGTCAGAGGAATTAGAAAAGTATAAAAATGTGGATCGAAGTTGAAAAAAATTAGCTGAGGATGACACTAAAAAGAAAAAAGAAAAAGACATTGTTTGTATTTTTTTGGTCTTTCCTGATTATTTTTTTTCCATAACTTTTTTACTTTTTAAGCCTCTCTCAAAAAACAAAATTCCGCAACACTGAAGTTTCACTTATTGTGAATAAAGCTTAGTCGCATAGTCCTTCAAAATAGTATTCACTCGTGCTATTAATTCTCGCTTTGCGCTTGCGCTCTCAATCTTTGCATTCACGAATTCTAGTTGTTTGGAAAGTTTTTAAAAGATGCTTTAATGTTCTCACTCCCACTCCCAAACCCGCTCTCACATCTATATGTGACTTAAGAACGAAGGAAAGTTTGGTGGGAAATCACCTTTTGACACATCTTCTCCACCTTTTCGTTAACCCATTACGTAGAGTTGACACGTGTCATTTTGAAAATAAGTTATTTTTTGAACCGAAAGGTATGTCATTTTTTTTTTTTTTGGATTGAAAAAAGAAGATTTATCAAAGAAATTCAATAAGGGTAGATCGAAGAAGGGGAAGAAGAGGACATCCAACCAAAGTTGAATGAAAGAAAAAAGAAACACCCAAAACCCCTCTAAGGAACCTGAGCGAAAAACACCCAAAGTAAACAAAACCATAACAATAACCACAAGAGCCACGCGAAGATCAGCCTTTCTATGCCATCTTTGCCTGCACACGCCAGTCGAAACATCCTATTTCAACTTTTACCACATCAAAATACAGTTGCAACCTGCCATCAAATACAGAAGAATCCTTTTCTCTCCATAGATAAACTCCCATTGCTTAATCTTTTGAGAGAATGCTTTGAACTCATCTTCAATCATATTTTTTAAGACTATCTCATCCTCTAGACGAATGGATACTCCAAGGTTTTTCCCAGTGGTAAATGTTGCTATATAATCCTTCCATCTTTTTCTCTCTGCTCATGATTGCCTCTAGAGACGAAAGGTATGTCATTAATAAAGGCCCAAAAGCCAAGAAGTTACTTGACGGGGAATAAATTAATGGGATTACTAGGAAAATCTTGGGGGTCCTCTTGCATAACTTTTTGGCAATTTGTTTTTTTTTTTTTTTTTACATCAAATCCTTTTGGTTATTGTTTGTTAATTTGTAATAGATTTGGGTAAATTTTTTTTACATCAAAACGTTCGGTTGGATGAGAGAATTAGAAAAACATGAATTTTTTTTTTTTTGGAGTCTTTTTCATCATCTTGTATGAACTTTTTTCAACTTTTGTTTATATTTTCATTACACTTCGAATTTGACATAAAAAATTTAAACCAAATCTAGTATTTCTAAAACAAGGTGAAACCTTTTGTCCCACTTTGCCTAGTTGAAACTTTTAATTGGTAGGAGAATAGACTCATCCCAAATAAGTTCCAAACCCATGACTAAAATGAAGATTTGTACTCCTTCCGTTTCGTTTTGTTTGTTAAGTAATTTATTTAGGTATGTCTCAATATTATTTGGAGAAGTTAATTGTATTTCTTCTTAAAAAATTAAATATTTCTCTCACTGAGCAAATAGTATAAAATAGAGGGAGCATTAGAGCAGCTAGATGTGTTTGGTTCTTTTTACTTCTTTGCAATGGAAAAAGATTATATGCGAGCGTGCTAGAGAGAGTTTCAATCTCCTCCCTCAGATTGACTTTGGAAAAACCAAATCTAATCAGGCGATTGTGTTTTATTGGTTCAACTACCTCAATTAAGAGGATTTTTCTTAATAAGTGAAGAATGCAAACCAATAAACTTAGGAAATCAAAGAACAATAGAGAAACAAGACACTTTGATTGATGAATCAAAGATAAACTTACTTCGAAATTGTCTCCAACTTCAAATACAGAGTAACAGAACTTCGAACAGGTGATTGTTACAAGAACAACCGAGATAGAGGTGATTGTCACAAGAACAATCGAGATAAATCCTAATCTAATTCCTAATCTACTTCAAACTGAGTTCGAAATCCTAAACTACTTTGCCAATGAACAAACCAAGCATTAGTTTTTTTGATAGCTGTTTGTTGAAGATTTGTCTGGGGATTTTCACTCTTCAATTTCTTTTATTTATAGACGTTGCTTGCAATTTGAACTTCCCGCTCCATGAATTTGAATCTGGATTGCTTCGAACTCTAACTTCCACTCTGGGCGTCGACAGTTATTCTTCCTCCACGTACGAATTTGAATTCTTTCTTTTTCCAGAAGCTTTAAATCTGCACGTTTGTTTAAACCAACTCAAATGATAACATGTTAAGGGAATAACTGCCTTCCAAAAGTATTCCACGTGTTCTAACTGTCAATTGCCTTGTTTCGCAAGTTTACACGTGGAGCTTGTGTGTTCAGCAGTTAATATTATGGCTTCGAAGCCAATCTATATTTTAACAATGGCTTGTAACTGCCAATAACTGCTCTTCCAGTTTGAGAAATGATACGACAACGTATTTACTCAATTTTACCTTATTAATCCAGTGTATCTTCATTGACAGATAATTGCCAATGTTTGGCACTTTTAATTACGTGTCAATTAATTATTGGATTAGTTAATTTTATATGTAAATAAGATCACAACAATTACCTACTCAACAAATGCTTGACCATATTATTCCTAAAAGATTTTTACCATTGAAAAGAAAAACTGCTAATGCTTGAATCTTGATACCAAATGGAAACTCGTTGCCATATTTTATTTTATTTTTGTCATTCGTTAATCGTAATCTACTCTATCCTAGAGGACTTGGGGAGGGATCAAATCACAAAAAATAGGGCATTCCCCTGCTTTCATATCATGGCTTACAAAATGCCAGCACCATGCAGCTGCTTCAAAACCAATGTGATGCTCACTTGTATAATTGAGAAAAAGAAACTAAAAATACGATTTGTGTAATAAAATTATAAGTTCTCACCTTTTGCTCTAAAAGAGTACTATAGAGAGGAACCATTGTAACCCCATTATCATTTGGAGGATTTGGAACCAGACTAGGGCCCCGTGGACATATCTCTAATTTTTGGGGAACCAAGTAAAAATTCGGTGTTTCACGGTTTGCTTGTGGTTATTCAGTTCAAGGAGGGAAAATATTAGTGGCCTTTTTACCAACAGAATGTCAATACAATAACAATAACAACAACAACAATAACATAACCCATTTAGTCTCCAATAATTGGGGGTATGGGCGAGAGATGGAAAGGAGACAGACCTAACCTTTGGCAATAAATGCACAAAGTGGCTACTCCCAGAATACCACTTAAACATATGGATTTGAGACAGACCTAACCTTTGTCAATAAATGCACAAAGTGATTACTCAAAAAATACCATTGAAACAGTGGTCCCCCTATACCGTCGAGTTTGCTGCGGAATCATGCCCTCAAATCAAAGCCAAAAAGCATCAGAGAGGGCAGACCCAAGAATCATTTTGATTTATGTGCACATTACCAAGCTTCTTTCATTCAACATCCAGAGCATTGGCGTTGCACAATTCCAACAAAATGTTAATAAGAAATACAAAATGCCCAAGCCTGATATTTCTTTTGGTTTGCAGATTGTAGCTTCCCCTTGGACTGAATCAAATCGATACATTTATCCCATATCTCGGATCAAATATTATGTTACAAACAAATACTCCCAAGGATGATCATAGTACTGCACCACCAACGGTCGCATAAAATAATAATAATAATAATAATAATAATAATAATAATAATAATAATAATAAAAAAAAATATAAATTAAAAGAAGAAGAAGAAAAGAATGAAGGGTTTTTACTGCATGATTTACCTAAAAAGTAGTAGGATTCTTAACCTCTAAAATTCGGCTACTCCAACAAAAATAGATGACATAGACAATGGCTGACTAGTAGTCACAATTAGCCACCATCTTGAATTCATATACCCTAACCCTACTGCATAGAAATCTTCAATAGTACTGCAAATCTTGTCTGCAAGAGAGAATTTTCTATGACCCCAAAAGGAACGCATGTATCTCAGCCCAGCTAGATACTGTGTAAAGAATGCCAGAAGACCCCTTCCAATTTGAAGACCGGCCTTCAATCACTTCTTTCTGTTTGTTCACTAGTCCGGAGAACAATGGGACAAAAGACACGCCGAACTGGTTTCCTACTCTCCTCAGACTAGAACTAGAACCAATCACAATGCCAATATCTGCTTTAAGAAGGCAAAGTAAGTCGCCAACCGAACCTCCAATGTAAATGGTTAAGTGCTTGCCAATTTCGTTTTTGCCCTTTGTAAAGTCGCTGAAGGCTTGAAGCTTTTCTAAAGGAGACTCCACCTTCCTTATGATTTCTCCCGTGGTAATAAATTCTTCATAGGCCAACTCGTTTGAATGTACATTCCGAACATTTAAATCCCCTGCTCAACATGCAAGAAGTGCAACTCTTATTATTCATCCAAACCACAGGTTTTATCTCTTGGAATTTCATGCTTTTCAATTATCAAGTTCTTAGAAAACAAAAAGTGAATTTTTTTTTACATATGCAGAGGTTCCAGAAGCCTTACTTGACAAAAAGCAGAGCCGAATGAGATCCCCACACCAACAGCATGAGAGCACATGAATGTCTGTCTTCAGATTTTCACGTTTCACTATCTCTTGGAAAAACCCTTTGCAACCATCCTGCAGAATGAGGTGTTCACCAGCCCGTTTAAGGTCCTCTAGATTCAGACCCTTCAGTACACCAGACTTGATCACTCTTGAATTTGCCTTTTTCTCGAAATCAGATAGTTGCTCGCTTGCTCTACATAGACCATCATAGTTGAATTCCTCCACTGTAAAAACACAGACTGTTTGGATCCATATATACCAGAGAATTCCTATCTTGTTAACATTTATGCAGTGTTTGGCTCACTGCAGTGAAGCTAGAATGGAATTGTTATTACTTATTCCTTTGTAATTCTTTACAACGTTTGATTGGCCCAAAAATGATGGAATGTATGCTATAGAAAAGGAACATTTCACTCACCAACTTAGGTAGTTGGTCCCTTCATTAAGAGACCAAGGTATGGTCTCATTCCATTCCATTCCTTTCCAAAACCATTCTAGGAAACCAGACACTACCTTATAGTTCTTGACATACGAATCACAAAGTGATACATGAATCAAGTAAACGTTACTCATTATACCTATTTCAGCACCTGTGATGCTTTCGATGCATTGTTCATACTCTTCAGTATATTGGCTTGAAAGAACACTCCATATGCTAAGCAAATCAGCAGAGCACATTCGACTAAGTTCGGACTCACATCCATTCACATCAGTCTTCGGTGCTGTTCTAATTGCCATCTCTGCCAGAAGGGCAGAGGAATCAATTGCAGTGCATGTCATGTCAAAATCACAAAATATGCTTAGGTTTTGTTCTGCGGGGTCATGAGGGCGAGAAAAAGGTACTATAGTTTGCTGAAGAATTGGTTGAGCAGAAAAGAACTTTACTTCAAGTTTCATGGCTCGATGATAAAGCTTTTCGATGATCTCGAGCTCTTCTCCAGTCAAACAAATGCTTAATTTATCGAGTAAGTCTTCAATCTGAAGTGCTGCTTCCTGAATCCAGAACCACAATTATCAACTCTCAACTTTTACAAAGAAAGATTCTTTGGCTCCGTTTGTTTCGACAAAAAACTGTTACAAGATATAACATTTTTCATGCAACATGATTTCACAGAAAATTTCCAGTTCTTGGTTGGCAAGTGAAAAGTAATGTGAAAAACAATGAAACATTACTCAATCTCAGCAAAAGCATTTTCGTAGAACAAAAACAAAAAGCAGAAAATTAACATTGGATGTACAATCTACTGATATGAACCCCTTCTGGCCCTCCATGAGATTACGTTACCAAAAAATAGATGTTTAGCAATTGTACGACTACATGTTTCCCCCTCACCCGGCGTCCCTCTCCCCCCTTCTCCTGAGGTGCAAGCACAAAGGCTGTAGAAGGTTGACAACACTGTGGTAAAATAACTTACGGGTATTCCAGGAGGGAATTGATTTTGGCCATATCACGAAAAGATTTTACATAGCAAAATATTTTACTTACTTTTGGTCCCACAAAACAATGAATAATCATTAAAATGTCTTGCATGAGAACTCTTTATGTCGAAACAAATGTTACCGAAGGCATAGTGACAATAATTACATCACTAACTGACAAACCTCGAAATTTTGGGTGGAGAGACTGTTAAACCACTTCTTATAGATGTGATTGCTTTGATCAGGATCTTGAAGAGCAAGGATCTCGTTGGTTATAAAGGCATAAAGCCTCAAGCAAGGTCCCACAGCAGCAAGTGTATAGGCTGCTAATTTTGTCTTCTCAAAAGGAGTTGCAATCTTACCAGGAAACTTTTCTTCTTCAACTTTCCCTGAAGCTGTGGCCAGCAAGAAATCCGTAAACTTGACTGTTGCCTTGTCAGAAATGATCTTGCTTGGAAGTTCGAAGCCCCACTCCTGCATAATAGGTTATTTAGAATATGTACCCAAATTAATCACCAAGAGCTTCAATAGGCATGAGTCCAATTTGCAACATAAAAAATGAGATTATATTTTTATCCTATTTTAGTAGTTGCTAGTGTCCTCATACAATAGCCACATCATGAACCTCAGTTCGAACAGTTTTGAGCGAGAGAAAGAACAAGAGCCGTCGCAGATTTAATAAAATGATTTCATTCGTTGACATCCAATAACTAGACAAGATATCAACCCCCCAGGCATGTACATAAACACAAAGCCTATACATCAACGAAGAACTGATTCAAACGAAGACTAACTACTTGAGCTAAGGAGCAGAAGTAGAGAACCATAATATTTTCTTTCTGAGATATCAGAGGTCAGATAGTAATGGCGTAAAGGACAAAAAGTTACACCTACCAGAATATTTAGTAGATATGATTTCCACTCCTTGTACAAAAGTATAGTAGTCCATATTTCATCACAAAATAAAACTCCATGACGATAAAGCTTCAATCATTAAGGGATACTCTGTTAAATTTATTCTAATATTGTGGACTACCATATGTCATTTATTCTTAAAAACCGGAATAGATTGACTATCAAATATAATGGAGTATTTGTTCTGGACCCATTTTGGTTAGTGATCACCAATTTAGATAACGGGTCATTTTTGGTGCACCTAATTTTTGTAGTAAATTTGGATTAAGTGTGGAATAGTGCTATTTTGTTATTTGGACACATAATGGGCTGGGCCAAATTTATTGGGCACTTAGAGTTGATCCTACCCTCATCTCATATATACGTGTGTTTAGCCCATTAGAACATACACTCTTGAAAAATCTGGAAAGGGGGTAGCAAACTTCTCTGTCTCCACAGGAAAGGAAACTAACGTTGGAAGTCTGGGGTTTTATTTGGCTCACTCTAGTCCAGCTGAATCCATAGGAGAAGCTTTCTACTTCACTTAAAATCATGGCTTCATCATCTCTAACAGGTATGGGTTTAGTTTAATTGATTCATATGCCTTGAATTGAGACAAGTTTTTTAGGGTTTGTTTTGGGTTGAAAATCCAACATACTCAAGGCTCCCGCTAATGAAGTGTCTAGGTAAGTGTTGGATGTTCGCTCCAATGATTCCTTGTTTAATGCCCTACATTACATCTATTTTAGTAATGTGTCGGTGACCAGAAAGTATCCCATGCAAACCATGGGAGAATTGATCTATAGCCTTGCTATTCACATTTTTATCTAAGATTTTGAGTTGACAACTTGTGCCTAGTAACCCCAAGATGGTGGCCACAATGGTTATTTGAGCTCTATAAAACATACAGTTGACCATAAAAAAGTAAATGGATGGTGAAGCTTACTCGGACAGTCTCTTTATGGGTATTGAGCTTCTTTGAAACACGTTTTCTCAAATTGCGGATTGCAATTTTGTCATTGTCATCGTCTGCACATTCTTCAGCCAACTCATACCTAAATTCGACAATGGATAAATTTAGAGATACGTAAAAAAAACAACTATTACCAGTAAATGTACAGCTGGTATTCATAGTCATAGATAAAGGGCCGTCCCTAAGACGACAACGCAGTCGCTTCGGCCCCCAAAACTTTTGAGGTACTAGGCCCCCAATCAATGCTCAGTTTACCGCGAAAGCTGACCTTTTGGAAGAATTTGAAGATGTGATAGGATAGTGATTTTATCCTTTGACAGATTTTAACTAGACAGTAAAATTATGGAGGATGAATCTTCTGTACCGGATGATAAACTGAATTAATTAAGTATGAATAAACATAAATAAAGAACCATTTTTAATCGACACAAGTAACAATATGTAGTTTTGCGGTAAAACTGTAGAAGCTGCCGAGGAGATTCTGTAGTGCGCATCCAAGCTGTCCATCTCGCTGCCAATGAACAGTTAAGAATGTTTGTTAACTTTTGCCGCAGTACAGGGTTTCTGATTTCTAAATTGTATCACTATAAACTACTGTAAATTATACAGTAAGTCTTGTTGGGCCCGGAGCACTATGTAGATTTGGTTTTACAATGTCATTCCCCGCAACGCTCTAAACAGACTTGCACGTGCGTGCGAGGTTCAATTTGGTTATAGATTTGGTTTGCTGTAAGTCTTGTCGTGCAGATGATGGAAAAACGGTTTGACAAGTGGTATCAAAAGTCAAGGACTTGAGTCGCGGGAGCATCATCATCATGAGGGCGGGATGGATTGTTGGTCACCGTATTTTATCAGTTATGAAGTACACCTTTCTATCTAGTACACTGGGTCTCGGGCTCGTTTCGACCAAGGAATGGAGACTCTGCTGTTCTTGAGTGAGGGGAGGTCTCGCCAATTCTCAATCCAAGCCGTCCACCTCGACAATTAATATTTTAGATATGTTTCTTAACAAAACCATCGATTACACCGCACTAAAGTGGAAGTGGTTGGCAGGGCCGGCCCTCGCTCAAAGACAGCAGAGTCCCTAGTCACAAAAAATGCATGGGCTCAGAGAGAGAGAGAGAGAGAGAGAGAGAGAGAGAGAGAGAGAGAGAACTTACGCCTGGGAAAAGGCTTGAAGATAGAAGATATCCTGAGAGAGAAAATGAAGAAAAGATTGAGGATCCAATCCACCAGAGGCTAAACAGACCACGAACGGGGTGTAAAGTGCGAAAACCGCTTCGTTCCTAAATTTGATCCACAGCCTCCTCCCTATCCCACCTCCTCCTCCTTCCAATTCACCTCCAACCACCGCCATTCCCATTCCCCTACGAATTCCTATCCGATCACACAACACTCGCGCCAAAATTGTAATCCAATTTCACACAATTTTTCACTTTAAACTCAGATTCTAAGAGTAGAAATAAACAAAGACGAGATTTTGAGTTAGGAAGAGTTTTGGATCAACTAAAAAGGAGGTCATTTGGGTGTGAAGGATTCTAGAGAGAGAGAGAGAGAGAGAGACGGGGGGAGTAAAAGTCAGAGAGAGAGGAGGTGGTGTGTTGATTGTTGTTTACGTTTGAATTATACTCGGTCTAATTTTGCGGGAAAATGCGCGTGATACAGTTTAAGAGAGAGAGAGAGAGAGGCGGCGGGGTCAACAAAGTGAAGGGAAAGACATGGGAGACTCGTGAGAGAGAGGTGGAAGGGGATTATTATACGGTGTGACCGAGTCGGCAACCGTCAACGTCAGTCCCCGGTTGGATTTGGTAAAGCCAAAAAGGCGTGCGGGGGTTGGTGAAAAGACAGAAATAAACAGAGAGGAGAACAACAGTAGTGCCACGAGCTTCGAGGTTAGATCGGTTGGTTTATAAATTTACTTTTATACGCAATTAACGAGTGTTTTGATTTTTAATGGAGTAATTTATTGTGAATTTTTTTAGGGTAAATTACACTGACCTCCCTTGAGGTTTTTAACTTGTACACTGACCTCCCCTACTTTATCTGAAATAGCACTGACCTCCCTTGAGGTTTATATTTTCGTATCAAAAACACCCTTCTACCCTTCCGGCCAATTTACCGGCTGGCGCCGGGGACCCCTTGTGGGTTCCCAATGAATTGATCCGAGCCGTTAGATTTCATTCTAGAATCGAATTCGAGTGGGCCTGTCACGGAATCATTCAATCGAGGACGGTCCTAAGTGCTTTCGATCCAAAAATTTTGAACTAAATGGGGTGATTTTGGATGGCACTTTGGACCGTCTAATTGGTGATTCAGCGTAACCTACTCGGAATTCGATTCTAGAATGAATGGGCGGCTTTCGATCGACCATCGATGAACCTGAGAAGTCGTACCTCGAAGCGCGGCCGGTACTAGAAGGCGGTGCTTTTGATCGAAAATATAAACCCCGAGGAGGTCGTCAGTATTTCAAATAAAGTAAAGAGGAGGTCAACAGACAAGTCAAAAACCTCAGGGGAGGTCAGTGTAATTTACCCATTTTTTTAACTTCTGTGTAAATGATACCCTTTGAAAAAACGGGGAGGAGATTATGGGTTGATTTGAGTGAATTGGAAAAACTAATTTTTTGGTTTTTTGGTTTTGTTCTTATTCAAATTTTTTTTGCATTTGTTGGTTTTTGGTCGATTTTTTGTGGTTTGTTTTCGTCTTTATTCACAAAACTTTAAGTTTAGCTAATAATTTTATACTTTTTAGATTCCTCTCGTTAAGATAAGCCAAGAAACGACAAAAATTCGACTGAAAACTAACAAATGCAATTTTTTTTTTGAATAAAGACAAAACTAAATAATCCAAAAAACCATTTTTTTCAATTCACCCAAACCAGGCCTAAGAAGGTGTGGACATTTTGACCGCCGGAAGAAATAGAAAAAGAAAAAAGAAAAAAAAAAGGAGTATTAAGAGTTAGTTGGTGGGGAAGGCACATGTCTTTGTACCTGTACGTGTACAAACCACTTTTTTGTGTCTTTTTCATAAGCCTCGTCGACGTACCCAAAGCGAAGGTATTCCAACCTTGCTGGATTTTCTTCCTTTTTCCGTCAATAGAAATTGATGTTTGTTACCTGGACACGGGGTGCTGGTGTACAGTCTTGATATGCGCATTTGAACTGTTAATCTTTGCAATTGATGTGTCGTTTATTGAAACTTATGTTTGAATATGAATTTCCATTGAAGTACTTCACGCCGAATATAACTTTTATACATATATTTGTACTCAAAGTCTAGAGATGCTCTAATACTTCCTGAGTATCATTGGAATCATAGGCATATCGCCCCCATCTCCAATAGCTTCACAAAACATTCCTCCAAATTAACCTCTTAATTATAAGGTATCCCGATATTAATCCAAAGCAAATCGAAAATGGAATTTGTTAAATTCTGGACTAAATTGGTATGCAGGATTACTAATTCCATACTCTTACTTCTGTCTATTTCAGTCCCTCAATCAAACGAGGCTTTTGTGAGGCATTTGTGTATGCATAAATAAAAACGTTTGCAGAAGCGAGAGAGTAAAGTATGGAGGGTGCAAGCAATGAAGGAAACAAAACTTCCATTTGATGTAATGCAGTAAGGTCAAAACACGCAAAGAGAAAAGCACATGGACTGTCTAGCCCTCTATATGAAGCTGAAAAAACTTAAAACCTACTGCAAATCATAAACCTACTTTATTCCGCATTTTGCCGCACCATTCTGCTTTGCGTAATTATCATCACTCCATTAGCCTTGATTTATTTCTTGACACAGAATATCCGGCATATGAATTCCTCAAATCGGGAAAATTGTCGCGCACACAGCCCTTCCCGTTTATCTGTTGCCGGACTGAAGCAGCAGCAGCAGGGTTTTGTTGGCTTTTTCAGGACACTGCTATCTGCTGCTCTTCTTGATTGTACTCTTTGGTTCATTGGGCATGCCAAACATAACTCAAAAGTCTGGGACGCCCCTGGATCTAGACGAGTACTCCGACACCAACTTAAGGAACATGGAAGACTTGTTTTCTAACAATCGTGCTGGAGTATCGTACTCTGCAACTCGACCTGCAAAACATCCCAAATTCAAGTTTGATGATTCTTCAGCATAGTGTGCACAGTAAGATAACATAAAACCACCGGAAATTCTGAGCCAAAATCGGATATACAGAACCAAGGGCATGAAGATCAATTAACAATTAACAACTAAACGCTACTCGGGATACGTGATAGAAGAAGGGGAGCAGAGCACAAATACCTTGAAATCATGGCACATTCTGCTTGATGCTTATTACAATTTAAAATGAGAAAAAGAAACAAACATTCCCTCTTGCAGATTAAGGCACTAGAACTCATCCTTCTAAAGGTCAGTTAGACAAATAAAGAAGGGGAAAAACTAACGGGCATTGTGGCCATTTCTTTTCCTAACCACACCACCCTTTCCCGGGTCACTCCTCCACTCTCTCTCATTCTTTATCTCTTTCATGTTTTTCCCTCCCTTTTTTGTCATTTCCCCACTAAAATAGGCTCATAATCTGAATAAATTCCATTGAGCAAAGTACCAATCGAGAAAAAGTGAACGTAGCCGTACGATCAAAAGCAGAATATGCACCTAGGGCGGCCAGTCATCGCAAGGTGAATCTGATTCTGTTCAATTCGAATGGAGTTTTCACTTTCCAACTAGATGGCAGTTCATAAAAGCATCTGAGTGATGAATTTCTACATTGGTGAGTTCTACAATCCAATTAAACTACAAATCATTGCTAATTCTACACTGACACTTTTATATCTGCTAAATCAAATAAATAGGTATAAGTATCAATATACACACCATCACTGAGGACCAGAACAAGATCGCTGTCAATCACAGTTGGGATACGATGAGCAATTGTGCACACGGTGCAGTCCCTAAACTCTGTTCGGATGATCTTCTGAATAAGGTTATCTGTGGCCGAATCAACCGATGCCGTGGCTTCATCAAGAACCAAAATCCTGGCCTGTTTGAGTAAAGCCCGGCCTAGAGAAACAAGTTGCCGCTGCCCAACACTCCAGTTATCTCCATTTTCTGAAACTATAAATCAACAACAAATACACTAGGTTTGATTAACCGCATACAACAATAAGGAAAGCTTCCAGATGCAATGGGAATAAAGCTAAAATTTACCTGGCGTATCAAGCTTTTGCTCTTTCTGCCGAACTACTTCCCCAAGCTGAGACTTGTCAAGTGCCTGAGCCAAATGAAAATGTCACAATTGAAGGGACGTTTGCTAAGCAAGTCAAGCTGATAGTCCTGATGTGCTCATATGTTAAACTGGCCAAAAATTTCAAAGCGAAAAACAAGCAATTTTTTGCAGGGATTTGCAGAAGAAACCAAGAGTGAGTTCCAAAATGAATTGGAGAGAAAAAAATACAATTCATCTCAAAAAATGCGGTTACTTGTGGTTTGGAATAACTTAAAACCACAACAGATATCCAAAACATTTGGTTGTTTCTTAACTACAAAACTTAAGGATTGGCAGTGAATTGTGTATTTTATCTAATTACCTCCAAAATTAAGAGAAGTTATTACACTCATGCAGGCATATACCAAAACGAAGAAAGAAAAAGTAAGTAGCTTAATAACCTGCCAAATTTCTTGGTCTGAGTGCTCCTGGAGGGGATCAAGGTTGCACCTAATTGTCCCTTCAAACAAGGTTGGATCTTGGGGAATGATACTCAGACGGCTGCGGAGGTCATGAAGACCAATTGTAGAAATGTCAATATTGTCAATAGTAATATTCCCAGCTGCTGGTTCAATTAATCTGAACAACGCCTGGATCAAAGTCGATTTACCACTACCAGTTCGCCCTACTATTCCAATCTTCATCCCACCAGGAAATTTGCAGGAAATCCCATGGAGCACTATGGGAAGATTTTCCTTGTAACGAACCTTTAGATAAAAAGATAATATTCAGATCATATTTTGCTTAGTAGTCAATAGTCATCACAATAATGATTGATTAATTATCCAGTAAATTCACTAGATCAGGACATCAGGTAGCTTTCTAATGCAGCTCATTCTAGAACCAGAATGAAGACATCAGCAAAAGTTGGAAGTCAACTGCATACCGTTAAATCTACCAGCTCAATGGTTCCACTCTCTGGCCACGACAATGGTGGACGAGAATTCTCTATTGTTGGTGGGGCTTCACTAGGGATTTGGCAGTACTGATGAATCCTTTCGATAGAAACAATTCTGTTTTCCAGCTTGCAAAAGCTAAGTATCCACCGCGACAGTCGAGCATTCAAATTAAGGCCGTATGTCACAGCAAGGCCTGCCATGCCTACATGGAAAAAATGCCTTTGGTCAGAAACTGCATATAATTGATGAAATGGTGTAACAATGACCAAGTGAAAGGTTTACATTTCCTGTTGTTGATTTTTCATAGCCACCTTTACAAGTTATACAACAAATGGATTTCAACTTCGTCTAGGTAGATATTATTATACTTACTTGGATCTATACTCCCACGAGGAAAGCTCACAACTAAAACCATGCAGAAAGCAAATACAAAAGTAGAAAGTAACTCCATGCGTAGACAGAGCCACTCAATGGCTGTGATACTATAGAAAAACGGGCGAGCAAAACAATCAAGAAGATAAAGGTTTCTCTTCATGAATCGCTTTTCTTGCCCAAATCCCCTAATTGTAGCTGCACCAGCAATCGATTCGCCAAAAAGATGGATGATTGGCGATTTCTGGATGCTAACAATGCGCACCAATTCCCTTGATGAAGCCATGTAGTATTTCTGCATGCAGATATTAAATATTAATTAGGTAATACATTCGCTGGACACCTTTTAGCCATCAAATTGAATGACAATTTAAAATTGCATCTACTCCAGTGAGAAAGAAACATTAAACAGCATGTATGGAAACACCACATATCAGAGTTTCAGTTTATGCACTTTTTTATTCTACATGTCCGAGCAGCACCATACTTCATTTACTAGTAAGGAAAAAAAACATAACACAAACAAATGAGAAATAGGATTAAATACATTTATTAAGGAATAAAAAAGAACACAGAGGTTGAGTTTTCAAAATATACAGGAGAAATACTCCAGAAATAGGCTAATGATTGCTAGGGAACAATGTCGTGGTTTGCATCGAATAAGGAATATACTTCAGCATTACAGGTAGAATACTGCAATAACTTGGAAATTCTTTTGCTCAAATGGAGACTCTTTCAGAAGGTTGTGCTCACCTGCATCCACAAGCAAGCAATGGCCATTGGGACAACAAGGGGCACGATTTGCCAGGTAACTTGTGTCATTACGCCAACTATACCGAGAAGCTGGATTGTTGTCGAAGCAAACCCACCAAGTCTGAAAGGAATATCAAGGTCGACAACACTTTGATCAATAGACACCTGGAAAATGTAACAACAAAAAAACCCTTTAATTGAGCGAATTAAGAATGCACGAGACCAATATTTGTAATGGACATATCCTTCTGACAGAGCACATACTTACTCGATTCAAGATCCTCCCGGCTGGAGTGGAGTCAAAGAAGGACATTGGTGCTCGAAACACACTTACTAGCATTTTTAGAAACAATTTTTGTGCAGCTGCTAGACCAAAAGTAGCTACAAGTACAGCGCGGACAAGTATAAACAAAGAGCTCCCAAAAGCAAGAGACATATAAACCACAAGAAGGACCATACTACTTGCCCTTGGTTTGTCCCCCGGAGTTTGTGGATTTGCCCAAGCCATCCACCAATTACTAGCTATTTGAAGCACCTGAAACAGTGTCTGTGCAAGAATAATAAGCGGAATCAATAAGCCTCTATATGCTGCAGCCATATATGACAAGTATACATTCATGCTAACTCTTCCTCTCTCCCTCTCCTCTTCCTGAACAAGCTGTTTTTTCTTTGAACGTTTTGCTTTCTTTTTCTCTTTAATTGCTTTTGCCTCTGAAGTTGCTACACCTTCTTGTACTTCCTTCACTAAACTGTCAATTTTTTTCCCAGTGGAATCACATTTTTTACTTAACATGGCCGAGGCTGACCCATTGCAGAGGCTGCCTTCATCTGTCTCTAGAGAAGAGTGATTGGGAATATCCATGGATTCTATTGCTTCATGATGAGCTGAAACCAATGTTCTAAAATCAGTTCCTGCCTGCAAAAGCTCATCATATTTCCCAGCCTGAATGATACGGCCTTCCTTAAGAACCTGTGAATGAGAGGAATCAGTTAAAGACTAAGACTAGAATCTTTCCTTATCGTGCTCTTCTAGCTGAAAGAACAAAAGTGTTACGTGTTTATGCGCTATAGGTTTAAACTATAAAGGATAAAGCTCGAAGAAAAATTAAATAGGGAATGCTTCCACTTTTTTGGATGGAGGGGTTTGGTGAGAGGGAAAAAAAAAACGAGAATCCAATCACGTGTTTGGATGAAAAGAAAAGGTGAAAATGAAGAGAAATTGTGAGTGGGTAGGTCTATTTCATTTCTCAACAAAAATGGTGAGATTTGGCGAGAAACCATATTTCTTTCTTTTCTCAACAAATCCCTCCCTCCAAATGGACAATTATAGCCTCTTCCCTCCCTACTCCTTCCCTTCTGATTTGGAAATTCTCAAGTTTGTTATACAAGCCAGGTTCAAACCTGTATCACCATAGGGCTTCTGGCCCATGTTCTGCCAGTCATCCCAGAATAAAAGAGGCGTAGTACAATTGCACAAGTGACAATTGATACAGTATACAGAGGGGTGAAGACTGACAGAAACACGTCAGATATGCATATTTGGTTTGGTTGGCAAGTTCATAAATCCAGCTTTAAAATTTCAGAATCAAGTCTTAAATAAGTAATCTTACTAATTGAGAGTTCAACTAGATCACAAGAAGCCACTGTCACTGGCAAACACTGTCAAAATTTCAAGATTACTAAAATTCCATACCAGTATCAAATCAGCAGCAGGCAAAAATTCAACTTGATGGGTCACAAAAATCACGGACTTAGTGGCTAGCGCTGTCTGTATGTATTCCTGCAGTTCCATATCACATGTTCAGCAAAACTCTGACCACTTATCACTGCATGGTGGATTATGCAATAAGGAGCACTAACCTTAAACAATTCTGATCCAGTGTGTGCGTCAACTGCACTGAAGGGATCATCAAGTAGATAAATGTCTGCATCTTGATAAAGGGCTCTAGCAAGCTGCACACGTTGCTTCTGGCCACCACTCAGATTTATACCTCTATCACCAATGATGGTCTGATCTCCATGTGAGAAAAGCTCCAAATCCTTTTTTAGTGAACAAGCATGGATGACATTCTTGTACTTGGCCTTATCCATTTGGCCACCGAAAATTATATTTTCTTCTATATTTCCCGATTGTATCCAAGCTGATTGAGGCACATAAGCAGCAGAACCACATACCCTAACCTAAGCAAACATGCAAAGGAAAAAAAAAAAACTTAGAAATGAAACTTTAGCGGAACGCAGAATTCCAATCTTTCCACTGAAATGCATAGAAACATAGCGTAATGCCATAAAACATACTGAAAGTTGAGATGCTTCAACAACTATTAGAAAATCCAACAATGATTTATCATACAGTTCCATATAGCTTCAACATTCCTTTAACAGTTCCAAAAAAGTTTCTCTTTCCTAGCTGACTCAAACATTTTAGTAAAACAAAATTTTGATCATCAAGTCCCAGAGAAAAACAAGGTGACAAAGACAACAGAAAAGTTAAAAGCAGAACTTACTTCGCCAGAGATTTTCGGAATCTCTCCGAGGATGCAAGAAAGAAAGCTCGATTTCCCAGAACCAACCACGCCACACACAGCCACGCACATCCCCCTCTCCACCTTAATTCGGATGCCCGATAAGGTTGGATTCTGAGAAGAAGGGTCCCAGCAGAACTCCCCATCCTCAATTTCTATTGCCACATTCGTGATGCCTCTTGGTACAACAATAGTTGCATCCTCCTGTAACTCTTCCTCCTGCAGGAATACTGATATCCTGTCAAGAGACACTTTTGTCTGAGCCATCATTGAAACCAGATCAGGAAAATTTCTAAGGGGTTCTTGTAAGATCCTGAAAGTAGCAAGAGCCGA
Source organism: Vaccinium macrocarpon (assembly GCA_022606695.1). Lineage (NCBI taxonomy): Eukaryota > Viridiplantae > Streptophyta > Magnoliopsida > Ericales > Ericaceae > Vaccinium > Vaccinium macrocarpon. The sequence goes on along the minus strand of CM040178.1, from coordinate 37,204,255 downwards.
GAGAACAGCACCTGCTGTAAGCTCACCTCCCAATAATATGGTAGTACCAAAAGTGACAGCCGAAACGAAAATAGGAGAGCTCCAAAAAAAGAATGTTATGAAAGCCTGAGAGTAAAGAGCTTTCCGAAGCCATTTAAACTCCACATTCCTCATTTCCTCTAGCTTCACTCGATACCTATCCTCCCAAGCTTGAAGCTTGAGAATCCTCATGTTCCTTAGACACTCCGAAGTCGTCCTCATTCTGTCGTCTTTGGCAGCCATTAAATTGTCTTGATAATTTTCCTGAACCCTTGCCAATGGAACTGTCACAAGAATGGAGATAATGGTTGCGATCAAAGTGGCAACAGAAGCAATCCCAACATTCTTAAATAGAATAGCAAGAGCAAGAATTATTTGCAAAGGAAGCATCCAAATGTCATGGAGATACCAAGAGTAGTCCCCTACTCTCTGAACATCAACTGCCATGTAATTTACAATCTCGCCACTAGTGTGACTTTGCTTGGCCAAGCTTGAGAGTTTGAGTCCCTTTCGATACACCATAGCTGTCAGGGCGGATCTCACATGCATACCCAAAATGTCAACTCCAAGATACCACTGCCTAGTTGTTAAGGTCTCCACCAACTTTGATGTGAAGAATATTCCGGCAAGAATGTAACCTTCATGGGGAAAAGTTTCGTTTCCCCCTAAGTAATCCACAAAGTAGCTAATCATGTATGGACCGACATAAGAAACAAGAGTAGTCAAGCCAGCGAAAATGGCATTACGAGCTGCCTCCTTCCAGAAAGACTTGAGGATGGCCCATCCTAAAGAAGGCTGTTTCAGAGGATTTTCAGCTTTCAACTTCTCCCAATTCACATTCAAAATCTTATAGTTTGCCTTGGACCGATCTTTCGGTGCAAGGAGTGGAATGTCCTTTAGCTCAAGTGGTCTCTTTGCCCCAAGTGAAAGAATTGGGTTCAACCAAGAAAGCGTGACCAGACTAAATAACCCTGCTTCATGATAAGTGGTTATATTAAGACACCCTGCTTCTTCTTCTTCTTCTAGAAGCAATGGTTCTTGCAGATTAGAGTTTCTACATATTCGTACACCAGTGACACCTCTAATTGCCACAAAACATAAGAAGACAAGGGCCGGGGTGGCGGCCAAGTTTGCCAAAACATGAGAATTCAAGTTCTTTGATCCTTCTGTTATAAATCGTTTCCCATCAACATATAAAGTACACAAACAAGTGATAAAGGACACAACCCACCAAGCCCTCAACAAAAGTGGGTATTTCTCAGAGGCCTTGAATTTACAGCCAAGGGCTGAAAAGCTCAGGACGGACCAAGCTAAACCCTGAGATGCAGGCAAAACAATAACGGCCCAATTCATAAATTTACCCTTCCCATCTATTATTAAACCAACACCATCAAACCCTAAAACTATTACTTGCAAAAACAGCACATAGAAGCAACAAAACACTGAAGCTTTGTATCCAGTACCAATTTCTCTAACCTGAATTTCGCCATCAACACTATGTAGAGTTGAGATTGAAGCTGAATTTGAATTCAAATACTCCTTAAAATTTTGAATTCGACCGACACAAGTGTATACCAGTCGGACTGCTAAAATGAAGAGAAAAACAAGGAGCAATGACACGTTTATGCAAATTGAGGCAAGTTCCAATGTGGGTAAACCCATAAAGGCACGTAGAAGATTGTTATGGGATGAAGGCCGCGCTGTGGGTGAGAATAAACCAGAGATTTCATTGAACAAGATGCTCATACCCATAATTCTGATAATAGATATCAATCTCAGGGTGATTTGAAATGGGTTGGTTGGCGAAAAGTTTGTGATTGTTTAGGTGAGAGTGATTGAGTCGCGATAAGGGCATTTCATTTGCACCATTCGGTTAAAACCATTTAAATTGTACTATCAGTTCCTCATGATTAAACGAATGGTGACAAGTCATAGAGAAAAACAAATAGGTGTACTCGTCGGGTAGAGAATCTGCAGACACATTGCACATGGAAACAAACTGATTTTTCTCTCTCTACAGCGCTCTCGCTCTCTCTCTCTCTCTCTCTCTCTCTCTCTCTCTGTTATCTACACAGAATAATGGACTCGAAATCTGAAATGAGAAAAACCCAATAAGTGAAAATCCAAAAAGACTGACCTGGGTATGGGTGGAAACTGGGTAAGCGAGCCGATGGAGATTGCCGAGGCAAATTTTGTTATTGGGAGAGAGAGAGGAGACTAGCAGCTTTCAGATAGAAAGATTCTGTATTAAACCCAATTTTATACCAATTCAGGCGGCATGCAGCTTGTGGGGATCAGTGAGCTGTACTTTAGACACTGTTTATAGAGAGACTATAAACCACTGTACTACCATTTCTGTTACGTATGCAACTTTAGACTTTGCGTTTGTACCAATTAATTTAAACACGTCTAGACTAATGTGTGTGCTAATCTCCTCTTCTCTGCATCGTTTCAATTTTATTAGATATTCCGAAGTGTCGTCTCAATTAAAATGTGACATACAAGCTTACGGTTTGAATCCAATTTTGAGCAAAGCATATGATTTGGGTCCAATTAAAGCTCAGGAAGTGGTGAAGAAACACTTTAACTGGACTTTACACATTTACTAAGAAAAAACGAAACTTCGTTTGGGAGCCAAATTATTAGATTTTTTTATTGTATATATGGTTGTTTGAGAATGCAGTGGTTGTTTTCTTTAGATTTAGTTTTGTGTTGGGGTTTTTGTGCTGGTGTGATCTTAGTTTTCGGTTACGTGTGTCAATCCATTAGAGTGGGCATCAATTGCTCGTCGTGGTCGTGAGGTCGTCAGTAGTGCCGTGTTGTGGTAGCGAGTCCAACTAGCTTTTGCGCCCAAAGTTCGACGTGGCAGCGAGGGCTTGCACCGTGTGACGTCCTTGCTTGTGGTAGTGTAGGCTCGTTGGTTTTCGCTATTGTTATTTCTCTTGTCAAGAGCCGCGCCGACGTGATCTGTTTTCAATAATGATATGTATCCGGAAAAAGATACACCGAAAATACCCACTTTGTATGTGGACTGAGTATTTTCGGGGTATTTTCTTCCGAGTACTTAGCTTTTCTGGATCTGTTTTAGGTAGAAACGTCCATGGATTGATCCGGACGGTCGTGGCAGCTGGCTTTTTTTCCCAATGTTAGGGTCCGTATCAATCTTTTAATGGGGATAGAAATGTCCACAAATGGTTGCGGGCCTTTACGAATTGTGGATGATCACCGGTGTATGTAGGCAATCGTGTCTGTCGTTGGTGTGCTAATATATTTTACGGGATTGTGTTACAGAGTAATCAGTGTCTTTTTCGAATTTTTATTACCACTGTGATGTTACTGTCTTGTTCCTCTCTAATTTGATTCTCGTATTCTTTTTAACGACAATGACAGTAGCGACGGAGCTAGAAATTTCACTATGCAGGAGTAAATATTTTTTTCAAAATATTTTGTGGGGGCAAGTCTATATAATTTATAGGAAATTTTGTGTTTTCTCTATATAATCTTATAGGGTTTTTTTTTTCGCAGCTACTTACTTGGCTTACCTACCTCTAAATCCATCCACAATAACAAATGACTACTTCTAAAAAAAAATATAAGATTTCTAAAATGAATTCTCAAAACTACACTTTAGATTTATGATTTGATAATAAGCCGAGTAATGCTACAATGTACACCCCCTCCTATATGAGATTTTGTGGCACCAAATATGAGAGAATATGAGATTTTGTGGCACCAAATATGAGATTTTGTGGCTCCAAATATGATATGGCACAAGGTATGCACCCCATACAGAAATATGAGATTTTGTGACTCCAAATATGAGATTTTGTGGCTCCAAAATATGAGATTTTGTGGCACCAAATATGAGATTTTGTAGCTAAGAATATGAGTTTTTGTGACACCAAATATGAGATTTTCTGGAAATATATGAGATTTTTGTGCTACCCAAATACGAGATTGATGGCATTGTAGATTATTGTGAAAAGATTATCAGAAGAATCCGCATTTAGTCCAAATACGAGATTGTGCCACCCAAATACGGTATTTTTTTCGAATATATATGAGATTTTGTGACTATTCATATGAAGTTGCATACCATATGCACTTCATATCTCCAACCACAAAATCTCATATTGAAAAGAGCACATTGTAGCATTACTCTAATCAGCCTCGTAGGTTTTTCCATTCCAACCTGAAAACCAACACTTTGTGTCCAAAAAAGACTTGATAACAACCCATGCAAAATAAATGTCAAAACTTTCCTCGCGAAAAGACCATTTAGCCCCTCAAATTACTTCATACCAACCCATCCCACTTTTTCCCAATTGCTAATTCCAACCCAGTGCATCTTCTTCCTCCTTCATCAGCTCCATCGTTTTCTCACTATTTTCCCTCCCACGTCAAAAAAATCTCTCCTCCTCCTCCAGCCATTAACTCCTATTGTCCTCTTTTGCCCCTCATCTCTCCTCTCTCTCAATGGAGAACCTTGTTGAATCAATGGAGAGATCTTCTGCCTCCCTAGATTTGGGAGAAGAGCTCCAAAGAGTATTTGAGCAATTTACAACTCCAAATCCACCAATGGATGCACAAATACATATTAAGAGTAACTCGGACATGGAGATTTTCAAGCAAAAAATGACCCAAGAGTAACTCATTGCTTTTTCGATTTCTCAGTCGTTGTTCATTCAAAACGGTACACATAGTCCCAAAAATCGCAATACATTTCAGTAGTTGATACCCAAAATTTGCCTATAAAACCGGGAGTTTATATTTGAAAATGATGATGGTAGTTAATATCCGCAATATTCGCCATAATTCAGTAGTTTGTATCCGAATTATGTGTTTAGTTTTGAGAGTAAATATCTGAAATGTGTCAAAACCAGACGAGTAAAATAGTGGCGATTTCTTCAACTGGTTCGACGGAGAAGGCGATGGCTGAGGCCAAACGGAGGGAGGAGGAAAGAGAAAAGGGTTTTGAGTGTTGAAATTTCGGTGGAAAACAACAAGAGGTAATTTGAAAAATGTGTCAAGTTATATAAAGCAAAAATAAAAATTTGTCACATTAGCAGGGTTGTATTTAGCAAAAGGGTTGTATGGAGTCAAAAAGGGGTTGTAAATAGAATCTTCCTTTTTTTTTTTATGTATTTGTAATACCAAGATAAATAACCAATGAAAACATTGTTGAATGCAAAATATGTTATGCACGTATATTCTAAACACTCTATTTTTACCACAATACCAAAAATTCTACAACTCACCCTTCAAAATGTATATAAATAATAATAAAAAATAAAAAATAAAACCTCCCAAACGCCCCTTTGGTACTTTCTCGGTTTTTTTAGAAGGGGTTTTTGTGGAAGCGAAATACGCTTGTTTATATTCAGATAAGATACTTTCCATCAACAATCTTATTTAATTCCATACCAAAGTATATCCAAATTGAGAGAGCAACAATTTCAATGGGGTCATTATAGTAAATGAATCCGATCAGCTACCCAACAATTAATAAAGGAAGCAGACACCACGTTAATTACGCACAAACAACATGCTAAAGTTCTTTACAATCACAAGTATGTTTGTTTGACGGAATATGAGCATCAAATTGGTGACTTTATAAATTTCTCAGTATCAATAAAATTTATTATTTTATGAGATTATATCTCTTCCTCAATAATTCTATCAAGCAAATAACATTAAACTAGGAAATCAATTTATTAGTCAGTCTGGTTAAGTTTGCTTCCCAGTGTTTGATTCTTTGAGTGAGGTGTAACACAATAATTTCTTGTGAATACTCTAATTTCGGCGTGAATGATTTGTCTATGACCGGATTAGAAAGAAGATTAATCGAAGTGCATCTATATTGGCTCAGACAGCCCTGACTATCCAAAAAAAAGAAAGAAAGTAGGTGATCAAAGAAATCTTCAAACCTCATCTATTATTGTCATATGAACTATCAGATATCTAGATGTGAAAAAAGATTCCCGCCTTTTTACAATATCCAGATCCAAACTATTGAATTTTTTTATTATTGTAGCCCACATAAATTATTGTCTAACAAGAGTCCATCTTGATATTCGCAAAAAAGAAGACATTCTTCGAGGAAAACACGAAAGATAGACATGGGGATTATTGGCGCATCTGGCCGTTGGGAGCAATTTTTCAGTGTTGCACGTGCGATTCGGATTGTCCATTTTGGTTTTGGACGGTCCAGATTATGGAGAGAGAAAGGGGAGAGAGAGTTTCGATCTAAGCTGTTCAATACATTGTTGGATGTCCCGGATGCAATGTTCAAGTACCACGTAGGCTCGGCCACGTGGTACTCATTCGGTACTCAAATTTTTTTCGGCTGTTGGGGGTGCGTTGCGTTCTTGGGTAATGAACAGCACCATCGACCAAAGTTTTATTTTACTTAATCAATTCATGGAGTCAATTACTTGCATGCACCTCAATCAGTTATGAGAAATAAATTTCACTGTCCATGATACTAGGATAAAATTTCGTTGTAATTTTGAATACATAAAAAGAAATGTTATGAAATACATGGTTTTACCACATTCAAATGGTAAAAGATTAAAAAATAGTTGAAATACATACTTGAAGAGTGAATTAAAATTATAAACTACATATCAAATAAGCGAGTCGATCTTTAAAATGTTGCATGCATCACCAACTTATAACATACGCAATGGTGAAAAAAAGTGAAAGAGGAAACATAATTGCAGATGACCTAATATTGGTCGCAACAGTTACGTATGAGTGATCCGAGTAATTAATTATTAAGGTGGACATAATTAGGTAGCATTTCATTGACAATAATCAAATCCTAGAGTTTGGAGAGCTATGTGCTTAAAATTTGTCTCCCGTTAATGAAATGGTAATTCCATAAAATGATTATTACGTCATATATTTGATTTGATTGCTCGCGTTTATAATACGATACATTCATTTATTTGTTGTGATTGCTCGCGTATATTGATGTATTGCATTGTATCAAATAATGAAAGCACAACATCAAAACAAATATTAACATCATATACTAGCAATTTGTGAGAGAATGACATATCTCGGTTTTTTAAAAAAATAATTTTTTTTTAGTGGAACACGCCCTTATTTTGTGGTCACTTCATTGAGCATGTGATTTTCACCAGCAAAGTCCAATCAACTGTAACTCTATAAGGAGTGCATGATTAAAACGTTTAACTGCCGTTGGTTAAAGTTTTTAAGAGTTGGATCACAAAATGAGTCACGGCCCAAGGGTGTGAACCAGAATGAGTAACTTGTTGATGTTGTATTTACACACATTTATTAGTAGATTGTAATAATTTTATTTTGTAGAGCGGGTGCGCGGAGGGTATACTAGGAGATGTGATAGTCAATAAAAGTGTCTATTGGGTAAAAGACATAACTTAACAATCATGTCTATTGAGTTTGAAACTAACAGTAGTGTCTTTTGGTAAAAGATATAACTTCTGATTACAAGAGTTAGGCCCCGTTTGTTTGGTAGGATTTGGGGGTGAGATTTGGTAATGGGATGGGGTGGGACCCAAAGTCTCATGTTTGTTAACATTTTTTTCGGATGAGATTTAAAATCCCTCACCAAGTTTTATCCCAATCCGTACAGGATATAAAATCCCATAGGGGGGTGTGGGATTTGGATGAGATGTGGATTTGCAATAGCTAAAACAACAACAACAAAAAAAAAAAGTTTTTAAATGGCTATATCCTATTGAACACAAACACTGGACATGGATTTTCTCCATCCATTGATTTCATATCACATCCATATCCCAAGGGATTTCATATCCTATCTATTTATCTCCGGTCAAACAAACGAGACCCAAGAATTGTGATGTTTGAGAAATACATCTATTTGGAAAAGTTGTGACTATTCATTAGCACCGATCCATACATAATAAATAGTAGTTATCTCCAACATATTTTCACAAACATTCTTAATCCACTTCTCTCTAATCAGTTTACATAATTTCGTAGAGGAATTCTGGGATTTCTCCAGAATTGCTATTTGTAGATTTCACTGGTTTTGTTATATCCTTGAAACTATTTGCTAAGAACCCAATAGCAAACTCTTTTTGAGTAGGGGCAAATATCGTCTTAAAGAAAGCGATTCAGTCGTGCCTAAAAGCCTAAATTTGTTTCATTCTTCCCTCTATTCTGCTATTTTTCCTAACAGTTGAACCCCACAGTTGATATAATTTTCTAGTTTGTTTTGTTAATTTGCCCATAACGTAACACTCTTGCCCCGAAGATTCCTAAAATTGACAATCCTTTGCCCAAATGCAAGATAAAGAAGAAGACGGGGTCTGAGACTCCTCATCTCTCCCCCTTACAAAGGCAAAAGGCAAGCCAAGACGGGTCAGCTTGTGGTTCATTGACTAAATTAAGAGATGTCCCCCAGTAGCCAAACTTATGTAATGTCCAAGGGTTAAATATCTACGTACCCTTTAAACTATCAAAAAAAGTTTCTACTTCCCCCTCAACTACCAATTGAACTCTCTTCGCCCTTCAACTATCATTTTCTTCTTTACTAAGGACAAATCATGTTTTTCATCCAAATTTTGTGATGGAAACCGTTAACCTTTTTTTTTTTTGAACTGATGAAAAAAAAGAGAGGTCAATATGGACATTTTTTTGTTAACTCCTACAACAGTGAAGCCAACATCCCCTTGTGCTCTTTATCTAATGAAGTGAACATATCAATTGAAACCACCTAAACTCTTATCATCTTGCTCCAATGAATCAAAGAGCAAAGCAGATGATTGGTCTGTAGAAACCCACATTAGAGGAAATTGGAGATAGAGAAAAAAAGAAAAGAAAAGATGGCTGCATACTGCTCGTTCACAGCTTTACCCTACATGGGAGTACACTCCTTGTTTAGTATGTTATCTGGCTTTCCATCTCTGAATAAGACTGTGCTTGTCGAGCTTGGAGATGAATTAGGTCTGTAGATACCCCAATATGATTTTTTTCTACTAGATCTACTTTTACTGCGGTAATTTCAGTCCACTTGAGTATGTGATTTTAGCCGCATTTTGGTTTGCTGCTAAAAATGATAGTTTTTTTTTTTTTGTGGTGATTGAGAATTGTGTCGATAACTATTTTCAGGAGTGATTTTAGGGAACTCAAACACTTTGAGTTTGGATTTAGGGTTGTTCAATTTAGTTTTCTTGCTAGTCCAATGCAACTCCCTTTTCTGGTTGCTCTCTTGGAAATCCTTTCACTTAGACTCTCTTTTTAAGTTGTATAGAACTGATAAAACGACTAATAAAGCCTTTGAATTAACTTTTCCGTCCATCAAATGGATGGAAAACATAATTTGTCTTTAGTAAAAAAGAAAATGATAGTTGAAGGGGGAAGATAGTTCAATTGGTAGTTAAAAGGAGAAGTAAAAAAAAAATTGATAGCTTAAGGGGTAAGTAGATATTTAAAACTAATGTCCAACTAAAGAATACAAACTTCACCTCTATATGTTCAATTATTGCTCGTTTGTCGTTGATTCTTGTCGCTGGTATATTTTATTCGATTTTCTTAGAGATGCGGGAAATTTTTTTTTTGTGGAGATGAATTTAGAAAGGAAAACAAAAGTATTTATTTATCATTTTTGTACATTCTATTTATTACAAATTTAAGATTTTCTCAGGTCATTTTCAGGTTCAAATTAATGGCTAGTGGCACAATGATCGTTTCTCTTCCGCTTACCTGTCAAGGTTAATTTTTGTTTGAGGCCCATAAGAATACAAATTAACACAACCCAATACTTTTTGCTAAAAGTATAATCAAAAAATAAAACTCTTTATGGCTTATTGGTCGCAATTTTTTTTAGCTTTAAAATTAAACTCCTCTGATTAACGAATGATTAATCAAAAAATAAAACTTGAATATAATACTGCCTCTTATTCTAAATTTCTTGTTTATTTAGGTGTATCCGTGTCATTTTTCAATTACATGTATCTTTTAATCTATTATATATATTTTATAATTTTAAAATTTTTGTTTAATAGAACTCACCGATAACTATCAAACGAAATTCATATTCAATGTATATAACATTATACATATAAAAATATTAATAATTTTTTGAATTGTCATAAATAATTAAAGTGGAGAAGAAATTTGGAAATAAAAATACTAGGGGAACAATCGGCTTCTTTCTTGGCGGCAGATCGAATCGAAGCTTATATAAAACGCTGCAAAATCAAAATCCCAATCCAAATAAAAACCACCACTGTGTCGTTTTTTACCTGCAAATTGCAAACCCTAGAATTTCAAACGCATCACCTCAATCGGTACTGAAAAATGGAAGAAGACGAAGCAGAGATATACGATGGAGTCAGAGCCCACTTCCCTTCAACTTTCGGTAAGCAGTCGAAGCCCATTACGCCTCTCGAAACCCTCCACAACGCCACCCGTCGCCCCTCCACCTCCACCGCCAAAACCGACCAATCCAGCCCTAACGATGGCAACAATAACACCACCAAAGGTTTCCCTTCTCTCTCTCCCTCCTCCAAATCCTGGCTAGACTCTCTCAAAAACACAAACCCTAGCTCGCGCAACCGCTCTAACCCTAGCCCTACACCTAATGATGATGTGGTTATTGGGCCGCCTCGGCCGCCGTTAGATTCTGATTTGGTGAACGGTGACGATGATGAGGATCGAATGATTGGGCCGCCTCGGCCGGCGGCTATTAATGAGGAAGATGATGAGGACGGTGATGACGGCGAAATGATTGGGCCGCCTCGACCGCCTCCGGGTGGTTCTGATGTCGAGGAGGATTCGGATGAGGAAGGAGAGAGTCGGTTTCGGATACCTCTCAGTAATGAGATCATCTTGAAGGGTCACACTAAGGTAAAAATCACTTTTTTCGTTTATTCCAGAGACTTTAGTGATTGGTGTGTCGAACTCATGTTATTTAACTTACATATGTATTGTAAGGGGTGCTGCAATCGAGTTAACTGTGCTGTTCACGCGCAGCTGAAGACTCGGCTCGGCTAGTTAGCACACGAGTCAGCTTGAGCTTAAGTTTAAAGCTCGTTTAGTAAGCGATTGAGCTCAAATTAGTTGTAACTCGTCTCATTTGTAAATAATTTATATAGGCTCATTTAGTGAATGAAATGAGCTCGAACACTTCGATACTAAACAAACCGAGCTCAGCTCAATTGTTCGGGATCGACTCGAACTAGAGCTAGGCTAGTTTTGAATATGTCAAGCTCGAACACTTCAAAGCTTGGCTCGTGCGCAGCTCTAAATTTTTTAAGATCATCCAATGCAATTTGTTGTTGTATGTTATTTTGTAGCAAGAATTTGTTTTTTTAAAATTATGCAATGATGTACTTCTTAGAGTAGTGTGCTCACTCTGTTACCCATAAAACCCAGTTTGCAGATATATTGAAGGGTTTAGCCATTCAAAAGATAATTCAGGGTTTCACTCACGAGATATAAAATTGTGAATATCTATTTGAGTGGTTGAGAGTTATATGGAGAAGATTGACTTTAATCTTGGCTGA